>CM036905.1:162811029-163411029 GCA_020800305.1 Porphyrio hochstetteri | reverse complement strand
ACAGTTGGCTGGCCCAGGAGGCCACGGAGGGTGAACAAGTAGCCAACATCATTGGTAAAGGTAGAAGAAATGAGTGGTGTGCATGGATTTTGAGACTTGGTGGGTGTGCAGTTCTTCAACCTTAGCTCTGCTCAGTGCAGAGGTAAAGAGGGGGAGAGGGAGGCTCAGGAAGAGTCTCTTTTTATCCCATGTCTGGGTCACCTCCAGCTGGTGCAGTTTCAATCAAGACTGCTGTAACAGCCTTCTGTGGTCCCAGCAGCTTTCTGGGCGCTGCTGGATGGATACCTGGAGCCCTTAGGGCAGCAAGGAGGCAGTAGTGTTAGCATGTTGAAGAGAATTGTCCGTGCCACCTTGGCAAGCCCTTGGTTCTATGGCTTCACGCCGCCCTTACCTGAAATAATGAGAACGTGGAGGAAAGCCAAGCAGGAGCCTGTTGCAGCCCTAACAGTGTTTGGCACTGACCCTCCTGTTTGCTGCTTCTGGTGTCTTGTCTCGGAAGTGTAAACTACCACCCCACTTGTACTCTTTGCAAAGTAAATGCTGTTCTTTATCTGCACCCAGCAGTGTGGGTGTGAGCCCTTACTGCACCAGCTCCTGTCAAAGGGATTTCAGACAGGACTCAGCAAAAGAAAATGCAGTGCACTTTTTGTTTTCACTGGAGTGTTTGCAAGTGTTACAAGCAGTGCAGTACTCTTGCACCTATGGCATTTGCAAATTCAGTTTGTATTGACCAACCAGTTTGGGCTTGAAAAGAATTTTCAAGATTTGATCAGTGATGGCAAAGGGGAAGGGAGTTTCTTTTATAACTATGCAAGGCCTGACTGCTGATAAGAGCACCAGTCCAGCCTGTGGGAATGTCAGGAGTAGCCTGGGCTGTGCTCCTAGTGCCAGCTAAACAAGGTCCTTACTGGAGCTGGTTAGGTGTGTAAAGACAGCAAATGACCATACCTGCTGCATTCCACCCCCCAATAACTTTGCTTCTTTTTCCCTTTGTAGTGGTTTCAGAGTGCAGTGAGTAAAGAGGATTGCATGCCTGACACACTGAAAAGTCTCATTTTCTCCAACTTCGAACCTTTGCACAAATTTCACACTGGTTTTCTGAAGGAAGTTGAGCAGAGGCTTGCTCTGTGGTAAGACTGTTGTTTTGTTACTTGGCTGTGGTGTTTTATGCAGCTTAGCATTTTTGCATTCCTTTGCTAACTCTTTGTGACGTGCTGTAGCCATTCATTTGTGGAACTCACAGCTGTTGGTTATTAACAGACTGGGTACATCGAATCGTGCTTTGTTCCCATTTACTTGACAAGCTCTGTTGTTGTTGGTATCTCGATCAGGTACAGGCATATGCAAATGAGATGTAATTCTGAACGAAGCTTTCTCTTGCCAAATGTCAGTGTTTCTGTATGACAACTCTTCTGAAAAATATGTTACAAGGAAGGTTTATCAGTAATAAAGAGGGAGCAGCGAAGGACCAAGGCCTCTTTCTGTCAAATAAGTCTAGGCTGGGGTGGATTTCAGAGACCAACTTCCCATTCCCACAGTACTCCCACCTGGACACTGTGTCCAGTTCTGGGGTCCCCAACATAAGAAGGACATGGAACTGTTGGAACAGGTCCAAAAGAGGACCATGAAGATGATCAGAGGGCTGCAGCCCCTCTCCTATAGAGACAGGCTGAGAGAGTTGGGGTTGTTCAGCCTGAAGAAGAGAAAGCTCTTGGGAGATCTCATAGCAGCCTTCCAGCACCTGAAGGGACCTGCAGGAAAGCTGGGGAGGGACATTTTAGAAGGGCATGACCTGATATGATGAGAGAGAATGGGTTTGAATTGGAAAGGGGTATATTTGGATTGGATAGTAGGAAGAAATTCTTCACTAAGAGGGTGGTGAGACACTGGCACAGGTTGCCTAGGGAGGTGGTGGATGCCCCCTTCCTGGCAGTGTTTCAGGCCAGATTGGATGGGGCTTTGAGCAGCCCAGTCTAGTGAGAGATGTCGCTGCCCATCTTTAAGGTCCCTTCCAGCCCAAACCATTCTATGATTCTGTGATCTATGATTCTGCAGCTTTGACACTCTCAGAGTCTGTAGTGCACTCTACAAATTGATGGAGTGCTGGAAGACGACACCTGGCTTAAAAAATACCTATCCATAGCATAATAGTGACAACAAAACATGGCATTTTAGTGAAATAGGAAGCGAGTCATTCTTCACTGGCAAGACTCTTCACTGAGTTTATTTGGCCACTGATACCTGAGCAGAGGCAGCACGCAGAAACCCTCTCCTTGCTCTGATTAGACTCATCAGGGCTGGATTGTCTTGCTCTGCATAGGCATTTTTTTGTAGTTTATCTTCAGTGCCTGAAGCCTGGCTTTTCCTTATCAGTCAGAAAAGTGACAGGAGAAAATCATGTGAATGCAGAGCAGGCAGACCTGATGAGTGCTAATCACTTCAATGCCTCTTTAACTAATGAGTCAAAACAAAAGCAAAACACAGTCTCAGAGCGTGTGAATTTAGCTTTCATGATGTGACCTCAAGAGTGAGGTCATTGAATGAGAGCACCACATGGCTGCAGACTCATGCAACCCACCCCTCACAGATCCAGATTTAGTTGGTATTTTCTGGGGAGAAGGGAATGTGATACTCTTACAGCTGAGGTCTTCCCCAGGGACTCAGTGGGTGATGCTCACCATGAGGTTATTCCTCAGGCATGTGCTGTGCAGCAACTCTGTCCCTGTCTCCCTTTTATTCATTGGGCTGCTCCTGTTTAAATCCAGTCAGAGTTCTTACTGGTGCTGATTGCTTTCCAGTAAGGCACGTTTCTTGCAGGTACTCTGAGAAGGCTCTTTATAACGTTATAAAACTGCAGTTGTTTCTCCAGCCATGGTGTGGGATTAACAGCAGTTGGGGTTAATCCCCAGCTACTCAGGGTGAAGGGTGCATGGTGAGTAAAGGAAGATGCATAGTTATTAAAGGGCTAAATTCTGCTCTCTATCAGACCAGTCTAATCTAGCATGCTTGCTGGTGCTGACTCCTGGGTCACATGCAGAAACAGAGATTCCCCCATTACCCTTCAGGTTGCTGGTGGCATTAAAGGTGGATGACAACCTCCTATGCAGGTGTCACGTTCTTCAAAAACTGGATGATGCTGCAATAGCAGCCTGCTGTGGAAAGGCAGCTTTGCGGGAAGGGGAAGAGAAAGAAAGGGAAGGAGTAAGTTTAGGCTTTCCATGGTTTTATTTTCTTTCTCCTTTTCAGTTAGCTTCTTTCAGAGCTGAGTAAGCGTTTTGTTTTCCAGCTTTTCCTTGTGCCCTAAGGCTATGGTCTCACAGAGCGGTAAACCTCAGTTTAAGGCTCTTAATACCACATTTAAACTGCAGTTGCTCTATGATACCAAGTGCTGATCTGCTATGAGGTTATTTTGCAATCCAGATTTGTTAAAATATATTCTGCTGAGGTAACTTTGTCCCAGCTGGAGACCTCGTTCTGACTTTGTCAGCTCAGCTATTGCATGTCCTTCCACAGTTAGCATGAAGCCACTGGGAATTCTCTGTCGGCTGCTCTGATTCACTTGACAGAGGAGCAGTCACGTTCCTGCCCCTGCTCTGCATCCAGCTTGTGGCCAACAGCGTGGGTTTACTTAACGTAGTACCGCTGTTGTAAACTGGGTGTGTTTTTCAAGTTCTGGAAGATCTGAATACATGCCTTAGGAAGGGAGGCAGATTTGCTGGCAGGTGTTATTTTGGAGGTGTTGGTGTTTTTATATAATGCCACAGATGCCGAGATAAGCTGAAAGCAATGAGTTCTATCCTATAAGAGATTACTGTTTAATTAAATGACAAGTGACAAAAACAAACAGCCCCTCAGCAAGCAGAAGCAGCAGCCGGTGGCAATGAGGTAGGGAATTTCTTCAGCAGCAGGATCAAGGTCACTTAGCTCAGTGTCTGTGCAGCCACGACTGTACTTCTGTCTTTGCCCTGGGCGGTTTTAAAAGCCAGTGGGCTTCAGCTGCGCTCAGCACCACAGTGCAGAGCTCTGCCCAGCCGCTACGCCGGCTGTGTGGCATCTCCCAGGCCTGGCTGAGCCAGTGGCACTGCTGCAGGCAGGTGTGGGCAGCATTCAAGGCAGCTCATTTAAATCTGACTCTTATATGTCAGCTCTTTCATGTTTCCAGGCAGGTGGAGCACGGAGAAAGGTAGACACGTGAGTGTGCTTGGTGTTCTTCAGAGAGTGGCATGTCCTATGAAAAAAGGGCTTTTAAATGAAGGGGTTGCATTCTTTCATCAAGGAAGGCCCTAGCTACCTGGGTGTGTTGTGGGAGCTAGCCTTGAGAGGAAGAGCCTCCTGCAGCCAGTCACCTGTGTTCCCCTTGTGAGTCAGATGCTGAGGTTTATCAGTTTCAATTGCAGTTCAGCTTGTTGGCTCTGCCTGGACATCGGTGCGTTTGTCTACAGCTTGTTTCAAACCTTCGTGCTGTGTGTTGGAAGCTCTTAGGGGAGGCCATGCCCTGGTCTCTTCAGACTTGGCTCATGTTGAAGCTGATGCTCTGCAAAAGAGCTGTGAGGAGAGGCAGGCCAGGGGAGGCTCACGTGTAACCATTGTTACACCTCTGTGCTTTTAATTTGCTAAAACATCTATAGACTTTTAAGAAGCTCAGGTTGTACGCGTTATTAAAAGCCTTTCTGGCTTCCTCGAAGGCTTCTGAACAGTTTGAATCCACTGTCAGAGGCAGGCTGTTTGCTACTGAACTTCTTAAGGGCCGGTATCCTTTTAACCCAGTTATAGATTCTGTCAGGCCTGATTTGTTTCTTTACATGAGTCACCCATTTTCCTCTGTTGTTCTGCCTTTCCAAAGAGCAGCTCACCTCAGTGTCTAGTGCACAGCGACAGTTTCTAACAAGACATGAATCGATGCTGACACCAGTACTCAGCTGGAGAATATAGGAAGTTGCTTCATTTTTCACAGCCTGGGTTTCTTCCTGGCCGTGAAACTGAGAAGATTCCTGGTGGTTTTATTGCATGACATCCTAAGATCGGTTGTACTGTGCTTTGGGTGATGATTTCTGCCCTGCTTGTGCTGTCGCAGAGCCAGTGAAGCAGTTGCTGAATCCCCTTAGTTGCCCTGGCTGTGCTGAGCCCTCTGTTCGCAAGACTGACAGTGTTCCTGGCACCGAGGGAAAATTCGTCCCCCTGCGGTTTGAGGAGGGGCAGGGTGACCTTTAGTGGATGCAGGCAGGCAGCAGGCAGGCGTGGAGCTCTTTGCTCTCGTGCCAGGGAGGAGGAGGGAAAAGAGGTGGAGAGAGAACAATACACATCAGGCTGTCCTGTTAGTAAGTGCCAGGAGAGCTGCATCCGGCACCCGGGCATCCACGTCCTGGTCCCAGCTACGAGGACTCATGGGGGTTGCCCCTCAGCAAGACTTTGGGTGCAAGGCTGGGATTTCCCAACCCTTTTTGCTGGGAGGAAATATGGCAGGTGTATCTCAGTGACTTAAAGCTGGCTCCTATTTCCCAAGACTCAAGAGATTTTTAAAGCAAGGAGGAAGAGGTGTGGGCAGTGCAGGCAGAGCATGACATGCTTCATCAACATCTGGCCAGTTGAATCTGAGAATTCAAGTAGGCTTTGCCCTGTCATTTATCTAAGCTGTTTAAAAGGATATTCATTTGGGCCACAAGCATCATTTTCCAGCCAAAAGAATTGAGCTCATCTTCCCACACCCCTTTAACTGTTTGTTTTACAAGTTCCCAAATGTTTCTGTAAATTCTGATGAAAGGTGGCAAGTGGAGAGCCATAAACTTTCCCCCCTTAGTCGGCAGCTCAGCACTGCAGAGAGAGATGCCAGGGCGTCCCTTTCAGCCCTCAGAAGCCCTAACAGGGAATGTGAATCTACAGTCTGGACCTTACCCACATGCTAGGAAGAAGCAGCAGTACCTAACCAGAAATGCAGGCAGACTTCCCTTCTCTCAGGGAAGCCGGTCCTTGGGCTCCCAGCTCACAGGCTCTTCTGAGGAAAGCTGCCACTCTGTGCTACCAGCTGTGTCTGAGAAATGCACGGCTGGTAATTTGCAACAAAAAAAAAAAAGAAACCCAAAACCAAACAACCAAACAAACCCAAAAAACCTCTTAGATCTTTGCATGTGAAAGGAAAAGTCTCAATCAGGATTCACAAAAGGCAGTTTACAAACCTATAATAAAAAACACTCAGGGAGGTGTGGGCAGATGAGCTAAATGTTGATTTATTACCCGTTTTTTGTTTGGGAAGCAGCACTTGCAGCCAGGAAGCACAGCTCAATGAACAGTTTAGATAAACAAGGCAGCAATCCTTCTCTGCCTTTGCAAATGCACGAGCGCTGGCACCTAGCAAAGGGGTTGAAGGGGAGGGACAGTTGTGGAAGTGCCTTTGTCCTGCGTACAGGAGCGAAGTATGTATTGTAGCACAAACCTCAGAGGCAGGCTGCATGCACCCCTGAGACAAAGGCCTTGAGAGGGGCTCGGTGCCAGGGCGTTACGCCCACTTTTGAGAGGACAGCTTGCATGGCTGAAGTCATTTTTGGAGACTTCGGGGGATTAGAGGCGTGCTACACCCAAATGAATCTGAAATGGTGGGAGAGAAACAGCTTGTCCAGGATCCATTAGTCACACCCAGAGCTATGTTGCGTTCATCTCTACAGCGCTCCCAGGTGGGATGTGCCCAGGATTGTCTCTGTGGAGATGCCACAGCAAAGTATGACGTGTTGTGGAGTTTGCAGTGTATTTCCATGCAATGGTGTCGCTTGCTCCTATCTCTTACCGTTTAGAAGCATTACTGACACATGCTTGATGTAGATTCAGCTTCTCTCACAATGGGGATAGCCAGCCCAAAGTCTTTCAGTGCATGCATGTTCCCCAAAGGCTTGATGGGACTCTGGGAAGCTGCAGTGACTTCAGCAGGACATCTTTTTCAGGCTCTGAGCAGCATTTTGTGCACTGTTGACTGCTGAGAGGGCGGCTGCAGCGCTACCTGGAATGGGCAGGGCACTGTGTGACAGCAGGGTGTGAGAAAGGAAGAGGGTGTGTTGCTTCGATCAACTCTTTTTCCAGTTACAAAACGTTCCTCTTACTTAAAAGGCAGCTGTAATGGGGAATGTTTAAGGTATTTCTTCATATTAAAACTTCAGTGAATAACGCTCTTAGAAAGTCAAGTGTCCCAAGTGTTGAAGACAAACTGTGTAACATCCAGGAGGGAAATGCTGCTCTTGAGCATGTAACACAAGGTCAATATCATCAATATCATTTGTAAAGAAGGTCAATACCATGTAAATGTCATTTACTGCAGTTGATTTTTTTTTTCCCCACTGCAATTGAAGGCTGCAATCAAAGTTCTCTTTATGTTTGCCTGGGGAAGAAAAAAAATCAAAGTCTCTGTTGAGATGTCTTTCTCTCTTCCTTTCCACCATACCCATCAAATCTCTGGTCCTTCTACTGGCATTCCTGGACAAATGAGGACAGTATGGGCTGACCTGAGGTGTCTTCCCCTTCAGTTTTCAATGATGTGCACCAAGAAGTGCACGTACTTTGAGAATACAGTGCAGCTGCTTGCACAACCCTCATAAGTTGAGCTGGTGGCTGCTTTTAGTCATATATAAGGAAAATGTCGGAGTCTCTTATCAGGTACGAAGATTGGCCTCCCCCTCTTTGCCTGCAGTTGTACACTTTCATTACTGTAAAAATGAAGGGACCGTTTGGAGAAAAACGGGAAATGAGCTTATTATAGAATAATATCTCCACTATTCTTAGAATCATAAAAACCCCATTGTTCAGCATGATTTTCAGGGGCTTTAGATCTCCTCGCTCAGTGTCAGTGGAGCGATGGCACATTACATGTGGGGAAGGTAGCTCCCACATCTTCTGTGGAGCTTGGGAGTCACAAATCAGCTCCCAATTAAAATTTGTAAAAACCTAGTCCCTGAGCTCTGTCCCTTGTCACTGGCAGATAGATACCACGTTCAAACAGTGACCCATGAAAACAAGGAGGAAGAGGTGCAATTCAGGCATCCCTGCACAACACAGTTTCTTCCCCCGTGCAGCAAGCTGAGTGTTTTTATTCAAAATATACCCTGCCGGGAGATGTGCCTTCTGTGCTGCTGTGCTTTGGGCTGTTCAAGTGCTATCCCATGGATCAGGTGTTTGGTTTGTGTTTTAGCATTCAGTGTATCTGGATGCTCTTCTCTTGGGGTTTTATTTTCCTCTGGTTTACTCAGGGTTTGCAGGTTGAGGAGTTGGGGGAGAAGGCAGTGTAGTGTTCGGGTTACTGTGGAGTCCCGGCAGAGAGCTGGGGTGCAGTGGAGGATGGGGTTCATGAGGCAGATGTGAAGCTGTCTGCTTCAGTATGCCTGCTTCAGCGTTCCCTGACCCTCTGCTCCACGTCACAGCCCGCACGCACCATCCCCGGTAGGAAAATCATCTCCATCGTGAGGTGCAGCGTTTGCATGGACATAGGGAGCCAAAGCAGGGAGAACAGCTGGAAGAAGGAGTAAGGAATACCCAGCTGCCACGCTTCTGGATTTTCCTAGGGTTTTATTTTTCTTCCAGCAGTAGGCATCTGCCTGCAGCACAGGTTATCTCTGTCGGCCCAGGCTGAGGGCTTGGGTACGAGTCAGCCTTTCCCTGTTCAGCCAGCAGAGAGGCCATTGCTTTCGGTGAACACCCTTCTCTCCTGCTTTGGCACTCTGCCAAGATATGAAAGGCCTCAAACTGTTTAAACAAAGCACCTCAGAGCAGCCTGTGGCCAAAGCCAATGGAGGGGAATGTTCCTGATGCTTCATGTGTGACTGGTGTGATGAGATGCTGTGCAAGGAGTCAGTGCTGGCTGTGCTGGATAGGGGCCAGGGGGGTCAGCTTTTGGGAAATGCAGACCTGACTGCTCAGTGAACCTCCACACTGTATACTAGCTGAAGTTTGCTAAGTCAGTGGCAACGCTCACTGTGACTTTGGTAGGCTTGGGGTCAGCCTTCGAGTAGCTAGCTGGTAGGTAGGAAATTTGCAACAAGTATTCCAGCCAGCCTTTGTGAAGCCTTGAGATCAGAAAAGCAGTTTCTGTGTAGAAATAGCAGTCTGTAATGATATGCTTCATATTCATCTTGGCAGTAAATCGGAAAGGTACCAAGCTGCTGAACTCCATTAAATTAACTCAAACGCAGAGACATAGCAAAGGATCCAGGTGATGCCAGAGAGTTAGAGAGTAGTGAATAAAGCAAGAGGTCTTCTAGAGATAATTACCAAATATCACGTCGTCACTGGCTGCAAAACAAATTCATCTGGCTCTGACACTTCTGGGATTGTGCTCAGCGGCATGGAGTGAACTGTTTGGGATGGGATGGATGCTGCCTGCTGGCTGCACGGGCGGAAGACGACTTTCCCTCGCTTCCTTCCAGTGCGGTGCCCCTGCCTCGGACTTCAAAAGGCTGTGGTTTGCAGCGGGGGCACTTTGATACACAGCGCTTTGAGCAGGGCTTTAGTGGCTGGGAAGTTTTGTTTACAGCCTCTCAGAGGAGATCTCGGTGGGGAGAGCTGCTGGATGGGGAGAGCTGCTGGATGGGTAGGCTGCGAGAGCAGGGAAATGCAGGGAACAGCATGGTGGGGGGAAAGGGGAATGACTTGACAGACAGAGGCTTCCCAGGGAGAGAAATTGGACTTTTATCCAATGTGGATAACTGTCATGTGGAGACTGTGGTCTTGTAACATCTATACATCCCTCTGCCTTTCCTTGCAGTATAGACCATTTCTTGGGCACGTTTTGGCTTCTTGCAAAACTGGCGACGGTAATTAGAGTTACCCTTGACACAACCCAGCTTCCTACCCTGGTGTAACCTTTGGGTTCAGAAAGAAAATCTTGTTGGGAACTGTATTTTTCTTGCTTAAATAGGCATGTGAGTGCCTGGGAGGCTTAACACAATAGGAAATAATTAAAGACAGCCTATGAAGCTGGATAGTGGTCAAATTACCAGGGAGCAATCCCTTGTTCGTCTGACAAGTCTCTTTGTTGAAGGATGAAATAGGAGATGTTACTGTGTCGTGTTCATAAGCTGGGCCCTCCACGTCTCCTGGGTAGAAAAGCATGCAGTTTATCCAGCACAAACATAACCATGTTCAGCTTTACAAAACAAAATGCATGTCTGAATATGCATCTATTCATGTAATAATCTGGATCTTAAAAAAAAACCCCAACAAAAATCCCTGTGCCTTACCAACAACAGTATATTCCTGACAGCAGCTGCACCCCCTCTGATTTGATGAGGGTGGGACCTCTCGGGCTGAATTTTGTTGGTACCGAGGAATGGAGTGATTTACTGTCTGGCTGTCCACTTACCCCTTCACCCCACACCAAATTTTCGTTAAAAGTGTGAACCACTGAAACCCACTGTGTCCATTGCACGGTGACACGAAACAGAGGTCCTGTGATCCTCAGGTTCATCTAGAGCTCAGCGGTACTCCTGCCCTCTCCCAGGGCAGCGCCTTCCTTTGGCTGAGTTGCACTTGCTCACACCAAGGCTGAGCCTGTCTCCCAGCACTCCAGTGTGGGACTCGGACTGAACTGTACACATTGAGGACAGCACATCAAAAGCCACACGGGGGGAAACTTGGGTGCAGTGCTAGAAGTTGGAAAGGGGAGCAGGGACAGTGGTTCTCCCCACACCCCCCCATCATGATTTGCTTTTAAATTAACAGCCAGACTTGGTTGGATGAGATCTGTAACAGTTAGGTTCCTACACTTGTGGTTTTTCCTCCTGCGTTTTCTAAAAGATGCTTTAGACTCAGTCAGTGCGGTGGCCCTGCCTGTCTCGCACATGGGTTTGGAAGCAGGAATATCTTTTTCATCAGGAGCTGGCTTTCTCCCAAATGGAGCACCCACCCAAGTACAGCTGGCTGGGTGGGAGGGAGCAGTTTGCATTTTTAATACCAGAAGTGACACACTGAAAGAAAATTCCTGCCGGTATGTAACGCTTATGAGTCAAACCCAGATGCTGAATGGATGATTTTTGTGTGTCCCACCGTCCCTAGCACGAGCAGAAAGCTTACCAGAGGAGGACCACCCGTGAGCCCCATGTTCTTGTGTCTGAACAGAACTATCCTTCTGCTCTAAGCCCTGGTATTGTCATGGAATTTTGATGTCTTCTTTTTTCTCAAGCCACTTCCAGCCTGCTCTGGTGTGTTTAAAAACACTAGCAATTCTCTCCAAAAGTCTGATCCTTCTGCTCAGTGCCTGCCCTCTCTGACAATAGGAGTGTGAGCCAGGCTGGGTGAAAGGTGTACTGTCCCTGGGAGTTACATGTCCACCAGGAAGATTCCTTGCACACTCCCAAGCACAGGAGCACGGGGTTCAGGATTTTAAAAGAAGTGAGCTAGTGAGTTCCTCTCTGTGCTTATGAGCGATTATGTGGTTTTACTGCGTGGCTGAAGTGTGTGATATTTCTGTTGCTGACAGGGAAGGCCGCTCTAATGCTCACGTTAAAGGAGATTACCAAAGAATTGGAGATGTTATGCTGAAGAACATTCAGAGTATGAAGGTAGGAATGATCCTATAACTATTAAGCTTTGACATGGATTAATGTTAGCACGCTTTTCATTGTCATGTCGTGCTGCCTCTTGTGCTGGTTTTTGCCAATCATAATCAAGCCTCATGCTATAAAAGTTCCCTCTGATGAAGTAGCAGGCGTTTGGTGAGCCCTGAGATTTCAGGATTGCAAGCTGAATTGCAAGTCCAGCCCCTGTCTTCAGTCCACTCTCCAAATACAGGAACAATGAACACAAAAGTTCAGGAACATTTCATTTCCAGATCCTTTTTATTTCAAATAAGAGGACAAAGCATCAGAACTTGAATGGCTGAAGAGACTGTCTGAACACCCAGTGTGACTAATTGTGTGTGCAGATGTGTTAAGATACTGCAGGAGTAGTGTCCATAACCCAGATACTGGTTTGATTTGAGAAACTGATTGTGCACTATGGTGTCGAGTTAATGAAAGTTTGTCCAATAAATGTGAGTAATTGCCTTTTAATTCCTTTAAAGCTAAAAGCCAAAATACACACATGGAGTGTAAATCTAGGTGTAGCATCCTTCAGCAGACTTCGTGTCTGTGCTTAGTCTGGCCAGAGTAGTATTTTCTTCTTGGTCTGTGCTACTGAACACACAGCACAGAAGAGCCTGGGAAAAATCCCTATGGACTTTGACAAGATGAGTAACACACAGCTCACCTTACTAATGTAGCTGTGCACCCAGGTCTGTGTGTCACAGGACATGGCACTGCAGCCTCCTTGAAGTGCTTTTGAAGCTCTCTGATAAACCTTGCCGTGGTGATTGCCACTGTGGCACTCTGCGGTCAGTGAGTGGAGCGGCCTTGGGTCCCTGGCTGGAGGAAAGGGCAGTTTCATCTTTACAGCATTCCTGAGATGTTCGTTTGCACTAGGCTTATCTAGCAGGAGGATGGAGAGAGATGAAGAGAGGTTAAGTGACGTGCAAGTGATTACACAGCAAATCAGAAAAAAAGAGAACGTAGAAACCTTGATTTATGGTCCCCCACACAGGCAGCTCTGTCACCAAGAAGGCAGCCTTACCCTATCTGCAGCAATTCTTAGCAGGAACTGCTTTTTATCCCTCAAGACACATTTCAGAGGTGCTGGAAGAACCACAGCAGGGACTTTCCTGCCTCCATCTCGCTTGCTCTCAAGAAGCACGCGCCTTTGCACAAGCAGGTTTTGGGATCTCAGCTTTTGACAAGCTCTGTGCTTCTGCCCTCTGTACCTCACACCGTTAAATTGTCTGTCCTTTGCTGTCTGCACTTCCTTCTGTGGCACTGGTTTAATGAGAGCGTGCAGTCCTCACTGTAGCTTAGACCTGTCAGCGTGCTTCCACCTTTGCCGTTCTCCCTTTCCCATTAGAGGATTTTGCTTTGAGAACTGCAGCTGCTGCCAAGCACAGGTATGTGGAGGAAAGAAGCAACACCCAATTTGACTCAAGAGCTGCACAGGAAGCAAGGAAGTTAGCTACAACTCTGTGTATTTATCACAGGACCTGTTAAAAGACCTGAAAACTGATGCTCCTTCTTTAATTAGCATAGGAAAGAAGTTAAGAGCCAGTAGCAGCCTCTGTGAGAGTCCGGAGGGTCTGCTGTGTCTTTGCTTGAGTTACAGGTGGTGTTACAGTAAAATGAACTTGAATTAAAATGTTACCTAAAATGTTACTTGAGTTACAGTAAAATGAACGTGGGGTGGATGGAGGAAGCGGCTTGGCTGTAGGGAAGTTGTATTTCTGGTAAGAGTGTCACAAATCACAGGAGAGGGGGGAATTGATTGGAAACATGTCAGAAAGCAGGAGCTCCAGAATAAGCCAAGCTGCGTTCTCAAGTCCATCCATCATACACATTCAGTTTCTTTTTTGTTGCTGGTTAATTATCCTGCCAGGTACTGGGAGGCTTGTTCTCGCTGCTCAGAGAGGCTCTGTGCATCCCCAGTGACCAGGCTACCTTTTGCCAAACACAAGTGAAGCCCCTGCCATTAATTGTTCCAAAAATGCTGCTGAATTGTTTTAAATGGGACCTGTGAATGTCTGTGACACTGAGACCTTAATGAGGTGACATACCTCATGCAAACCTCATTCGCTGGCTGGTGCATAACTCCCCTGCTGCCAGTGGGACAATCTTAGAGGCTGCACTAAGGAGAAGAGGACATAATCCAAGGATGAAGAACTCCAATACACCCACTTCCATCAGACAACTTCCCTATTTTTCCATTTGTTTGGATTCCCAGGAGATGCAACTTCTCATTAACAATAGGGGAGCAGAAGCTAGGAGTCCGGTTGCCTCTGCTCCCCCAAAACACCTGAGGGAACTAGGGCAACTAAATCCCTTCATCCTCCTAGAAAATCCCAGTTTGTTTCCTTACTCCACATTGGCATTGCTTAGCTCTCTCCCCATTGCACCTGCACTCGCCTGAGCTGTGTACACACCATCTCTGTGCCTTTGGATTCCTCACTGGTACGAGACCTAGTTCTGTTTACTCAAGTACTCTTGTTTTACTGGGAGTGCAGGGAGGGGGGTACTTTAAACAACGACTGCCAACTGTCCTTTTCAAGTGAGTATCAGAACAGTTGCATCACGCAGTGGTTTTGTTTGGGATCTTCCCAACTGCTGTGCCGGTTGGGGGGTTTTTATTGAAATCGGTTTGGGCTGAGTCGTGTCTCGTGGTGATTGCTAATAGCTCTTTTCTTCGTGCCTGTAAGCAACTGACAATTCACCTGTGGAAGCACAATGAGATTTTAATGGAGCTGGAGAACGAGATCAAGAACTCTCGCAAGCTGGAGACCTTCTGCAGAGATTTTGAGCTACAGAAAGTCTGCTACTTGCCTCTCAACACCTTCCTTCTCAGACCGCTACACAGGCTTATGCACTACAAGCAGATAATGGAGAGGCTTTGCAAACACTACTCACCAAATCACACAGACTTCAGGGATTCAAGAGGTAAGTAAGAGAAAGGACACCAGTTCCCTTCTTTCCCCCCCTTCTTTTCCCCCCCTTCTTTTCTCCCCCTTCTTTTCCCCCCCTTCTTTTCCCCCCCTTCTTTTCCCCCCCTTCTTTTCCCCCCCTTCTTTTCCCCCCCTTCTTTTCCCCCCCTTCTTTCCCCCCCCTTCTTTTCCCCCCCTTCTTTTCCCCCCCTTCTTTTCCCCCCCCTTCTTTTCCCCCCCTTCTTTTCCCCCCCTTCTTTTCCCCCCCTTCTTTTCCCCCCCTTCTTTTCCCCCCCTCCTTCAGATTGAGGTTGCTCCTGTACACATGTTGCACCACAGTCTGGACAAGTCCTTGGAAGAGAGGTCTGCTGGGGGTTGTTAAACACACAGAAATGACATGCAGTTCAGGAAGTCACTTGAACTGAAAGCAGTTGGGAGGTTGGGAGAGAGCATAGGGAACATACCATATGTGCTTGTCTTGTTCCTAGCTTTCCCTGGAGATCCAGTAGGAATACAGGATATTGGCTCAGGTGAACCCTTGCTCTGACCCAGTGTGGCTGCTGTTATTATGTCTTTAAGTGTTATTTGTCGCTACCTTTTAGTTTTCCAGACATACAGTTTGTTCTATTACCATTCCCACGATTTGTTTCTGCAACTCAAAGCTGCCAACAATGTTTTTTTTTCCCCAAATGTGAAGAAATTTTCCTTCTGTAGTCTGAACACTCACCTCCTGCTATTTCTTTTTGATGATTTCCTTTCCTCCTCTCTCACAACTCCCGTTGTAAAGCTGTCTACGTCTGAAGATAAAACGGTGTTATCTACGGAGTAACCTCTCAGCGCAGAAGGACGTGGGCAGGGAGTGATGCTTGGCATGAGTGCTCCCAGCTGTAAGGTGTCAGCTGAGCGAGCTGGCTGGGGTCTCTTAGGTGCCATGTGATGACATCTGCAGTGGGCAATGCATAGCATGCAGAGGTAGCTTGACCTGTAGCAATAGGAAATGCCACAGAGATCTGCAGCACTGAAGTGCTGCATGGCACAGGCTTTTACCTAAATGGAGCTACTGCCTGAATGGTCTCAAGGAATGCAGGGAGTAGTGATTTGTGTCCATTCCCACCTCCCCAGAGAGTGCAGCGGCCATCAAGGTTTGATTCCTGCTCCGTTTTTAAAATGGATACGAACACGGGGTTCAGGGGTGAAAATTCAGGGACCTGGGGACACCATCACTCCACGATCAGTCGCTTTTGTTCCCACCATCGCAGATTTTTGTTCAAGGTCAGAGTGTAAAGGAAGGAAAAAAAAAAGTGGGAGATGTAGATGTGAATCCACACACAGTTGTGGATGAACTGCGCTGTGAGCAATGATGCAAGAAAGAAGAACCACTGTTACTGTTCTCTTGACTGTTCTTCCAACAAACGGCTGTAACTGCTCTTCTATCCCTAAAGTCAGCTGGTTTGGCCCATCGTGAGGCTGCCTGTCCATTTAGGTGTTTCAAAGTTGGTGCTCACACACATCATGGCACAGGGAGGCCAGTCCATGAACCCCAGAAAAGACAGAGCACTAGCACAGGCTGCCCAGAGAGGTTGTGGAGTCTCCTTCTCCAGAGACATTCAAACCCACCTGGATGCCTACCTGTGTGATTTAGTCTAGGTGATCCTGCTCTGGCAGGGGCTTGGACTTGGATGATCTTTTGAGGTTCCTTCCACCTCCTAATGTTCTCTGATTCTGTGAAAAGATGAAGTGGGGAAGTGATTCTCAGCAGAGTTCCCTGAGTTGGCTTACTTTGTTGTGGCACAGCAAAAAGTGAAGGGATGGGAAGCAGATTGGCAGCAGCCTGCACTTGGGTTGGCTTCTGCTGCTGGAGAGTGGGACTGCATAATGCCTGCTTCCTCTTGTGTTCCACCTGATCACACAGCAAAAGTCCCCCTCAAAAATGGAGATTTCCCTTAGGAAAATCACTCCTAAGTGTTAGGTCATTCATTGTGGGTAGTCTCTTTGGAGAGAATGAAGTAGGGCTGTGACGCGACTCCACGACACGCAGCCCTTTTAGTTGTTCTCATTGCTGGGACTGAAGACAACCTCCAAGGTGACTGTGTTTACTCTCCTGGTGTTTTCAGATATGGACCTGAACCAGTGCAGTGTAGGCCATGGGGGAGAAATCTGGTGGCATTTTTTTCAAGCATAGAGAAGATCCTTAAATTAATTGGAGAGGTAGGAAATTGTCCTTTAGGAGAACCCATTTGTTGGTGCTCTAAATTGATGCAAGTATCCCAACAAAGTTCCTGTGGCTAAAATACAGAAAGATTTTGGGTGAGGAAATAAGACTGTCTCTTCATTACAACACTCCACTCTCTCCCCCTCTACTCCATCAGGTGATGTCCAGAATTTGTGCTGGCTTTAGTTTGCCTGAGTAACTTTACACTGTGAAGGAGAAGGGTGTAACACAAGACAGGTGATGTTCATGAGCTGGGTGCTGCAGACAAAATAAAGGAGTGTCTTTTTGAAGGTTCTAGTAAGAAGTTTTTAATAAACATTTTATGGTTTTGTCCATCTAGCTGCTTTGGCTGAGATTTCTGAAATGGTGGCTCAGCTCCATGGCAATATGATAAAGATGGAGAACTTCCAGAAGCTGCATGAACTCAGGAAAGACTTGCTGGGCATAGACAATCTAGTGGTACCAGGAAGGGTAAGTAGCAGAGTTGGGAACAATGTCTGATATGATTTCAAGGCATTGGGTATGTTTCCAAAATCTGTTTCTTAGGAGCAACTGTGAAATTGCCTTTCCTTATATGATCCTTTTTCTGTCATCAAAAACTACCAAGCATAAACACGATGATACCATAGAAAACAGCAGCCTTAAAATGGGAAGAAGCAATCATCTTTATTATCTTTTTTATTGATTTTATTATATTTTTTTATTGATTTTGTTATCTTTTTAATTTATTTTATTAGGCTTATCTTATGTATAGATTTGTAGGCTAGTCCAAACATCTGTTACAACAGAGGTGGTAAAACTGTATTGTTCATCACAGTGTTCAGGGCTTGAGGAGTTGCACATTTCCTCATTTCTTGCTGCCCTTAAATTGTCTTCTCCACCCTCAATGTTAGAGCATGGCAGATCACAGCAAAGTAAGGCATTTGGGCTGGAGCCCTTTCACGTTGCCTGGCTTGGAAACTCATGGGCCTGGGGATGAGAAGCTGCTTTAGCTTACATGTAATGTTAGTGGTGCCTTAAGCGACCACTTTTAATTGGGTTATAAAAATACCAACATCTCTCTCTTACTCCTCATGCTTTTTAAAAAAGTGGCCTATTTCAGCATAAATGAGCCCCAGTGTGGTATTTGTGGCTGTCGTTGTTTGACCCAGGTGACAGCAAAAACAACCACACAGCCATCAGCTCACAGCCTCCCCCTTCTCCCTCCCCAGGGGGACGGGGGAGAGATTTGAACAGAAAAAAAGGAAAATTGGTGGGCTGAGAGAATGTCTGTTTACTGGGACAGAGAATGAAGACAATTGTAATAGGAATAACAATGATAAAAGAATATACAAAACAAGCAATGCACAGCATAGTTTCTCACCAACTGAAGTCAATACTCATCTGGCTCTTGAGCCAAACTGCCTCCCAGCCCACCTCCCAGTTACACAGAGAGCAGGACATCATATGGTTTGGGCTATCCCTTTGGCCAGTTGGGGTCAGCTGTCCTGGCTGTGTCCCTTCCCAGCTCCTTGGATCCCCCTCCTCCACCCCAGCCTTCTTGTTGGCAGGGCAGTGTGAGAAGCTGAGAAGTCCTTGACTGCTTGGCAACAACTGAAAACATCAGTGTGTTATCAACATGATTCTCATACCAAATCCAAAACAGAGCACTACAGCAGCTACTGGAAAGAAAACCAGGACAGTAGCCTTTTCTGCTTCTCTAGGTGCATGTATCTGTGCATGCAAACTTGGGAGTTGCCTGCTGTCAAAGTAATTCCCTCCTGCTCTCCCAACCTGTGTGGGAGCTACACAAAAACGGTACTTGCAGCCACTGAAATGCTGGGCAAGATGCATCACCAGGCTGTTCTCACCCTGTATGTGTTTCTGGGAAACAGCTTGGGGGAAAATAAAGGCAAGTTTTATATTGAAAAGCAAATATGGCAGTGCTTGAGCTTGCCCTGCAGCCCATTCATCCAGCCCTGATGCGCTCCAGCACGTTGGCTGGGCCCCCACTCAGCGAGAGCCGCAGCCTGGAGTCTGCTTGCCAGGCTGTGTCTGTGATGCCTCAGCGGGGTCATGGCAGAGAGGCAGCTTGCTGCGCTCTCAAGGGATTAGTTCAATTTAAGGATTCAGACATTCAGAAAAAAGGGTTTGAAGTTGATGTGCCGCTGGGGAGGTGGCACCAAGACAGGTATTTCTCAATTTGCAGCTGTTTCCTGCTTCCTCACTGTGTCTCTTCCCTGTCTCCCAAGCAGCCGCCATGGCTTATGCCTCCTTCCGGTGCTCCACAGACTGTTCACTTCCTTGGCAAGCCCCTCAGGACATTTCACAGCCTCTGCATCTCTCTATCACATGAAATTAAATGCTGTCATCTGCTGTTTCTGCTACCCTAGCCTATTTAAAGACAGAGCAATCTTCCTCTCCTAGGAAGTTCAAGAAGAGGGCAGACGAGGTGCAGAGGTTGTTTGCCTGCCAAGACAGAAAGCATTGGCTGCCATGCTCTGGCACATGCCCAAAATGTCACTGCTTTCAAGCCCTTTGGCTGGTCTTCCAGCTCTGCCTGAAGTCCCTGTCCTGGCACAGGCCAGGCTGGGAGGCAAATGCCACTGTCACCCATGGCTGGGTTTGCGTGACAGTGGCTGAACTCCACCTCTCAGAGAAGTTTTGGATTAGGCTGGTGATTCAGCTGTCAGTCCTACAAGAGGCTGTCGGAAACCATCCTCTTCACATTGCCCCAGCTGGGGCTTCTGGAGTACTGTGTCCAGTTCTGGGCTTCTCACCACAAGAAGGACATTGAGGTCCTAGAGCACATCCAGAGAAGGTCATCCAGGCTGGTGAAGGGGCTGGAGGGCAAATCCTATGAGGAGTGGCTGAGGGAGCTGGGGATGTTTAGCCTGGAGAAGAGGAGGCTGAGGGGAGACCTTATCACCACCTACAATTACCTGACAGGAGGTTGTAGAGAGGTAGGTGATGGTCTCTTCAGCCAGGTGACAGGAGACAGGACAAGGGGAAATGGCACAAAGCTGCACCAGGGCAGGGTCAGATTAGATGTTAGGAAAAAGTTCTTCACTGAAAGAGTTGTCAGGGCCTGGAACAGGCTGCCCAGGGAGGGGGTTGAGTCACCATCCCTGGATGTGTTTAACAGACGGGTAGATGAGGTACTTAGGGATATGGTTTAGCACAGGACAGGACTTGATGATCTTAAAGGTCTTTTCCAACCTTGTGATTCTGTTGCCACCGAGTTGGTTCCTGTGCTGGATATTAAAACCTCCTGTGGCCATCTGGGCTTGACAGTTGTGATGACCTGCAGATCTTAATCTTTGTGTTTGTACAGCGTGTACTGTGGTGCTGCTAAGCCTGCTCGTGACCATTAGGTGGTTCCATATAAGTGGTAATTATGGTTAATATTCTTTGGTGGCTGACAACGGCTTCCAGTTGGCCTCTCTAGAAACGTGAGCTTGCCGTGATCTGGAGATGACCACCTCTAGCCACTTTTCCACCCCTTGTTACTCCCTGAGCAATGCAGGTTGGGGGACTGGACACATCACAGCAACCCAAAGGCGGCTGAAGTCCCTGTCTTGAGCAGATTAATGTTCCACAGCCGGTTTCTTGCTAGGCTGTAGGTGATCACAGTGCTTTATATGCCTTTTACGTGCACAATTATGAGTAGAATGAGCTTCGAAGGACTGCAGTAAATAAACATCAACCTCTCAGCAGAAGCTGGAGCCACTGAAAAATGGTATTTTCATGGGTTTCAGATAAATGGGAGGATGAATTACTAAGAGTTCACAGTAAGCACAGGAAATCCAGTGTTTTGAAAGTTACAGGTGTGACACTTTTCCTACAATTCCATCCCTGACGTTCTGAAGCAGATTGATCCAAGTTCATGTACTGTGCTATATGACATGGGTGGTACTGGCGTAACTCACGCTGCCAGACAGGTGCCCCTCTTCTTCTGTTGCTGTGGGTCATGTTGATTTGTGTAGCTGCTTTTACATCTCCGTAAGAGACATGTAAATCCACCACATGCACAAGAGAAGCTCACCAGTGGCTAAGCAATGACATACAGACCAATTCAGCGTTACTTCTTACGTCACTTGTCACGTGAAAAATACACGTTCCAACCAAGGAAAGAGGGAGCTGTCTGAGGGACTCAGGTAGAGAAAAGTTTGCTTAGCTGAATTTTTTTTTTAATGAATGAAAGGCTATGCAAAAGTTTATCCTTAAGACAGTTAGGAGCAGGAATTGTTGCATAAACACCATTTTTAATGTATTTAATAAAGAAAAGGAAAAAAGTCTCAGTGACTGCCTGGTCTGGGGTCCCTGGTATGAAAAAGACAGGGATCTCCTGGAGAGAGTCCAGCTGACGGCTACAAAGATGATTAAAGGACTGGAGCATCTCCCCTGTGAGGAAAGGCTGAGTGAGCTGGGGCTGTTCGGCCTTGAGAAAGGAAGACTGTGTCCGAAGTGTGGGGCACAGGGGGAATGGCCAGCCTCTTCTCAGTGGTCTGTGGGGACAGGACAAGGGGCAATGGCCTCAAGTTGGGGCACAGGAAGTTCTGCACCAATATGCACAAGAGCTTTTTCCCAGTGAGGGTGACAGAGCCCTGGCACAGGCTGCCCAGGGAGGTTGTGGAGTCTCCTTCTCTGGAGAGATTCAAGACCTGTCTGGATGCCTCCCTGTGTGACCTGTCCTAGGGAGCCTGCTTTGGCAGGGGGGTTGGACTTGATCTCTGGAGGTCCCTTCCAACCCCTACGATTCCATGATTCTGTGACTGACAGTCAGGTCAGCCCCCTCACCAAGTAACCATGTTTGGTTTTGCGTAATAAAAAAAAATCCATCATTGTTTTTGCAGAAGGTAACACAGCTTTGGTTTGCATTTGTTTCCAACAGGAGTTCATTAGACTGGGCAGTCTTAGTAAGTTGTCTGGAAAAGGTTTACAGCAACGAATGTTCTTCCTGGTAAGTAAGAAGACAGTTTTTCTTTGTATAATGAAATGTAACTCTAAGCAATCATTAGGCAAACTATGAGACAGGAATCATGACTGGCAGTAAGTATTTCTGAGCAGCCTTATTGAACATGACAACTCACGGTGTAGCTGTTTGGTCAGAACTTATGTTCCTGTCCAAACACAGTGCTCTCTTTGTAACTGCTTCTTATGGAGATAAACCTTATTAATTTTTATGACACTGTGAATATCATGATGAAATAACATATCAATATTGTGTTAAAGAAAAGCAGAGCCATTATAAAATGAAAAGGGGCACCAGGGGTAATAGTGGTCATGTCCAGAAAAGATCCAGAGTAACTCCTGGTGACAGGAACAACAATCCACACAATGCTCTCAGGACACATTGCAGAGCCCAGTTTCTCCAGACACCATCCAGTTTCAGCCCATGAGTGCCCAGCATGTCGAAGGCCCTGCCCTGACCTGGAGATAGGCATTTTGTAGCTCTTGCACAAGAAGGAAGCATCCTCCCCCCCACCATCACTTGCAGCATTTTCAGGTTACAGTGATCCCACTCACTCTCTGAACCACAAGAGCCAAGCAGATGGTTTCTCTGCTCTCCTCTCCTGCAGAGTTGCTCCCAGGCTCCCATCCTCCTGCCACTGAGCCCTAGGTGCCAGGGCACTGGGATGCCCAACAGAGTGCACAGGGGTTACAGACCAGTGTTACGGAGCAGAACATTAAAGAGTCAGTACAGCGTGGCTGGAAAATGCTTCCTTGGCTTCTTGTATGCAACAAGTGAAAACACTGGGCGTGTAGAAAAGCTTGTGAGTGTGCTAGGTTTCATGAGGCATTTGACAATTAATCCTTCAAATGAGCCCAAGATAGAGCTGCTAGATCTACAGGAGTAGGGTTATCATCTGCCTTTAAAAGGGAGCCTGAAGAACATGATGCTAGTTGTTTTCTTGCACATCCCATTTCTTGTTGATGCCTCGATATTATACTTGTGTAAAACGTTTTTAAAGTTGAGAGTGGGCTCTCAAGTCAGTCTTAGTTTTTATGAGCTGCTCACGCTGCCAGGGAAGTCTTTGCTCTGTCTCAAGCACCAGAATCTTTCTGGAGATAAGATCCCAGGTGGGTGTTTGGGGACTCTGAATACACGTGTAATCATTAGGCAAAATTCAGTCCCCCTCTAGTGGCAGATCAACATATCCTCATCAGTCACTGCAGAAGTCTTTGGGAGAACTCTCTTTCACACCACAGAGTATCATTCTTTTTCTTGATGCAACTGGCTTGAGGAAAACAGCCTTTGACCAAGGTGGCACAGTGAAAATATGCCGTTCTTGTTACGGCAACAGAATGCTGGTGAGCATTGGACGTGCTTCTGACAGCTGCTCTTGAGGTTAAGCAAGAACAAGTGCAAGGTCCTGCACCTGGGTCGGGGCAATCCTCATCATCAATACAGGCTGGGAGATGAAGTGATAGAGAGCAATCCTGCAAAGAAGGACTCAGGGTGCTGGTAGATGAGAAGCTCGACATGAGCTGACAATGTGGGCTCATAGCCCAGAAGGCCAATTGTATCCTGGGCTGCAGCAAAAGGAGCACTGCCAGAAGGTCAAGGGAGGTGATTCTGCCCCTCTGCTCCGCTCTGGTGAGACCCCACCTGGAGTCCTGTGTCCAGTTCTGGAGTCACCAACATAAGGATGTGGAACTGTTGGAATGGGTCTAGAGGAGACCCACAAAGATGATGAGAGGGGCTGGAGCACCTCTCATATGAAGACAGGCTGAGAGAGTTGGGGTTGTTCGGTCTGGAGAAGAGAAGGCTCTGGGGAGACCTTAGAGTGGCCTTCCAGTACCTAAAGGGGCTGACAAGGAAGCTGGGGAGGGGCTTTCTAGAAGGGCATTTAGGAATAGGACAAGGGGGAATGGTTTTAAATTGGAAGGGGGTAGATTTAGATTGGATATTAGGAAAAAATTCTTCACTACAAGGGTGGTGAGGCCCTGGCACAGGTTGCCCAGGGAGGTGGTGGCTGCCCCTCCCTGGCAGTGTTCAAGGCCAGGTTGGATGGGGCCTTGAGTCTAGTGAGAGGTGTCCCTGCCCATGGCGGGGGGGGTTGGAACTTGATGATCTTCAAGGTTGCTTCCAGCCCAAACCCTTCTAGGATTCTGTGATTCTGATAATGTTTATTCTTTCTTTTTAGTTTAACGATATCTTGTTGTACACAAGTAGAGGCCTGACAGCATCGAATCAGTTTAAAGTCCACGGGCACCTTCCCCTGTACGGCATGACAGTAAGTATGGGGAGAACTGAAGGGATTAATGCTTAAATGGCCATTAGGGGTCTCATCGAGGGCTGGTCTCCCAATCAGAGAAGCTGTGGTTGCATTCTGTAGCACTGCTGGGGCGGTGTTGGATTCAGCAAGCATTTGTGCAGCCTTTTACACAAAGGTGATGAAACAGCAAAACCTGGGGGAGGGGGAAGGAACACATTTTGGGGGGCAGCTTCCTCATAATGCAAACTTCTCATGAGACAGGCTCTTTACTTTGTTTAATCCCTAAATTTAACCATGAGTCTTACAAAGAATTCCTCACCAATTGCTCACAGGCACACTGGGCAAGGCAAGGAAACAGTAGTGAGAAATTTCTAGGAAAAAACATTTCCTAAAATTTTCATCTCTGTATCTGAAAGCTGAAGTAATGGGAGGCTGGCAGCAGTATGGCAGTATGTCATTTGGAGCTCTTGCTGCAAGTCTTCTGGAAAACAGCTGATTTGAGCCAATAGCACTGAGTGACCTCTTCTTGTATGACTTCAGAAATACCTTTGCTAGTTTCAAAATGCTTTCATTGACACTTCTAATGGATTTGTATCTATTCCAAACTCTTTTCTGGAGAATCGAGTTAGATCATCACTATGACAGTAACTGAATTTCTCTAAACACCCAGGAGGCTTCAAAGGTTTATCTAGGGTATGTAGGAACCTTCTCAGCTACCCATGTCCATTTGACATGGACTTGTTCACAACAGTTACACTACAGTGTGCAGAGCATTCTGAGCATTTAACATATCCTTTGTCTTCTAATAAAAACACCACTGTATTTTTGGGTTTGGTTTGGGGTTTTTTGGTCACAAAGCCATGCTTCTGGTTTAAGAGGTTGTTGCAGAACTTACTCTTTTCCCAACTTGCAAGCCCCCATTTTGTTTTGGTTCTTTTTCTCAGTGTCTGGCTCGAAATGCTGTTTGTGATCGTTTCCCTTAGTTTTCTTTACCCCAGTTCCCTGTTTCACCTTAAGAAATACATACCTCCTGCAATCTGACTGCATTTGGGCTTTCCTCTCTCAGATAGAAGAAAGTGAAGAGGAATGGGGGGTTCCTCATTGCCTAACACTCCGGGGTCAACACCAGTCCATCGTTGTGGCTGCAAGGTGAGGGCAACGTCCACATGTAAACCATATTTTCTCTGCAGAAATAAATAGTAGAAGAAATTGTAGAAGAGCAGAGAGGCCTCATTTTATTTGAATTTTTTTCCTAAAATGATTTCAGAGGTATCTTCAGTTATGAAAGCCACTTCAAAACAAACAAAGATGAATAAATAGAGCGGCAATTGTGTGAGTCAGAGCCAAAGTTATTAGCAAAAACTAATTAGGAAAAAATGCCAGCATCCCACACCTGAATTTATTTATTTAAATTAAAAGTAAGCCCCATTTGAGACTGTTCCTTAGAGTTTGCTTTCAAGGTACATGGAAGTGAATAAAACCCGAATTTTCCTTGTTAGTACCCGCGCCGAGAAGGACAAATGGACTGAGGACGTTCAGATGGCCATAGACCTGGCAGAGAAAAGCAGCGGCCCTGCCCCAGAGTTACTGGCTAGCAGCCCTCCAGACAGCAGTAAGTAAATGTTAGAGAGGTGGTTTTATCCCCCCTTGTCCATGTGATTGGTGATTGCTTCCAAGCAAAGTAGTGAAAAATGCTGGGGGTTATATAGATATTGGATTTATCTATCTATCTATTTATTTATTTATTTGCCATTTTAATGTTCTTGTTGATGTTAGCAGAAAGTTTCACTGAGTAGAGAAGTGACTTAAATGTAATGATGCCAGGAGCTATTTAACAAGATTTTGGGCAGTGCCTGTCCTTGGAAGGTATTAAAAGCACCAGCAAAGCATGGTAGTTAGCCTTTGGTTCTAACACTTTTAAAACACGTTTTAAAAACGGAAAAAGAAAAGAAAAATCTCCTTTAATCTCTGCACAAAATCCTGTGTAAAAGTGTGTTTTGAAATGAGTTCACAATACTGTGTGGACAGAGTTGATTTGTTTAATTTTTCCAATTATATATGTTGTTGCATAGAGGAAGAAAGATGCTTTTTCCCTGCATTTCATAGAGTCTCCTGATGAAACTACTGTAGACCAGGAATCTGAGGACGACCTCAGTGCATCCCGCACCTCACTCGAACGTCAGTCACCACACCGTGGCAACACTACGGTGCACGTCTGCTGGCACAGAAATACCAGTGTTTCAATGATCGACTTTAGTATTGCTGTGGAGGTATCGGCCTCAGAACGATCTGAACTGCAGCTCCAGACTTGCTCTTGAATGACAATTTCCTTTTCGCTCCTCCCCTCCCTAAGCACTGTCTCCCCTGGCTCCTTTGGGGGACGTTGCAGGCACACCTGTTAAACTTCACTCCCACAACCTCAAATGATGGCGTAAACCATCAGTCGAGGAACACGTACCGCTCCCTTACTGCGCCTCTCTAACATCAGCCAGAGCAGTAATTTTCAGAGAAGTGACTGCCCAAAAGACAAAATTAGTATTAAAAATGCTCAATTCCCTGTAAAATCTAAAGCAGGTCAAACTGTCTTAATGCTTTCCTGTCCAGAGGCATTAAGCCGTTGCTTGAGCTGAAAGGATATTGTCTTTAGCCGCTGCAGCCAGAACTTTAATTATGTGTATTACTAACGTACTTTCTCTACCCAGCCATCTTTTCTGGACCCCTTGTCTCATTGCTCAGTCTCATCTGCTTTTTCTTTATTTGCGTTTTCCACCTCAGAATAAAAAGGAAAATCCTTTTTTTCCCCCCACCCCGAGCACAGCTAAGCCAATCTGAGGCACTTCTCAAGGATTAAAATGAGAGACTCCTGCTGCAGCGTAGGTTTTAGGATGAGGTGATAAGCCTGCTTAGGTGTTCTTCCTTCACCTGAGAGAGCCTCCAGGGAGCTCTGAGTGCTTTAGCCCAGGCCTCGTCCAATGGACATTCATGCTCAAGGGACGTGGGGAAAGAAACCTCGAAACTGAGGTGCCGTGCAGGCACGCGGGGCCCTCGGGCCGCCCTTGTGCTGGAGGAGATGTACGGGTGCAGGGACAGACCTGGGCACAGTTTGTGTGACTGCTTCGGGTTCTAAACAGGAGGTGAGCTGGCTGCTGAGCTGCAGTGGCCAAGCAAAGGATGCTGTGCTAGGAGAGGCTGGCCGCAGAGCCTTGCTTTGAGTCCAGGCAGGTGGAGTTTCTGCTCTTCATCCCCTCACGTCCTGCAATAGTTCAGCACACAACAAGGTCTCGTGCTTTTCCCTAAAGCAGAGGCCGCCTTACGAATACATGTAAAACTTAAACCATGACAAAACAGTCAGTGAGGCAAAGCTTTTGGTCTGAACTCAGCACTGGTTGTTCCTTATTTTCATCTCCTCCCCCCCCCAAACCACCCCTCAAGCCAGCAAAGCAGCGAGGAGCAGACGCACCCCAGGAGACATACATTGTTGTGTGAAAACATCTTCAGCTCCACTGCTGTTCCATGGGTGGCAGGTTACGCTCACGCTCACGTCATTCTGTCGGTGGCTCTCACTTCAAGCATTATCGTTTATTTTCTTTGTGTCTCTCCCTCCTTTCTGTCTCTCTCGTGGTAGAAGATCCTCTCTCTGTCAGTGACTGTACTTCCCTACCTGCTGGACTGATCAGTGATCAGCGGCCTGTTTCCATTTCATATGTCTGCTGGTACCGAATGCAAAGCCTGTCCTTTTATGATATCCTCCAGAGTAACGAGGTAACACAAAACTAAGGCGTACTAAGCCTGTGACTTAGGCAGCAGTCCAGATGATAGCAGAGAATGGGATGATTTAAAGCAAAGGCTTTAATGTATAGCCAAGGCTGGTGAAAACAGAACGGTTTTCAAGGATGTTGCAGTTGTAGTGGATCCAGCAGGACCCACCAGGGTCTATTAATCGTTACAGATTAAGCGATTAGCTTCTGTGTTATGTAATGAGGGTGATGTAAGCAGCTATTTTGATCCAGGTGAGAGCCCTGACAGTCAACAAGGAATGGGAAGTAATTAATTAATAATTTGCTGAGAACTCCCCTTTGTCCACAAGGCAGGATGGTGCTGGACTTTACATCTGCCGTTCCTTCAGCCAGATGAGAAATACCTGTACTCGCTCACGGCTTCCTCCTCCTTTTCCTTAAAATACCCCAAGTCCAGCTAACACTAAGGTTAACAGTCCTCTTGAAACCTTTGAAAAGCTGCCAAGTGATCTCCCTGGGTACCGAGAGTCCAGCCTCTAGCTGCTATTCTAAAGTATGTCATAACTTTCCTTTACGTCACAAACTCATGTCAGACTTTCCGTTTCCATCCTTCTGTTCCGGTATCATTTGGGAAGACCAGAGACAGGCCAGGATAGCAAGGCAGGTGTTCAGTAACCTACTGCCCAACGCCACCTCGATCGGGGGGGGGAAAAACCCAACCCATTAAACACAGGAGCTTGGAGTTCCTGGCAGTACCCAGCTACAAGCACAAAAATGGGTTACTTAAAGCACTAGTTAGTAGTTAAAATTAAAAAAGGGCAGAAGAAAAATCCATCCAATCAACCAAAACATTTTCACATGCAGCAAGGCCACATACAGCCCGATAAAAGCAGATAATTTTTCTTTAATTAAGCCGTGGGTACCTTTCCCTGTTTTATTTGTCTCCCTTTGGTGTGTTTCAGAACCAGCTGTCTGGAAATCTCCTAAGGAAATTCAAAAACAGCAACGGTTGGCAGAAGCTTTGGGTGGTGTTCACCAACTTCTGTATGTTCTTCTATAAATCGCACCAGGTAAGGCACTGCATGAGCCTGCCTGCCTGGCTGGCTGCCTGGCTGGAGGAGACCGTTGGCTTTGTGAAGTGATAGCAGGGAGAAAAGCAGACATCAGTTCAGGGGGGCTGTAGGCAAGACACGTGGGGGGCACTGGCCACTGCGACGCAGCCGTTACTGCTGCTGGGACGTGGAGCAGAGCCCCTTCTCATTCTGCTCACTTCCCAGCAGAAGAGCTCATTTCCTGAAACTTGGAGCAGTCAGGGTGCAGCTCATCCCTAAAACTATAAGAGATAGCAGTGCTGCTCCGAAACTGGGGTGTGAGTTTGAACAAGAGCCATCCAGAGGGATCTTGACAGGCTGGAAAGGTGGGCCCGGGTGAACCTAATGAGGTTCAACACTGCAAAGTGTAAAGGCTTGCACTTGGGTTGGGGGAATCCCAGACATAGATACAGACTGGGGAAGTTCTTTACAGAGAGAGTGGCGAGGTGCTGGAACAGGCTGCCCAGAGAGGTGGTGGATACCCCATCCCTGGGGGTGTTCAAGGCCAGGCTGGATGGGGCCCTGGGCAACCTTGTGTAGATCCAGGACTGGAGGTTGGTGGCCCTGCCTGTGGCAGGGGGGTTGGAGCATTATGATCCTTGGGGTCCCTTCCAACCCAGACCATTCTATGATTCTATGATTCTCCCCTGTACAAATTCTTACAGATTACAAATGTTAACCTTAATACTGACTTAGAAACCTTGTTACCATCACTGATGCTCCAACCAGACAAGAGGGGACAGCGGCCAGCAACTAACCCATCCCAGCAAACATCTCACCACAGAAGTAGGGGGGGTTCTGCCTAGAACCTGTCAGACCTTCAAATCACTGTGTTCAAGCAGGGTGTAAGCACGAAGTAATTCCAGTTGCTACGTCGTGCTTTCACTGCTGTAGAAAGCCTTAACACTGGAGTTTCTGCACCAAAGCAAAGCCAGAGGAGTTGTAGGACATTCTGGACATCATAAGCAGGATCAAGAAATGATTTGTTCCTACGTGCCATGCATGACACAGAAGGACCTTAGCAATGAGAGCTGCAGGGTGGCCGCTGTGTGTGTAGAGGCGCAGGCGTTTGCACGCCTGGGGTGAGCACGCCCAGTGCTCCACAGGTGCCAAGTGATGGAGCTTTAATGTCTGTCAGTTAGAAAAGAGTGAAAGTCCAAGATTGCAGACAACTTTCTTAGGAGGAAACACTGACAGGATCAGCCTGCTGCAGGTCCTTACAAGAAGGGCCTATAAAGATGGACAAGATGAACCTACCAGACAGTTCAATTCACTGAGAACAGATAAAGCTGCTGTTTTTTTCCACGCACACTTGAAAACACAGGTTCACAGAAGTGTAGGGATTGAAAGGGATCTCAAGAGATCATTGAGTCCAGCTGGGGGCCCAGGAGTTGGCAGGGCTCATTGAGAGGGCTTTAAATTCGGTATGAAGGGGGAAGGGGATAACATGATGCTCGTTGGGGTTGAGCAAGTAGCTCAGAAGTTTCAACTAGAGTTGATGAGGGAAGAGGGTAGAGGTCAATGAGACAGTGATGGGCTTCGGGATGTTGTTCTAGGTGATAGCAGGGAAAAATCTCTGGATTGTCCTGTAGGATCTTGTGAGCACTCCTCAGAGGAGGTACTATTGCCTATTCCCCACCCAAAATCTTCTTGCATCCCTTTAGGGATACCTGCACCTGCTGCCTTCTTGAAGTGCCTGTATACTAATGCACTCAGCATGGGAGACAAACAGGAAGAGTTAGAGATCTTTGTGCAGCTGCAAGGCCACGCTCTCATTGCGACCTTTAAACCAGCATCTATCCATCTTCCTTTTCCTTACATGCTCCCTTTCCTCACAGCGTTTTCCATTATTTCTTTCCAGGACAATCATCCTTTAGCCAGCCTTCCTCTGCTGGGATACTCGCTCACCATTCCTTCCGAATCCGAAAACATCCACAAAGATTATGTCTTCAAGCTCCATTTCAAGTCCCACGTGTACTACTTCAGGGCTGAAAGCGAATACACGTTTGAAAGGTAAGGCAGTCTTCGGTCTGAGGGAATTTTCTAGAGTTCCAGGATGTATTTTTCTTTTCCCAAGAGGGTCAGTAGATGGGAAGTTTAGAGAACTGACTCAGCGGCAGAGGCGAGTAGTTCAGCACAACTAGAGAAATTTTATCCACTTCAACGTGTAATTTTTTACACCTCCTGCTGAATTTCAGATGCCTGGAAAGAGTCACTGCTCCCAGAGGGTGGTTTGTTCTGGGAATTAAATTTAGCTTTTTTATATGAAGCATTAACATGTCAGAAGAGCTTAATGGCCACTCTTACTCAAGAAGGCTGCCATTAAGGTTCAGCCATGTCAGTCTGAAGCTATAAAAATGGCAACCTGTGGGAACGAGGTGATTAAATAAATGAGTAGAATTGGAAAAAAAATACCAAAGCCCTTTCTCAGTTCCAGGGAAAAATAGCAGCAACCAGAGCTGAACTACACTGTCTCACTCTGGAATCAGGAGTGGTTGGGCTCAATTGCCCATCACTTGGACCATCTGAGGGGAGAAAAAAGGGAAAAACAAGAGATTTGGTGTCTGCAAAGCACAGAAAACTACCACTAAGGTCCTGAATTTGGGGCCCCCTTCCACCTCCCTGCCCCTTTTATCCTCTGGAAACCTCTGCGTTTGGCAGTCCTCTGGAGCTAGAGCATCTTGACTTGGGACTAAAATAGCAAGATGCTCCCATAGGCGCTTGAAAATAAACCCGTGTGTGACTGATAGCACAGACTGTGTCTCTCCCTCAGTCCTTCCTCAGGCACTGACCCTTCTTTCGTTTGTGTCTCCCCTCCTGCCTGCTCTCAGATGGATGGAAGTGATCCGAAGTGCCACCAGCTCTGCCTCACGCACTCGAGCTCTGAGTCATAAAGAGCTTCATGCCTATTGACGGCTGAAACAAGCCGCCGCGTCGATTGTCCAGCAGCTGCTGATTTTTCTAGAGGACGTTTGAAACTCTTTTCTCCCTCCAAGTTTAGTAAAAAAATTACAATTTGGTAAAAGAAAAGAAAAGGAAAAAAAAAAATGTATCTAAGTCTGGTTTTGCAGAAGCTCTCACAGTTCCTCCAGCAAAGCTGTTTAAGTTCGCCGTCTGTTCAGGCAAGCTCTTACCATCATCCCAGTGGCTGTGGTTCGTTTCATGTCTTGTATTTTGTCATTCTGTGCTGTTTTTAGCTTGTGCCAGTATTAAAATATTGTCCTTATTAGAGTGCCAAATGCCAAAAGACATTTTGTTGCCTCAAAGATTGCACCTAAAAAAAGAAAAAAAAAAAAATAATAATAATAAAAAAAAAAAAGATAGCCGCCTTCACAATCTGAAACTTTTCTCCTCTGAGGCAAACACTATTTCTCTTCTCTTTTCATAAAAAAATGTATTATTTTTTTTTACCATGTTAATCTGTAGACTGCTGGATTTTTAAATGTAGATGGACTTTCACAGTATAGAATATAATTATATATACAGGAAGCAGTCTAACAGGAATGAGATAACTTTCACATTTCATTCCCCCTCCTCCCCCCCCCCCCCCAACCCCCCAGTCTTTCTACATTTAATCAGCAAGGAATTACTAATTTTCTATCTTTAACAAGGAAACCGTTTACAGCTCATTCTCATTTCCCTTTGGGGTTACAAATCCATTTGATATAAATAAAGTACAGGATCCTTATCTAACCATTTTCTCTGGGTGCAAGTTGACCAAACCCTTCATCCTTTGGCTTTGAAAAGTGGATGCTCCTTGCCAGGTGAAACGTTTTGAAAATAATCCAGTGCAATATTCTTTGGGCTGTTGATGTACTGTGAATGGTATGTACCAGAAGACATTAAAGGCTGTGGTGACGTTCTGCTGTTTGCTTTACGAGCTCCTGAGAAAACTCTGTGTGCTCCGAGACCCGCAGCTGTTGGGCCTTAATTTGCAGAGTGTTGAGGTGACGAGCTGCTCAAAGCTGGGGGTACAACCCAAGGCCCATGTTGGCATCCTGCCCGCCACACATCCTAGTGTGACCTCCAGGTTGCTGTCAGAACTTGCCTCTCTTCCCCACCCCACGCCCCATCCCCCCCATTTCCTCAACCAGCAGTGGAAATGCCCATTTCAAATACCTGGCTTTAAGGGTTAATGCTGCATTTTTGGATAAGCTCTTGGTCCCCTGAGAAGGTTGGTGGCATGATGTCTGCTATACTTAGATGTTTTTCCTCATGTTTGAAGAAACACTTCATCATGAGGGTGACATGAAACTCCAATTAATGAGGGTTCAGCACCCTGCATCCTTACGGGCGTGTGGGGAAGCACGGCGCTAGGCAGAGGAGCCCCACTACAGATACAGGAGGTGTAGCTGGCATGGTTCTGCCCTTACTTTTCCATCATTAGCTCTTGCCTTTCTTAGTGCCCCACCTGTGTGCAATGTATGAAACACCTTACAGCTTTGCTAACGGCAAAGGGGAATTAAAAAAAGTACCTCGTGCTACTATCACACACACTCCTGTTCCCAGACAGCAAAGCCTCCTTTCTAGCCCTGCCCCCCATACAGAGATACACCTCCTTCTCCAGCTGAGACCAAGATGGGCTCCTACCCCCTTAGCAGGAAGAGCACTCAGGCCCCAGGGCCAAATGCAGCCACCCTGACAAGACTCACAGAACGGTTTGGGTTGGAAGGGACCTCAAAGACCATCTAGTTCCAACCCCCTGCCATGGGCAGGGACACCCTCCACTAGCCCAGGCTGCCCAAAGCCCCATCCAACCTGGCCTTGGACACTGCCAGGGAGGGGGCAGCCACAGCTTCTCTGTGCAGCCTGTGCCAGGGCTTCACCACCCTCACAGTAAAGGGGAAAGGGTGTTTCAGCATACAGCCTTCAGCTGCTGGAGCGCTTCAACACCCCGCCCTGGGTGGGTAACTTGCTGTAGTTGCTCTTTTCCTTAGCAGTATGGACATGCTGATCTCATCTACCCCACTGCATCCCCTCTGTCTGTGACACGATGAACTTGGAAAGTCGGTAGAAAAATCTGAGAAGCTTTTTTCCCAGTTGCAGGTCCCAGAGGCTTGTCCAGGCCAAGCCTTGGGCCTTCCTGGGCAGGCCAAAGCGAGGGAATTCAACCACCTCAGTGAACAGATCATGTACAGGAGCTGTGGTGCTTCAGGAACGTGAACAACAATCTAGTGATGAGAAGGGGCAGTAACAGCACAGAGACAGACAACATCTTGGCAGCAGCCTACAGCCTTGGAAAGCCCAACATGAAGAGACAACAGCACCTGATGTTGCCATCATGTAAAGGGCTGCAGACGTTATTTCCCATCCCCCCCCCCAAAAATTATTCCTGAGCTGTAGACTAATACCAGCCAAGCCTTAAAGCTGAGGCCCTGCCTATGCCAACTGTTGACTCTAACAGCAGAAACAGATCTTTTTTTTTTTTTTTTTTTAAGTGGAAATTTTTATCCGGGGGCAGCTGAAACTGATTCTTATTTTAGGTCTCTGGGGCTTATGGGACAAAAACTTCATTACCACTGTCTGCTGCAGGAAATTCAGTCTGAGCGCTCTTATGCAAAGCTTCCCCCGTTTCTGAGGCCAGGTAACCGGTTCTGGGTACGTTTGATGTTTCCTACAAAGTCAGTTTGGAAAAATAATTCTTCTGTACCTTCTAAGGCAATGAGCCAAGCGATGGGTCATGCCAGCAGAGACCCACCCAACACGTCCTTCAGCGTTTTCACCTCTCTGTACTTTGAGGTTTTATTACTTTTTCGGTCTTTTTTCCTAGGGAAAAGAGGTTTCAAATACGAGGCTTTCCTTCTTTAAACTCTTTTTTTTCTTTTTTAAATGGAAGGGCTTGAACTGCTGCCATTTCTCTAGTTCTTTATTCCTAAGGCGGACCCCAAGCTTCTCTAGTTCTTTATTCCTAAGGCGGACCCCAAGCTGCTGTAGCGGTAAGACTAAAAGCGACCGTCTTGACAGTCATACCTTACAATTACTTAATGCTCAGCATGTGAATGGAATTCACAGTTGACTGTACTATACAGCTACCTACCTGTAACCCTGACCCACATCATACCCCTGGCCACCTGAGCAAGCGAGGTGTGGAGACACACAGGGTCCCCCAGTGCCAGGTGAGTAGCTGTGACTAAACACACTAGTCCCCTGCTTCAGCGGTGGGGGGGGGAAAAGAAAAACCCAACAACCTACCTCAAACGGGTCACTCCAACAGGTTTACTCCTGTTGCTGCTACTGCTTGCCATAAAGAAGCAGCCCCCAGCTTCAGAGCCAAAGGGGAACTTGACTGCCGTAGGAAGCTGCACACACGCAGTGGGATCAGCGAAGCTCAGGCTCTTGGGGTGTTGTACCCCCCAAACTTTGCAACCCCGCGTTTCTCTGCTGTACGTGTGCGGGGGGTTGGCCCTGGCTGGAGGCCAGACACCCACCAAAGCCGCTCTATCACTCCCCTTTTCAGCTGGACAGGGGAGAAAATATATATTGAGAGGCTCAGGAGTTGAGATAAGGACAGAGAGAGCTCAACCCACCCATGCAAAACTGCAAGATGACTTCCACAAAGACTGAGTGTTTGTTAACACACCTCAGGCCTACCTCCTCTCACAGAATTTTAGGTGCCCCCTGGTGAGACCTCAGTGCCTTGTAGATTCAGCTGAAAGCAGCCAAGAGCAACGGCCTGAAAGGCAAGCTGGTGGCTGGGGAACACTCCCTGGGAGGGCAGGACCCTTGGGGAAGGCCTCTGACCAGAGAGCAGGGGTCTTGCAGGGAAAACTCGTTTAGTGACATAACCAGGCACGATATCCTACCACACTGTCATCAGCCAAGAATGAAATAGAAACATGGGAACCTGTAAAGCCCAATTTTGCCTGGGTTTTCCCCTTTATACAAAGGCAGTTCATGTGGCCTTCTCACACAAAACCATACTCACGGATGTGCAGGCACCTGCCAGCAGCTGGAGCACACCAACACCATCCGCCCTCCCCTCAGGGGCTTGGGGAAGCTGGCAGGGGGGGGGGAAAGAAAGGCAGTGTGGTGCATGTATGGTTTTTAAGAGGAGAAAGTAACAAAATACCATTACAGGAGTGTGGGTGTCACACTGTGTCACTTGGTGACATGAGTAATTAAAGACAGGATGTTTGGGGTAAGCTAATGCCACCTGAGGCAAGCACTTCAGGAGTGTCACTGGGCTGGCAGGATGTGGAATACGAAGCAGTTTGAAATCACCACCATCCATGAATTGACACATCATAGAATCACAGAATGGTCTGGGTTGGAAGGGACCCCAAGGACCATAGAGTTTCAACCCCCCTGCCACAGGCAGGGCCACCAACCTCCAGGCCTGGAGCTACACAAGGTTGCCCAGGGCCCCATCCAGCCTGGTGTTGAACACCTCCAGCAATGGGGCATCCACCACCTCTCTGGACGGCCCGTCCCAGCACACTGGGAGGACAAACTGTAATGCAGAACTTCACACATTTAACCAACCAGTACACTGTCACTCACTCGTACATGGAGATCAAAAATCCTTAACTAGGAACTAAGCTTCCTACCCAGCTGGGCCACCTGTGAGACACCAGCTTACTGAAGTAAAATACACTCAGCATTCTTGCTCAGAAAGTGGTGTTTGAACAAGGGGTTTGTCTTGTCCTGATTCTGAGATTATTAAATTAAAAACTGTTGTTGTTGTTCCCTCCCTCCCATTTATGAGCTGCCCACTTACCGTCACTGACACTGTCAGTAACTGAGCTAGAAACCCCCAAGAGCATCCCCTCCCGGGAGGAGGAGATCACCCCAAGTCTCATGTTACAATCTCATGTTACTGACCACGCGGATGGCGAAAGTTCATTAAAGGTTTCCTTCTTTATTTCTAGGTCATGTAGTTTACAGGTTTTACTACGTCGGTGTAGAGTGACAAAAGGAAATTTAAATACACGGTTAGAAACAGGCAGCGGCGTTACAGAAAACAAGATACACACCGGAACCGTCCCCTGTAACCCCGCTTCCAAAGGCGGCAGAACCCCATTCAGTGTGATTTGTCTGCTGCGGAATGCTCGGTGCAATCCCCAGCATGCCTGCAGAGCAGAGCGAGGAAGAGCGAGCTGGCAGGTTTGTGCTACGCTTTCAGCTCCTCCCCGGCCACTTACAAAACTAATTGGCGATTGTGCTGCTCCTTGCGTTATCCCTGTGCTTCTCAGCGCTCCCGGTCATCATCCAGTGGTGGCATTTTTTGAAGGCAAAAGTATGTTTCTCCTTAAAAGTAAGGCTGACGTAAAACTACTACAAACTGGTGCCGCGCTGCTGAAAAAAATAAAGGCAGAACGCCACGTCGAGTAGTAAGAGCTAAATGAGACATCTCACAAGGAGGGTGACAGCACAGGCAGGTGAAGGCAGGAGTTGAGCTCCCACTGCGCCAGTGGCTCCGCAGCCAGTGCCAACACGCACGTGCCTCCCTTCCCCCTGCGCGGCGAGGGCAGACCACCACGGTTACATGGTTCATCTGTCTATACCCACGTGGACACGCACAAGACATCTGGAGCTGCAAAGGAACAGCGGCGCTGCAGAGCAAGAGCCGCTCCCTTGTTACGCACTAGAGCCATGGTGGCGCCATCCTCCCGCCAACTGCTGATCAACTACAAAGTGCAACTGCGAGGGAAATGAAGTTAAAAAAATAGATTCCGCGTCTGACACTTATAAAAAGCAAGCCTGCAGTTCCAAGGACTGAGCTCATCGACCGCCTGATCCGGAAATCCCTGACAAATAAGCAGTTCCGCTCATTTCAACGTTTGCATAAAAAGAGGGAGAGCTTGTCGCTTGGTGTCTTCAAGCCAGAGTGGAGAAGTACTACCTGCACAGAAGATTCATCAGTGCAACATGTAACACAGATGTGGCTTTAGCACGAAGCAGCCTCTCGAGAAGATCACCGCGCTTCCGAACCTCTCAGAACCCAAGGCTGCGCTGCTTTCAACCGAAGCTGCTCTTCTCTTACCCATACAGATCAGATTTTTTAAAGCATCAATACTTGTCAATAGCAAATGATTGTAATGTTACATTCAAGAGACAGCACGCTCCCCCCCGCCCCCCAACCCCGATGAATCTCAGTTTAAGATAGTCTCTATTTAAATAATCTATATATTACATATAAAAATACACATCTCTACCATAAATGAGGTCTCATCTGTTTCTAAACATCCCAGTCTTTTGGCCAACTGCCCCTGCTGTAGGTCTGACTTGTCATAAGCTCCTAAACCAAGGGACACGTTCAACCAAGCAAATTCTGCCACAACCTACTCAGAGAAGTATTTCCTTGACATACAGTCCCGGAACGCAACTAAAGGTAAAGGTATGTATAACTTTTTTCATGATTGCTCAAAAATGGTGTACCTTAGAGTGTCTTTTAATTTTCTGATTGGGAAATCCTTGAGATTCCAGCCAGCACCATAAATTTAAGCTTCCCCAGTAAATATCTGGGTATCTCCAAGTAAGCTCGCTTTAAGGCCAAGCCCCTGCATTAAGAGATGACTCCATTTAGGCTTGAAATGCAGGTGCAGCTGCTGCAACACGTGCTGCTACAGCCCGTGGAAGTAACGAATGGCGGACGCTGCAACACCCAGGTGCCAGCAGGTGACTCTCACATCGCGCCGTAGTCAGGCGCACATATCGTGACAGGAGCGCCAGCTCTGTTTCTTCAGGGGGAAGAAGCCTAACCTTCACGTTGAACAGCGCACAAAACAAGACAGCAACCCGAGAGGAGTTATAAACCACTGCTCAAACTTCTGCATTATTCAATCCACCTGACATCCATTCAGCCACAGAGGAAAACCGTTACCTCACCGTGCTGACGCACGCGTGGCGTCACAGACGACAGCTACAAGGAGGAGTGCACATAAACACGTTTCTTCCAACTACTGTTTCAGCCTGGTCAAGAGTCTTGTGGCTCTGTTGGCATGACAGTGTCATCTAACTGTTAAATTATTAAATTAACAATTAAGGCTATTACTATGCATAGAATAAGGGCTACCAAACTGATCCAAGTCCTGCGAGGAGACCTCACCAGTGTCCAGAATGGTCAGAGAACCTGGGTGTTTCTGTACCAAGCCAGGTTTTAAAGTTGCAATCCTTCCTGTTCCAAAAATTGTATCTACATTTAAAATAATAATAATAATAATTACCAGGCACGTTACCTCACTGTCATCTGAAACATAAAATCATCAGTTTCTTCGTTAAAGCAAAGCAAAAATGCTCTCTCAGCTACCAGCACACAAAGCACCTGAGTCTCCCCTTGGTGAAAGACACCAAAAGACCAACCTCAGAGTGATACTGCGAAAACAGGTCCCGCCTCATCGCCCGCGTGCGTAAGAGAACTATACATCCTTACACCAGGTTACTGGGAGCACTCACACACAGTGGAAATTTCAGAAGTCAGAATTTTTAAGAAATAGGGGTTTTTCCCCCCCCTGGGGACACAAGCAATAGGACACAGGGCACAACGCTCAGGCTGAGTTTTGCTGTCTTTCTGTCTGACCTCTCACCGCTTTCGGTCACAGATTTAGGCAACAAGACCAAATGTTGGATCTGTGGATAACATTTTATGCCACGAGACATCTGTTTTAGTGATAAGAACAGGTGTGATGAAGGAGTATATTCCACTGTCTCAGAGCCAACATCTTAATGAGCTATTTCAGAATAAATGTAAAGATTTATTTGTGTGAGCATTTAAACACACTTGGGGTGGGGGGAAGAAAGGTTGTATCTGAATTTCACGACAAGCTTCACAAATCTCTGTTACTAAAATTGAACAATAGATACGGGTGAGAATTCGCATTGGCACGGTTTAAAAATGAAAAGAGGGAAGAGCCCAATCTTTAGGAAAAAACCCCAATAATTTAAACGTAAAGCTTTGAGAGGCAAAGTGTACTCAATGTGAAATGACCAGAAGTAGTACCGTAAGGAGGAAGTCACGCTCAGAGTATAGCTAAAAAGGAAGCAATGCTGGAGAAGCAGACTACAACTGTGTCTCTGCTGAGGTACGAAGAGAAGGTTCCGCAGTACAGGATTGACTCTTTCAGTGGCAAATCCTTCACGTACAGAAATTGAACCAAGAGTCACTTAGCACAGAACTCCAAACGCAGGCGCAATCAAGGCAAGGCAATACTCACTTATGGCCCGTCAAATATTCACCCCACTAACATTATCTACAGAAGCACTTTACCATTTTGTACACAGTGATTCCTTATGCACATCGAAAGGCTTTCTGTTAAAAAAAAGACATTATATACAGATCTGTACACAATCCCAACAACCCTACTCCATCTCCCAGTGGAATTCTTAAAGCAAGATACCTGAGGTTTCTCAATATCTTCAATTTCTCTATCACAAACCTAAATATACATTTCAGATTTTACAAAAATGACACCTCCCTGGAATATGTGCATTGTTATTAAAAAAAATTATAGCTTTGAGGAGCTGAAAAAAGACTGCCTCCATCTGAGAGACTTTGTTTGCACTCTTGCACGTTTAGGAGTGTCCTTCCTCCAAAGGTCACTCCAGTGACTGAGGGACAGAACAACATTAGGGTGCGTGCCTTCGATGCAGACTCCGTGGATCTCCGCTGTCTTAGACAAGTCAAAACCAGCCTGTCAGTACGATGAAGTACCTCCTCCAGCTAGGGAGTATCTGAAGAGGAAAAGAAACAGTTACCATTGTTGTGACTGTCAGACAGGCATCACACACCAAGCAGCAACTAAATGTTACTCCAGTTTATGCTGTTGAGGTTCCAGCCTCTTTCCCTGCGGCATGACACCCACCGCTACTGTCATACTTTAAGGACAAAGGCCATGGGTATGAACAATGTGTAAAATACACCCTGTAAGAACATCACTGCTCTTCTAATAGTTCTAACTTACAGCAACAACCTGTGCTCAAGTGTGTTACTGAGAAGCATATGATGATGTAAGAATTCCATATACTGTGGGAAGCACCCAATAGTTGCAACTTTTCTACCTGGCAAGTTTACATCTTTCCAAAGTATGGCTGGGGCAGGAAACCTGCCCTTCTTGGTCTAAGCAGAGGCCCAGATCCTCCAAAACAAGCAGCACTTGGTTTCATCACGTTAAGCTTCCAGTACACTTTACAGAACAGAGATTAGAACCAGAGGGGGAAGGTAAATGGAGTCACTCAAGTTCTTGGGCAGCTCATCCCAACTTTGTCAGTCAAACTTGGGAAATCCAGTTTTAACCAGTCATAGAGGGATTGAAAAATCTCATCAGAAACATGTTGAAGAGCCACCTTCAGTAGCGAGCTATCAAACTGAGGGGATGTTGCAAGTAGATACCATAAATGATTTCATGACGTAACAGAGCATGCTTCTTGTACTATTCAAACAAGAAGAAATTATCTTTCCAGAAGCTGACAAGCTCCAAAACAGCTTTATCCATGAGGGATACCTGCTAAGCTATGGAATGGTTCAGAGCTCTTTTCAGTGGGGGATCCTGCCATTCATTTCTTTCACTCGCTTTCTGGAAGGAGCGTTAGTCATGCTCACATGCTAGCTGAATACCATCCCTGGAGTAAGAGAAGGTTCACCCAGATGCCCCCATCAACAGATCCTCTCTATCAGTATTTCCTTCTCCCCTTCAACGAATATTAATTGCCTGCCTCCACTGTTATAAGACATTATAAACGAGGAAAACACCAGCAGAACAAAAATGATGGCTGTGTTGTCACAAGAGGAACAAGTAAGATCATCTCCAGTACCCACAAAAGAAGTGCCCAGCAGAAAGCCTGTCTCCACACTGTCATTTTCAGCTACAACTGGAGCATCAAAAGTCTTTGAGGTCCCCAGGTCCAGGAAGGCCCTGTACCAGGCTGATAGAAACTTGAAATACAGGGCTGATGAAAAACACTGGGGTCAGTTTTGGAACCCCTCATGGAAACAAACTGAGATGAAAGCTCCAGAAAGTCTTTCAAGCCTGCCAGGACCAACTAAAATGAGAATCAGGACATCTGGCATCAAGGAATGACCTTTTAGCACTACAGATGCTGACTGGGCTTCATGCTTAACAGCCCTGAAAGCAGGAAACAGTATTGCTTGCAGACTTCTTGGCACTGATTTTTACTGAATGGCAAAGTGTCAGCTTGGCAACCTTCTGCTTTAACTTCAGAGGTGTGAATTCTTAAGCTTTAACTGAGCTGTGGTTAGAGACAGCGTAAGGGAAACACCTGCCCAGGGTGACCTTTTTCAAGGTAACAAACAGTCCCTGATCAGTTACTGCCATGAGTTCCTAATAATACCAAGCAATCTAGAGGGTGGTGGAGATGCACAACAGCTCCTGGATTCAAGGTTGCATTAAAGCCCCTAATTCTAAAATGTATACCCCTGATTTCTTCTTGTGTAGCATTTAAAAGAACAGCAAATTAGCTATTTGTTAAGAATGCATTCCTCACTGAGGCAGTTCGAAAAATCTCTTACAACATTCGGCTCTTTTAAGTAATTATTTTTAAGTAATTACTTTTTGAAGCTTTGGAGCTACCACCAAAGGGCCACACAGGCTACCTTTAATGAATGAACAAGAACCACTTACTACATGATTGAAGGAAACACCAACTAACCAAACAGTCCATTTATCGAGGTGGGTAAGAGAAATTAGGAGTGACATGGGACATGCTGTGCAGCATCTGCCCAGGCACCAAGGAAGCGTGAATGTCCTTGACAGGAACTGCAAAGGGAAAGGGCTGTCCTGTCACATCTGACACACAAGATGTGCACCAACAGGATGAATGCACACACAGGCCATCACCTGAAGGTACAAATCAGAACCACTGGTATGATCAGGGCTTTTCCTACTAAGCAAACACGACTGTAAAAACTGTAAGCACAAGTGGGTTGGTTTTTCCTCTAATAGAAGTTAACTCTTCCAATTTAACACTAGCCAAATATTTGCAGAAGATGTGCAATTTTCCATAACCCTCAGTGAAAGAGCTTCATTACCTCTGAAGCCTCTGCACAAGGTGTGACACCATGTTATCCGCGATGCCTGGACAAGCCTCTTCAGCTAAATAAATCGCCTTCCTCAGTTCTTCTATGGAATCTGTGTTACCACCACACACTTCACTCTTCTCTTTCAACTGAAAGGAAACCAGGAGATAGATTAATAAGATACTGACAAATGTTTCTACAAACAATCTAATGAAAAAAGCTTGGTAGGGAGCGACCTACAGCATTCACAATGCCAGCATGGGACTTTTGTTACACACCCTCACATCCAGAAGACTTTTTTCATCCTGTAGTGAGTCTTTGCAGCAGTTACCAAGGTGTCATTCATCTTCCCAAGCCTTCTGTCATTCACATGTCCCTTCCAGCACACTCATGTTCAAAAATTATGATAACTATCCTAAGAAAGCTGCACTATTTACCCATGGCTGTTTGCTTTCAAGGTATGCTGCTTATACATACTCACTTTAGATACATAGGCAGGGAGGCAAGGCAAGGCAGGGAGGCAAGGCAAGGCAGGGAGGCAAGGCAAGGCAGGGAGGCAAGGCAAGGCAGGGAGGCAAGGCAAGGCAGGGAGGCAAGGCAAGGCAGGGAGGCAAGGCAAGGCAGGGAGGCAAGGCAAGGCAGGGAGGCAAGGCAAGGCAGGGAGGCAAGGCAAGGCAGGGAGGCAAGGCAAGGCAGGGAGGCAAGGCAAGGCAGGGAGGCAAGGCAAGGCAGGGAGGCAAATCAAACAAACAAAAGAACAGTGAAAAGAATACTGTAGTTGGAAGCTGACTCTGGTTACAAGTGCTTTGGACTGAAGAGTTTGAGTTGTTCACACTGAACTGAAGAACAGTGAAACACTTTTCAGTGTTTTTCTCTCAAATTATTCAAGGAAGACTCATCTCCAATCACTGGGCCTGCAGCCAGCCTGCCTTTGTGCCATTACTGCCAGTCATAAGAACAGCTTACCCTGAAAGTTTCTGCCACCTTTTAGGACACAACACAGGCACACATAGAGTTTTGGCCCTAACCAAAGTATAGCACAGGACATTATCCCATGGAATAAGCATGATCCCCAGGAAGGAGCAGAAAGCAGAATTAATAGATAGGACGATTTTTAGTTGTGTAGTACAAGACATTGTAGAGGGAACAAAGTGGCAGTGAAGTAATTCAGAGATATCCAAGCAGTCAAGCAGCCTTTCAGGACTTTCTGAAGGACTTTCAACAGGTGTCAGCTCAGGAGTTGCCATGGGCATTGAGAAAAGGTTTTCTTTAAAAAAATCAATTCAGAGTCTTGCAAGGGAAAACATAAAGGAAATCACCATTGTTCTAGTTTCACATTTAGCAATGGCTTTTAGGTATGTTAGGGCACCCTTCTGAGAGTGACTCAGGTCTCAAAAAAGGAAATCAAGACGACTCTGTGCGTACAACAGCTGAGGTACAAGCACAGCAGCAGGATTTCTGCACTCTTTTACAGCTGCTCTTCCTTGTGTTCTCTTTTCATCACATCCAGGACACTCAAGAGCTGGGAAATCACAGCTTGACAACAAAGTGACAGAAGTAGACAACAGTGGGAACGTTCCAACAAGGGACACCTCTGGATCTCCTGCCTTTAAAAAGGAACACACAGGACGGGTCACAGCATGCAGTATTCAGCCAGGGCCCTCTGATAAGGAGAACGAAATCACATCATGGTGGTAGCTGGTCACTGAAGATCACAAATAACTGACAATTATGACAGCTTGTTCATTTTCAGGGTGTGATCTGTTTTGTTGTTTGGGGTGTTGTGGGTTTGTTGTTTGTGGAGTTTGGTGTTTTGTCAGTTGTATTAGTTTGGGGTTTTTTTATTGCTTTGCTGAAACACACCAAGCTTCAGCCTGCTACTGGCAACACAGAGAGGCAGGGCCCCATAGCTGACCAAATCTCTTCAGCCAAGGATCCTAAGCTGTATTTGAGTTCAACCAAAGGAGAAGGATGCAGTTGGCTTTCACACCCACCAAAAGCTTTGAAGCCTCCATGATGACAAGAAGTTCTGCATGGCCACTTTTAGGAGTTTCATGGAGTAAATCACTAATTTACCTGGTAGAAATGCCCATAGGTGCAGATACCTGTGATTTGAATGCTAAGCAAATGGAACACTGAAAAAGTAACATCAAGCTTCCTCCAGGCAGCAGAGAGAGTAGCTGTTCCCATAAGAAAAAGGAAATCTTGCAATGAGGTTGTGGAACATTTTGGACAGCTGTGGCTGTCCACCAGAAGTCACACAGAAGAGCAGTCTGAAGCATGAACCAAACAGCAGATGAAAGCCCGAGAGCCTTCCCCCACAGCATGAAAAAATGAAAACAAACAATTGTGTGAGGCAAACTTTTCCTGTAGTGGCTACAGGCTCTAGAGATGAAAGTAAGTGACAAGGTGATAGATGCAGAGGACTGAAGTGATAAATGTGCTACAGTAGCAGCAGGAGGGGAACCATGTACCCACAGGATGGGCGAGCATCACTGAATTCATTAGAAGAATCACCTTTGAACTGAAAATGGGAAGCAAGAAAGGCAAAGAATGACCCAGCAACTGGCTTGCAATACCACAGGAAGGAAGAACCCAGAGCAGTGATAGCAAGAGGACAGGGAATAAAGGGCATGATGGAGAGAAAATGAAAAATAAAGGATAAAAATGGAGGATGGAGTGTAGAAGATGGTGGATACAGGACCAGTATCATCTTTGGTATTGCAAAAGAGGAAGGAAGAGCTAAAAGAGATGCACAGTAACCAGAAAAAAATCTTTGTGACATGGAAGGGTAAGAAATTGAAAGACAGTTCTCAGAGGCAAGCAAGTGGGTAACACACTAAGAACTGCCATGGAAAATGCCCCAAAAAATCCTGTTTAATGTGTTTCTCCACTTTACATAGGAGAACGACAGGCTGCCCTAGTACTGAAGTCTGAATAACCAATACAGACATCATCCCCTTTAAATAAGCTTAATTGCTTTACTGCACTCAGTATTCTTAATGGGCAGCACGCAAAATTCAGTGATAATCTTCTGATGCAGAACTCTATTCATTAGAATAAAATTAAGACAACATCCTTCCAATAGAATAATTTCTCTAACTATTTCTGTAAAATCCTTATTTAAACAAAAAAAGTATCAAAGCTAGGGTTAGAGGGGAGCCTTTGTTTCTTAGAGTCAACCTTTTAAAATAATCACATCTTCATAAAAATCTGATTTCCCTTCTGTACAACTTTTAAAGTTTTCATTAAGTATTAGGAAAAAAATATTAAAAATACAAAATTCAGAATGGGAAAAAAGTAGTTTTCAGCACTGGAATTCAAAGGTTAAGTTCTTGCTGATCTGGTCCACAGCCATATCTCTGAACAGTGAAGAACAAAAAATTTGTAACAGATAAAATGAGAGATACAGAGATAAAGCAGTGTCAAAAAAGAAAAAAAAGAAGAAAGGAATGCTGCAGTCCAAACATTTACATACCTTTTTGGTTTTCATGTTCATTGCTTTAGGCTAGCACAGCTGATGTTGCTACCATGCATATGAACTAAGATCTCAAAAGCAGACATGTATGAAAGGAAAGGGTACAGCTGAAACTGTTACACAGCAAGGCTCAAAGGGGTTGTAGAAACCTTTGGTGCCATTCACCATATTTTTTCTATTTTTCAGAGATATAATAATCCTGGAATTATTAAGTTTTAAAGCTTACCTCTGCAAATATAGGGGATATAACTGTAGACAGGCATTGGGACAGAGGCCTCTTTGGGATATCCTTTTCCTTTAAAGAAAACAACATTCTGACCAATTTTATTTCTGAAAAAAGCATCCTTATTGTATTCTGTTTCTAATTAAAAGCAAAAAATATTTCACACATGCTATATTTTATGAAAAACCTGTTTCTATGTATACACAAATATGTAAAATGTTCTATCACAGACTACCCCAAAGCACCATGGAAAACGGAGGCCTGAACTAAAATTTGAGGCTGCAGCACCTCAAATACATGCAAGCTCAAAATTTTTAAAAAGAAATTTAACATTTCCTACTAAATCAAAGACATGCTGATATTTACTAGTTTCCTCCCATACGATACAATACTTTTCTTACATTTCTCCAGCTCTGAGAGGAGCACAGATACCAAATTTTCAGGGCCAGGGCAGCATTCACTCACCCCAGGCACAGAGGCTGCAGAAAATACAAGGGAGCAGCTCCTGAGCATCTCTTATTCCAGGGGGAGAAGCTGTGGAGAGGTGTTTGTGGACACGTGCACATTCTATCCTGTGCTACACCCTAGTCTTTTTTCCTCAAAGACCAGCATGCCTTCCCCAAAACCTCAGCCTAGCTCTGTACTGTACAGGCTTATGTTTACTTTACAGAAGGAAGATTTTTTAAAGTTAAATAATGCCTGGTTTTCAGAGGGAATATTTCACAAACTAGAGAAATAATTTGGTATATATTTCATGAACTACAGAAGAAGGACACATGTACAGAATACCCAAACTTCAAGACTTACTCAAAATGTTTTGAGAAAGGCAACTGTAAAATATACATTTCTCACAAAAGTTCTGAGGAGTTTTACAACTCAAAGACTTTTAAAGGTATAAAATAGAAATCACTCCTCTTCATTATCAAAGGAAAAATTATCTCCTTGTATAACACAATGAGCATTTTGAGAACCTTGTTTCTTTGCAACTCTAAAGGCTGTGCTGCTCCGTTCTCTAGATTCTTGGGGTCTTTTTCTCTTATTGTAAAGATCCACTCTCCTGAATCACTCCCACCTGAAGCCTGGCCATCTGGTTCACTTCAAGGAAAGAAACAAAAGATGTTTTATTACCTACACCTTCTTGTCCATGTACATTCAATATACATGCTAAACACGAAAGCTACAGTCATGACCATAATCAGGGTTCTATCTTGCAAATATCAAGTATGAACCGTAGTATGACTTATCTTTTGGGGGAATTAAAAAAATATGAGACCAAGGTACTTCACTAAACTTTAACTTCAAAAAGAAAAAGAGGCATTATGGACTGAAAACATTTCCCTGAGTTACATAAATAAATAACATGAAGTCATTTATTGCAGTCTGAAAACTGGCTTTAGGGGAATACTCACATCATTAGGAAAAGGGGGGAAAAGGAAAAGACTTAATTCACCTTTTTGCCTAGAAAAACACCTAAGACATTATCTTAGAATACTTTTGAGGAAGAGAGTTCCTCCTCAGCATACTATCAAGGTAAATTTCTCACTTCAAGAACATTGGCTAAAAAAGTACAGATGCAGCATGACTTTAACAAACTACAGCACCATAAACCAACCTTTTGCCCCATTTTTTGTGGATAGCATAGTATTTTTTCTGTAACTCCTGACAGTTAAAAGAACAAAAATATTTATGCTGACACTAACCAGTCACTGCATTACATTTCTCCTCTCACTGCCATAAATATCCTTCTCTAAGTTCATTTCTTTCTGATCAATGAATTGAGTAATTTGCAAGAAAGCCACAACTAAAAGGGCACCTAGTGGCCTTTGTACAAAAACTATTTAGCACAGCCCACAAATCCAAAAGCACCTGATCAGTGTAAAAAAGTATCCTCCGTGATTTCTGCTTGAAGTCACACAGAACTTTTGCCTGTCACTGAAAGAAAGAGGCAGGTCCACCTTCCCCAGCACACCAAATCAACTCAACCTTTTATTACAAGGGCTGCTGTGGAAGCAGAGGTGGGGGAAGCAGCCTTAGACATAACGTTAAATTGCCTCACAAGCGCTCAGTAACTGTTCAAACTACTCTCCTACACTAAGAGAGCAAAGCTGGTCTGTTATTCCACAGGAACAATGAACTCAAAGTTCAGTTAGTAGCTGATCTCAGACCAGTTTTAGAACTAGTAATTCACCTGCCAAATCAAACCTGGCTTCAGGCTGGAACTGTGATCACTGGAAGGCATGGTGTCATTAATAATGTAGAAACAGAAACCAGCCTGATGGCTGCCATTAGCACATAAGCTGGACTTTCAGAGAATAGTCATGCTTCCTTTATTATGAGGAATTTAATCCATTTTTGACTAAATTGTGCCAATTCCTTCACTTGAATTTCAGAAGCATGTACTATGATAACAATATTTTGATTTTCAAAATTACTTTTAGGCTAACAAAACTAATTTCTTAACTGAGTCCTAAGTGTTTGTAACTCAGTTTCCTAAAGAAACCAGTTCTTGAACACATTGAAAATTCGATGGGGAGACGTAAAAATTGAAAAGAAATCTGGAAATATTTATAACACTTCTTTTTCAATACAATAAATAATTCGACATTTCACAACTACCATCTGTCATTAGAAAACCCTCAGGTTGGACTAGATGATCTCCAGAAGTCCCTTCCAACCCCTATCATTCTGTGATTCTGTAATATGATTTGTACCCCAAAACCCAATTATCACAGAAGCACTGTCCACTAACTCTCTCTTCTATGCAAGGATGTGCTTCTGCCAGTTTACTCTGCCAAAATGGAGGGAACAACCTGCCACCAAGGAGACAACTCCCCTCCTTAGATGGCCGTGTCCACACTGCTACCTGGCCACGCAGGGTGAGGCCTGACAGGACTACCAGTTGGCCTTATGCCTAGGGAGGAACCCAGACCCTGCAGACATGAGTAGTAGTACAGAATGGGCCAGAAGATTTGTTCTCAGTGACCTATTTGCACAAAATCCTTTGCAACACTGAAATCAAGATTTCATGAGGTTACTGAGGCTGCTAAGCTGAAAAGCTGTAAATAACAGAAGACAGGAAAATAGGTGCTAAAAATAATTATGTGGCTCCTATGTTTATAAAGAATGTTTTACAAACTCAGACTTACCTATCTGATTCATCAGAACTGGAGTCATCGTGACACTGTTCAGACTTCCATCTCTTGTGCCTATCAATAAGGTCAGTCAGGTAGGAAGTTTTCTTTGAGTTTCGTAAAATAAATTTGTGTTTTAAGAGCTCTTTTGCAGTAGGTCTCTTTAAAAAAACAAAACCAAAAATATTACTACATTTGAGAATGTTAAGTGACTCACTATAAGAACATTAAGAAATCCAGACTTCAGCCTTGATGCAAGTGAGATTTTAAATATAGACTGTATCTAATAAATATATAATAAAAAATTAAAATGCTTGTGAATGTTTCCCCACGTTAGAAAAGCTGATCTGCACTTATTCACATAATTCATGTAAACCAGTCAAGTTCTCTACATTGACAAACTGATGAAACTCACAAAGCTTGGGTCCTTGTTTAGGCAGGCCTCGACAAATTCTTTGAGGGATTTACTGAAGTTTCCTTCCAGCGTTGGTGGATTGTTCTTAGGAATGAGGAACAAAACCTTCATTGGATGTAAGTCTGAATGAGGTGGCTCTCCTTTCGCCAGTTCTATGGCTGTTATGCCTAACGACCAGATATCTGCCTGTAAGAAAGAGCCCTTGTAAGATTAGATCAGAGAAAGAGAAGAAGTAGTGTTGCTTGCAAAGGTAGATTTTTAAATCTTTAATGTAAATAATTTCACATGTAAACTGGTTTTGTTACCATGACCTGGCACATGTGGTTAACCACACAAAATAAACAGAGTTCCTTGTTTGTTTTTACTCTACAGCATAAAGCAATTTTACTTAATGAGTTTTTAAAATTTTTGAAATCAATACTGTTACAACAGCAGGTATAACTGATCTTAAAACACAAATATTTCTTAAAAAGTAATGGTAGAGTTGCTATAAACTAGCATTTTATCCACCATATCTAAGTATACTGTGTAAATATCCAGCAAGACTCAAATATTGGCATAAAGGAAAACATTATCACATGCACCAGATTTTTCCTCAGGAAGCATCAGCTAGTACAACCATTAGAAATTTAATACATTAGAATACAGTGCTCCTGGGGTTAAACACTGCCTTTTACATAATTCTTACTCACAGACTAGAGAGGTGCATTCTAAACTATTATTCAACTATTACTAACTACTACTAAACTATTACTCAACTATTTCAACTAAGGGTAAGTATTTGGTCCACATAACTTCTGAAATACCAACCACACTTTATCTACCCAATCTGCTTTGTAGACCTTCTCTTGTAAGCCTCTGTGAGCCATGTCTTGTAGGCCAAGAAGGCCTCATCTCAATCAAAGGTCGCATGTGTGCAAAATGCAGATCCAAAGGGTCACTCCCAGGTTAGAGGGACAAATCAAGTAACACAGCAGAGACCAGCACTAGAGCTGCTACCCTTTAACTTCATCACTGAGTTGGATTCACACTGTTACTGGATGCTACAATATTCATACTGGGTTTTTTAGGGAAGATTATTTAAATACACCGTTCTGTTATTTCAGAAGAATATATAGAGAATTATGGTGTGTTACTTCAGACAGATTTGCCAATAGGATTTGGATCTAGGGAGACAAAAACTAGAAAAAAAAATTAGAAGAAACAGCACATTTTGAAAACCATCCGTTACACTATGACACACACAGTGCCTGACTAAAAACAAACTCCTCCTTCCTTGTTCAGGCAGTATTTGATTGTTAAGAGCTCAGTTACTTAACTCTTCAAGGAAGTATGGAAAAAAGCCCAAATTGATGAAATGGTGTTTTGTTAACTCATGTTACAGGACTGCTATATCACACTGAGCACAGAGGAGTACATAAGTATATGAGCTCTGAGTTTCATTTATCTTAACAGCATCACCAGCTAAGCTCTCCTCAAGTCTGAGTGAGGAACTTCCTCTAGCAAGAAAGCTTTTCTTGGTTCTGAAAGACTTACCTGCAAAGCTAAGCCTTTGTGTTAACAACTGAGTATTACTATTTCCAATTTATTGTGAATTTCAGTTGCTCAAGAGGAATGTGTTAGAGCCATATAAATGCATAGGTTTTCTTCTGCCAGACTTTCAGTCACAGATGGAGCTTGTGTAAGTGTAAAAAATCAAATGTATATGCATATGCTTGCATAGATATCCACATGCACATATATACAAGCACATAACACTTTCTTTTTTCCCTTAAATAATTATAACTTTCTACTGCTAGTGACCTTCCTCCACTAAAAATGACCAAAAAAGTCCAACAAAACAGGGATGCACACTAAAATCTTTGAAGTCCAAGATGGGTTTTGAAAGCCCATTCCTTTTGGAAGCATCAAGAATAAACCCCCCCAAATTCCTCTGGAACCATAACTTCTCCTTTCACAGATAAGAAAAGATCTCAAAACACGGATGTAAGTACCTACTGCACGTGTATCCAACTCGGCATTTCTAGGATGTGCTTGTCTGTGACAATGAAAGCCTGGAACAGGTGCAAATCAGCCCTCCAAATGGGGAGGGAGAAGCACAATCTTACGAACTGATGACACCGTATCATCACTAAGTTCTACCATATGTTATAGCTTTTTTACCCTTTCAAATCTTGAACAAAAATTATTCTTCCAACTTCATATGGAGTCAGCAAGTCACTAGTAGCTACTACCTATTGCAGTAGTGTCATACCATTCCAGTATGTCAGATTTAATCTGACTGTGAAACTCTAAGTAAAGAAAAAAAACCACAAAAAAACCAAACACCACCACCATCCCCCAAACTCCCCCAAAAAACAAAACTCAAACAGACTATGTGTAAGAAAAAAAAAATATTTTCCTATTAGACATTCTATAGTAGAAACTACACAGAACAGGAAAACTGAAGTGGATAAGAAAAAATGCTGGCTTTCAGATGAAGGATGGAACCAAAACAGGAGGAAGAAGTCAGAACTATTGCCAAAATTAGAAAAAAGGGAAATATCCTGTAAGGACATTATATCAAAGAATAAATAGCTTGGAGAGAAGGAAATAAACGGTATGGGAAAAGATAAATAAAAAAGGAAAATATATTTTAAAAAATCATAAAAGAAAACAGGTAGTGGTTTTAATAAAATGACTATAGTCAATGTTTTGACATTTTGCTATTTTCCCCCATGGCTGATAGTTTCTTTAGGACCTCAATTTTTACCTCCTGGATTACTTGGACTTCAAAATTAAACTGGAAGGGAAAATGAAAAATAAAGTTGTTATCCAGTATGCCTCTCAGATTTGGTACTGACCACATTAAAATGCAAATGCTATAGCTAACTTACTCTCTCACACAAGCCATATGGAAATCCTATGTTCTCAAATGTATCAGTCTGAATTATTATTTACAAAAGTCTAACAGAAGCTGTTGAAATTTTAGTATCTGTCAAAATCACATACCTTGACTTTTTTTTAGGCAATTAAGACAAGCCTGGGAATGCCTTCTATATATACTTTACAGTATATGGTTTGAGAAAGAATAATGGGAACATCTTATGGACACAAACCAGTTTGGGAACAGGACTGAATAAAGCAAGAGTAGAACGGGCAAATTCTGTATGACAGTTAAGGAATACACAGCTCACATTTGCGTGAAGCAGTCTAAAAACCCTCTTATAATCTTGACAACACAGGGCTGGGAACATAAATTGGGACTTGGTTTGACATTGTTAAGTTTCATATATTTTAAAAGAAAAAAATACACAAAATGTATGCATTCATCAAACCCTAATTAAAATGGTGTTTTTTAAAAATGCTGACTTTCTAATCTATGAAAAACCTGCTTCTCTACCTTAACAAAAGATAAAAGATATTTGAAACATACATTTCTATAACATATGTTTGGGGGAAAAAAATAACATATTCAACAATCACCAGCTTACATTAAGTAGTCATTATTTTGTACAATCTTAAGAGGGATTAGTGTTAAAATATTATAAAGTAATGCAAAACTGATAAAGATTAAATGCTTCTGGTTATAACAGTATAAGTGCTTCACACAAGCAAACTCCTCAAAAGGTTGCCTCTTCAATTCTGCCATCTGTGTTTGACAGGATGGTTAACTCAGAAGCATATCTGACTTGAGAGGGGATACAAAGGTATCTTAATAGCCAAAACTGTTAAAAGTGGAAATCAATATATTGAAATAATAGTTCTTGCATTGCTTATGTTGATAATATAGCATAAGCCACAGCCTGCAAATCCCCCAACTGCCCATAATATTAAGAGAAGTTATAATAGTGCTGAATCAACAGGTGACCTTAAACTTTATTGCCATAACTAGCAATGTTGGACCTCAGGATGCCTGCACCTTCCTTTGGGCTAGTTAGTAGTTTGCTGTAACTCCAGTTTTGCTTTGCCTTTCACAGTTGTGCTATTTCAGCAGTCAGCATGAGCAAAGACATTAATCCAATCAGAAAAGGAGCAATAAACAGTTTAACACTTCTTGCAAGGCGTACAGTAAATGAAGAAAGAAGCAGATGAACTGTGTGAGACGAGCAAGTGAGCTGTGCCCAAGGTGCTGTTACAGAGCCCTTTCAAGCTTTTATCAGAAACTCATCAGCACGCAGGATGTAAGAGGATTCAACACAGCAAGGAACAAAACCGGGTAACAGAATGGAAGTGGAATGGAAGTTGCTTGCACCTCGCTGGGACTATGCTATGAAGAGGTCAGTCCTGCCTAGCACCTCTCAAGCAAGACCAGCTTATGGAAGAAAAATGAGGTCAGATCTGGATGTCTGCGTTCTCACATATGCATAAAGTCTCTTAAAATAAAACATGCCTTTTCCAGTGGCTGTCATGCAACACAACACACTGGCACAGGCTGCACAGAGAAGCTGTGGCTGCCCTCTCCCTGGCAGTGTTCAAGGCCAGGTTGGATGGGGCTTTGGGCAGCCTGGTCTAGTGGAGGGTGTCCCTGCCCATGGCAGTGGGAGGTGGAACTAGGTGGTCTTCGAGGTCCCTTCCAACCCAAACCCTTCTGTGATAACAGCAAAACTATAGTCTGTACAATTTAGTCTGATCTCTGAGTGACAAAACGCTCACAGACACAAGTATCTACTTCAAACTTTGAGGTCTAGTCTTCTAAGGAACTGGTAAGTTCAAGACCTTTTTTATGTCCACATGACATTGTAGACTGAATAAGCTGGAATTCAAAACCTGAGGATTGAATCATGCTTTGTCCAAGTGAAAATCATTCCCAGAAGGCAAACCTCAAAAGAAAAACCAACCACCAACAGCACAAAAATAAAAACAAATTAACCAAAGGCCACCATCTATCATAAAATTGAATTACTCAACCTTCAAATTGGGAATGTCAGATCATCTAAGCTTCTAGAGGCTCTACAAAGCTCCGCTAGTTATTTATAAATAGCTTTTCTACAGAACGGTATCAAATAGAGGGGGGAAGTAATAGTACAAACAATCCAGGCCAGAGTCAGGATTGGTGAATTCCTCACATAGATGAGGGCAGAAAGAAACATGCCAACCTGTCTCATCACATGGAGATGTGACCAATCAACAAATCCCTAAAGGGATCAGAAGAGATGGGCAAGAAAGGTGAGCTCAGGGAAGAGCATAAGGAATGGGTGCTAATTATCAGAAAGCAAGCTGATCTTATCTCAACACAAGTGCGACTTGAGGGTGACCTTTTTTCAGATACACAGCTGCACCAGTGGGTCACTGGGTTGTGCAAACAGCCTTCCCTGAAATAATGAGTAGAGCAATGTCTTCCTGAGGTGCCCAGACCAGCACGGGGGAGGGGAAGGGAAGGGCAGCAAGGAGGTGAGTTATGTAGTTCAGCCTAACAGGAATGTAAATTGAGCAACTGACAAAATGAACTTTAAAAAGACCAACAGGCCTGACCTGGCTTCAGTACATGCATTCCTTCCCAGTGGCTGGGGACACCCTGTGTCATGCAGGTGAACACACAGAGATCAGTAATGGGAATCACATTCCTATTGTGATCCAACTGTGTATTACAACTGCTACACTGTGCTTCGTTGTGGTTTCAGTACGCTGCTGTACCACTGCTAAATCAAAATCCTCCATAATGTAAATATCTACAAATAAGTGATTCTGATACTAAACATTAAATCCTGCCTGTATGGCATACCGAAAAGAACATGGCCAGACTAGCACAGGCCTATGCAACTCCTTCTTCCACAGATGAGTAAGAGCCCTTTCAAACAACTCTTTCATACCCACCAAATCCATATTCTTCATCAGTGTTGCTGACTATTTTTTTCTTAAAACAAGCAAAAGCATATTAACATTTTGTACATATTTGCTCTCTTCTACTTTTAAGCAACCATCAAAAATACTTATCAATAGAGTGGGACAAATAGTGACAGGATGTACTTGTCAAAATTGTAGTATTTCTTGCCATCTGCATGGGCTTAATAGACTAGAGTCTATTTTGGATACAAATTAGGAAAGCTTTCCTTGCCAACAGCTTTTGGCTGCTAGGTATCATCTAAAGGCACACCTGTCTAGACACAGGCAAAGTTACTAGTTACATTCTGAAGAGCAACCTACATAAATCAAGTTAAAAAAGAAATGGTCATTGGCTAATGCCTTGAAATACTTTACCTTCGAATCATATGCAGATTGCTTTATTACTTCAGGTGCCATCCAAAACGGTGTTCCCACAAAGGTATTCCTCTTTATCTGTGTATCTGTTAGTTGTCCTGCCACTCCAAAATCTGCTAGTTTTACTTCTCCTTGTTCAGACAGCAATACATTAGCAGCTGGAATAAAGATGAGGAAAGAGCAGAACTTCAGACATTTGACACTGGAAGGGTGTTCAGTGATGTTGCATGAGCTCTTCTAATAATATGACAATACAAATGAAAATACCAATTTACCTTTAATATCTCTGTGGATTTTCTTTTCTGAATGCAAGTAATCGAGTCCTTTGAGTATCTCCCTCAATATTGTAGCAATCTGGGTTTCATCAAGTGAGCCAGGTTCTAACTGGAAGACACAATAAATGTTTTTTTATATGTATGTATATATACCTGTGCATGTTTACATACATACCTATATAAAAAAAAGAAATAAAAAAGAAACAGAGAGAACAGAAATAACATTGTGACTAAAAGTAGACTATAAAACTTTCTGCCACACCTCTAAACTTCCCACTGGCAAACTTCATAACATGAGGTAACACCCAGAATATTCTTTCTTAAAATACATCATTTTAAACTAATTTGTGTTATGAGCAACAAGCAAAGGAATACTTCATTTACCTAAACCACTCTCTAGATGCTTGTTAAAAGCTCCATAAAGAGCAACTCCATAGGCCCTATACGGACGCAAATCTCAAAGTCTGAGACAGAAACTAAGGCATATAATGTACCACATCAATCACATATCCTACTACTGTATACCACAAGGGTCTTTGTGAAGTGCTCTGAAACCAGACTCAAACTGCTGAGCTGACAGAGCATCACATATTAAGAATGTTAACTTTTTTCATATAAAACTAAAGGTTATAAATCTGAAAATCAATAGAATTTAAAGGTTCCAAGCAAAGTTCTTCATATAAACAGCATTAGTGGAAGATCCCAAAGCACTATACAACTGACACAAATTCTAAAAGCAAGTGTGCCACTAACTCTAAAGGGACATCTACAGGAAAGGTCACTACCCAGAGGCACTTCTTAGCAAGTAAGAGCACTTAGACTGAAACTCTGTGGACAGCAATTAATATTGGAAATATTCCTGTATTCTAGTTTACTCCACAACAGCAGTCACTGAAACACAGTCGGAGTTGTACCTCTGAAGTTTCACTCTGTGCAAAAGAAAACATTTCAAATATAGTATTTTAATTTTTTTCTCTCTCAAACACTCAGATAATATATAGGACAGAGGTAAGACTTCGTGTAAGGCAGACAACTTGTTTGTTTTATCGTTGCAGCTTTACCTACAATCCGTTTTGCTTTTCTTTAGCTTTGATAACATACATGACATTTTCACCCCCTGAAGCCCACTAAGCCATTCTCAAGGCTTTGCTCTGGCTCGGCTGTGAGTGCTCGTTCAAGACTTGGCAGCATGATACAGCACGTCTAATGGGGGAAACCTCTTTGTCAGATGTTAGCTCACCATAGCAAGGCGAGGGAGTTAGTGAAGAGAGAATATTAGTGCTTGCAGCCAGCCACCAAACAGAAACTAGACTCAAAGTTGACGACCACCACACATGTAATTGCATGAAATGTGCTTTCTCTTGTGAGGCATGGTTTTCAAAACAGCCAGTGCATATTCAATACAGGAAACACCAGGCTGACATGACACATATACACTTGGACATGGAATTCCAAGATTCCCATTCAGTCTTGCCTTGAGTACAGAAACATGACGAAGTGTGCCAGCTGTCCTACCAGATTCCAGTTGAGAACCATAACGTGCATGTTAGAACTAGCAAAACGCGCAGCAGAACACAAACTGAAAGTGAATGAAGCACACACATGTTTAAATAACACTTGTTTGATTTCAGTTCTGTGGCACAATTTCTTCAATAACAGTTCAGGATGTGTCCAAAGACTTTGTTGCTTAGAAATAGAACAAACATGTGGTCACCACACAAGTTAAATTTGCATGATTACGAAAACGAATAGAACAAAATATGTTTTCTTTCTGCTCTTTTATAGCTTTTTGAAGCATGCAAAGTAATAATTAATTTATAAAAGCAAATCCAGTTTATAATTACTCTTCTGTCATGGAAGCCTATCATAACAAAAAACATTATCAATTTCTACACAACCTTAGAATAGGATGAGGAATCTGAAGGTATAAATGGCTTCCAAAATCTAATTACAATTTGAACATGGCACCACAACTGCAGAAAGCCTGCATTTATTACCGCCTCCTGTTTTCTGAATGTCACTACCACAGAATCCCTCTATACGGGCCTGTTTCCTTTTGTGCTTTCCTTTCTCAAGCATTTGTTAGTTTCCCCAGTTGAGAAGAGCAAACACTGCTATGGAAACATTTGGTCTCAACTGGTCTGACAATTTTCACGTACTTAAAACATCCATTTTTATTTCTATAATAATAATTTTAAAACCTTTAATAAATATTAGATGATGTTTGATTTTTTTTAAATAACTAAAGTGAATGGTTAGTATCCAGTCATGGAAAACAATCTGCCCTGAACTTTTTGAATTACAATTCGAAACTGGGTAATTTTTTGTCACCCTATCTGGTGTAGCTAATCTAGTCTTTCAAATATCCTGAACCACATACCCTTAAAAAAACCCCCACACTTTAGGCAGATCACTTTGCAGAGTTAGATACAAACACCTATGCCAGAAGGAAAATGGAACCAACAGGGTTCCATTACTATTTACTAGGTTCTAGCCTGTATTTATGCACGGCATGCACAGAAAATGTATGATAAAATAAGGTGCTATGACCACTCCTGCTGGGGAGCCTATTCTGCTGACTGACTGTCCTCTCAGTGAAGAGCTTTCTCCTAATGTCCAATCTGAACATCTCCTGACACAGCTTCATGACATTTCCTTGTGTCCTGTCACTGGTCACCAGAGAGAGATCAGCACTCCCCCTCTGCTGTCCCCTTTGAGGGAGCTGTACGACTATGATGAGGTCACCCCGCAGCCTTCTCTTCTCCAAGCTGAACAAGCCAAGTGACCTCAGTCACTCCCCTAAGCCTTGCCCTCGAGACCTTTCACCATCTTGGTCACCCTCCTCCAGACACATTCTAATATTTTGAGGTGCCCAAAACTGCACACAGTAGATGAGGCAGGGCTGCACCAGTGCGGTGTACAGTGGGACAACCACCTCCCTCGACTGGCTAGTTATGCTGTGGCCAACACACGCCAGGCCACACTGGTAACTTATATTCAACTTGCCATCAACCCAAACCCCCAGATCTCTTTCCATGGAGCTGCTCTCCAGCCTCTTGCCCCCAGTTAGTACATATAACTAGGATTTCCCCATCCCAGGTGGAGAATCTGGCATTTGCTCTCGTTAAATTTCCTATGGTTGGGGATCACCCAGCACTCTAGTTTATCCAGATGTCTCTAAGACCTCCCTGCCCTCACAGGAGTCCGCAGCTCCTGCTACTTCTTTGAAATCTATTTTCTAATACAAGCCTAAATTGTGTTGAAATCTCACTGAAAAGAGACAGAAAAGGGAAATTTTTGTTTGTTTGGGGGTGGGGAAGAGTCACTAAAACACTGACTAGGATAGTTGTGGTGGCAGAACTAAGAGACAAAACTATTTTCATCCAGTAGTGCTCTCTGGCTGACTGAAGATCACCATTCTGAGGCGTTTATACCCTGCTTCCAATATTATGTTGCTTAGTTCCCATCCATCTATACAAATAATCAGTCTTGCCTCATGGAAAAGAACATTTTCCTGGCATTGAAAAATACTTTTTTTTCCTTTACTGGAAGCAAACACTGTCATAGCCAAATGACATATTACAGTCTCCAGGATTATAAGATAGGAAAATATTTATGTGAAGTAAAATAACAAAAATCATACATAATTTACTTACTAGATCGAGGGCAGAGCCTCCACCAAGATATTCCATTATTATCCATAATTTTGTATCCTGCAAAACAAAACCAGCAAAAATATATTAAGGTTTGGGGGTTTTTTAATAATTTATTAAATTAATGGGCCTTGCTCAATTCTTTTTGCTGCAGAAAGAATCTACCGTTTTGAAACACCACTAGCATTTAGCTATGCCTCCAAAATATCTTTGAATTACTCTGTAAGATATATTGGTTTTAGTCCCATCTGATAAGGAATTAATTTAGCTTGTTTTGTGTGTTCACGGAAAGCTATTTCACATTTGTCAATGGGCAAGAGCACAGACACTAGAAGCTTAGGACTTCTAAATAATTGATGCATACTCTGGATGTCATACTTAAGCTCATTTCATGGTATCTCTTCTATGTACTGACAGTAATACTACTAGAATATCGACAGTATCCAGGGAAGAAGAAACTCCTCTTTAATCCCTACCAAAGGGTCAAGCAGCAGAAGGAAACCTCTTGTCTTTAAACTAACTAGAACTACAGCAGTATTCTGAGCCTCTGAGCTCACCAGCATATTAATTCCCCAAAGCCACTCTCCCACCTAGTTGGTGTTTTACCACACTCCTTAGTACAATACATTGCATAAAATGTATTTTCTTTCCTTAAAAAAAGTATTGATTTTGTCAATTATCTTTATTTGTAGAGATACTCCAACAAAATATTTTTTTTAAATAAGGCTGACTCCTGTCTAGGTGAATTTAATTTAAAATTTATCACATCCCTGCATTATTTCTTTTTTTAAAACAGACATTTGTCTCTGACCTAAGGAAGAATAACAGTGAGTCTGCTTATACATCTAATATACTGTGCAGAACCTTGGACAACAGTGTTCAAGAAAGATGAAAAATACTAATAAAAAGATTATTTAAGGTGACTAGAGCAATTTGCTAGATTTAGCTAGTAAAATAAAAGCTAAAAAAAAATAGATCAAGCTACTGTATCATCATGTTTGATACATACTATCTTTCACACAAATATAATACCCTATACTACCAAAGAGACTGAACCCAATCATTTCTCTCCACTGTTTGCAGCACCTTATTCCCAAATACAGAAAGAGAAGCAGTTAGTCGCGCTTTGCCTTGCAGTACCAGCCTTGTAACATGTTTTAAAGCAAGGCCATAAATCCAGCAGATAAGATATTCAAATGCAACTGCTGTGTGGAACATATGGCGGGTCTTGGTTTACTTTTTATGTACCAAGCTATATTATGATTCCTTAGTTTTAATTCTCTCTAACAAACATTCACAAGACTTCTAAAATAAAAATGCAGGGGTGTCTCAGAACAAGGAGCACATAAGTAATAAACATATTCACTTCATCCTGCAAATTAAAACTTAATGTAAAAATAACAACTCACGGCAATGATAGGTAAGACTCAGAATATTCATTTATAAAAATTAATTCAATTTTTTAGAAAACTGATACATGCATCACAGAAATTAACTTTTTCTAAATTCCCTAAGAGATTAGAAAACTTCAACCCTCAGTACTGATTTAAGCCTTTTAGCCATTATTATAGCTGTAGTGCCATCTGCATCTGTCCCTTTCTAGTCTCAGAATGCACCTTCCCCGAGCAAATGCAGAGTCCTTCCCACCTACCTCCAAGTTCCACAGACTGTACTATTTTTTAGGTAAGACCCTGGATTAGAGTTCCCTCATCCTCTACTATCTTTAACACACAGATCCAGCTAAATTTAGATACCTTTCTTCAAGAATCAGCTAATATTGTTTGACAAACACAGTCTTGATAAGAATATTTTAAAAGAGCCAGAACACATCTTTAGGGAGCAAAAAGTCATTTTAAAATAAAAGCTTAGTAAGTACATACAGATTTAAATAATGCTTACAGATATTCCAAGAATTATAGCTCAACCTGAGAGTCTCTTCTAGTACTGCAACATTTGTTTTGCTGTTATGAGTTTCTAAGATTTCCCTGTCCCTTCAAGGCTCCAGGTCCTCACAATTTCAGAACAAGTGTGCTTCTGAGAAGCATCTTATGGTAAGGCATTTCACCTTCAGATATTTCTCTAAACTCAAAGTTTTATATAGGTATTTTTCTTCAGCCTGGTGACGTGTCCTTTAAAGCTGCAAGAAATCCCCTGAACATTCAAATTTTTTAAGCCTGCAAAATTTACATTAGATTTTAATAGTAATTTAAACATGTCAACTGTATCACTAGTTTTTATTTCAATGGAAATGCCTGGGCAGGAAAGAACAAGATAGGACAAACCAACCTATTAATCCTCTCAAAAACAGAAGGCAGAAAAAAGCCCTCACCAAGAAATCAGTAAAAGATGCATCTTCCCTCTTCTATCATTTCAATTACCTCATGGATTTAAAGAGCTAACAATTTGAAATAGGATACAGTTTCCCAAACGATAAATTCTCCATAAAAAAGCTATAAAATTCTCCAGCTGAAAATCAGAAAGTAGTGATAGCAGAAAATAACTAATTAAAAAATAAGTATATATGGTTATAATTTTAATAACATAGTTACACAATCATGTAACACAATTACACAACTACAATTTGTAGCCTTTTAAAAAATATCAACATTTATCCTTTTCAATTATTTTCCTTGTGTGCTCAGTCTTTGCTCCTGAAACTGCTTGGGGCCACATAGCTGAATTTACAGTATCAAAAACATGGATCCAGAAAACTCAGTAATGTTAGGGAACACAGGCGTAACTACCTATATCCAAGTGTCAAGCTAAGCAGTAGCAATCTATTGCATCTAAGGCATCTTTATATCTGTAGTCCTGGACTTAAAGTAGTTTTAATTCCCTATGGTCCCCTCTCCCCCTTGCCACAGAAATATTACTCAACTTCACAGATGTTTTGGGTTTGCTCTGTTGTTTTGATTGGCTGGTTTTTTTATAATTTGTTCTTTTTTATTTTTTATCATTCATATTAAGTATCTGAACAGATGCAATTACTATTGTAGTGAATCTCACTATCACCTTATCACCTTTAACTAACTCCTGCTGAACTATTTTTTCTTTCTTATTTAAAACCTGCACACACTGCTTAACAAGAAAATGCAAATCAATGTTTATGGTGAGACAGTTTTAATGAATCACTTAATATATATATGCTACCTTAAAGTGAATAACATACATGTACTTACATTATGCCTTGTAACATCAGCAGAAGGCAACTAGAGCACTACTGTCAACTGACTTTTTGCCTCCTCCTTTGCTTCCTTCCTTTCCAAGCATCTCTGGCATTCTTCCCATTGCCTAACACGTACAGCCACTTGCCTTTTTAAAGCTACCCAAATTATTTTTTCACTTGTACTTCTCACATTCTTTTGTACATATTCCCCACTTTTCCTCTCAAATAGAATACCCAAAGCACTACGTTTGCTTCCATAGCCTAGATTAGTAATTACACTTATATTTTCAAGAAGATACTTATATACTGAGACTAGCAACACTAAGTGCTCCATTTTAAGATCTGAAATAAGACCAGTTTTCTTCTTTTCAGTGTCAGTCACAACACAGCACTGAATTTTCTTCCAAATACAGTGAAGCTATGGTGAGTCATCAATCCAAATTTAGGCTTATTATTTCTCTATAAACGTAGAAGAGCCCGTTAACTATGGCACATATGGAACATTTCCTTTTTCATAGTAGGAACAAGAGGTTTTCCTGTGATGCCATGAAACTGAGGAAAGGAACTGCTTTGGAACTCATAAGAAACTGTTACAGAAGGAAAGAGTTTCTGTCAGTCCTTTCCAAACTAGTTTGCTCTTCTTGAGGTCTGACTTCTGATTTTAACTCCAGAGCCACACAAAAGTAGCCCAATATCAACTTTACTTCTAATGAAGTATTCCCCATTAAGTCATATTTATACCATGAAAGTATTTGTAAAATAAGCACAGTTACAGCAGGTAAAGAGCTTCTCCTAATAAGTAAAAAACAAGGACTATCCATCAAAAAACTCCTCCGGAGTCTCAGAAGCACATTTTAACCAAAATTAGGACTACAGGAGACATAAAGAACAGTAAGTAATCAAGATCAAAATGTTTGTCTATAAGTCCTTTAGAGGCTAACAATAGTTCAACTAAACAAGGAGAGGCCTATCTTTAGAAATGCTTTGTATATTTTTTTTTATTTTTAAAGTGAAGAATACAATCACACATTCCTTAGCAGCACTGTGGTATTATCAAGGAAAGATTGACCTTGAGCAATTAAGCCACGGAACGTATTGATGAAAACGTTTCTAATTCTTGGGGGAAGGAGAGGTTGCAGAGGAAAACCTAACAGAGAAACAGAAGAGTAGGACTAGTAGGACTCAGATGTAAGAGTACCAAGTGATCTGTACAGTAATTTAGAATTTAGCTAATGCAATTTGAAAACAGTAATACAACAGTGAGCATGTTTGTTTCTAAACGAAATAAATCACCCCCACCTATTGTGAGAAAGAATTTCCCTCCTTGACAGTACACAATTAGCAGCACAACACAGGGTATTTATAAATATGTACAAAAGGCTTGTTTAGTTTTGGACACAAGCCATCTCCAAATTCCACTTCAAATCTATATTTAAAAGTACTCTAACTTATGTCAACAATTGCAAGCTAGAAGTTCCATACTAGTTTGAAATAACACAACAGATTTGCTAATAAAAAGAAGAACTAGCTTAAGTTGATATATATATTAAAAGTTTTGCCATCACTGGAGTAGTAAAAAATACCTGCAGTACTGAAGAACAGAATAGCTTGGACAGAACCTAACTACTCTGAAAGTTCTAGCTCCCAAACTGATACGCACTGTACAGTGTGATGTGTGATATTGTGTTTAATAAATATTTCAATTTAACTGGTACATATGCAAAAGTAATACAGGCCAGAAAGTGAGAATAGTATAGGTTAAGTATTAATGTTCCTACTGATTCTCCAGCATAAGAAACCAGATTATAAGAACCTGGACACACACAATGTATGCAACAGGATAACCCCTCTAAGTTGCATTCCTGATACAGACTGTCACCACTCCTCACGGAGATTTGTGTTCTGTTAACTTGATATATAAAAACACCCAGGAAGTTTGACAGCTGTACCAACCAGAAGCTTCTCAAATACTTGCACTCTGATTCTTAGATGCCTGACTTCCAAAACATGATGCAGAGAACATGGAACTCATCTTCTATATCTACTTTAAGCAACCTTGACCATTGATTCCTTGTTTTGGAAGGAAAGAAGGCATTTTTATTCAGGATTTCTTCACCCTCGTGTTTCTAATTATGCATCTGAGGCCCATGCTGATCGACAAAGCCACCAGGTGGCAGAATCACACAGCGCCAAAGATGTTCTCTCACCACCACCCCCAACAGAGAAGGTCCGGCCCCCAAAGAAGCTGTGCAACCCACCCAAGACAGAATCGCAAAGCCACCTGTTTAAAATGAATCTGAAAACATTTGTCACTCGAAAAGAAGGCATTTTTATTCAGGATTTCTTCACCCTCGTGTTTCTAATTATGCATCTGAGGCCCATGCTGATCGACAAAGCCACCAGGTGGCAGAATCACACAGCGCCAAAGATGCTCTCTCACCACCACCCCCAACAGAGAAGGTCCGGCCCCCAAAGAAGCTGTGCAACCCACCCAAGACAGAATCGCAAAGCCACCTGTTTAAAATGAATCTGAAAACATTTGTCACTCGAACACCCTTCACAAAAGGGGAAGAAATGATTAATAAAAGAGAAGCACACCTTAAGGAAAATGATCGTTTATATATCTGAATTCTTCAAAAAGCTTTCCTCACAATCAAGTTCATGTTCAAGCACCATTTTATTCATTCATCATCGCTGAACACCAAGTCACAACAGTAGTCACTGTCTTGTTACATAGGATGAAGAATTGGCACACCCTGCATTTTGAGTTCTCATTATTTGTTAGCTCACATGGACATCAGTGAGCTTATATGCAGAGATAAGATACCAATCAATAAGGAAAAAATTAAGGTTTGTGTGATGCCATAAGTGATACACAGAGGTAGTGATAGGAAATGGCATTTATATCTTTGTGGTTCTTGCTCCTCAGACAGGTACAAACCTTTCCACAACAATACACCTTGCCAGTTGTCTCAAATCTGAACACATCTATCAAGAAGTACCAAGAACTCCAACATATTTTCAATACCTGAGAGCTTATCTTTTCATAGAAAAGAATACATGTACAAGAAAATTATTAAGGCTTTAGAGAGATGGCACTTATGGGTTGATGAATTCCCATTAGATCCCCAAAACTCCTGAGGATTTACAAACCTTCCAGTTGTTTAAATGACTGTTCATTTTCTAGACCCACAGATTAGAACTGGAACAGATACCATGTGCCCACAGAACAAGGAGGCTCTTACTGTTATTCAGCAAACACATGGTTTTTGCAAGGAGTACATAACAGGTCTACCTCACAGTCTCTATTGTCATTTTTTTGACCACCTATAAAAAAATCACCCATATATATATTATTAGTTTAATTTTAATCTAATCAGGACTGGATCCAGTGCTGCCATATGTTAACATTACAGATCAATAGCATACCACTATCTGCTTTTGTTCCATTCTTTCCAACACACAATCCTTGGACACAGAAAAGATAAGTAATGCACCCTCAAACTTCAAACAACCTATCTAGATGCCAGTTGGGTTGGCCAATGTCATGTTACTACTAAATAGACAAGAGAGATGTGACAAAAGGATAGAATTACTGATTGCAAAATAGTCTTTTACATTGCCATTTCTCCAAAATTTGAACACCATGGATACCCAAATTCTGTCAGTAGAAGCAGTAAATAATCAAGCCCTTTCCATTGCAAATGGACAAGCTGGTTCTACCACTCTGTATGTACAGTCCTGCAACTGCCTTAACAGCTATGAAGAACAGCTGTAATGTTTTTACAAGTTTTTGGAACTGTCACACAGAAGACAAGATCAACAAAGAAAAAAAATTAAATATTTCACTACCAACTCACACCACCTTTTCAAGGCACTACAGTTTGTTCTTTAAGGCAATCTCAGTAAGCACTATTATTTTTCTTCCATATCTGATGAACAAAAGTTCTCCAACCTCATTACAAAGAATAAAAAATGCCACCATCATTCCAACACTTCCTAGGAAGCATGAGTTCCATCACGTGATTAAACCTTCACTTGAACTTTTCTTTGACAATTTATTAATCTACTAATGTTCTTCCACCTATTTCCACCTACTACTACAACACAAACTTCTATATATTGGTGGATCATTTTATAAAATTTTGTAAGTCATTATGTCATCACAGATTTCATTAAATGAAACAAAACTGTAGTTATTTCCCAAAAACACTTGTTTCAGAGTACCTGAAAGTCAGATGGCATGGAATGACAACTGTTGGCTTTGAAGAACCAGAAAAACTATTTTATAAGAGAACAAGGCTAGACACCCAGGTTGCCTTACCCACCAAAGATATTCCCCTGGATAAATCATCCTCTCCTTCCCCATCCTGACACAACTAGCAATCCATGTTTTAGAGCTGAGTCTTCAAGTACTGGCCAGTGGTCATAGAAAGATAAAAAATAACTAAAACACCAACAGCCACCTTTAACCTTGGAAATTAATACCCTACTTTGGGGTTTTAGAGTGTAAAAGGAACAAAAGCAGATGTTATGACAGAGATTAAGATAATCTTTTTATCAAGAAAGTATAAGCAAAAATCTAGTCATGCTGAAGTAGATCATCTGGTATACTATTAAGGAAAACAGTTAAATTTTTACTTCTAAAGTGAATGACTGAATTTTACTACCTATTTTAAAGAATCTCTCCAAAGAGAAAGAATATTGCTTTGAATATCAGTTTCCTTCAAGAAACACTGAAGAAGCAACAACTAGATTTACCTTTGAAAAAAATTCTTTAAGTATTTCAGGAATTCCAGAGCTTCCAAATAATATAACACTTCCAACCTATATTTAGGTCTCGTTTTATCAGAATGTATGCCTGTCAACAGATACTTTATTTTAGACTACAAAGAACTCTGGCAATCCTCAGCCCTGTTTCTAGTCTTTCTTGCTAAATTCCTACAGAAGTAGGCATGGAGCAAATTTACTTTAAAAAATTCTTCACACTCAAAGAGTTGCAGTCAACAGGTTGGTGTCCAACTGGAGACCAGAGACAAGAGATGTTCCTCAGCCATTGATGTCAGGACCGGCACTGCTGAACATCTTTGTTGATAACATGGACAGTGGAATTGAGTGCACCCTCCATAAGTTTGCCAATGACAGCAAGCTGTATGGTGCAGTCAACCCACTGGAGGGAAGGGTTGCCATCCAGAGGGCATTTGACAGGCTTGACAGATGGGCCTGTGCAAACTGTGTAACATTCGAGGCCAAGTACAAGGTCTTGCATGCGGGTTGGCACAGTCCCAACACAACTAGAGACTGGGAGGAGAATGGATTGAGAGCAGGACTGAGAAGAACTTGAAACTGTTGGTGGAGTGGAAAAGCTGAGTATCAGCTGACAGTGTGCACTTCCAGCCCAGAAAGCCAAACAGATCATGGGCTACATCAAAAGATGTGTGACCAGGAGGTCAAGGAAAGTGATTCTGCCCCTCTACTCCACTCTTGTGCGACCCCACCTGGAGACTCTGCACAGCTCTGGGATCCCCAGTACAAGAAAGACATAGAGCTGTTTGAGTGGGTTCAGAGGAGGCCTATGAAGATGATCAGAGCTCTGGAGCACCTCCCGTAAGAAAATAGGCAGAGAGAATTTGGCTTGTTCAGACTGAAGAAGAGAAAGCTCTGGAGAGGCCTTCTAGTACCTGAAGGGGGCCTAGAGGAAAGTAGGAGAGGGACTGTTTTGTACAAGAGCATGGAGTGATAGGGCAATGTATAATGGCCTTAAACTGAAGGAGGGTGGGTTTGGATTAGACATCAAGAAGAAATTCTTCACCTGTGAGAGCAGTGAAGCCCTAACTCAGGTTGCCCAGAGAAGCTGTGGCTGCCCCCTCCCTGGCAGTGTGGAGAGTGTCCCTGCCATCTTTAAAGTCCTCCCGATCCCAACCCATTCTATGATGATTCTACTAAAAAAAAAAAACCAACAAAACCAAACCCAAACAGAACTACTTCCACTTTCACTGACTCTAAAAGGCCACTCAAATTAAAGAAATAAAAAAAGTGCCTTTGTTTCCTTCCCATCTGCTCACAGGGGAGGGCATCTCATTAATAAAAATAAACTGTATTTGTGGTTTAGCCTGTCTACAGGAACAAAATTAATCTGGTAAAATTCACACAAGCTGCATTGGGCTACTGATCATTTCGGCACATTCAGTAATACCTTGTAAAAATAAAAAAGAACAATTAGAATTTCCAGAAAAAATTTGTGGTTTTCTGAAAGTTTCCTTCTTTGAATTTGAATATTTGTTTTGCCACTGAACACCAGAACAAGGGATACAGAAGTAACAGATCATGGAAAAATTACTAAGAAAAAAATCCAAATTCGTAGAGATGAACAACATACAGCACATGAAATGTAGAAAATTACAAAAGAAACTTTTCCAATGAAACTAAGGAAGCTGACTATCTAAAAAAAAATTTTAACATCTCAGCATTTTGGGAAAAAATAACAACATGAAAACAGACACAAAAAACCCAAAGCCATAAAAGCAACAACAGCCACCAGACACATTTGATGAAAGCAAAACCAAGCCAATTCAATCTATCAACTTAGTCAGAACCCATTAACATTAGCTCTAGAGGACCTGCAAGTTGTTTGCAATATAGATAGGTAAATCTCTTCCAAAGCTATGTTAAGTGTGGAATTAGGTGGGATATTATTCTATAGGGCAATCTACTACTTTACTATCTCAACATATTTAAGTGACAGTCTACAAAACCCTTGTATTTTTATGGTAGAGCCCAATACGAAGGCTAGTTAGATGGCAGTTATTAAAGTACTCTACACACCCAGAAAGCTCTTGCTTAGGTTTAAAGTCAAACAAATAGCTAAATAACACACACATCATAAATGGAAAAAATAAGGCAAAAGTGATTAAAAAGGGTACCTGCAATCATACAGGACTTAGAAACACATATATCTCAAATGATCTGAGTATACACTATGCTCTCCAAATTCACACACTAAGGAAAAAAAATAAGTCTGTTCAAACATGTAACTCATATTTAGTCTAGTCTACTACACTCCCATTAAAATATTCCCATTAAAAAAAACATATAAAGTATACACATCCGACCCAAAAAAAAAAATTCTCTCTCATGTTACCAGTCATGTTCTTACTAGGTTTCTTATAATGTTTACTGGTATAAGAATGAGAAAAAGCAAGATCTATAGCTGAGTATTTGTATGAGTGACCTGAAGGTGGGTTGGCAAGGGGTAGAAATCTCACCCGAGAAGTCTGCTTCATTAAAAAGCTAGCATGAAATTATTTGTGTTTAAAATTCTGATGTCAAAGTAAACTTCTGTTTATTTAAAGTTGGTCCTTCTACTAAGTAATTATTCCGTAGGCACTTAGAAGACAGACAGCTGTGCTGCATCTAGGTATAACCTCTAATAAATAAAAAGTAATCCTAAGGACATATTACTCTCCAAGAAGATGAAATGAAGTCATTTGTTTCTACAGAACTTTTAAGCAGTAATGCTCGTTAGAAATTTAAACACACAAAGAATTAGGTGGAAATAATCCGGGTATTTAAAAAAAAATTTCAGCTATCCATTAAAAAAAGAAAAAAGAAAAAGGATAAACAGCCTTTAAAACTGTGCGGAGCAAGCAGGGTTTGACTGTTGTTGGGTTTTCCCCCCAGACTTTATCCGTAAGGATCCTGAACTGACAAAAGTTTGAGTTTGACCTTCATCCAACACACGAAAAACAAAATAGGGGAAGGACAGCACCATATGTCTGAGTACAAACCAAGGAAGTATAAAATGCCTTTTCGCCTTGCGCTGGGGGCACGTTCTTAATCAAAATGGACAAGGATTACCAACAACAATGGATATCTCCATGAATCTTAAAGGGGCAGCAACCAGCTGATGAGGCCTCACAGAGTTCTCAAAAAATCTGCCATGAAGGAGCCATGAACAGAAACCTTTAGAAGACAGCAATGCTGTACTATAAAGAATATTACCACGCTGGGGCGCAGGGCTGATGAGCAGTATTTTGTCTGGGGAGCATTTCTGAGGCGCTTACCTCCTTTGAAGTGTCTTGGCGGCAGGATGAATGCTAGCTGTCCTCGGGCTGCCATCCCTTTGAGGGGAGGGAGATACAGATGAGCCCAAAGGTTCTCTTCTAAACACAACTCCTTACTGCAAGCTGGCCAAAAGGTCCCTGCAATCAAAGAAATCATTGTGGTTTTGCATGTGGCGCATTTATGTCCTTTAATCAAGGTTTGTCAGCCATCTAACATGTTCAACCACAAAGAAAAAGGAAAAAAAAAAAAGCATCTGCTGGGTAGCCAATGCAGAACAGAGACTAAGGAAAGCGAAGAACTGTTCATTCGAGTTCGAACACTATGAACTCCATGAAGAACACAGGCAACATGACTTTTCAGACTAAGCAGAACCACCTCAGTATACAGTATTTTATGTAAGTATATATGTATAAAAAAAGGTATTTGCCTTTGGAATCATTTTCCAACACACTGGAATGCCTGCCTTCTTCAAATCTCAAGAAAAACCATCACATTTTTATTTCCAGACATATACACTAATCAATGTATCCTACTATCCAATGCAGCACTCTTCAACAATTACCTCTTCCATTTACCACAGTGGTAAACAATTAATCCTGAAACGCATTCTTTTTGCCATAAGCTACTTGTAACAGAGCTTGTAGAGCCACTTGCTGGGAAAAAAACCCCAAAAACCAAAAAAATCCCCCAACACACGACAAAAGAATGGAAGTTCTGTTGCAGTACTGGTAAGATTCCTTCTGGAAAACATTTGGCAGACTTTTGTGTTTGCATGCCAACACGCTAGAGCCACTAGCTCCATGTTTTCCTTAGAGTGAGTTATCTCCAACAGTGTCCATATTCACAGCCTCTTTGGCACAATTCCTGGGCATGTGCCCTTCCACCACAGAAATGAATCTTTATATCCCAGCTGTCACAAGCCTAGGCATGTCACATAAAACACATGATTTCCAAGAGCTCCACACTAATGGGGAATCTTGGTTTATAATTCTTCTACCAAAGTATACTATGGAAGAAGCAGACAGATGGGTTTCTTGCATTGGCTGCAAAACCAGTTCCTCACCAATAAATACAAGAAACGATCCACTTCCTGTAGGAGCGGGTAACCACTTCCTTCCAGCATACGTGTATGCAAGTCCACATTCTTCCTCCTCCTACCTAAGTATAGCCATTTTTCCCCTTCTCTCTTCAAAAAGAGAGCAGTGGGAGAGTGAAAAATCCAGTCCCTTACAATCATTATCCTTTTAGATGTTTTTTATTACCTAGTGAGGCTGACAACAGTCATCCCCCCTCCTTCAATGCCCACCAGACTAATAACTACTTCATAACCACACCGTTCCACTGCTTCCTTTACAGAATATTCATAGGCCAATCCTTCTTCAAAGCTCTTGCTATGAATGAAGTTGTATGTATGAACCCTAGAATCGCACAGGATCTTCACCTCTGACTTCTGCCAAGCTCATCACTCCAACTCCTGCGAAATACATAGTTTTTCTGCAACCCTCTTATTTTCCACTTTTCCTCTTTACAACTCTTCCCCTGACCACTAATTACTGCTAAGAACACCTATTCACATCCATCATTTCCATTCTGCCTTCCCTACATTTTTATTTCTTCCTTATAAATTGTTTCAAGGAGCTGTTGAAGAACAGTAACTCTAGTCATGAAAGAGCACAAGATTATATGACAGAGGTATGTCAAAAAAGAAGTTTTCAATCAAAATGGAACATGTTTTAGAGATTAATGAGAACACTAGCCAATTGACTGGAGGCCACTTGATAGTGTCATTGGTCACATTTTAGCTGACAAGCCTTGTACCAGGGAGTCTATCTGGACAAGAAGATGGGGAACCAGCCTAGGGAACTACTCCAATGAAACCTGAGCGCACATACATACACACACACACATGCTTTTTTCACCATTACTGTGGGCTGTTCAAAGAAGTTTCATAAATAATGATATGGTAGTGTGCTCCCATAAAACTTGAGACACATCTGAACCATCAGTGTACAATCATTCCCATCCCTTAAAAAAAAAAAAAAAAAAAGAAAAAAGAAAAAAGAAAAAGGCAGTTAGATCCCTGTCTACTCTGTGAGCTGAACCACTTCACTGAATGCTTAAACAGCCCCTCGTCCTGGGTTCAGCTAGGAGAGTTAATTTCTCTTTCTTGTAGCTGGTGCAGTGCTGTGTTTGGGAGTTAGGATGGGAGCAGTGCTGATAACACACTGGTGTTTTAGTTGTTTCCAAGCAGCTAAGGACTTTTCAGCCTCCCACACTGCCCTGCTAATGAGAAGGTAGGGGGCACCCAGGATACTGGGAGGGGACACAGCCAGGACAGGTGACTCAAACTGGCCAAAGAAGCTATTCCATGCCAATGATGGGGGGCTGGTAGGGGAGAAGTGCTCAGCTCCAGGTGCAGGGTGCATGGCCTGGGGACAGTCTGGCTTCAGGACAGCTCTGAGCTGTGCAGTGAGGAACCACATTGCGTATCACCAGTTTAGTATCATTTACTATAAGGTCCTATCATTATTATTTCTCTCTTTGCTGTCCCAGTAAACTATCCTTATCCCAACCCCAGAGGTTTGCCTTTGGTTTTATTTCCTTTCCCCTTCTGATGCCCCCCCATTCCCCAGAGCAAGCAACTGCATGGTGCTCAGCTCCTGGCTGGGGCAGGAGCTTGCTAGGGTGAGGAAGCAGCCAGTCACAAGGCAGTTGGACTTCCCCTTTCAGCAGCAGTGGGAAAAAGCTTGCACCTAGATAGCCTACTAATACTCCTCTTCAGATATCTCACAGACCAGCAGCAACAAGTGTAGTGGTTAACAAACAAGATACGGAAGGACATTTGACAGAAACAACATTACATACTGTCAGAAAGCAATGATGTGTCATCCTGATCTGTATGGCCAAAAAGCCAAGGCTGCACGTTACAACTAACCTAGAAACAAGCTGTTACCAAAAACCATGATCCTCCTCTCTTCCCCTCACCTCCCAGTTTTGGTCCCACATGACTCTCCCCCCTTTTTTTTTGGCACCAGACCTAGTAATTTTGAAGCCACAGGTCTGAACTGGCTTATCCGTAAGGGTTTGGGATTTGTTCTTTTCAAGAGCGAGGTTATTTTTGGAAGGGGTAGGAGAAGGTGTTGGGGAAACCTATTTCCCATGTGAACCAAGTCATTATTTAGTTGACAGATCCAATACAAATAAAATGGCAGGAACATGGAAGCAGGATGGGGAACAAGATACTGTAGCTGCCTATTTCAGCAGCAGCTAGCTGTTAGATTCACACGAAGGCAGGTACCCAGACATGAAATAATGCACAGAGTATTTCATACTACACAGAAACCAGCAATCAGAGCAGTGCAGAGGCAGCTTTTAAGGCCATCAAAATAAGCACAACAAATATATAGAAAGAATATAGAAGTACAAAAAGAATATAAAGAAATTATATTTTACATTGAGCTTTCTAAATTTTAATGTAAAACAAGATCAGAATAACATGATACGCTTAAGCACTTAAACACTGGGTAATACAAAATATAGTTATTATGAACTCTCCATTTTCTTTGAGATATACTAGCTATTTTTCCAAATCTTGGTATGTTCATACAGTAATAATTATTTAGCCATAAAAGACTAACAGCGTAGAACCGATTACACTGATAAACAGGAAAATTCTTGAAGTCCCCATAGCGTACATGGTGAAAAAATTATTCTAAAAATATAACAATGCAAAGCAGATTCCAGAAAGTGATAATAATCCCTTGGACTGCTAAAGGAAAGGAAATTAGCGAAATAAAAAGTTTCTGAAGTCACCACTCAAAATAGTATCTTTGAAAAAAGACAGTGCAAACAAGGGATGGGACTCTCTTCTAGTTCAGAACACAGCAAATGACTACGGGAACCCAAGTAGAAAAGACTAGAGGCAACAAAGGTTCATCAACTCAAGAATTACCTTGAGTAGCAAGGTAAACACCTCAGAAATAAGAATGGACCAAACTATTTTAGATATGAAAACACGGCCTCACAGCAAAACCACCTGTGCTAAGAGACAGAATGAGTTCATGGGTTCTTTCACACCCTTTTTCCTTTACTTATGGCTGTTAAGGGCTGTATCAATGGAAGTTTTCAGCTAAATCAGGAGACCAACAAGATCTGAAAGCCTAGCAGAACCATTACCGAAACTCCCTTGCTACCTCTTTCAGGGCTGTCCAGCCAGATGTCAGTTTCACATTTACAATGGACAAATGAAGGCAACACTTGTTCAACTGCTCTGGAGGCTAGTGTGGCCTGGTGAGAACTGGGGGGTTAGCAGGGGCATCACAAGAAAATAAACACAGGAACCTGCACCTCATTTTGTTCCTAGTGCTGTCACAACAAGAGAGAACTTGTGGTCTCAGCCCCCTTCTCACTTCAGCTGCAGGAATTCCTACAGGATAAGGGAATTCCATCTGGCTTTGGTCAAGAGAACAAACACAACATTCCATTGCCTCAAACCCCTCAAAAAATGCAGTACTGACAACATGGCTGCACTTGCAGCATGCAAAATGAGATACAGTTACAGCTTTTTTTTTTTTCATTTAAGTGTGCCTAAACCCCATTCAAAGTCTACTGACTGTGGTTTGCCAAAGTCAAGTCTGCAAGGGCACTAGCTGCTGCTGTGGGGCTCGGCACACAACACAAATGATGGAGCATCTACAGTCCTAACATTAAGGAGGAATCACTGCTCTCTCACCCTGATAATCATGATGTAACTGGCCACAAAGTCTGCCTGCTATATCAAATGACAATAGAACCCACCAAGCCCGTTAACTTCTGGCTGACCCACAGCATACATTTAACACCACATCAGTTCAGAGATGCTCTTAATGTTAAAGTAGAACAGTTAAACCTGTAAAGCAAAAGGACATTGACCTAAAACTTACTGAAGTCACATATAAACACCCAAATTCAAAGTTATGTTCCCCAGATTGCCATGGCATGAATATTCAACATATCCACATTAACATCCTTGAGTTTCCTAAGGCATGCAAACTTAGGCTTCTTTAAATTCAGCAAGTACTGATTTAAAAATATACCTGCAAGTGACATATCTCACCATATAGAAACTTTTCCAATATTTAAGCTATCTTCCCTTTTAAAATGTGTGTGATTACCAGATTAAATTTATTTATCTTGGCCATTCAGCAATTCCATCTAGTCGTACTTTGGGATAACAGATTAGAAAGCACTGAACTATCACACTTAAACATGGAAAATCTTTCGTATATACGCACATCAAGTCACTTCCAAATCTTCTCTTGAATAAACAAAACCAAGCCTGAACTTTCTTTAGACTACAGGCTTTCCAAACCTGATGCCATGCACACCAAACCCTAGCCAGTACAAGACTTACTTTTGTCTCAGCCACAGCATTAGGTACCAACCTTATGCTCGTCTGATTACCTAAAATAAGCTAATCAGCACTTTCAGATTCACTGCTTTTCAAAAATAAATTTTTGCCTGAACTTGTCATTCTACAGAGCTCAGTAAATCAAACTTCACAGAAGTGGCGTGTTGGGTTTTTTTTTTCCATGAAATTTTACAAGAAGCTATTTTCTGGTTATAAGTCTATATAAACACTAGCTTGACTTAAAGCAGTAGGTATATTACATCCTAGACATGAAAAAACCTCATACAGGTATAAAGACTGAAATGAAAATTATCATCAGTTGTCCCTTATGAACTTTACCAGCTTCAGCACTTTTTTTTTTAATGACTTATTAAAATTATTCTACAGAATGGGAAGTTGTCTGGGTAAAAGAAGCGGAGAAATAAACCAGGAGTCTGATTCTCATTGGGTTAAGAAGTTATCTCAAAAGCTACAAAGTGTACTAGAAAAATATTTTTTAAAATACATACTACAGGACCATCTCAATACCAGTTCAATATCACTTGTACCTAGTTATATTGGATGTTGAAACTATTTAGTCATCACTTGCTCTACCACTATACTCATATGTACAAAAGTTTAAGACAGAAAATGTAAAGACACCTTTAATGCATACATAAATAAAATACTGATCTAAACTTTTGTCTATAAACATGTATATTAACCTCAGCTTTGACGGTGACATACATGTATATGCAAAAAAGCCAAAAAACTATCTTTAAATGGTTGAAGAATACAAGACAAATTATTTCTCTCACATGTTTCTAAATAATAATCCAAGATCAAAGAAATGTTAAAGTGTCATGTAGTTACAATAAAACAGCAGGTAAAGTTATTAAAAAAACTGAAGTAACGTTATCAGAAAGGGATCTGAATCTTGGAAATTACACAGATTCCAAGCAACTTGGCCTTTATAAAAAGGACACGAGAAAAGAACCAAATCTTACTCTGCTCCTGACAAATTGGTAAAGCAGAGTAAGATGCAAATAGCTAAGCTGACAAGTTCCTTGACAGAAAAACTTTTAGAATAAACAGTATAGCAATACTTTTAAGAAGAGTTATAGTATGGCAAAACTCACAAACAACAATTCTGTAAGAGAAAACAGAAATAGTAACAAGAAACACAAACCCTATTCCCTTACAAAGGAGGCAGCAGATGTTGCTACCTAAATCTAAAGTAAACAGACTCAGAGGTATTTCAGGAATTAATTTTATATAGATCTAAAAAAACCCCAAACAGCCAAACTGTAACTTGTCTATCCATAGAACATTTAATCAGATCATATATGGAACAGATGAACCTTTGGAAGACTGCAAGGATAGATATGGTTCCCAGAGCAGAGAGATAATGGAGCCACTACAAATATTATTAAGCCCACTTCATTAAGGAACATTGATACAGGTTTCTAACACACCATGGCAGATATGAACAACAATTCCTCTAGATATATGCACCTATATAAACCATGCTACTGTGATATGCTTCAAGAGCAACACTGTAGTTACTATCTCCTACAGGAGACAAAAGCCCTTTGTCCCAGTAGAATGGGAACATGAATATATCATATTTTGAAATGTGGCTTTAGAAAGAACTACTTGCGTAGTTTCTTCTTATATACGAAGGCCTTAGAGAAAAATATGTTCTGCAAATTAATTTATATTCAGGATGACAAGCTAAACTGGTATCCACTTCACAGCTGCTTATTGCTCTATTTGAATGAACTCTGACCACAGCAATTATACACAAACCTCCAGCAACAGACACAAAGAACAAAGTCTAGAAGGAATGGAAGATTTGCTCTATGCAAGCAGTATACTGCTTTTTAGGAACGACTGTGTTAAAGCAGTAATGCCTCACATGAACAGATATGAAAAGAAAATATTGCTGAGTTGGAATATAAAAAAAAAATACAGAAATTAAACAAGGCATTTGAGTATATCAGCCTACTCTAAAAAGTAGCTAAAAATTGCTTTGCTTTTTCTGTTTTAACTTAAATTTCTAGGACAAAGTAACTGCCATTAATTCACAAAATGATAATATTAATTTCAAATTGCACTTCCATGTATATCATGCAGTAGACACTAAGTTAACAAGCTATTCTCACGAAGATCATCTGAAGACAGTAAGAGGCCTCAGGCAAGTACAGCAGTATTATATAAGCCTTCTAAAGTTCTGAGCAACAGGTCTCCCTTAAAACACAGGCATGTATAGTCACGTAGCTTAATTGAAGCAGGTATGGAATAACAAAGATTGAAGAACAATAGAAGTATTTCTCCAAGACAGATGATTCAGATCTAAAAAAAATAAAAACAAACAAGAAAAACATGAACAATTTTGGCTACCTAGAAAATCTTCAAAAATATGTACATCTTCATGGCAACGCCCATCAATCATCTTTGCTGAAAATACAGAATATATCTTAAAAACTGTCAATGTTTTTACAGGATGTCTGAGCAGGTATTCTGTAATTACATAAACTAGAAAGGGACATGAAATATTCATCAGGTCTGCAGTGTCCAAAATGGGACAGAAGTTTTTATTTTCCGGTATCTTGAAACTTGTTACAACAAAATAAATACCACAAAGTTCTCATAAGACATCCTTGCTCCTCCTTAACAACTGACATGGGAGTACTTAGGAAAAAAAAGTTATTACATAGTAAGACACCTCGTCAGCTCACAGAAGGATAAGCAACAAACCTTCTAGAGCTAGAAGGAAAAAAAGTAAGAGACACTGAAGTTATTGGAATTGCTATTTGTCTGCCCAAAATAATTTACAGAAAATCAATTTAAGAGTCCTATAAACAGTACTTCTCTCTAAGCAAGATCCAACAGACACATGGTCAGCACACATCGTGCTGCACAGGCTTTAGAGAATAATAACCGCTGCAGTGGTTAGCAGTATAACATAATATCCTACCCTTTTCCCACTTACTTACTTACAAGAAGATCACTGTATGAGAATACATTCATATCTTTCCTGAAATTAGAGGTAACTGTCCAGCCATAGAAGAAATAATGTCTCCTAATGATCCAAGATGTGGAAAATTAATGTGTTAAACATTCTTGGTGATGGACTATCACACTGTCAGAAATATGAGTCAAAAGACGGTCAGACCCTTGGAACTACATGAGGCAGTCCTGGCTTGCAAATACAACAAAAACCTGCAGCGAATGAACCTAGATTCTTAGCCAAGAACATTAACCAAAATGTTTAAACATTAATATAGTCTTTTAAGTGTGTATACACACACACACACACAGAGATATACATTACTACTATCCAGTGACAAGATCTGACCCTTACTTTGAAAGTTAATAGAACTGCAAAATGTTTCATTTGCAAAGAGTCTGTCGCTAGCATCACCACAAAATCATTTTTAACAGCATAAAGAAATGAGGCTTTTGTCTCAAAGACCAAAAGGTTCTATAGTTCCAAGTGTCTCCCAAAACAACATACACTCACATAGTAGTAATGAATACAGATGACTACCTGGACATTCAGCTAGCTGTAGAGAGCTGTATTTTTCTCTGAAAGCAGCAGAGTGATACTTAGCCACTGTTAGTAGTGCAGTTATCTTAGAAAATTGACACAAGTTGGTCAATTCACCGGCTACTCCACTTGACAAAAGTGATACAGAAGGTAAAAGTGTTTTCAAAAGGTCCTCCCCACAACAATAAGCACCAGTATGACACATTCAGCCAAACCCATTCAAGCTATTAAGCCCTAGAGTATCCTCTCCTTCAATTAGGAAAAGCAACAGTTGCCATACTACATTCACAGAATGTTGACATTCACTCTGTCCTAATTTAAACGCTGGTTTCTTTTTCACCCACATAGCTATTAAATATTTTAAAAACTATTGTGGCATTCCCATCAAGCTTCTATTTTTCTTGTATTCTATTTCACTTACAAGATCTTACTGTTCCTCCTCTAAAAGGAACAGATTTGAATCAAGGAGACAGTACAGGAAAGAAATAGCACCTTTGCCTTTTTGCCATACTTCACTTAACTACCAAAGCTGGACTCAGAAATCTCCAAAGTAGTAATAAAAGCCACGATGAAAAGTTTATCCAATTTACTGCACTCAATTATGTGCCTCCTGATGCTTCCAAGATCTAAACTAGACAGAACTTTTAAGTCCAGTACTGGCGATGGGTTATCAAGTCTAAAACCATTCACAAAGCCTTCAGTGGTAAGATGTGCTCTGAACCAGGTTGCTTGGACAAGGATGAAAGGAAAAACTGTCTGTCCCTTCAGTACTGCATCTCCTGGATTCAGGAAACAAAAAATTCCTTTTTTCCTTGGAAACTAACTGTCAATCTCAGAAATCCAGAGATAAAATGAGCTCCCCCTTTAAGAACCATCATGCCTTTGCTGATAAATGCTTCTACAAAAGCAAAAGCAGACTGAAAAATAATTTTGAAGTATTTTCTGCCTACTTGTAACTACAAACCCTGTCAAGAGAAAAATCTCTCATCTAGATTGCCACCTCATTGTCATAAAAGAAAGAGCTATCCAGATGGGGACAAAGTCTGACCGAAGAAATAAAGTAGAACTAAAGGTTTCAAATATTTTCACTATCTTATAGATGTAATAAATCACTATACCAATGCAATAAAAAAAGTTTAAAAAAAAAACCAAATCAAAAACCCCACCAGAACACCACCAAAACAAATACATCTCTATATATACACACTTAAAACTGAACCCTGAAATTAATTAACATAGCAGAGTGAGGGAAGGGAAACAGATTCAGAAGGCAGTTAATGGGAATCTCTTCCATCAGTTTTACTTATGGCTAATGACTGTTTGCTAAAGTGTAAATACTAAACTAACTTTTAGAATTTAATTTTTAAATCACTCAGATCAAGGCTAGGTTCAGTCTCCTTTGAAAAGCAACCTAAGCTTTGCTACTAATCAAACCTCGACAAAAACTTTCAAGCTTCATAATACAGCTGATACTACATTGCTTTTAATGTTTTGGCAACTCCAATGCAGACTGTCGTGGTTTTGCCCCGGCCGGGGGCCGCACCCCACACAGTCGCTTGTACTTTTAAAAGGAAGGGGGAAGGAAAGTTGGGGTAAGGGGAAAAGGGAAGGAAGAAAGGAGGAAAATAAACCACAACCTAGAAACCAGAACCACACAGGTTGGGATAAGGATAGTTTACTAAACAATAACAGAAAACTAGATATAACAATAACAGGAGTTTAAAGCACAAAATAGATGAAACTGGTGATACACAATGCAATTTCTCACCAAACCACACAACTCAGGCCGCACAGCTTAGAGCCCGTCCCGGACAACCCGACCACCCCAGAAACTGCACGTCCTGGCGTTGTCTCCCCCTCTTCCCCCCAGTCCCCCCTTATACTGAACATGACGTAACTGGTATGGAATATGCTCTTTGGCCAATTCGGGTCACCTGTCCCGGTTGCGTCCCCTCCTTTCTCACTAGTAAGGAAGTATGCAGAGCTGAGAAAGGTACTTGATTGCCCGGCAACAAATCGGAAACATCAGGGTGCTCTCAGCACTATTCTCATGCTAACACCCAAACATGGCATTCCATCCACTGCTAAAAAAAAAATTTAACTCCATCATAGCTGAAACCAGGACATTATCCACCCCTTATTCCATACCATTTACGTCATGACCAGATCCAACAATTTTCTTTGGGTACAACCAGTTTCGTGTTTCACACACCCATATATGTATGTACACATGTATGCACACATACATGCATACAGATCTTATTCCCTCAGTCTGTGAATCATCCCTCTGAAGTTGTTGAGTTCATTTAGTCCATGATTTTCAGGCTCCATTTGTCATAACAGTTTCTCAGGATAATTGTATGTTCCATTGGCTCGTTGCATGCTGCATCTCAGGCTCTTGACTGATACACCTGGCATGGTCCATGCTCATAGTCTGTGGGTCAGAGTTTATTTTCAACGGGAGCAAAAAGTTCTTGAGAGGCCAGGCTTTAGTTCCATCATCATGGCACTCATTCTTCATTAACTTGTATGACTCCGGCTATAATGCTATGGTACAACATACAGCAATCATAACAATAATGAATATACAATAATGGGTTATTTGGCAATTATTATAATTTCTACTTTATTAATTATATTGGCTATTCTCACCCAAAATCAAATCCCCTTGAGGTACACATCGAACTTCTCCATCCCTCTGCATTACCCACCAAGTACAGCCAGGTCCTTGAGCAAAAACAATTCCAGATATGGGTTTACCTTTGCCTGAAGCAGGAATGACCCAAACTCTCTTTCCCAATACACTCTTCATATGCACTACTGGGACTCTGTCTCCCTCTACAGTACGTGGAAATTTTGACTGGGCAGGGCCAGCCCGATTGGTAGATCCCCTAGAGTTAACTAACCACGTGGCTTTGGCCAAGTGTGTATCCCAATGCTTGAATGTCCCACCACACATTGCTTTCAGTGTAGTTTTTAAAAGTCCATTATATCGTTCAATTTTCCCAGAGGCCGGTGCATGATAAGGAATGTGGTACACCCACTCAATGCCATGCTCTTTGGCCCAAGTGTCTATAAGAGTGTTCCGGAAATGAGTCCCATTGTCTGACTCGATTCTTTCTGGAGTACCATGTCGCCAGAGGACTTGCCTCTCAAGGCCCAGAATTGTATTTCGAGCAGTGGCATGGGGTACGGGATATGTTTCTAGCCAGCCGGTAGTTGCCTCCACCATTGTAAGCACATAACGTTTGCCATGGCGGGTTTGTGGGAGGGTGATGTAATCAATCTGCCAAGCCTCCCCATATTTATATTTCATCCACCGTCCTCCATACCAAAGGGGCTTTAACCGCTTAGCTTGCTTGATTGCAGCACATGTCTCACATTCGTGGACAACTTGTGCGATGGCGTCCATGGTCAAGTCCACCCCTCGATCCCGAGCCCATCTATATGTTGCATCTCTCCCTTGATGACCCGAGGTATCATGAGCCCATCGAGCCATGAATAATTCACCCTTACGTTGCCAGTCTAGATCTACCTGAGCCACTTTAATCCTAGCAGCCTTATCTACCTGATGGTTGTTTTCATGTTCCTCCATGGCCCGACTCTTAGGTACATGGGCGTCGACATGACGTACCTTCACAACAAGTTTCTCTAACCGAGCAGAGATATCTTGCCATAAGTCATCAGCCCATATAGGTTTGCCTCTACGCTGCCAGTTGTTCTTTTTCCACTGCTGCAACCACCCCCACAGGGCATTCGCCACCATCCATGAATCGGTATAAAGGTAGAGCCTTGGCCACTTTTCTCTCTCAGCAATGTCCAGGGCTAACTGGATGGCCTTCACCTCAGTGAACTGGCTTGATTCACCTTTTCCTTCAGTGGCTTCTGCTACTCTTCTTATAGGATTCCATACAGCGGCTTTCCATCTCCGATGCTTACCCACAATGCGACAAGACCCATCAGTGAACAGGGCATATCGCTTCTCATTCTCTGGCAGTTCGTTGTAGGGTGGGGCTTCTTCAGCGCGTGTTACCTCCTCATCCTCTGGTGACATCCCAAAATCTTTGCCTTCTGGCCAGTCTGTGATCACCTCCACGATTCCTGGGCGATTGGGGTTTCCTATTCGAGCCTGCTGTGTAATTAGTGCAACCCACTTGCTCCACGTAGCATCAGTGGCATGGTGTGTAGAAGGAACCTTCCCTTTGAACATCCAGCCCAGCACCGGCAGTCGGGGTGCCAGGAGGAGCTGGGCTTCAGTTCCAATCACTTCTGAGGCGGCTCGAACCCCTTCATAGGCGGCCAGTATTTCCTTTTCTGTTGGAGTATAATTGGCCTCAGATCCTTTGTAGGCCCGACTCCAAAACCCCAGTGGTCGACCTCGAGTCTCCCCTTGTGCTTTCTGCCAGAGACTCCAGGTCGGGCCGTTCTCCCCAGCTGCAGTGTAGAGCACATTTTTAATATCTGTCCCTGTCCGGACAGGCCCAAGGGCCACTGCATGGACTATCTCGCGTTTGATCTGCTCAAAGGCTTGCTGTTGCTCAGGGCCCCATTGGAAATCATTCTTCTTTCGAGTTACATGGTAGAGTGGGCTCACAATGAGACTGTAGTTTGGGACATGCATTCGCCAAAAACCTATAACACCTAAGAAAGCTTGTGTTTCCTTTTTGTTGCTTGGTGGAGACATAGCTGCTATTTTATTAATAATGTCCATTGGGATCTGACGACGCCCATCCTGCCATTTTATTCCTAAAAACTGGATTTCTCGCGTAGGCCCCTTGACTTTACTTCGTTTTATAGCAAAACCGGCTTCTAAAAGGATTTTAATTACCCTGTTTCCTTTTTCAAAAACTTCCTCTGCTGTGTTGCCCCATACAATGATGTCATCAATATACTGCAGGTGCTCTGGTGCTTCACCCTTTTCCAGTGTATTCTGGATTAGTCCATGGCAGATGGTGGGGCTATGTTTCCACCCCTGGGGCAGACGATTCCACGTGTATTGGATGCCTCTCCAAGTGAAAGCAAACTGTGGCCTGCACTCTGGCACCAGTGGGATCGAGAAGAAAGCATTCGCAATGTCGATTGTGGCGTACCACTTGGCTGCCTTCGATTCCAATTCATACTGGAGCTCTAACATGTCTGGCACAGCAGCACTCATACCTGGAGTGACTTCATTTAGGCCACGGTAATCTACTGTCAGCCTCCACTCTCCATTGGACTTCCTCACTGGCCATATGGGACTATTAAAGGGTGAGTGGGTTCGGCTGATCACTCCCTGATCCTCCAGTTGACGAATCAGCTTATGGATGGGAATCAGGGAATCTCGGTTAGTACGGTATTGTCGTCTGTGCACCGTCGTCGTAGCAACTGGCACTTGCTGTTCTTCACCCTTCAACAACCCCACAACAGCAGAATCCCCCGAGAGTCCAGGCAAGGCACACAATTGTTCAATTTCTTCTGTTTCCAAAGCAGCTATTCCAAAAGCCCATCGGTACCCTTTTGGGTCTTTAAAATACCCTCTACGTAGATAATCTATACCTAAAATGCACGGAGCTTCTGGACCAGTCACAATGGGGTGTTTTTCCCAGTCCTTCCCAGTTAAGCTCACCTCAGCCTCTAGCACAGTTAGTTGTTGGGATCCCCCTGTCACTCCAGAAATACAAACGGGTTCTACCCCTTCATGATTCGACGGCATTAGAGTACACTGGGCACCAGTATCCACCAGAGCTTTGTACTCTTGTGGGTCTGATGTGCCAGGCCATCGGATCCACACAGTCCAATAAACCCGGTTATCCCTCTCCTCCACCTGGCTGGAGGCAGGGCCCCTCTATTGCTGCTGATCATATTTGTTTTCCACTGGTTGCATAAAGGACTTAGAGGTCCCTTCAAAAGGATCAGGCACATCAGACATATAGGTAGGCCTTCCAGTTGATCTAGGGAACTGCCCAGTAGAAACTGGTGCAGCCTTCTTCCTGGCAGAATCTCGTTGTGCGAATGTTTTACCCCGCAGCTCATTTACTCGTGCTCGAAGGGCTGAGGTGGGCTGCATATCCCATTTCCTCATGTCCTCTCCATGATCAAGCAGGTAAAACCACAATGTACGTCGTGGTGTGTATTCTCCCTCTTGGAACGATGGACGCTTTCTCCCAGTAGCTGCAACATTGCTCCATACAGGTTGGGAGTTGGACATATTGTTGTCAAGTCGTTGAACCAGTTTTTCTACTGCTGCAATGACGGAGAGGGAAACATTGTCTTGGTATTTCCGGAGTCGGCAGGCCACCTCATTTACGGTTGGCGGAGCCATATCATTCCAGTCAATTGCTGCCAGTGAATTGGTATACCCTGCTGGTGCACTTCGTACAACCTTACGCCACATATCTGGAGTGCATAGGACTTCATCGGGATCAGCGGGAAGCCGTGAATTGTCCAGATCATAATAAATTATCTCCCGTACAGCTAATTCTCTCAGGTGCTGGATAGCTGTCTCTATGCTGTTACACTTGGGTGTCTGGCATGTAATATATTCCTTTATGGGATATCTTTCCTTCACACTTGACAGTAGTCGCCTCCAGAGGCTGAGGATTTCCGGCCTCCTCCCAATTGCTTTGTCAATTCCTCCTTCTCTAGCTAGGGATCCCAACTGCTTGGCCTCTCTGCCTTCTAATTCCAAACTACTGGCCCCGTGATCCCAACATCGGAGCAACCAAGTGATAATGTGCTCACTTGGGTGGCGAGTGAAATCTTTTCGAACCTCACGCAGCTCACTCAGAGTCAGGGATCGGGTAACAATCTCTGGTTCTGCCTCATCCTGATATCCTCGAGATGATCCCGGTTGATCATCATCCTTATCCGTCACTATGCGAACTGATTTCTTTGTGCCTTTCCTCTTTTGTACGGGAGCAACAGACACTGGTGTGGATTGGTTTTTCGGATCATCTGCAGTGTCTGCTGTAGAGATTACAGTAGCTGCAGTGTCGGTCACAGGGGTTGCAGCAGCTATAGTATCTGCCAGTCTGTTTCCTTTCCCTTCTCCCTGACAGTGCTGACAGTGCTGCCTGCCATCAAGCAGTGTTTGATAAATAGTGGCCAGAGCCCAGCACAGTGCAGTAAGGTGTCCATCTCTGGGAAACCTACAGCAATTTTTCCTTAGGTATGCAGTCACTTGATCGGGGTCTTGTAACTGTTCAGGAGTGAAGTTCCAAACCATCGGGCGTGAGAAAGTACCTAGGTACTCGCCCATACTTTGCCACATGCCCTGCCACTCGTGATTATTCTGTCTCGGAGAAAGCTCTTCAGTGGTATTCATAAACCTATGCTTGATATATAACAAAAACTGAACCATCTGCACCAAACCTACCAATAGCAAAATGCTAGTTTGAATATCCCAGAGATATTGAAGGTTTTCAAAAACTGCCCTAAGAGCTGTTGTATTTAGCCCAAAGGAAAAGAAAGCAGTGCCCCCACCATACCGGCTGCTGTTATTAACCCCTCCCTGTCCAAAGAATGGACAGGACAGCAAAACCTCATACAAGTACCAGCTTAAGCTCATGATCATCGATATTATTGTATCATAGACCGATATCATAAAATACACTATAATGAAGTATGGGAACAAATACAGGAGCGGCAGACCTGAGAGAGTAAAGAATCCTGCCAGGATTGTATACAGCATGCGGTGGTTTTGCTGCCACAGCCTTGTAAATAAATACCACAACATCGTGACCAGAGATTGCTTAAACAACAGTGCTTATCTTAATTGCGATAGTTAGGGTCAGATCTACCGTTATCCCAACCGTTCGTGCCCCACGTTGGGCGCCAAAATAACTGTCGTGGTTTTGCCCCGGCCGAGGGCCGCACCCCACACAGTCGCTTGTACTTTTAAAAGGAAGGGGGAAGGAAAGTTGGGGTAAGGGGAAAAGGGAAGGAAGAAAGGAGGAAAATAAAGCACAACCTAGAAACCAGAACCACACAGGTTGGGATAAGGATAGTTTACTAAACAATAACAGAAAACTAGATATAACAATAACAGGAGTTTAAAGCACAAAATAGATGAAACTGGTGATACACAATGCAATTTCTCACCAAACCACACAACTCAGGCCGCACAGCTTAGAGCCCGTCCCGGACAACCCGACCACCCCAGAAACTGCACGTCCTGGCGTTGTCTCCCCCTCTTCCCCCCAGTCCCCCCTTATACTGAACATGACGTAACTGGTATGGAATATCCTCTTTGGCCAATTCGGGTCACCTGTCCTGGTTGCGTCCCCTCCTTTCTCACTAGTAAGGAAGTATGCAGAGCTGAGAAAGGTACTTGATTGCCCGGCAACAAATCGGAAACATCAGGGTGCTCTCAGCACTATTCTCATGCTAACACCCAAACATGGCATTCCATCCACTGCTAAAAAAAAAAAATTTAACTCCATCATAGCTGAAACCAGGACACAGACTTAGGTTATATTTTCTGAATTAAAACAAGAGTAAGAATTACATTCTCCTCATATAAAGAGAATTTAAACATACTACTTACAGCTTAACAAACAGATGTTATTTAAATTATTTTCTCTTTGTACAGAAATAGCAAAAGACACTTTTTTTTTTTTATTAATTACTTCACAAAATTCAGTAACTCATTCTTTCTTTAGAATTGAAGGTCCCAAAATGTATTTTTCTTCAACTGAGGTCTGACTGAAACCTTTCCAATGAAAACAGGCACAACTGGATAACTTGCAAAAGAATTACGTATAAAATCAAATCATCATCATCTCTGAGCATCTTACCTTTAAATAGGATCCATAATATTTAGTTACATATGGACTGTCACACTGACTCAGCACTGTGATTTCTTGTTGGATGTCTTCTATTTCATCTTCTGCTTCTTCCAAGTCAATAATTTTTATAGCAACCACTTTCTGAGTCCGATTGTCAATTCCTTTAAAGACTTCACCAAAAGAGCCCTTACCAATTTTCTCCAGTTTTGTAAACAGTTCTTCTGGATCTGCCTTGAGAGTCTGTTAAAAATAAGAGAAAAGTTACTCAATATTTGTAGCATTAGACTCATTAAGGTTGGAAAAGAGCTCCATCATCATCTAGTCCAACCACTCCCTTACTACCTATCTACATACTAAACCATGTCCTTAAGTACCTCATCCAACCTTTTCTTGAACACCCAGAGGGATGGTGACTCCACCACCTCCCTGGGCAACCTGTTCCAATGTTTAACCACTCTTCCTGAGAGGATATTTCTCCTGATTTCTAACCTGAACCTCCCCTGGCACAACCTGCAACCATTCCCTCTCATCCTATCACTAGTTTTCTGAGAAAAGAGGCTGACCCCCAGCTCACCACAACCTCCTTTCAGGTAGTTTTAGAGAGCAAGAAGGTCTCCCCTGAACCTCCTCTTCTCCAGACTAAACAGTCTTAGTTCCCTCAGCCACTCCTCACAAGACTCATGTTCCAGACCCTTCACCAGCTTTGTTGCCCTTCTCTGGACACACTAAAAGAAAGACATCAAGGCCCTGGAGCGAGGGGCCCAAAACTGAACACAGTATTCAAGGTGCAGCCTCACCAGAGCTGAGTACAGAGGGGGTGATCACCTCCCTGGCCCTGTTGGCCACACTATTCCTGATACAAGTCACGATGCCATTGGCCTTCTTGGCCACCTGGGCACACTGCTGGATCATGTTCAGGTGAGTGTCAACAAACAGCCCCAAATCCTTTTTGTCTGTGCAGCTTTCCAGCCATGTCGCCACAGGCCCATGGTTGCTATGACCAAAGTGCAGGACCTGACACTTCACCATGTTGATCTTCATTCCATTGGCCTCTGCCCATCGATTCAACCTGTTCAGGTCCCTCTGTAGAGCCTTCCTACCCTCTGGCAGATCAACACTTCCCCCCATCTTGGTGTCCTCTGCAAACTTACTGAGGGTGCATTCAACTCCCTCATCCAAATCCTCAATAAAGATATTAAAGAGGATGAACCCCTGTACCGACCCCTGGGGAACAAAAATGAAATTAAAATGAAATGTGGTAATTTTAAAGACAGTAAACACTTCAAATTCTACACATTCATATTCATCCAGCTATTCTACCTCCATAATTAAAGCATTCTTCCTATATTCCTTATATGCACACTCTGCCACACTTATGCTTCCTTGTATACAAGGTACGTATTTAATACTGTCCCTGTTGACAGGGTTTTGGTCTATTCGGCATCAGAAAGCGCTGCTACCTCAATTTCTTTTTCTTTGCCAATAAATTGCACCCAGGCACTGAGTATGAACGATCCTTGCAAAGATTTTGTTTCTATTAAAACCAATATAGATCAACTACCTCTATCAATAAGAGTAAACCTTTTGTATGCCTTTTTCTCTTGAAATTGGTTCCTTCCCACAACCCAAGGTCCTACTCTCTTGATTTTCATCTCTCAGCCTCAAGGATGTTCCCTTCAGTGCACAGACTACTATTCCTTTTGTTTGTTGTGGCCAACAATCCTCTTTGATTTTCTCCTACACAGGATCCCTTCCATGAACTGCCATGCTTCCTTCTTATCTCTGACCCCCAAGGTTTTCTTAAGCAGGATTTACTTTTCTTTTTCTCTCAGTTGGGTAAATTCATTCACTCATCAAAAACATCCTGTTCCAGCTATCTTGATTTGAACATCACATGAAAAATACAAGCACTTAACTACATATGCAAATGTTACACGTAGGCAGACCATTCTGCCATATTTTTCCCTGCTGCCACGTATTCAGCTAGCTACTACTGCTATTAGACTTCTCACTTTCATAGTACAGATGGTAAAGTCCATTGTGTACCTTCTTAATGTAACAGCAAGGAGCCTTTATAGCCAACAAATACATATAAAAATTATAATTTAACTGGGAATAGCTGTGGAAGGAAAAAAAAAAAAAAAATAATCACAAAATGATAGGGGTTAGAAGGGACCTCTGGAAATCATCTAGTCCAACCCCCCTGCCAGAGCAGGATCACCTCAAGCAGGCTGCACAGGACAGCATCGAGGCAGGTTTTCAATGTCTCCAGAGATGGAGACTTCACAACCTCTCTGAGTAGCCTGTGCCAGTGCTCTACCACCCTCACAGTAAAGAAGTTCCTCATGTTTAGGTGGAGCTTTCTATGTTCAAGTTTATATGCTGATTGCCTCTTGTCCTGTCAATGGGCATCACTGAGAAAAGTCCAGCCCCTTCCTCTTGACACCCACCCTTTAGTTATTTATAAGCATTGATAAGATCTCCCCTCAGTCTTCTCTAAGCGAAAAAGCCCCATGTCCTTCAGCCTCTCTTCATAAGAGAGATGTTTGAGTCCCCTAATCATCCTCATAGGCCTTTTTTGTACCCTTTCCAGTAGCTCCCTGTCCTCCTTAAACCTGGGAGCCCATAACTGCACACAATATTCCAGATAAAGCCACACCAGTGCAGAGCAGAGAGGGGAAGAGAATCTCCCTCAACCTGCTGGCCACACTTTTCTTGATACACCCAGGATCATTGGCTTTCTTGGCCACCAAGGCACACTGCTGGCTCATGGTCAACCTGTTACCATTGCCAAGCATTGAGCCAACATTTCTTCAACAGTTAAATTTAGCTTACACAGCATCTCCTACCTGTACTTCTATTTCTGCTCTTCCTTCTCAAATGTTACATAACTAGCCCATCCAGCCCTGAGAGGAAGATAGTCTGGAACATATTTTAGTTTGTCTGAAGGTATCTGAATTTCACAGCTGAATGAGATCTTCTGAGGACCAGGTAGTTGTGACTGAGCCCAAAGATAAACCCACTCAATTCTTCAAGTAGTGTGTCTGTGGAGCAGTCTAGATTCTATCACCATGTGGTGAGAACTGCGAGTATACTCCTACCTCTAATACTTCATCAGAGGTTTCAGATCACTGTCAAGATCAGCCTGAAGGAAAAAAACCAAAAACCTCTTATAAGTATACTGCAAGACTTCACCAGTCCCCAGAATTTTCCCAATCTACATCTTACTGATCCATCTTTATATCCAAAATCAGTTTCCAGAAACAAACAGAAGGATATAAGGTTTTGTCACCCTTTTGCCATTAAAAAGAACAGAGCAAAAGATCCAAGTTCCTTCCACCAGACAAAGCTTGTTCCTCCTTTAAATTCAATGCAATGAGAATTACACACTATTAAATGCTACGTGCATAATACTTGAGTATCTGTCCCACTTGGAAACCAGACCAGGACGCTTCATGTTTTCCAGCAAGTGCAGTCATCCTTTCTACCCGGTGGCCCCTACCAATGCTTCCAGAGACATCATTTCTAAGAGATCACAAAACTAGGAACCAAATAGCGCTGCGGTGGTTCTCCTCGTGCTCCCACAGAATGTACTTTTGTCAATTATTCAAAACAGTCTTATCTGAAAATTCTTCATGAATTAAAACAACCTGGAGATGTGCTGTACAGAGCTGTGAACACCTAATCCACCCACACAAACCTTCCAGTTCCATTCACTAGCCACAAGAATCTAAGCATTACAGCGGCACCTGTGTAAGTCACAAATCAATCCCAGTCAGAACTGCTTCCAAAATTCATTGTACTGCAGTTGCTCACGTGCAACTAGGGTTACCAGCAGCAGCTCTTTGAGATCTGTTAGTCATATGTATTCACCCCCTACTTTCCCTTTACCCCTCAACTCCTCAAACTTCTATTACAATTGTCTATTAAAGCCCATTACTTCATGACACCGCTTTCTTCTGAGACTTGCAGAACTCTCACAGCTTCCTTTTTTACAGTGTTAAGTTCCTAGGACTCTGGTATTAGGCTGAGAGTTTTACAAAATAAATGGAAAAGAATATGTTCCCACTCATTTAGTGACAATAATTCCAGAAAAGCAGGGAAGATAACTGTTCCTAGAAGTCCTGAGAAGCAGGGAAGACTTACTCATGCTTGACTTATTACAATCAGAACTTTGCAGCCATTTTGAAATGTTAACTATTCCATAAAAGCTGGAATTAATATAATTAAATAATTATTAATAGTTCCTTCTCCAAGTTCCTTGTTAAACTGCTAATTATAAAAACCCAACACTCTTCCTTCTCAAATCAGAACTTCTGTAAATTAATTTCTTAATTTTAAAGTTTAAGCAATTCCTGAATTTTGTTCTGAGCAACAGGAGGTAGTAGTTGTTTGGGTTTGGTTTGTTTGGTTTTTTTTTTAAGAAAAGCTAGTCTCTATTGCTCTGTAAGAACATCTGAATTTTCTTCTCAGGAGACCAAGTGTTTGAAGTGAGAGCCATAAACTGCTGACAACATGGTTTTTTAGAAAACTACTAGGTAATCCCTCTTTAATGACCTGCTCTATTTCAAAAATTGAGAGATGAGGCCTTCAGATACATAAGCAGCTGCTTGATTTTCAAAGTACATGAGTGGCAAACTCCTATTTATTTTTCCAAGATCACATCTGGAAAGGATTCTTGCCAAATTTATTTTTGTTTGCTTTTGTAAATACCTCCACAGAGCCAAAACAAACAAATAGCTTTATAAATATTCTCTCTCTGTGACTGAATAGCAAAAATGTTTTCCACAGATCCGTCACTACAGTTTTGCTGACTCTACTCTTTGCAAGCTTTCACTAAGCACATAGCTTTTTCCTAATACTACTAAAGAGAACTGATAAAAGAACAGAATAAAGATATTCTGATACATTCTCACATCCTATTTGTTCAATTTGGCCTCATGGCTCAAACTCAGCTGTGACCAACTAAATCCACTGACCTTTTCCTAGTTCTCTGCAATTTCAACTAATGAGCTCCCAGCCTATTGCAAAGGTTCTTTGTACTAATTCATACTTATGACACCTCGCACTTCATGCTATTTTGTTCAGTAATTCAAATCCTCAAGGTTGCATAGTCCTTCAGCAGTGGCCTCTCAAGTATAACGGGTGCCTTTACATTTTGTACCTTCAGCAAGTTTTTTCAGCATGCATTGCCTTTTTTACACTAAGGTCACTTCTCAGTCATGAACTGTCAAGAACAATCCTGAAAAAACAGCAGCAGCATCCAGTCTGACGTCACCTCTCCTCATAGGACTATGCACATGAGTGGACGGTGAGATGGGTCAAGAACTGGTGGACAGGCCGAGCTCTGAGACTGGTGATCAGTGGAGCAGAGTCCAGCTGGAGACCTGTGACTAGTGGTGTACTCCAGGGCTCAGTGTTGGGTCCAGTCCTGTTTAATATTGACGACCTTGATGAGGGAACAGCATCCACCCTCAGCAAGGACACCGATGATACAAAGCTGGGAGGGGTGGCTGACACGCAGGAACACTGCGCTGCCATCCAGCGAGACCTGGACAGGCTGGAGAGCTGGGCAGGGAGAAACCAGATGAGGTTTAATAAAAGCAAGTGTAAAGTCTTGCACCTGGGGAGGAATAACCATCTGTATCAGTACAGGCTGGGGGATGAGCTGCTGGAGAGGAGCTCTGTGGAGAAGGACATGGGGGGCCTGGTGGATGACAGGTTGGCCATGAGCCAGCAGTGTGCCCCGGTAGATAAGAGGGACAATGGGATCCTGAGGTGCATCAAAAGCAGCGTGGCCAGCAGGTCTAAGGAGGTGATCCTCCCCCTCGGCTCTGCCCTGGTCAGGCCCCACGTATTGTGTCCAGTTCTGGGCTCCCTGGTATAAAAAAGACAGGGATCTCCTGGAGAGAGCCCAGAGGAGGGCTACAAAGATGATTACAGGCCTGGAGCATCTCCTTTACAATGAAAGGCTGAGTGAGCTGGGACTGTTCAGCCTTGAGAAAAGACGACTGAGAGGGGATCTGATCAATGTATATAAGTATCTAAAGTGTGGAACACGGGGAAATGACCAGCCTCTTTTCAGTGGTCTGTGGGGACAGGACAAGGGGCAATGGCCTTAAGTTGGAGCACAGGAAGTTCCGCACCAACATGCGGAAGAACTTTTTCCAATGAGGGTGACAGAGCCCTGGCACAGGCTGCCCAGGGGGGTTGTGGAGTCTCCTTTCTCTGGAGATATTCAAGACCTGTCTGGACACCTCCCTGTGTGACCTGTCCTAGGAAGCCTGCTTTGGTGGAGAAGTTGGACTTGACCTCTGGAGGTCCCTTCCAATCCCTAAAATCCTGTGAATTCTGTGTTTGGTTTTATGAATCCCTAATTCTCATCCACACTAACTGCTCCTATAGCTCAACAGAAAATGCTACTGAAATTCAAACTAGTTTCATCTAACTATATCCATAACCATTCTGACATAATGCACCTTTAACTGAGTCTTTTTCTGCATCTCATTCCAGTTCTTATTTCTAACCTCTTTTTATGACGGGTTATTAATCCAGTTATTGTAGAAAAGGGTTAAAAAACTATTTTTCTCTTTAACGTACAAGCCATTGCCATATTGGAATTTTCAAGCTTATTTGGGCAACTGATTTTACTTGCAGATCTGTAATTTCACTATGCTTGCTCTTTTGAAATAATCATCTTTCTACACCTCATTTTTTTATACTTTTCATTTCACCCATTTCCAGTTAGTCCAATCCCCATTCCCTATCAAGACTGAGCCCAAAATACCATCATCTGAAGATATTCAGAGATTTCTGGTAAAGGTAAAATACCACGTGGTGAACTGGCTTGTGATAGTTGGTGATTACTGCTGTCTGCTACTACACTTAGGTGTAAAAAGAATGTTTTTGCACCCTGTTCACATGAATACAGACAAACCGGGATACACACTGTGACAGGATGCTGCAGACAGTGAACCCTACAATATCATTAAGGATTGAAGAACTATTGCAAGAAAAAAACCAATCCATCAAGATAATCACTTCTGGCTCTGGAAATCCTTGAGCAGTAACATTTAATAGAAGTTGTGGAAGTATGACATAGAAGTATTTCAAGTTACTGTATTCTTACACTTTTTCTTAGACATCTTCCAATAAGTGCTCCAAGACAAGACACACCTATGTAGGCCTATGATCTGATTCAACTGAAGGATGCAAATCATTTGAGAACGCAAGTGAGAACTTCAAACAAATTAAAATTTATAGTACAGTGAATGCATATTACAGGACAAAATTAAGAACACTTGAAATTGGAGAGAAAGACTTTAAGACTACTGCCGGTTGAGGAATTCTCTTCAAGGTTTCTTCCTCTGCCCCATAACTGCACACCAGCCCACTTTCACATTATAAAGAAGACACTGAGGCTTCTTTCAACTGATAAAAACAGAAGATAAAAAAAAATGAGGGACAAAAGAGAGGCATGACATTGTTTCTGAGACTGCTGCTACAGGTTTGTTTATTGTGTGTCAATTACCTGGTGTACCTCTCAGAAAAAAGTCAGCTTACTACAGAAGTTTCAGATCATGAAAGAAACACCAACTACTCCATATGCATTCATCAGAAGCGATGGAGAAGCCTCTACAAGATGATGCATCAATTTCTTATTCAAACTTCTGCAAGTAAATCTATTTAATATAGAAACAAGGTGCGTAAAACATTCATTTTATGACCACACCATAGGCAAGTTGCAAGTGGTAGTATTGTGAGACTCCCTCCTTGTGAGGGATAGAGACCCAACTTGCTGACCTGACCTGCTGTCTAGGACAGCTTGGTGCTTGCCAGGGACTCCAACCTAGGACCTTTTGGAGAGACTGATGAAGCTTATTCAGTGCTTGAACTATTATCCCACACTACTGTTCCACATCAGGCACCAGTGAAATAGTGGTGATCTGGAACGTATCAAGCATGACTGCAGTCTAAGACATGGTCATACTGAAGTGAGACCAGTGAAGGGTGACAAAGATGGTTAAGGAATGGAATATCAGAGATGGAGAGATAGACAGTTATAGATAAATAGATTGTTTAGCTTGGAGAAGAGAAAGCTGGGGAGTTGGAAATCTTATCATGTGCAAATACCTGATAGAAAAGAGTAAAGACTGAGCCAGACTCTGTTTTTCCTGCTCTGGTGGGAAACTGAAATAACACAGAGGCAATACGCAGAAAACAAATTGTTCATTTTTACTGCATTGTATTAAGCCCTACCTGTATTTTCAGAGAGCAGCTAACTAACCCCAAAAACCAAACTACACTAAAGTATTTGGATTTATAGTCTGTGACTTTTATCTAAAAAAGAAAGATAAAAAAAAGGAATTTTTAAGAAGCCTTAAAATTCGAACCCAAGGGAGCTATCTCTCAGTTTCATCTATTGATAACAAAGTAAAATCAGCTGAACTAGGATAGCCTGAACAGCTACAAGTGTAGCATGAACTGCTACAAGTGGTTTTTATTTTATTTTCTGAAGAATAATCAGCAAAATTTTTAATGAAATATAGAGACTAGAACGAAAGTGTTCATCTCTACTAGCTAGGTGTAAAACTAAGATTAAGCTGTTCCACTGTGAATTGTCAGTGATCAAAAAGCACAACTAATCTTTTATTCTTCAGACTTATGCATACATATTTTCCACCCCCAATACTATAATTATTCAATTTAAACACACTCTACTGTAAGGAATTTTTTTTTTTTTTCCTGGAAGAAAAATACCAACAGTTGTAAGAATTAGCAGTACATTAATTATCATGAACAGGAACAACTGTCAAATTCTGACATGAAAGTTCAGTGGGTCGTGGCAGGGAGAGTAGGGAAGGAAGCAAAGCATAGAGCTGTAAAAACCTGCATCTCAAACACTTCAAATGTCACAGATGAGGATAAAAACATACAGCATGCTTCACAATGGCCTTAGTAATACTCACATTTGTCACACAGTTGAACTCCTTTGCTCTGATTTCTAACTAGATTGGAACAGGTTCTAAGCATGTCTCCAGGGTGAATAGAAAAATGTTGCCTAAAGTTAGCCTGTCATACAATGGCTGAGGAATACTTTTATAATCCTTTTTCCACCTACTTTCAAGGAAGATACACTTACCTGAGGTTCAGAATATAAAACATTTAAGTTCTTTATTGTTAACATGGTTATTCAAAGCATGCTTCCAAATTCCCAGTGAACTAATACCATTTTCTGAGTGCAGTGTCCCCTGCACAAACAACACTGTAATTTTACAATATTTTTCATACTGATTTTAACTCAGAAAGCTGCTTGGCATACAATTTAAAGAGTTTAATACCAAAATTAATAGTTACCTAACCATAGCCTGCTTTTTGTAAGTGTTCAGATAGAATAAATTCCAACATGCTGAATTTCTGAAAGCCTCTCAGGTGCCTTTTTTTTTAATATAATACCACTAAAAACTTTCAGAACCTGTAACTGACTTCCTCCTTTCCATCATTACACTTTGAAAATGTACTGATTAATCTCTCCAGGCCTTGAGCACACAAGAAAAACAACAAACAAGTATCATCAGTAGACACAGCAGTGAAAGCCAAAATGTATTTTAGACACCCAGAGAAAGACAGCTAAGGAAAAGAAATCCAAACGCTAGTTTTGGAATGATGTCTCTCACTTGTTTCTACTTACTAAAAAGATCAGCCACTGTAAAAATCAGTCTTAATTAGCTAAGCTAGTGATAAAAAAGAAATAAAAAAGTAGTGGCTCTTTATGGAAATTCCCACCATTAAGACAAACAGCTGAGAAAATAATGCTAATAGAGGCATTTAGAAATTTATGTTGCATTAATACTAATTAAGGAAAAGAAGAAAAACAATGAGTTTTAGGATCTACAGCGATCTCCTCATTTGAGGGGAGACTGTTCTCGCACCCATGGTACCATCTGACCCAAAAAATATATGTCTCTCAAGAAGCTGCAACTAAAGATAGAATAGGGGAGTACAAGCTTTACCAAAATGTTTCTGTTTCAAGCCTCTCTTTGTACAGTTATACTCTAAAAGGCTCTTATAGTTCTATACTGATGTAGAATCAACATACGAAATACAACCTAAACATTTATTACTCTCAGATCTGCTCTTGTCCAGTAAGAAGGAGCTATTCCATGCACAGACACTTCCAATAATTAAAATATTTTTTGCCTTATGAAAGCCATCTCAGTAACTAAAAACCCTGTCTATTTAACACACCTCTTTGAAAGTAAACTACATTTGTCTGATTTTGGAACTACACATCCTGAACATATCCAGGAGTTTGATTTCAGGTAACATACTAAAGCGTAAAACAAGCTTCAGAAAACAAAACAAACAGATTTTACTGGTACAGACTAACTTGTAAAAGCCATCATCACCTAGTACCAATCATTGCTCACGACTTAACTAGGCATACAACTCAAACATATCAGCTTAAGTGAGTTAGCAATTTTGTCAAAATGAAGTTGCTACATTCACAGGCAAGCTTCTCCTACCAAAACAGTTGAAACATGGAAGCAAAAGACCACCACAAAACCAACTTTTTCCTACAGGGAAAGAGAGGTCATTTTAATCATGGGATAGGAAACCCGAGATTAAAATTTTTCTGGGATTGTTCTCATATATTATAGAGTCATGTTATTATCTTCATGTCTTTTTCTTATAAAACTAAATATTCTATTAATAAATTTCTCCCTCCACATCTCAAATTCAGTACATTGAAGTGATGCTTCCTAATGTACCCTCTCTGTTACTGTCAGATGTGTACATGCACATGGAAATTTATCCCAGATTAATAGACATATATGGACAAACTCAAAATTCTCAACCTAAAGATCTTAGACATAAAAGAGGTTTTGATTATATAACTGCATCCAAAGAAATTGTTATACTTAGCCACACAGAACACCACTTCATTAGTGCTCCACCAGCGCAGGTGTATCATCACAAAAGCAACAGCCAGGCCAAATTACTCTAGAATGGGGTATTTTATATTAGATGCCTTGCTGGCTTTGTCCACCCGTGTTTGGTTCACACCCCACCTCCACCCCCCACCCCAGGCCCCTAAGAAAGGGAACATGAAAAGAATTTACATTTTAAAAGGTTGCTTAAACAAGATACATATATCCAGTTCTTATCTCAGAAACATGTCACTATATAAAAGCTCACATTAAAGCCTTGTACACCACTCCTGACTCAAGTCCTGTATTTAAATGTATTTACCAGATCAATAACAGTTTTTGTCTCTGGGGAACAAAGATGACAATTGCCCAAAAGGGCACCTTACTCAAACATTAAACTGCTTCCTGAAACTTGCCATGACTTACGACTATCCGGAGTAGTCTATAAAGGTACCTCAAAAATATATCTGCCATAAGCAGTATTTACCTGTCTGTTCTGGAAGGTCACTGATGGAAAATACGATTTTTCCTGGTTAGAGGCTACTCACACTAATGGTGAGACAGCAGGTAAGCTAGAAAGACGTTCATCACTCAGTAACTGACAACCAGCCCATCCTGGATGTGACTGACACCAGAGCAAAGATCCAAAAAACTAGATTTTTCTGGTCAGACTTTGGAAATTAAGAGTACCTTTCTTCTTCTACTTCTGTACAAATACCCCACTCTACCCCTATAGAAACATTTAAAAAGCATTCTAGAGAGCACGTCCAAAAAGCATAGCTCCAAAACCACAGAAGGGCTGAAATAATGCAACACAGATTCACAAAAAATAAGGATTCGCTACTGTCAATCCTTACTCCAAAAAGCTGTTCTAATAAATCCTTCAACTATTCATGAAGTGATGGGGTCAATCCAAAATAGTAACAAACTGAGTACCTCAAACTGCTCCCCAAAGACAGAGCAGTCTATAACATGATGGTTAATTACCAGTTATTTCCAACCTAGTAGAAAAGGAAAACAAAGCAGCTTAAAGAGTGAGAAAACAGAACTGTAGTAACTTTAACTGCACAATCCCAGTTAACAGTACCAGGATTGAGTAACATTATCCAACCTGAAGCTTCCTGCTGCAACAATGACTTCCTAGGCACACCACCAAGAAATTGCCCACAGTGGCATGTCCAAAGGAAACTCCTCCACACATGCTTTATAGCAAGACTTTGGGGGTGTTTAAGAAAAAAAGCTTTGTATCCACATATTCACTGACAGTTGCTACACATGACTTCACAGTATCAATAGTTCCATTGATGATAAGAGTTGACTTCTCTAAAACAGCTCCATACTTGCATTGCATAGACCTGACACAGCCTTTGACCTACAAAGAAAGAAAATGCCAAACTTGCTTTCACAAATTAAAATTTTCCTGTCCTTGTGCCCAAGGACTGGGCTTGTAATATGCCACAGAATCATTACATCTATCCCCAGGATACTTTAAAACAGATTAGCCACGATCACAATGGTCCAAGGATGTATAAAATAATTAAGTGCTGTAAGCTACACTGCAATGTATTTATCAAACTATAATTTAGCAACAGTGAGCATAAACTTTCAAAAAATTTCTAATTGGGGAAAATTAATGTCCTACATAGAGGCTGCAAATGGAAGGCAGCAGAGCCTAGTATTTTGCAATTATCAGAAACAGAGTTCACTCATGAAGTAGTTAAAACAGCTTATTGTAAAAGCAGAATGAGTTATAATAGGTCAGGTAGTAATACATACACTGTGTAAGAACGAAAGAACAGCCATGCTGGATCAGAACAAAGGATCCTCTAGACCAGAACACTTCTCCTGCAGTGCTCAAAAGTGAACATCTTGGGAACAGTGCAAGAACTGACAAGTAAATCACAGTATTTTCCAAAACTTTCTTCCAGTCCCCAGCAAACTGACAGTTCAGACAGTTCCTGAGCCAAAAATGGTGCCTTTGTACTTAACGACCTTTCTTTTCCACTCAATTGTAAAGTCGCATTTTGTTAAACTTTTAACATTTCTTGAAGTGAAATGGTGTGAATGTCAATGCTTATTTACATTATGAAGAACCTGTAGCTCTTGTACTGAAAACAATGAAGAATGAATAAAAGTAACTGCATACACACTATAATTGTTACCAAAAAATGAATGGGATGAAGATAAAGAAAAGTTTTTGTTGTACAGAAGAGTCTAGCTTAAAGATGATGGAATTTTGAAAGCACCTTAGGAATTTTATGAAGCTGACACTCGGGCACACCTAAGAATACAAACAGCCTCCTCAGAAAAATAATTTTCTGGTGAGAGAAAAGAAAAGGTTCAAGACTTCAGGGCACATAGGGGAGGGTGGGGTTGGATTTTGTTTGTTTCTTTTTTCCCCTTTTTAAGGAACTGAAACAGGAAAAGGAAGGTGACAATAATTCTTTCTCTCTGCAGTCCACTGGTATCAGTGTTTGTTATGCTACAGAAGTGTATTTGAAACTCTTACTCACCTGAAACTTTCAATTATCCACCCTACAGAAGGACCTAGAACTGCAATTAGAAGTCATACCTAGAGCCATTCTAACTGCAGCACTGTTCTGCCTGAAAACAGCTAACTCCAAAGAAGGCAAACTACCTGTGGGCTTTTATCACTCCTCTAGGATCTGATGCTGATGGAGGCATTTATCTTTCCTCAGGAATTTAAAGTATTCTTATTGTTACTACCGTAAGACAAGGCTCATTTTAAAGCTGGTTAACAAAATCTAATTTACACAGTTACTTCTCACAGACAGAAGTACACAGAAAAGCTGGGGGGGAGGGAGGGGAACCTGCTTTTCTGGTTCTCCAACTTCAGAAAGGAAGAAAAATTACAAGGAAAATAGGTGCAGCTTAACCCCCAATATTTTTAATTCGGGAAAGAGGAGAAAGACATTTCATCACTGTGCATTTTAGCACTTTAATGTTAACGATTACCTTAAAACTGGCTGTCGCCACATATCCAACAGCTTGATGTACTGCAGTACTGTGTTCTGCAGTTTTTTCCCTTAAGATTTTCTCTGCCAGCCTACATTTCCTGAGCTTTCTGGTCCAACACACTCCTGACACACTTCAAAGTACATTACAGTTCACTGAGCCCCCTCACCATAAATTTATAAACACAGGACTTTTTATTTAAAAAACAGCTTCCATAAAGAAGCTACAGAAGCGTACCTCAGCTCTGGAATGTGGGCCTGTCTGAAAATCAAGGTCATATACACTTATCCCAAGCCAGCCTTGCAGAAATCTCATGCATTACAGACAAACAAGCAGTCTACCCAGGCCACTTCTATAAAGCATAGTAAAAGATGACAACATACTCTTAGTTTAGTAATAATGCACCTTCATGCCACACATTCAAACCCACATCTGCACAAAGCCCTTAAACCAAGGGCAGCATAAATTTTGGATCCAAAAGCTTACTTGCACGCATTGAAATTTAGGTCAAAACCCAACTCAGTTTTTATTCAGGTTACAACATGCCCACTTTGCAGCAGACAGCAAATCTCAGGTTTTGACAACTTTCCAGCACCATCCTACATTTCCTCCACAGTTTTTCATTCCTTTGGCTCTCTACCCACTCACTTTTTATGCATCACTCTTCAAACAGCAGAGAGAAATACATTAATCCTTCATTCCTCATCTCTATTTACACACTACTCTGCTCACACCAAACAGCTTTAATAAAGGATTGTCCCTGCATGCAATTGTTTGGGAGTCAAGAAGTTACTTTTGTTCATGCTAGGAGACTGGCTGCTCTCTTGTGTAAGTACAGCAAAGAATGTAGGAGAAAGCTGCAAAACTTGTCACTGACATTGCTTACACCGTTTGTTGCAGAAGCTGGTAGGTGGGGAGGAGGAATCACACTACAGAAAAAGAAAAGATAGTCCCGTGATTTGGGCAATGTAATTATAACCCAGAAAACTAAGCTCTATTCCTCTCTTCTACGTAACAAAAAGTCCCAAACCATAACCTTTGTCTTACTTCAGCAGACATCACACTCCGTATGTACCTTACTCTTACTTATCTGTCAGTGAAATCAAAGAGAATCCTGTACTGAAAACAGACCACTATATAATTGCTGTATACTCTGACAGAATGGATATAGACACCTTGGATTGGGTGCAGAAAATCAGCAAGTAGCATTAACTTTGGAGTTTGATGGGATTTTTTCTTGTTGTTCGGGGTTTTTTCCATACTGCTAGAGTTCACACTTGAGAAACTCTTATAATAATACAACAAAAAATCATGAGCAAAATAAAGCAGTCCTGAATAAAAAGAGGTTTGAGGAAAACTCCCAAATTACGTGTACTAATAAAAACCTTGCACCTACCAACTTAGTACAGCTAACAGTATTACAAACTAAGTAACAGATCAAGTCAGTAGAAAATGCAGGTCTTCAAGAGGGATCGTGTAGTGACACACATGAACAGTACATGCATATTGCTGGAACAAACATCCCCTTGCTTTTGACTAGTTACAAATCTGACTTCTTAATTCTAATATATTATAGATTCTGTTTTAAAGTAGATAGTCATCTTGATCCTAACACGTTTCAAAAAGATTTTAAAAATGCAGCATTAACCTAGCCTTAGCCAAAGCAAGAAACCCCTTCTCTGTCTCTGAGAAGCAGCAACCTGCTCCTATTTGGAAGGTGAACTTGAAAACTCAACAGCAGTACCTACAGAGCAATAAATTTATCGGTTCAGACTGAAGGCTTACGTACTCTACTTAGCAACCAGTTCTATGCCTGAGCACATAAATCATGCTGTGCCTAAGCATGTAAAATTTAGATTCAAAGAAAAAAAGATTCATGACTTAGAATCTTGATTCATGCAAAAGCGAATCAGAGTAAAACAATACTTAAACCTAAGGAAGCACAAAAACTTTCAATCCAGGAGATAAATTGAGAAAAACACAACAGGGCATTCATATGTTTTTCTTTTGGAGATTAGGGTAGAGAAGTTTCCAATAAGATATGGGAAACATTAGAATAACCACATACAGATACTAATGACCTTAATGTTTTTTTCTGGCAGTTGTTTGCATTTGGACGAAGAAAAACATGGGGGGAAACGCCAGCTCAGTCCCCAGAAAAACCACACCAGTGATTTCAAAATAAAGTTACAACACGGAACCTGCAAATCCCATCGTGTAACAGCAGCAGCAGCTGTTATTCCCCAACACCCACCTCAGACAGCACTCCCACTAGCCAGCACCACAGAAATGGGCACTGCAGCATGCGCTGAAGGTCAACATTTTCAGGCCCTGAATTTATATATGATTCCCCTAATCACGTCAAAATAACGGGACCGAAAATAGCGCATCAAGGCAAGCTTAGCTTCACGAATTAAAACACCGAGGAGAACTACCGGATCGGGGCGGGGGGGCTGAAGGGGGATGGAGGACGACGGCAGACAACCACGCACCCCTCCGCTCCGCACGCTCCCAGCACGAGAGGATACTGAGGAGGGAGACGGGGAGGGGATTCACCAGGCGGAGGGACCTCGTTAGGCATTACGCGAAGTACTGACAGCACGTTTGGTTTCCACGGGTTACGAGATCCCCCTCCTGCTCCCCCAGCCCAGTCCCCAGGGCCGAGTCAGAGCTAAGAGGCGTATTCTCCCCTCGCCCCGTCCCTCCACGCCTGGGAACCCCCTCACCGACATGCACCGTTCCCCCTCCCCGCTCCCCATTCGCGGTGAGAGGCGAGGAGGGCCCATCCCTCGCTTCCCGCCCGGCGCCAGGGGTGCGTGTCCGTGCCTGCCCTTGGGGTTCACCCCTCCCGCCGGCCAGGACAGCGCGAGGGAGGGGAAGGCGCTTGGTCCTCACCTGCATCCCCGGCAGGCCCGTCTGCACTGGGGAGTGAGCCATGGCGGCAGCGGCAGGGACGCGAGAAGGAAGGAGCCGGGTCTCCTCAGGCGGCGCCGGGGGACGGGGCTTAGCTCATCTCCGCACTCCCTCTCTCACACACAGACACACACACGGAGTCGTCCTCCTCCTCGCCCTTCCCCCGAGCGAGCGGCGCCTGTGCGCCGGCAGTAGGAAAAAGGAACGTCCCAAGCTCGGACTCTTCAGGCCCCCGTCACGGATGCAACGACGGCGGCCTCCTCATCCCTCCTCTTCCTCCTCCACCTCCTCCCCCGGCCCCGGCCGCGCGCGCAGGGCGGCCGTGACTGGCGCGGGGCCCCGCCGGCGACACGATGACAAACCAACCTGAGGGCGGAGGAAGGGGGGGCGGGCGGCGGCAGCGCGCGCGCTCGCCCCGCCTCTCCTACCCAGCTACCTGCACTCGCTGCCCCGCCCGGCTCCCTACCCCCCCCCCCTCCTCGCCCCTGGCCGCCGCCTCGGTTAACGGCCGGAGGGGAGACCGCAGGCCCCGAGCGCCGCCCGGCCACGCGTACCGCGCCGTGGGGAGGCCCGCAGCCGCGGGCCTGTGTCCCCCGAGCCCTGCTGCCGGTGTCGGCTCCCGGGCACCGCCGGGCTTGCATCGTCCTCGGAGCGGGAGGCGGCGGGTTCCTCGCCGGGGCCACGGCCCTGTGGGCTTTGTTGGGTTTTGGCCTCTGCCTTGTCCGCGGGGACAGCCCAAAACCAAAGACCTTGCTTCTCCCCTCCCGCAGCCTAGGTGTAGAGCGGCTTCCCGGCCGCCAGTGAGGCGGAGCAGGTGAAGCGACGCGACGAGCATCGGGCTTAAAAATAAAGAATCTGGGGTGAGGCCATAGATCAAGATGGCAGAAACCCTAGACATTTTCTGGTATGTCCTTTTCCTGCCTCCCCTTGGTTGGGACGCGTGAAGAAAGGTCAGGGTAACGCTATCGCTGTGCTGAGGTATATGGTTTCAGGAAGCACTTGACTTCCTGTCAGAAGTTGCAAAAGCAGTAAACCGAAATGACAGTCGTGTTTCTACAGCGCTTCCTAAGTGGAAGAAGAGTGGGTCAGCAGCCACGTCTCTCCCAGACAAGAGAAACCCTGGATCCACGCAAAACCCTTAAGAAGCTGAAAGTGTTACATGCCAGTATTTGGTCTATTCTACAGCTCTGGCACATGATTTACAGTGCCCTCAGTTTCTCTCCTTTTTTTTTCCCCCAGACAAAAAGCTAGGTGGTTTCATGTGTATTAAAACCTGTCAGCCAGTGGGGTTGGGGATCCACAGCACAGTGTCTTACTGTCTTCAACTGAATTAAAAAAGGTTGAGCACCCCCCCACAGAATAACTTACTTTTCTGTAGGTAACTGACTAGAGAGTTTGTACAAATCTCTTACATGCAGGAACACTTTAAAAAACAAAATGGTCACATTGATATGTGGTTAGAATTCCCATTGAAGTTTTTCCTGCAGTTAGCATATTCTTCCATTTCTAGTATGGGCCAAGCTAGGGCAACATGACCTGGTTTTCCTGAAGCTTGGAGAAACATAAAACGTCTCTCAAGATTGCTACCCCTCAGTCATACTCAAATACAGGTAACTAATCACCTTACACAGGCACGTATGTGTATACACACACACACACACACTGATTTGTTTCCATGCAGATTTAGACTAAATATAACAGCTCTTGAGTACGGTGAAACGAGATAGAAGATAGAATTTGTGTAGAAAATTGAACTATTGCAATAATTTTATTAGTTGTTCATGAAGGAGTTGATGGGTTCCTTAATGCTGGAATGGAGTTTAAATTAAGGGGTTTGTAACTTCAGGAAATGTGAAAATATTTCTCTCGTTTACTGGTATTAATTTTCAAAGAAATGCAAAAGCTTTCATATGAGTTTTACCTCAGTCACAAAAATTGTTATCAAAGGTTTCTATTTAGATTGCTTTCTAAAGCATTTTTACTACTTTTTTTTTAAGTAGAGCTTTACTAGCTTCATGGTTGTTCCACTGTTTGCAGTAAAATCTTTTAGCTTCCTAAGGAGAAAATCAGTGGGCTATAAGAGAACCTTTATCTTTGTCCCACAAATCCTAGAAACACAGGATTACAGAACAGTTTGGTTTGGAAGGGACCTCAAAGACCATGTAGTTCCAACCCCCTGCCATGGGCAGGGACACCTTCCACTAAACCAGGCTGCCCAAAGTCCCACCCAACCTGGCCTTCAACACTGCCAGGGAGGGGCAGCCACAGCTTCTCTGGGCAACCTGTGCCAGGGCCTCACAACCCTCACAGGGAAGAATTTCTTCCTGATACCTAAACTAAACTCCCCCTCCTTCAGCTGAAGGCCATCACCCCTTGTCCTGTCACTCCATGTCCTTGTAAACAGTCCCTCTCCAGCTTTCCTGTAGGCCCCTTCAGGTACTGGAAGGCTGCAATAAGGTCCCTCCAGAGCTTTCTCTTCTTCAAGCTGAACAAGCCAAATTCTCTCTGCCTGTCTTCATATGGGAGGTGCTCCAGAGCTCTGATCATCTCCCTGGCCCTCCTCTGAGCCCACTCAAACAGCTCTGTGTCTTTCTTGTACTGGGGACCTCCCCCAGAGCTGGACTCAGTACTCCAGGTGGGGTCTCACAAGAGTGAAGTAGAGGGGTAGAAACACCTCGCTTGACCCACTGTCATGCTTGTTTTGATGCATCCCAGGATATGGTTGGCTTTCTGGACTGTGAGTGCGCATTGCTGCATCGTGTTGAGATTTTCCTCCACCTTCAGCCCCAATCTTTCTCCTCAGGGCTTCTCTCAATCCATTCTCCTCCCAGCCTTAGTCATGCTTGGCTTTGCCTAGACCCACGTGCAGGACCTTGCATTCACACATCTACCTCTCAAGCCTATACCACCTAGCAGCTAGTGCAGTGCTGTGCTTGGAATTAGGATGAGAGCCATGTTGATAGCACACTGATGTTTTCAGTTGTTCCCAAACAGTCATGGATTTCTCAGTTTCTCACACTGCCCTGCCAACAAGTAGGTGTGGGGTGGCCAGGAAGCTGGGAGGGGACACAGCCAGGGCAGCTGACCCAAACTGGCCAAAGGGCCAGTCCCTACCATACGCCATCATGCTCCATATATAACTGGGGGAGTTGCCTGGGAGGCAGTTCAGCTCAGGAACTAGCTGAGCACCATCTTCTGGTGGTGGGGAAATGTGCATCACTTGTTTAGCATATTTTTATCATTATTGATCTCTGCCTTGTCTGTCCTAATAAAGTGTCTTTATCTCAACACACAGGTGTTCCTTTTGTCTGTTCTTTTTGATTCTCTCCCCCACTGGGGTGGAGTGAATGGCTGTGCTGGCCATGTGAAACCACAACAATTTGTCCATCTTGTATGGAACCTATATTAGGTACTGAGTCTTATCCTTTTTTTAATTACCCTTCTAATAACCTGATGGACCTTGTACTCAAAATTAAATTCTCAATATTTTGACTGTAAGGCTCCATTTTGCATACTTACATTTTAAATGTATGAGACTTGCTTGTATCATGTAATCCAAAGCAGCTTTAACAAGGCTCATCACGAATGGACCTTGAAGAATTTAAGAGGAGGTCCTCCACATGGGACTACAGCTGATGATAAAGAGGAAAGAGAAAATAAAAACATTTCACAGTGGATGTTGTTACCAATAGACTGTCACAGGAATCCATCTGGGACCAATCTTGTGCAGCGTCTCCATGAATGACCTAGAAAAGAGACTGAAGAGACATGACAAAACAATCTCACATTGCCAAGTATCATGAAATAAAAGCTAAAATGAAGCGCAAGAAGTTGCAGAAGAATCACAGTGAGTGACTACTGAGTGACATAGCAGCAGATGGGAGTTCGGCGTTCAAAACTATACAGGAGGAAAGTATACAGGAGAAGAGTTTAATGTCACATACTGGAGTTCCCACCAATCAGGAAGGACATCTTGGCTGTCACTGATTTCAAAACAGTCAAAAGATAAAACTGCCTTAGGAGTTACCAGGAAAGGAATAAAGAATAAGGGAGACAACATTGTTATGCCTCACTATAAATCCGTGCTGCTCCTACAGACTGTATCTTCCATTTCCAAAATGATCCTCTTGAAAAGAAAAAGCTATCAGAAAGGGAGGAAAACTGTCATCAAAGATTCAGAAAAAAATTCTCTAGGTGGAGAAAATAAATGCATTATGACTCCTCAGCTTAGGAAAGAGACACTTCATAGAGTTCTGTAACCTCCTGAATGACCTGGAAGAGATGACTGGGAAGTTACTACATTTTTTTTCCTCATAACAAGAGCTATCAGACAGAAACTTTAAAATAGAGTAAAATAGGTAACAACACAAAGGAATAGTGGAGCTCACTGCCATGAGAGGTAATGGTGGGCAATTTATTTTATTTTTTCTTTTACATTGACAGATTCACAAAATAATTGCTTTTACAACAGCAACGTATTAGAAATAACATGTTCCTAGCTTCCCAATGTCAATCTATAGTCTCTACTAAGACAAAAAGAATGGTACATTTTGATAAAGGAAGAGTACTAGAAGAAAAAAAAAAACCACAACAGGACTTTGGAGAGCCTACTAAGGAGTAATGAAAATCAAAGAGAGAACGTCAGGCTTTAAGCTCCAGGTACAGTGTTAGAACAGTGAAACAGTCAAATAGCCTACCTATATGGACAGATGGGTCCCATCTGTTTTCGTGCAGTTTTATGTTGACAACAGGAACAGAATTTATCTGAATGAGAAGAAATAAGGTATCACAATCTGCTCCTTTGACTAAGATGAGGACAGGTTTAAAACCTCTTTTACTGAATTGATATCTAACTATAGCTGAATTGGCACATTACCATTTAGAAACTTCAGGGGGTTTTTTTGAGCTTAAATAGTACATATTTGCATGCTAAAGATTTGTTTACTTTTAGATACAAAACTGTTCAACCATTTCTGATTTGGAGAATGGGTAGAAATACCGTGTGTCTAGTACCAAAGATTTCTATTTGGGTTCTAATTTGCCCTTGGTTAAACAAGAATTCTTTCCTCCTGAAGGAATTTTATTCAGTGAAGGAGAGTTGGTATGGAGCACTGCACTAGAACTTGCAGGCTACAAGGCTGAGTATTTGGTCTGCTGTGAGCTATGGACAAGTGGATGACTGAACCCGCCAGGCCTAGGGAGTCACCTCCTGGAACAGCATATGGAGGTCAGCCAGGGACAGATCTGAGCAGCCTTGACCCTCCTGGGAGACTGAATAGGTAATAGAGTCCCTGCATCAGGCTGCTCCTCATCCCTCCCCTACAGCTGAGCTGTATAAGAGGCTTATTCCCCAGGCTGCCCTCTGTATCTTTCTTCTTGTTGCACTTCATATATGGCTCACTGGGTGTTCAGCTCTCTCACTTTACTCATCATAAGGAATTACTAAAAATAAAATTATTTCCTACCTACCCTTGTCCAGTTCCATGGCTCACTTATGGAAGAAGTCCCAGTTTGAGAGGACCTCTCAGAAAGGAAAGCAGAAGGAATTAAGCATTGTTCTGAAATGAGATCCCATAGTCACAATGACTCAGTGTGCAGAAACGAACTGTAATTATATCTGTGGGTTTTCATTCACTGGTTCAGCAATTTTATGTTTATGAAGTTTGCCCAGAAAGCTTCTTTTCTGTAGGGCCTTGTTAAGGGTATTTACAACACCCATATTCTGACATTCTTCTACTATGGTGAAGAAGAAATGCACATTTCCTTGTTAATAATAATAATATTAAATCCTGGTGCTTTCCAGGACCGATATTTTCCTGCCTTTAATTGTGTTTGCTCTACCAGATTAGTGTCTAGTGTGCTTTTAAACTATATAGGGATAGCACCCCTATGAAATAACAGGTTTTTCTGTATTTCTACTAATATTGGAAAATTTGGGGTTTCGGTTTTTGGTGGAAGGAGGGTCCCTTCTACAAAGTTCATGACAGAGCCTTTATTCCTCTCTACATGCCCTAGGTAACCCTGCAGCCACATAAATTTATGCCAGCAGAGAAAGCTAATGTATCTTCAAAAGCACAGATTGTTTTCTATAACTAGACTCCACTGTGCATTGAAGTTCTGGTTCAACAAACCATCTTGTCAGGAAGTGGTTTTATCTGTTACAGAAGCAAAGGTTGAAGTTCAAACAATGACATTCTGCTTTAGGTCTCATGAATGCTGAAGGGCAAAAAAATTAAGGCTATTAAATTATGTTCCCCAAAGAAAACCCATCTATTTTGCTATGTTTGTATAAAACATACTGTTCTATATATTTTGCTTCTGCAGTGGTGTACTTCATATCTCTTATAGAAAATTGGAAGTTTTTTGAGATTCTGATTAATAGGAGAATGTTCATTTTCTAATAGTACTGAGAAGCATAATGGAGAAGCTGGAATGAGGCAGGAAATGGAAGAAACATCTTGAGTGTTGTATGCCCTTTATTAATAATGAACAGAATATAAGTGCCTGAAAGTATTTCGGTATTCCAGACAGACAATTAAAATTAGATGGGGACCTAGAGCTCATTAAGAAACATGAGATTGATTATATTGTGCTGTGCCTTTGCCCCTGAAAAGCATCATTTCATTAAATCTTGCTTTTTATAAACCTTTCTCTTACCCTCTTGTCACACAAACCAAACATAAGCGAACAGAAGAAAACATACCTTCTCTAACTTCTTCTCACATTTCACATTTTCTAATGGAGACATCAGTTCTTGTCTCAGATTAATGTCGATGTACGCAACAGACTAGCAAAATCTCCAGCCTAAATGGATGCATTAAGGATGACCCTGTAATCATGGTGAGACATTCTAACTCTGTCCCTAGACAGTCCATGCATCACACATCTAAAAATATTTGCTTGTAGACTACAGTTGTTCCAGCAGAAAAAGTTGCAGCATATCTCATTGGTAACTGATAAGTAGTGATCCTGCAATTGACTGTATTGTTTTCATTTAAGAATGGTCACATTTTCTCTTCATTGAACTCACAATATACCAGAAGCTACCTGTAAAATTTTGGGTTGACAGAAGATTGAACACAAAAATGTGTATTCCTGCGAGTTTCAGTTGTCAGTCTAAGGGGTTAGTAACAGAGGAAAACTGTTGCAATGTGACGGGATTTTCAGGGTGCAGCTTCAATGTGTGCTTGATCCAGTTTAACGGTGGTCTGCTGCTGAAGTGCTGATCCTGCTCTTCTTTCTTCCCCGTGCTGGCTCCTGTTCTTGCATTACCAATCACATGCCTGCAAGGTGATTTGGATCAGTTCACCGATCCCACGGGAAATGCATCCGCATCCTGCTGGATTAGTCTCCTGAGGCAGCAGTCTGAGTGTCACGCAGCAGGGACACTATGTGTGGGAGAGAAGGAAGCCTGCACATCACATTCCCTTGTAGCCAGCAGTTAGCTCAGGTCAGATGGAAAGTGAAACTCCATCCAGGATGTCTTGTATGGAGTGGGATGGTGGCTCCAGCTCTTTCATACCACAAAACTCCACCTTCTCAGTTTGCAGCAATGAATGATCCTCTCTCTGCCTGTGGTGTAAGCCCAGAGCTGCATGTGTATCTAGAGTGGTCAGTCTTTGCAGAGCAGGTACAGACACAAACAGCAAAGGCATGACTTCACTGCCTTGACTGATACTGAACCTCTGTGCTAGGTAGAGACCCTCAGTACTTAGGACCAGCTTGCAGCCTTCCTGACCCCAGGATTTAACACCCCAGAGTGAAAAGCCAGAAATCACATACATGCCCAAGACTGTGAGTTTGTTATTTTGGGAGGGTTTCTACTAGGAAAATAAATTACAGCTTGTAAGCTGTTTTCCAACATTTGAACTTACCATCATCCCCACTAAGTATGTGTGTGGGACAGTTGCAGCCTGTAATAACTGTGCCCCCACAAAAATGTAGGTCCTGTGCGTGTGCCCTCCCACCTTCCCCATTGCTACCATCCCACAAGCTTCTAAAAGTAGTTACCCAGTAAGTTTCTGTAGTGTTCATGATGCTCGGACATGCTCCAGCAATCTTCCACTTCCTCCTGCAGATCTCCTTTCATTCACGAAAATCTGCTGCAACCTCCCACTTGCACCAGACCTCTGGCTAGATCCCAAAGCCTTCCACTCCTTTGGCTTCCACAGTTGCCAGCTCGGTTCTCCTCACGTCTTTTTCAAGAGAGCAGGCTTCCTGGGGATTTTGGACTGAGCATTTCTCTTCTTCCAGCTGAGATATTGGGTGCTTGATGCTTTACTTGAAAAGAAGAGCAGATTTTCTGGCTCTACATTAGCACTGGTGTTCTTTCCTGCTCAGAGGTAAATTTACAAGGGAGTTACTGGCTGTAGGCTCATATTAACAATGAAATGGAGTAGCAGAGGTGCACAGATTTCCCATCTCACTGACTCCTGATAGCAAAGGGACTTGCCTTGGCACCATAGCTGCTTGTAGAAATGGTCAGAGGGACCTACAGGAGGCCATAAATCTACATTTATTTTCTGATGAGGCTTGAGACGTGCACAGATTAGCCCTCAAATCTGCTACTAAGAATTATCTGTATTGACTCTGTATCTTCTGATACTGTGACTGTCTTACACGTCTATGCTCAGTTCTCATTCTGCTTCCTGCCCCCAACTGTACCTTCCTCCCAAACTCCCTCTGTGCAAATCTTGGCCTTCCCCTCCCTTCTCCTGAGAAGCTCTCCAGTGCCAATGTGCCACCCACCCATATCAGATATGAAGAAGCTGCTGTAGTTGTGTGCACTGGCATTCAGACAAAGCATGATATCAGTGGAAAGAGTCTCATCAACTTGACTGGATTTGTGATTCCTGGTGTTTACAGGTAGTACCTAGGCTCCTCAGCCCAGGGCACATCATCATCATCTTTCCTCACTTGTAGAGAGGCTAACTCTGTAGCAAATGACTGATTTCCATAAGCAATTTTCTCAACGAGCAGGTTTGGATTGCATTGCAAGGCAGATCTATGGTGGCATTTATTTGCCTTTTTATTGCATTTATGGAAATAAAATAAAAATTTATATCATGGTCATTATTAGAGCTCAAGGTTTTACCATGTGTTTATATGTCATTCTTCCAGCAGAAACACCAGACATGTCTGGCTGTTAAACAAAAAAAGAAGCACTTTTAAAGTATATGTATCTGTGGTTTTTATACACGTAAAGTGTTTGTATTTAATGATTTGTGTGTTTAGCAAACTTAAGTGGAGATCGCTTTTAAAGCTGCACCAGGGCAGGTTTAGATTAGACATTAGGAAAAAAATTCTTCACCAAAAGGGTTATTTGGGCATTGGAACAGGCTGCTCAGGGAGATGTTGAGTCACCATCCCTGGATGTATTTAAAAGACAGGTAGACAAGGTACTTAGGGATATGGTTTAGTAGAGGACAGGTATGGTCGGACTCAATTGCAAAGGTCTTTTCCAAGATAGTGATTCTGTAACATAGAATCCTAGAATTGTTAAGGTTGGAAAAGACCTCTAAGATCATCAAGTCCAACCATCTGTCCAACACCAACTTGTCAACTCAACCATGTCCTGGAGTGCCACGTCTACACATTTTTTTAACACCTCCAGGGATGGTAACTTCACCATCTCTGTGGGCAGCCCGTTCCAATGCCTGAGCACTCTTTCAGTGACAAAATCCCTCCCAATATCCAATCTAAATCTCACCTGACACAACTCAAGCCCATTTCCTCTTGTCCTATTGCTTGTTACTTGGGAGATCAACCCCCACCTCACTACAACCTCCTTTCAGGTAGTTGTAGAGAGCGACCAGGTCTCCCCTCAACCTCTTTGACATCAAACTCTCTATATAATAACACGTAAGATTTTGCCAGTTTTAATTTTTAACAAGGTTTTTTTTTTAAGTGTTAAGAAGAGATGACTTCAGACAGTGTTGCCCCATCTCTTGATTAAATTCACCCTGATACTTCGTTTTCCTAACCATACAGCAGCCCTACAATCTTCAAAAGCGAATACTGACCTGTGTGCGAGGTAGTGTCAAACCATAACCCAGAGCCTGTGGTAACTACGAGTGAAAAATCATTCAGGGAAGAAGGATGCAGGAGGGGTTTCTGGGAGCGCTCCCCCGCCCCTCCCCACCCCGCCTTCCCCGTCCCTATAGTGTGTTTTCCTGCCACCTGCTGGTGGGAAATGACCCGCCGCGCCCGGGGGCGGGAGGGGAATTTGCTGGGGACCTCGGGAAGCTTTGCCTGAGGAAGAAGCCTGGATTTGGGGGAGGAGGGGAAGCTTAAATAGAGGTAGGGGTATGTCGTATATTTCATTCCTATTGCCCTGGCCTGGAATCTGCGGTCACAGACTGATGCTGCACTGTAAAAAGCCCAATCTGAGCAAAGGAAATTAAGCTCTCGGGTAGTGCCTCACCGCAGGTGGGACGTGGCTCAGGGCTCCTCTGGTTCTTGCTGGTTCTGCCAGGCTCCCTGGACTGGAAATGAATGGTCACAGAGCACCTTGGGTCTGCCTCCCACATCCGGGACAGCAGCAAGTTAGGAGAGGGAGCAAATTCATCGACTGCATGCTGTGCATAGTCACTGGGTGCAAGGGCAGCCATCTGCTCAGAAGCTGTTGTGGTGGAGATTTGATGAGGCACACTCACAACAAATGCATGAAATGAAGAGCCAAAACCACAAAAAACAACCAAACAAGAAAGCCCCAAACCCCAGCCTGGGTTTCTGTAGCTCAAACAGGAATGAGTTGGTGACTCACCGCAGCCTGGTGCAAGATTGAATGAGAAGATGGTCTGACGGTAACTTCTTGCCCTGCTGAGGCAGAGAACAGCCCAACCATTAGCCTCATATTCCTGCTTCCTGCAGAGCAGCAAAGGTCCACAGTGAAAATGTGGAGGACCTGGCGGTCCTGTCCCCACTCCTACCTCATTTCCACACTCAGTTCCTCACGTGCAGCCCCTCCATCCCCATGCCTCCCCCAAGTTCAGTGCTCAGCCAGGCCCTGACAGCATGGGACAGGCCCAGCTCTAACTCCAGTAAACCCATGCGGCAGGGTTGTCCCCCCTATCCTTCTGTGCCTGGGATCAGATTTCAGGAAAAATTCATTCAACGACATTAATTCAGTTAGGTGGTTACAGAACTGATCTCAGGTACGCTGCTGAAGCAAAGTACCAGCCTGAAGGAGCTGCAACAATTGAATTAACCTTTACTTGAATTATTTTTGTAAGATAAGACCTTTAAGAAATAGGACTCCTATCTAAGTAGAAGCCATTTCCCCTTTTTCCTACCAAGGAAGCATGATATGGTTCCAGGAGCACTGAGTTTTAACATTTTATTTTTTAATTTATTTTATCAGGTTGGAATAAAATATTTTTCCCAGCTGTAAAGACTGGATATTTTATTTGGAGTAAAAAAAAAAAATCCCTGTATGGGCTCTGAAGGAAAGAAGCTCTGCCAGGGATATACATGGCAGTCAGCTGAATCTCCCAGGACGCAGGCAAACACAATTTCATATAAGCAGACAAGCTGAGATTTCATCTTAATCTCATGAGGGTTTGATATGCCATTAACAGCAGGAGCAGGTCAAAAGAGGGGTTGCAATGGGCAGCTAGAGCACAAAATCATCCTTTCCTTCAGCTGGGAGGGGACACAGCTGGGACAGGTGACCCAAACTGGCCAAAGAGGGTATTCCATGCCAATGCGACCATGCTCAGCATAAAGGGGGCTGGTGGAGGAGGAGTGCTCTGCTCCAGAACACACAGTTTTGGGAGACAGTCTGTTTTCGGGACGGCTCTGAGCTGTATAGCCTGAGTTGTGTGGTTCAGTGAGAAACTGCATCGTGTATCACCAGTTCCATATACTTTTCTATAAAGTACTATTACTGTTATATCTCTTTTTCTCTGTTGTCCCAGTAAACTGTCCTTACCCCAACCAGCAAGGTTTGGGGTTTCTCTGAGTTTCTTTTGCCTCCACATCCCCCTTTCTCCCCCCAGTTCCCCACACACCCTCTTAGAGAGTGAGGGGCTAGGTGGCGCTTGGCTCTCAGCTGGGGCAAAACCACAAGAAGTAGTTGCACAGCACTTTGACTCAGATTAGAAATGAGCATGGGAAGGTAATAAAATTTAACAGCAATAACCCAGAAGCCATTGGGTCAAGAGCTCTCGCCTTACCTTTTTACCGTGCTGAACTCCACAAAATCCCGTCCTACAGCAGTGACTGAATTAGGCTGGGAATGGGACATCCTTGATTGTCCAGAACCACCTCCTGGTGGAGTAGGATCCTTTCAGAAGTTGTTACATCGCCATTATTAATTTATCTCTCTCTCACTGTATAAGACAGCACCTGGTTATTTTATTATCAATACCCTAACCTCGGCAAGATGCTCAGTGATATTATGCTAAAGCACCGTGTCAAGGGATGAATGAAAAAACATGCAAGTAATTTTCAGAGTATATAGGTGGCTTGCAATTGCTTTCAGGAATTTAATTCCAGGAATTAAAAAAACCAACTACAGAGAAGTCTTTGAAAGGATTGTGCTGCTGCTAGGTCTATTCTGAATAACAGCAAATGGCAGGGACTGGATTCACGTAGCTCACAGGCTCTGACTTGGAGCAGTGGTAAGTGCCCTGGTCAAGTGTTAGTACACTGAGCGAACGAGCACTGGGAAAATGTGGACGCTTTACAGTATATTTGCCATATCAGTAAGCAGAAGGATGTACACATTTCTGTACCTACTGGACATGATTGCAAAGGTGATTGCTAGGACAGACTTTCATAATTCACCACTCTTTCCTTTTTTCTGGTTTTTTTTTTTTTTTTTTGTAAAAGTCTTTGTTTCCTTGTTTTAAATAAGGACTGGAGTTCAAATGATCAACTATTAATTTCATTGATTTCAGGGTATCTTCTCTGTAACATGAAAAGATATGCAAAAGACCTTCTTAGCAGTCCGGTAGTCTAGACAGCAGCGTACAAAACCCAAACCCTGTCAGACTTAGAAGTTAACCTTTTCTCTTTAATTCTTAAAACTAAAGGAATGAGAACACTTGATTTTCCAGCCCAAAGACCAAGTCCTTGCACATAGCATCTAGACAGAGACACTGCAATGCTGACGAGAGGTACTCACATGTCTACACAAGGTTCTCTGTGTTTTTTTCACACCAAAGTTTGGAGAAGACATATTTTAGCTTTGATTATATCAATCCCTGTTGAAAATGAGATAAAAATCTCATCACATATGACTATCTATGTACTACTATACAAGGCTGAAAAGATGGGGTCTACTCATCGGGAAGCTTTCCCAACTAACTTTACAGCATTAGCAGCTTGCTAGTCATAAAACACATCTTTCCCTGCAGTCAATGAGTAGGTTTGCTAGAAGACTAACCTACAACAACTTATGGCATGTGACCCAAATAGCAAGAGGGAAAAAAAAAGGTTAAACTCTTAAATAAATATTTCACTTGTCGTGGGCAAAATAGTGGGGATACAATTAAGAGAAAACTTATTGTACTTAACTTGCATGGCAAAGGAAAGGCTAGCTAGTCTAGCACAGGTAAAGCTGGCACAAAACCCCCTTAGCTCCTCAGAGGATGGCAGGGAGCCAGCTGCCCCTGGGCCTGTCCTAGGACACCCTCAGCACCTTCAATCCATGGGAAAAGCTCTCCCTGGATGGCCTTAAAGACCAATAGGGATTACTGCCTATGGGGTACAGGAGTAGCTGCCATGCACGGGAAGACCACCTTGGACTTGCATTATCAAACTCCATTTCTAACTGTTTTCATGAGTGATGGACACTGCACACATGTACATGGAGATAAGAGTGCCAGCAACTGTGCAGGAACCATGGATCACCACCAGTGACATGCACATTGCTTGAATATGTCTGTGTGATCCCTTGCACAAATCACACTCTACCAGCTGTAAAATGGGATAGGAGTAGCAGGAGCCAGGTATGAAAGCAGTGATAGGCCTGGCCAGGCTATGGGAAGGGCCAGGGAGCCCAAGGTATCTGCTGGAGAAAGTGTAGGGTATGGATCTGAATACAGGAATTCCCAGAACCAATATGTAACCACTAGCACTCCACAACATGGTTCATAGAGCTAGAGGAGCCCAATAAGCAGTAAAATGTAGTCCTTCCCCCATAAATTTAATGAGCATTCTACACCACTTCCATTATTTTAACACAAATTTTATTGTCTTGCTTATTCCAGATGTCATTTGCCACTGTCTGTTTATCATGTGGACACTTCATTAATACATTTAATTAAAAACATGGGTAGTTAACAGGCACATAAAGTATTGTATTGTAGGGCACAGCCAAGTTACTGGCATGTGCAGCATGGTCAGCACTTGAAGCTGAGCAATGCTGCTTTCAAGTAACAGGGAAGGTAGAATGACCATGCCAAGAACTTGGCTTCAGTTACTATTCTCTGGAACTAATTGTTTCTTCCACAATACAAAATTGAAATGCAGTATATAAAAAAATACATCTTTTCCAGAAGTTCTCATAGTGCCAAGTGCAATTTCAATGCTTTATTGCAGTAGTATTTAACTTTGAGGTACATACATTGGCTAAGAGGGACAATGGGATCCTGGGGTGCATCAAAAGGAATGTTGCCAGCAGGTCTAAGGAGGTGATCCTCCCCCTCTAGTCTGCCCCAGTCAGGCCCCACCTGGAGTATTGTGTCCAGTTCTGGGCTCCCTGGTATAAAAAACACTGGGATCTCCTGGAGAGAGTCCAGAGGAGGGCTAGAAAGATGATTAAGGGCCTGGAGCATCTTCCCTGTGAGGAAAGGCTGAATAAGCCAGGACTGTTCAGCCTTGAGAAAGAAGACTGAGAGGGGATCTGATCAATGTTTATAAATACCTCAAGTGTGGGACACAGGGAAAAATGGCCAGCCTCTTTTCAGTGGTCTGTGGGGACAGGACGAGGGGCAATGGCCTCAAGTTGGAGCACAAGAAGTTCCACACCAATATGGGGAAGAACTTTTTCCCAGTGAGGGTGACAGAGCCCTGGCACAGGCTGCCCAGGGGGGTGGTGGAGTCTCCTTCTCTGGAGAGATTCAAGACCCATCTGGACACCTACCTGTGCGACCTGTCCTAGGGAACCTGCTTTGGCAGGGGGGTTGGACCCAATGATCTCTGGAGGTCCCTTCCAACCCCCACCATTCTGTGATAAAGAGTGCAAATTCTTCTGGAGTTTCTTCCAGATACCACATTTGGTAGAGAGTAGTCTTTTCCCCTTGCTTTCTGAAAGGCTGCATTTTAAGTTAAAACAGTTTTTCTTAACTTTTCCCATTGGATATATTATCCAATAGTTTTACTAATGAATAATCTCTGTTGTAAGGGGAATTAAGTTAACAGGATACCATAATTTACAAACACTCCTTTAATACACCTTTTACAACTGAGTGCCAACTTCAGCTTGGTTTTCATTGAGGTTCAGATCCTTTTTGACTTGTTTCTTCTCTTCCTCATCAAGTTTGGCTTCAATCTCATTTGGATCAATATAGGTATAAAAGTAAGCCATGACAGCAAAAATTATACAAACTGCCAACAGCAAGGCAGCAAACAGCACATACTCTGCCCACTGGAAAAACAAACAAAAACACAGCCACATAATTTATCCATCAATATTTCTTCCTCAAAAGAATTACATATTTTTACTGTTTGCAAGGAATGTCAGGATATGAAACTGAGCACATGTAACAAGTACGTATGACTTGGATAGCTAAGTATTAGGTGTATATAATACATATTAAAGCAACTCATAATTTAGGCCCTTTCGAGTAGTTCTGTCTTCAACTAAGAGAAAGTTCTATGAAAGCTGGAAAGTTCTACAATATCCTCTTCCTGGAGGCATGGGAATGGAGCAGGAGACTTAAAAGAAACATTTAGCCCCTCTTTTGGGGCAGGTAATCTCATTTTTATCCAGGCCAGCAGTGGCAGAAGCAGTCTAGGAGGCCAGAAGCAGTCTAGGAGGTTTTTGGAGTGCACAGAGGATGCATTCCTGATGCAGCTGGTCAGAGAGCCCACAAGAGGAACTGCCCCGCTAGACCTGCTGTTCGTGAACAGGGAAGGTCTGGTAGGAGATGTGAAGGTTGGGGGCTGCCTTGGACAGAGTGACCATGAAATGATACATTTCTCAATTCATGGTGGAGCTTGGAGGGGGAATAGTAAAACTGCCACCTTGGACTTTCAGAGGGCAGACTTTGATTTGTTCAAGAGACTGGTAGGGGGAGTCCCTTGGCATTCAGTCTTAGCGAACAAAGGGGTACAAGAGAGCTGGTTGCTCTTCAAGAAGGAAGTCTTAAGGGCGCAGGAGCAGGCGGTCCCCCTGAGCCTCAAAATGAGCCGGCGGGGAAGAAGACCAGCGTGGATGAATAGGGAGTTACTCTTGAGGCTCCGTGAGAAAAAGAGAATCTACCGCCTGTGGAAGGAGGGACGGGTAACTGAGAATGAATTCAAGGAAGTTGTCAGGATGTGTAGAGGTGAAATCAGAAAGGCAAAAGCCCAGCTTGAATTTAACCTGGCCGCTGGGGTGAAAAAGAATAATAAACTCTTTTATAAGTACATTAACAGTAAGAGGAGGACAAAGGAGAATATCCACTCTTTACTGGATGAGGCTGGGAATGTGATCACTGAGGACAAGGAAAAGGCGGAGGTTCTAAATGCCTTCTTTACGTCTGTCTTTAAAGGTCAAACAGATCCTCAGGCTACCCCTCTCTCTGACCTGGTAGTCTCAGCTGGGGAGCATGCTAACTCCCCTGTGATTCTGGAAGAAACAGTCAGAGACTTCCTACTCCAACTGGACTGCCACAAGTCCATGGGGCCGGATGAGATCCACCCGAGAGTGCTGAGGGAACTGGCAGAGGTGGTAGCCGAGCCGCTTTCCATTATCTATCAGTCCTCCTTGCTGACTGGTGAGGTCCCAGAAGACTGGAGGCTTGCCAATGTGACTCCCATTTACAAGAAAGGTTGTAAGGAGGATCTGGGGAACTACAGGCCTGTTAGCCTGACCTCGGTTCCAGGGAAGGTTATGGAACAGATAGTCTTGAGGGAGATCATGCGGTATGTGCGGGATGGCCGGGGGATCAGGCCTAGCCAGCATGGGTTCATGAAGGGCAGGTCCTGTTTGACCAACCTGATCTCCTTCTATGATCTAGTGACCCATCTGCTGGATGAGGGAAAGGCTGTTGATGTGGTCTACCTAGACTTCAGCAAAGCCTTTGACACTGTCTCCCACAGTATTCTCCTGCAGAAGCTGGCAGCCCGTGGCTTGGATGGGTACACCCTCGGCTGGGTAAGGAGCTGGCTGGAGGGCCGGGCTCAGAGAGTGGTAGTAAATGGAGTTAAATCCAGCTGGCGACCGGTCACGAGTGGTGTTCCCCAGGGGTCGGTGCTGGGGCCTGTCCTCTTCAATATCTTTATTGATGACCTAGATGAGGGCATTGAGTGCACCCTCAGTAAGTTTGCAGATGACACTAAATTGGCTGGGAGTGTGGATCTGCCTGGGGGTAGCGAGGCCCTACAGAGGGATCTGGACAGGCTGGAGAGCTGGGCTGAAGCCAATGGCATGAGGTTCAACAAGAGCAAATGCCGAGTCCTGCACTTTGGCCACAACAACCCCAGGCAGCGCTATAGGCTTGGGGCGGAGTGGCTGGAGGACTGTGTGGAGGAAATGGACCTGGGGGTACTGATTGATGCACGGCTGAACATGAGCCGACAGTGTGCGCGGGTGGCCAAGAAGGCCAACGGCATCCTGGCTTGCATCAAAAATAGTGTTACTAGTAGGAGCAGGGAGGTAATTGTCCCCCTGTACTCAGCACTTGTGAGGCCGCATCTCGAGTACTGTGTTCAGTTTTGGGCCCCTCACTACAGGAAAGACATTGAGGCTCTGGAACGCGTTCAGAGGAGGGCTACTAAGCTGGTGAGGGGTCTGGAACACAGGCCTTACGAGGAGCGTCTGAGGAAGCTGGGATTGTTCAGCCTGGAGAAGAGGAGGCTTAGGGGAGACCTTATAGCTCTCTATAACTTCCTGAAGGGAGGTTGTAGTGAGCTGGGGGTCGGCCTCTTCTCCCGTGTAGGCAGTGACAGAACTAGAGGGAATGGTAGCAAGCTGCGCCAGGGGAGATTCAGGCTCGACATTAGGAAGCACTACTTCTCAGAAAGGATAGTCAGGCACTGGAATGCACTGCCCAGGGAGGTGGTGGAGTCACCAACCCTGGGGGTGTTCAAGGAAAGACTGGATGTTGTATTGAGGGATATGGTTTAGTGGGAGCTAGTAGTAATAGGTGAATGGTTGGACTGGATGATCTTCTAGGTCTTTTCCAACCTTGATAATTCTGTGATTCTGTGATTCTGTGATCCTGCTTCTACTTAGGTCTGCAGTGAAGTTTCTACTGAACACAGATTTAGGCAGAGAGTAAGAGCAGGAACTTTGGTTTCAAAGCACTGTCTTCCCCCCAAAACCACCTCAACAGCTCTGTTTCATGTTCTTTCTGGTTGATTTAGCTGAAATCAAGGCTGCCAGACCCATTTGAAAAGCAGGCTTTGCCATCTCCCAAATATTCCTTTTGATTCAATAGGGAGTGCCACAAGCAGTCTAAGGTGGCCTTGCCCAAGTGCTCTTCACCAGGAGAGCCACAGCTTTCATGCCACAAGGAGCCGGAGTTAAAACCCATGGAGCCAGGAAGAGGTATGTGACAGGGCTGAGGTAGGCAGGTAAAGGTTCGTTAGCAGCAAACAGAATTTTGGTAGGCTTTAATCCCATTAGTCTAGAATTTCAGCCCAGAAGTTGACAGCATTTCCACACCACAAAAAGCTATACATTGTAGAAGTGCTAGGAACTGCTACCTGTAAGAGAAAAGGCCTGACAGAGCAAGAGGGAGAAATCTTTGTCAGAAGTATTTGTTAGAGTCATTTAATTTGTGCATATACACCAAGAAAGCACTGTGGAAAGACCAACAGAAACTTTAGAAGTGAGGCCAGAAAACAAAATTACCACCCTGTTGTCGCAGCCTTCAACACCAGTGTTAATCCAGACAGCTTATGAATATTCATAACTCTGTTACTTATATTCTCCAGTGAGATTCAGTCAAGCACCAGTTCTACAAGTGACTGGTACACTCTTGCAGCTAACACGAGCTTCCTACATTCCAATTACACATCTGCCCTAACACTGACGTTCAAACATTGTGGTTAAGGATTATCAGCTATGACTCCCCTCCTGTAGTAGAGCTACTTTCTCATCGTGTTACATAAAGTTATGCTAGTTGGTTTTGTGCTTACCTGCTCACTGAGTTTGGATGCTCCAGCCACAATAAGGACAATTATATTACCGACAGCCACTGTTAGCAGCCATCCTGCCTGCAGCACTGCCTTCATGTTAGATGGGGCCTGTAGGAGTAAAGGCATTTCAGTTTTAGTCAGACACTGCTGTCACTTATTTTCTGATGTTTACTGCATTCTTTAGACTGGTTCTCAGGGGGAAGAGGATTTCTTGGGGTTTTTTGTTGGGTTTTTTCAATTAAAAATTGCTAGAGCACTAAATAGGCAGTGGGAAGGCTTTTAAGAGCCAAGAGATTCGCAGTACTGACTATGACACCTTTTTCTTTGTACACACTGAGTAACTAACAAGCACGTTTTACTTCTGAATCAGCCACACAAGGCACACTAATTTAAACAGAGTGCATCATAGCCTACCAAGTCACACCTTACAGTGTTCCCATCGCAGCAGTTTATAGACTTGGAGTTAAGGGAAGAAACACACAGAGCTAATAATACAAACAGAAGTTGGAAGATAGAAGAGGAACTAAGAGCGTATAATTAAACTGCTGCTAGAGACCATATGGAGGAAATTGGTGTGGGGACAAGGTGGCAGCACTTGTTCATTTGAGGGCTCTCCAGTTTGGTTCTCTAACAGCAGTATAGCTTCCACTTATTTTCAGTGGAAAGTTGCATGCAAGAAGGAGATTTGAGGACTAGTGGTTGAGTCTTCAAGCGATATAATTCAGGCTGGCTTTATGGGAAAACACTGAAGGGAAGTGAAACAAGGCCAACTTGCACCAGCCTATAGTCCTGCTAGGGACCTCTGAAGGACATCATTGTTCAAACAAAGCAGCAGTATGGAACCACCACTCAAAAACAATAAATCACAGATGATCTTAACTTGTACCAGGGTGAGGACTCCACTCAGGACTCTTCACAACTATCATTGTATTAAGAGCAAAACCTACCTGTGAGTATGAAAACTCCAGCCCAGTGACAGAGAAGACTACTTCTGCACATGTAAGAAGAAAATATTGAGGGATCTGCCAAGCCATATGGACTGTATTGGGTGAGATATCGTCAAAATACTTTAGATCAAAAGAACCTGGAGTACACTGGAAATTAAAATAGCATGTTAGTAATAGTGAGTCTTTGCAGTAAAGGCACTCTACATCATATGCACACAAAGTGTTGGGTGAGTAAGAAATGCTGTATATAAAGCACTGCATACCTAGTTCTGGGTAGTTATTTTACAGTAAACTTCATGCAGATCCTTAGGGTCTAACAAGGCTAAGGATTTAAGGTTATTAGTGATGAACACCAATTCTTTCATCATATCATTATAGGCATCATTATTTTTATAGTTCATGATGGTTTTATGTCCTGTTTAATATACCAGAATTCTATCATATACACAACTAAGGGCAAGAGGAATAGTTCTACAAGCTTTTTTAGTTAGAGAAAATATTGAGGTGATCCATAATTCTATATTGTCCGTCCAACAGCACTGGCAACTCACCTCATTAATTACAATCGTAATGGCAGCACCAAATCCAAATGCCTCTGAAGAAGCTGAACAAGAGACTGAGTTCATAGTAGCTGTAATCTCATCTGTTCTGAAAAGGACAAAATACAGTTCAGACCATAGGTATAGACAATTGTATTCTGTAACATAAAGGAGTTTTATGTCATTCTCCCAAGGGCAAGTATGTTTTTAAGTGGTTAGCTTAGTAAAGGATAATGCTTACCTTCCACCTGGGAAGAGGCTATAATTGCTGGCAGAAAGTGGCATCAGCGTTCCAAAAGAAGTGTCACCCATAGTGATGCTAACATTTTCACCCAAATTGTTTATGAACCTTTAAAATGCAAGAGTGATGAAATACTAAACAAAATACGCTTAAGTCAAGAAACACATGTTTTATTTTTGAAGGAACTCCTAATCTCTTCAAGTGTGGCTAATCAAAAAGCAAGCTAGCTGCATATCAGATCACTGCCTGCTAAGGAGAATGTCAAAAGCAAGCCTCTACTACAACCAGTAGTAAGTACAACCATAAGGCTGCAAATGGAAGGTATAGAAGAACAGCAGAGAAGTAGCAGTATTGTTCTTTCCCAGGATTAAAAAAGAAAGTGTTACAGACATGTGATTTGTGCTGCTTGACTCCAAAAAAGTCTAGACAATAGAGTGAAACATCCACTTCCAATTTCAGCTAAGTTATACCCAAAGCAAATATGCAAGATAGCTTAGATGAATCATGTCCCATAAACATTGAGTGAAGCCTCCAGCAAGTAGAGAGTTCCTACAGTATAGAAGACTGTGTTAAGCAAGAAGAGTCCACCCAAGATGCAGGCTGAAAAGATAGTCTCATTACTGCCAGAATTTGGGAGCAAAATAAACTCTACCTGATGAGATTATTTCCTTCTTCTGGTTTTGATGTGACCCCATCAGACAGCTGGTGGAAAAGACCATTATATAGATACTTCATTGGCATCAATGAATAGCTTAAACGTGCACTACTTACATAGCAGTGAGAATTAACAGTCCTCAGAGCAAGGCTCCAGACCTTCCCTTTTAGAATCCTACTAGGATATACATCTACTAGAAAATGCGGTATCACCACATACTTGACTCTTGGTGAAAGGGTAATTGTCAAGCTAAATAGGAAGTTGGTAGGGGTTTTATTTGAAACTGTTTTTTAAATAAAAAACCAAAACCCATCCTGCCCTGCTCTCTACAGCTCTTCTGTCTTGCTGGTACAGTGGGAAGGGGAGCAACAGAAAATAAGATAAAGGGAAATGCTACCCAGAACTTGTCCTTTCAGCTTCACACACCCCACATACATAGCTGCTTAGGCAGCAGTGTATAGCTTGGCAATTAAGCAGACTTACCAACACATTAGTAACGTTCTGAGCATCTGTAATTCCAAGAGTGTAACGGTTTTCTTCTGCCAGCCTGGTAGTTAGAGTAGTATTTATATTTCCATAAGTTATGTTTAATGATTGTAACTGAGAGGTCTCAAATATCATGTAGTCTGTCTGGAAAGATAAACAAATGGCTATGAGTTTCCATGTGACCCCATGTTTGTCTACACCTTTGAGGGAGCAGTATGGACTCTGGGAAGTCAGAAGTTTACATGTGTGCCGCTTCCAAAGTGCCAGAGACCATAAGCACTTCCTAATTTTCATGCTTATAAGGTTTTAAATCAAGCACTAATTTAATTTGATCACTATTTTTTTATTCATTTCTTTGTTACACAAGCTTCAAAGTAACATTAGCTTTCTACAAGCATTATGGAAGAGCTGTTATATTTCCCTGTGCATTTCTCACTCCAGACAGATCAGGTTTACCACTGCCACAGAAAAGGCGTAAGTCAAGATGCAACATTTTCAAAACAGCAACATCTCCTAAGAGATGCAGCTCACACTTGCATCTCTTATGGTTTCAGCACAACAGAACTGACTATTACCAGGACATGTTTTATATATTCTAAATACATTCTATGAGCCAAAAGTACTTAAAATGTTATTCTTAGATTAATGAGTTTATTAAAGTAACCCTTTTGGTTTATAGGGTTATAAAAAGTATTTTATAATTCAAGACATCCAGGTTATAACAAGTCTGTAGTAGGAAGTTGAGCATTTTACACCCTTCATTTTCAGGTACACAGCATACAACAGGTACACAAGCATACAACTTGGGTGCCCTTTTCTTCTTACAACTCAGCTTCCACTCAAGGCAAATTTGGAGGAGGAGGAAGTAGGGTTTATCCTCTTATATGGAAACAGGACTGCATGCTATCCAAGGACACATTTCCTAACATCCCATCATTTAAAACATCCATCAGCTCCAATAGAGCTGCCAAGGTTATGCTACAATAGGAATGAGGTTCTTTGACAGCAAAATCTGAAGCTTCTGCGGCGACATCACATACAAGTGATCGCTCACATTAAATGCAGTGATTTACTAGACCTGAACGGACATTTATTGAAGGAAAGGATGATTTTGCTGTAAGAAATGGCACCTTGTCCTGGTTTCAGCTGGGATAGAGTTAATTTGCTTCCTAGCAGCTAGTGCAGTGCTGTGCTTGGATTTAGGATGAGAGCCATGTTGATAGCACACTGATGTTTTCAGTTGTGGCCAAGCAGTCAAGGACTTCTCAGCATCTCACAGTGACCTGCCAACAAGTAGGTGTGGGGTGGCCAAGAAGCTGGGAGGGGACACAGCCAGGACAGCTGACCCAAACTGGCCAAAGGGCCAGTCCTTACCATACGCCATCATGCTTCATATATAACCAGGGAAGAGTTATATATAGCTCCATATCTAACTGGGGGAGTTCAGCTCAGGAACTAGTTGAGCATCAGCTCCAGGTGGCGAGGGAATGTGCTGCATATCACTTGTATATTCTTTCATCATTATTACTCTATTCCTTGTCTGTCCTAGTAAAGTGTCTTTATCTCAACCCACAAGTCTTACCTTTGGGGTTTTTTGGGGTTGGGTTTAGCTTCTTTTTAGTAGTTTTGTGTGGGTTTTTGCTTTTGTGTCTTTTGACTGCAGGGGGAGTGAGTGAATGGTTGTGTGGTTGCTTTCGCTGTCAGCCAGTATAAACCATGACACAACTTTTCAGCAAGAGTGAAGTTTCAGTTAGTTCAAAATCACTATTAAGTTTTTTAAAGTATCAATTCATTCCACAATACAAAAAGAAATCTTTACAGTTATTAGAGGAAAACATAAAGAAAGGAATCCATTTTGAACCATTTAGTTGAGAACTGCTTTGTCTCACTCAATTAGATGTTTGGGAGTTTTTAGCTTGCTATTCCCACCTCCCCTTACTTACAGATTGCAAGGGCTCTACAGTCACATCCTGAATTTGAGGTCCAAACTTAACTGTTGCACTGCTTGCACCCAGATTTAGAATTTTGATTTGGGATTGCCCAGCTGCAGGGAAGACTGGAAGAGTTTTCTGTAGGACAGAAAAAAGTAAAATCAGTGCCTTAAGTCACACAGGAAAAGTACTATAATTACTACTGTCTTAAGTATCTCATAATGCAAATTAGCATTTGCCTGATGACCTGTGACTGTCAAAGGGCTACAGCTTTAATAATGGATTTTGTTTCTAGTCTCAGTCTTCTAAGCTGTCTTACTGCTGCCTTGGGAAAGAAGTCTCTTACCTGCAACAGTGGCTTCCGTGCCCAGATGCAGCTCCTCTTTGATTACATCCTTCAGCATGCTGCTGTTACCAAGGATGCTTTGCAGTTCAAGGAACAGGCTTTTCCCACACTCTGTGGCTGCCTGAGTTCTTGAATTTCTTTGTACCATGTTCTGAGTCATTCCTCCCCAGCATTGGTGCTGCTGAACTGTATGGGCACTGCCTGTTGTGGTACCCCAGAGGAACAGAACTTCTGGAGACTCCATTTCTTGCTCTTGCAGAGCATCAAGAGTTGTGCCTATTTCAGTTCAGCACCACCTTTTCCTCCCTTCCCACACTTTGACCTGCTTCAGTCTCTTTAGGGGTACACCACACTAAAGAACAGGTCTCCATCTTCACCTTTCTGCAGAAGACACTTGTGCAACAGTCTGGGAAGTTACCAACTCTGGTGGCGTTTGTGCACAGCTGTGGCATTCTGAACAGGGCATTCAAGAAGAGAGCCTGGATGTGTCTATACCAGCTGTACCATGAAGGCCAGACACTTTTCTTTAGACTTCAACAAGCAAAGTTGAATATAAAGCTTGTTTTGCTGCTGGACTCTGACATCAAGAAGATAATTCCTCATTCCTAACTAAAGCTATTTGAGAGTTGAGCATCTTGTCTTGATAGTGCATGAAGACAGGCAGGCACCTCTGGATAGCTATTTAGATCTTGGGATGCAATGGGCCACCTCCCAGAGGTGTTGCTGATACCTCAGCTCCAGAGGAAACCTTCAGCCAGTTCAGGCATGACACATCCACTGGAGCAAGGAAAGTTAGGTGCAATGACTCTGCCTTAAGCAGGATTTGCCCATGCCATGATGCTTCCCAGACTGTCACAGTTTTCCTGTCTAAATATCAGATGAGATCAGAGATACAAAGCAGGAGCCTGGTAGGTCAAACAAGTCACTGGTTTTTAGCTTTTAGTCTCATTTTAAAGACCTGAGGCTGTCTTTAACAGGTCATTTGTGTCAATGGCAGATATTTTGCAGGATGGTGCACAGATAGTTAGTTTTATTATGCTAATCACACTATTGCATTAATAGTTTTCCTCCCCCTGCTTCTGCGCTCATATACTTGGTGCCAAATTTAGGAGTCATAGCTCAGTATCCCCTTAAACACACTTTGTTCTGTATTAACAGCTAAACTTTAGTAGTAAATACTTGCTTGTAGCCACACTTACGTCTATTTGCACTTGCAGAAGGGCAGCAGCAACAAAAGCCAAAGATGCAAGGAACATACCAACAGTGATCTTCCTCAGGGGCCTAATACAACAAAACACACACATGAGTTAAGACAAGTATTAATTCAAAGTTTTGGCTCTAAGCTGTTTTCTTGCCATGGTGGAAAACTCAGATGACCACAACTAACACCTTAGCACTATTTGAAGGGCTGATGTTATTACAGAAAGTGTTCTGCTAGGCTGGGTACCTCTCAATTCATAGTTACACTATTGGGAAATATATCTTTCCTGCAGCATCTTAATAATATGTTATTCTGCATCTGCTGGGCTCCAACATTGACTGAACGTCATTATTACGTTTCTGAGGCAGTCTGCAGGAAGAAAAAAGCCTTATCTAATATAGTCATTGGCATTAGAACAAAGACAAGAAGTTACCCCTTTAAAAAAAAGAGGGTAGCAATATAGACACTAGTTATGTTTAAATCAAAATATTAAACCAAAAAGCTCAGAGAAAAGTGTTGAATTAGAAGATATCTACTGACATTCAGGTCAGCTGTAAGGGTAAATTTAAGGTAGATAGTTTATTTGTGGCCTCATTTGTCAGATGTAGAGTGTCCATAAATGAATGTTTCCAGCGTAGTACAAGCCCTTAGTTTTTCATAACTAGATGGAAAAGCAGCATTGCATTGTAGCCCTATAAAAATTGTTTTAAGAATGGTATTCTTTCTGTCTCTCCAACTTGCAAGTGCTAGTCACTTTACTACCAATGTTAAAAGTTATGTGCAGTGCCCTCTGTAGCTACACCTAGAAGGCTCCAGTAAGCCAGAGTCTTCACTGGGACTGAAGAGGATCTTGTCTCGAGTAGTTTTAAGCCCAAAACACATGTTCTAAAGGATGTACATTGTAGTTCTACTTGTTATATTTTGGGGGGGGAATGGGGTAGATGTAGGGCAAGTGGAAACCAGTAAACAGCATCTCTCCTGCAACTGAAAGCTTTTGCACTTAATAGGGAAATATTGTTACTTTACTGTTAGATTCTCTTTCTCTAGTCTGTGGTGTCTGTACATACCTCTTGCAGTATTCTACATAATTTTAATTTTCACTTCTTCAAAATATTAACCCCATTTTAAATACACTACTTTCTCCTTAGTTGAGAGCTTGCTTTTGTTACACTAAGGCAGGAAGAGCAGTTTAAAGAAACCACTAAAATGAGCCTTAGTTGAAGTCAGGTAAGTACATCAACTTACGTAAAATTTATCTTGCATTTCTTGATTAAAGGATAAATCACAGCATCTACAACTGGGACCATTATAATGATCAGGATTGGATTCACAGTCTGTTGAAGATGAACATAAGAAGGGAAAAAAATGTATTTTTCAAAGTCCTTTTTTTAATGAAGGGCAATTTATATTATAGGTAAAAATATAAATGCAAAAAACAGTCTTTGAGAAGTACTTAGAATTGACAGGCAGGAGACCACTGTACCTGCATTTGGTCTGGCTGAATCTGAATAGCTCCCTGGTGAAGAAAAAATAAGTAGGTTTTAATGTTATGACAAACAACATTTACTTTTCAGGTCAGTTTTAATTAAGAAAAAAAAAAGCAAATAAAAAAGTAACCTACAAAATTCCCATCCATTGTTGTGGCCTGCAGTGTCCATCTTGACCCCTTAACAACAAAAAGGAGAGAAAGTTAAACACAGAGTAAATCAATCTTCCAAAGTTCCTCTGAATTGTGAAGTAAAAAGCAAAGCATTGGGAAAGACATGCAATAATAATAATAATAAAAAAATAAAGCTAGCATGCTACAGGAGTATTCTTACTCTGCAATGTAAACATTTGAACAGTGTGATCCTCGTGTCCCGTTTCACTTCATTTACCAATTTCATGAAATAGAGTGGAAAATAATGTAGATGCAGAAATTATCTGGAGAGATAGCTGGGCCATCCTGTGCAGAACTGCACCGTGTGTTGTGCATGGAAACCACCCAGGCACCCCATGTCACTGATATGTCCGTTCTTCCTTCACGCAGCCCAGCAGTGAGCAGCCAAGCCAGGGTCAGACCTGCCTTGACCCTTCTGCCCAGAAAACCTGCCTCTATCTGGGTTTAGGCCTGAGCTAAGTACATGACAGGTACACGAATCACTGCATGGAATCATAGAAGGGTTTGGGTTGGAAAGGACCTTAAAGATCATCAAGTTCCACGCCCCCACCATGGGCAGGGACACCTCTCACTAAACCAGGTTGCTCAAGGCCCCATCCAGCCCGGCCTTGAACACTCCTTCACCTCCTCCCCCGGCAACCTGCTCCAGTGTCTCACCACCCTCTCGTGGTGAGAGCCTGTAACCACCTGCCATGCAGTGCTGCCCAAGAGAAGAGTTCACATAATATTTAATTCTGAATTTCACAGCGGTGCTGCCTATTTGTTACAGGTCACACAGGTGCTTACAGCTTACTAGACTAAAGTACAGTCTAATTTGGGTGATCTGGACCAAACTTCCTACACACTGCCTTAGAGAAAGCATTCAGCCCCTGGTGCTCTCAGATAACCTCCTAATTCATGCTTAGCAACAAAAGGCTGCTTCAGTCCACCAAGTGAATGAGAACTATGGGCTTATACTGCTGCTGAGGATGTGAGGTATTTATAACTAGTTTCAGTGATTAAGCAAACTGGCATGCAGGTCACTTCAGGCCTGGTTCTCCAGAGCATGTTCACTAGGACCTGACATTTCACCTCACAAGTGAAAGCAGAAGAGCCATTAGAACTAAGAAAGCTTTAAATTACTGTTTCTTCTGAGTCCTGGCTGGTAGGATATTCAGAGAGGCCTCAGTCAATGAACCAGTCCTAGGCGTGTCCAGATAAACTGAGTTTCCTCTTGCTCAGCAACCAGGTTAAAGAATTCACAGAGTTATTTTTCACCTTTGCAGAGTTATTTTCCACCCTCTCATAGGTGCCTTTTACATCTGGTGAGCTCAGAGTACATAGTGACATCTAATCATAGAATGGTCTGGGTTGGAAAGGACCCAAAGGATCATAGAGTTCCAACCCCCCGCCACAGGCAAGACCACCAACATCCAGGCATGATCCAGACAAGGTTGCCCAGGTCCTCACCCAACCTGGCCTTGAACACCTCCAGGGATGGGGCCTCCACCACCTCTATGGGAAGCCCACCTCAGCACCTCACCACTCTCTGTAAAGAGCTTCCCCTTAGTATCTAATCCTTCCCTCCTTTAGCTTTAATCCATTCCCCCTTGTCCTGCCATCATTTATCTTTTAAGAAGTTCATTCCACTCCTGTTTGTGTGCTCCCTTCAGGTACTGGAAGGCTGCAATGAGGTTCCCCTGCAGCCTTCTCTTCTCTAGTCTGAACAAGCCCAGCTCCCTCAGCCTCTCTTTGTAGGGGTGGTGCTCCAACCCTCTGATCATCTTCGTGGCCCTCCTCTGAACCCTCTCCAACACTTCTACATCTTTCTTGTATTGCAGACCCCAGATCTGGACACAGTAAAGGGGGACAATCACCTCCCTGTCCCTGCTGGCTACCCCTCTTCTGATAGGGTCCAGGATACCCTCAGCCTTCCAAGCTGCAAGAGCACACTGGCAACTCATGTTAAGTTTCTCATCCACCAGAACCCCCAGGTCCTTCTCAGGAGGGCTACTCTCAAGGAGCATTTCTCACAGTCTGTATATAGGTCTGCAATTGCTCTGACCCAAGTGCAAGACCTTACACTTTTCAGTGTTGAACCTCGTTATGTTCACCGGGGCTCACCTTTCCAGCCTGTCAAGATCCCTCAGCATGGCTTCCTTTCCTTCTACTGTGTCAACCACATCACTCAGCTTGGTGTCATCCACAACACACTAATAGCCAAGCTAAAGAATTTCTACTTTACCTGCTGGTCAAAGAGTGCCCAAAACATGGGAAGAGGGATGTAAAGGAAAAGCACCTTCAGCACCATCTTAGTCTGAGTAATCAGTCTTTTCTGCAGCAAAAGAGAAGCACACAAGAGGAATTAGTAAAAAAATTAAACAACCCAACAGTGAGACAGTTTCAGACTGCTCTTTGCAGTATATCATGTAATGTTTATTCATGTCCTGAAGTCTCTACATCATAGGTACTTCTGCTAATTTCTGTTAAAAAGTATGAGGTCTGCTTGTGGGTGTGGGAACGGCTGCTGGTTAAGGGTGACACTGATATCAAAAACATGTGCCTCGGTGTATACGCTGATGGCAGCCAGAGATTTAGCACTTAGCGCCGCGTTGTTTTTCTGGGAAGGAGGTATTTGGACAATGGCTGAGGAATGCATTTTGCATGTGAAAGAGGCATATAATGAAAAGGAAAATAATGGGCATAGGCTAAGGTTCATGCTGCTGTTGACAAAAAAGGAGGGTGGCTAGGAGGCAAGGGACATGGGTGGGTACTGTGGGACATGAGGCTTTGAGAGTCATGGTAAGGAGCTTGTACTGAGGTCCAGGCAATGCTGTGTTTATGTATCTCTGCTGAAATTCCCAAGGACAATTCTGCACTCTGACCCCAAGACAGGTGTTATGGCCCTGTGCATTAACCGTGACAGTCAACACCATGCCCATTTTTCCCTTCTGCAGTTATTAAACCAGGATATCTGTCTGCAGGCAGTTTACTGAGAGAAACGTGTGCTTATTCAACAAGGGAAATAGTCTTTACTTTATACCCCTCGAATTTCTCTGGGCAGCTTTTAATCACACAGCATCAACTCACACAGCTCTACTTTCTCCCACAAGAGTTGGGAAGAAATTGCAATTTCAGGGGAACACTGAGGTTTGGCCAGACCATGATCTTCAAGGCAATTAAGAGGCCCCAAAACTGTTTGCCACCTGCTTGAGGCAATGGATCAGAGCACAGAAGCTTAGGGTCAGGAGATACCACATCAGTACTTACATCATATTTCTCACTTGCCCAGTCTAGCCAGTGCTCCCTCTTGGGGAACTGCTTGCTGCGATGCTGAAACCTGTTTTTGATGGCAAACTGAGGAGAGAGAGTTTTGATTAATGGCATTACAAATATTTATAAATGCTATAAGATGCTTTGTCATTAAAGTTGACGCTCCTGCCTCTAGTGTTTAGAGGGTGCTGGAAGCAGCTTATATTATGCTCCAAAGGGATTTTGCACTGAAGGCCTCACACTGCGTATCCAGTGGAGTGTGCACCTGCAATTAGGTGAGTAGTAGTAGCTCAGAGTAGTCTCTCTCAACAAGGGTCACTTAAGAATTTGAAGGCCTGACTACTTCAGGCTGACTTATGTACAACAGTAACTAGAATAACACACATGTTTTCAGCACTGAGAAGGAGTACATTTCACCACGAGAAGTTACATTATGTAGATCAAGGCCTTGACACTGAATATACACAAATCTAGTCCCAAAGGACTCCTAGGACTTTCTGCATGGAACAACATTCAAGGCTGAGGAGAGTCTTAGGGGCAGCATCCTAAGCTATGGCCAAAGTCACCTACAGAGATTTGGTTTTGACAGTGCTTATGAGACAAGCAATGGTTTGGGCTATTGCAAGCTGGCAGAACAAAGACACCCATGAATGAAAAAAAAAAAATCCCCTGATCTCAAAGTTGAGGTGCTGCAAAGTTGGGACATGTGGTGGTATTCATGCAGTTTGAGCTCCCTTCCTTGCAGGCTTGTGTTGACACATAATGGCCCCGTACTACACCCCACCTGGTACAGTGAGGATCAATGAACCTCTGCACTGTAAACAACATTCTTTTAATAAGCAATAAATTTTTACTGATAAGATTACTAGTAGCTCTGCTCTTGCCTTGGGTCAAAGCATGTTTGTCTCTCAGCACAGGGCTACACAAAGGTGCACAAACAAGGAAGGAATGAGTTCCAGAAGTCGGGATAAGCTTTTACACATAACTGGCATCTTACTTTGTTTCCTTTGTGTATAAATTCACATATAAACCAAGATATAAATAAAAGGACAGTCTAAATCTGGAGGTGTCAGTAAGAAGACTTCTGTAAGAAAAAAAAAGTAAGAAACCTCAGAAGCTTTCCTCATATTATGAGATATTTCTGATGTAGGCAAGTTCACCAAACAGTTTTAAGAACTGCTGTCAGGGTTTTGGGGAATACCAGTAGTACTTACTCCAATGCATTTGGAAACCTGAATCATTATATTTCCTTGAGGTTTAACTTTCTTGTACATTCTGCTTCCAACTATGAACACCACTATAATACACAAACAGAAAACAAAAGCACCTCATGATTAACTGAAAATAGTGGCAAATAATTTGGTAAAGAATATATAACACTTCAGGAGTTACATCAGGGCGCTTCCTAAGGAGCAATAAAATTGCTTATTGGCATGTTATCATACAGAGAAATAAATAAAAAATTAATAGCAGTAAATTATTCTATTTAAGACAAAGGACTAAATCTGGAAACTCTTTGGGCAAGTTCTCAGTGGGATGTTAACTTACGTAAGGATCGAAACAAGGACCACTTTGGACCTTGGCTCTGGTCTTCCTGTACCAGGTTAAGACAGATTTATGGGCTCCTTTTCAGGCACCCAGGACACTGCAACTAATGTAGAGCAGGGACACGTGAGGCTCTGCCTGAACTACAGGACTTGCCAAGGTGTCCTTGGCTCTCACACCCAGGCACATTCCCCAGCCTCACCCTCTCACATGTAGGGCAGGGACACATGCAAACCCCCACAGGCACCATCTGCTCTGGGTTGGGTGCTTGTGCAAGATGGGGTCATCAGAAGCTGTAGACCCACACCAGGTGAGTTCCTAGCTGGAACCATGAGGTACCAAGACCATGAGGGACCGACACCTCTGCAGTTTCTTTGCCTTTGTGCTGCAGCAGAGAGGCTCAGGGAGTGACCTGTGGTGCAGCTAGTAAATGCAGGTGTGAGTAATACTTACAGACCAGCTTGGCATCTCTCCAGCACAGGGAGCAATTGCCTTATTATACAGTTTGCTATACTGGACTATGGACAGTTTCCAAACCCACTATTTTCTCAGAGTTCTCACACTACATCCAAAACATTTATACACCCCAGTAGTCCAAGAAGTATAGATATTAAGTTATAATGTATAGAATTTAGTGGTATATTTGGGGCTCTCCCCAGCCCCCATCAGCCTCTACCAGTAAGTCAGTCTCTTCTGCAAAAGGAAGTACACCAGGTTAACCCCACCTGCCCCTCACCCAAGATAAAAAGTGAAATTGCAGAAACAATTAGATGTCTGTAGAAGTTGATACCTGGGGATTTATACCACTTTCTTATAAGTCTGAGATCATTATCATCTAACGATATCTATAACTGAAGCAGCAAGATGGGAACAGTCCCACTTACCCAAGGCGATAGCCATGAGGGCAGCAGGAACTCCAAAAGCTAGTGGGTAACACCGCTGTTTGCTGTGAATGCCGCACTCTTGAGCTGAAATACAAAGCAACATCAACTCAAAGCCCCAGTCAGAGCTGCCAATATTTTCCACAGGGTTTCTGTTCTTTTGAAAGAGTGGCTCAAATGACTCAAGAAAAAAAAATTAAATCTGAGCTCATGTTATCGACAGAGTGGATGATCATTATTCAACTTATCTTTCAACACTGAAAGAGGGAAATTTATATAAATAAGTAAATCACAGGATTGTTGAAATGGAAGGGGTCTCTAGAGGTCATCTGGTCTAATCCCCCTACCCTAGCAGGGCCACCTAGAGCCAGTTGGCCCAGGACCACATCCAGGTGACAAATATCTCTGAAGATGGAAACTCCACAACCTCCCTAGGCAACCTGTGCCAGTGCTGTCACCCTCACAGTGAAAAGGTGTTTCCTCATTGTCCTGGTTCTGGTCAGGCTACAGTCAACCTCCCCAGGCAGCCAGCCCAGGTGAGCTGAGTTAGCCTGGGCTGTTTCCATACCATCTGACACCACTCCCCCATAAAAAGGGCTGGTCAGGGAGGGGTGCCTCCAGGGCAGTGTGAGCATCTGGTTGGCTCTTGTGTTGGGCAGAACTTTGTGTTATCATCAGGTCAAGAAGGTACTCTGTTATCACCAGGTGTGAGTGAAATTTGCTGTGGCTGTTCTTGTTCCCCTTTCACAGTGCTTTTGTCAGTAAACTGTCCTTATCTGAACCCACAGAGGCTCTGTCCTTTTCTCCTCCAGGAGTGAGTGAGCAGTGTGGTGTCAGGCACTGTTTGGGGCTGAACCACCACTCTGATGTTCAGAGGGAACCTCCTGTGTGTCAGGTTGTGCCCACTGCTGCTGGTCCTGTCACTGGGCAGAGCCTGGATGCATCCTTGTCCTGGTTCTTTGCACCCTCCCTTCAGGTATTTATGTATATCAGTGAGATCCTCCTGAGCCTTCACTTCTCCAGGCTGAGCAATCCCAGCACTCAGCCTTTCCTTAGGTGAGATTTACACTTAATTTTACACTGAGGAAAGTAGAATCCTTCTTGTTCTAGCTCAAATGGATGCTCTTGGTGGAAAAGGAACTAGATTACAAAAGTTTGTGACAAGTTCATAAACAAAGTAACATAACAAGTGTAACTTAAAAAAGTTAGCAAGCAAAAACAGTCCCTAGTAGTAGTCAGTGATTTGACTTTATAAGTTTCATACACACATCCTGAAGCGATGCTCAAACTCTCAAACTGTTGATGTAGCTACTAACAGGGAAAAGTAAAAACCATAAACATTTCTTACCTTTTTCACCATGCCTCTAAGGAAAATTAGAAAGTTTAATTTTGAAAAAAAAATAGCTTGGAGCTATTTAATGTCTTGCTTTAGTTGTACTAACCTTTTAATTAGACCTTTACAGGACATAATGTTATCACTATCCTCAGCTCAATTTGTTCATTTTTCCAAGGCTATTTTCATCCTATGTCAGCATGGAAGTAAACTGCACATTGTACCTTATTTATATCTCCTTCCATTTTGAGAATGGATAGAATTTGCATTAAGCAAACATCTAAAATGCTCCAGTAAAGAAATCCAAACGGATGGAATTTCAGCCCAGTGCTTTATTGTAAGAACTTCCTTGGTGTTTTCTTTCTTTTGGAAAAAAAAAAAAATTAAAAAATCCTTTCTGCAACTCCTGCCAAGCCCATCCCTACAGCACCATCTGTGTGAGCTTGCCATGAAAATCCACATGCATATGGATCAGCAAGTTGTTTTAGGATCATGCTGTTTGTTGTAAGCATAAGAGAAAATAATTTTCTCCTTTGACAATTAAAACTAGTATTTACTTCACCACACAAATAAATGTGTTTGCATGTGCAAAGATGCTTCTATACTTTGCATGGGCACACCAGAATCTCCACTTCCAGAGTGGAGAGGTCCCTCCCCTCTTCCCACCAAAGAGTACAACTCTTTCTTGTGTGATGGCTTTAAAGGCAGTGGAAGAGGTTCCATATTTGTATCTCCATGGAATTAAAACATGTATTAGGCATAAGAGTTGATCGCTTCAGCGTACTTCTTTAGGATGAGAAGTACTAGATCTGAAGGCAGGTCACATCTCAAGCTGGCTTGGTTTTGACAAAAGCTGGATGACATGCAAGAAAACTTGAAAGTTCTTTGCCAGGTAATTCCACAAGATGATCCACAGAGGGACCCAAACTGTTCATTTAAACTTAGACTGCAATACAACAGTTATGTTTATTCTTAAAATATTTAAGCATCAGTAAAGGATGCAGCCTTACCTCTGAGAATTGGGGTGATTATAGTAGAAAGGAGACTTCCAGCATTAATGGACAAATAAAAGATGGAGAAGAATCTAGATCTTTGCTTCTCCTACAGTAAAAACAAAAAAGGTGTTTGGAGAAGATTAGCCAGAAAAACATTGATTGTCCTAGACTGAGCCATCAGCAGCTCTGTTTGCACAGTTATAGACCAATAGTTATCTAGTTCCTTCTTCAGCTACCCAGGAAACAGTAGAGTAATGCACACGTCTATTATTAGAGCATTACAGAGGTCAAACATTAGTATTTGTATGATTTAAACTCTCAAAGACCTTCTTACCTGATGATCTTCAAACTGATCTCCACCAAACGCTGACACACAAGGCTTGATCCCACCAGTACCAAGTGCAATGAGGATCAAGCCAATCATGGACAGAGCACTGGGATAAAGTAGAAGAGGGAAAAAGTTAAAACCACACTTCCTTAAAGCATATGTAAGAGACTGATTGCAGGACAGTTGAAGTTCAAGGAGCAGAAGTTTAAGGCATAAGTTGTCCCACCCTTCATCAACCTGGAAAAATCCCACGTATGGGGAAACTCACACGTGCACTGTTACCACGTCAGGAGCACCATCCTTGTTGTGATCAGTCAGGTCATTTATGGAGCTCACAGCCATAACTGCCTGCCCAATGGTATAGACAATGGACAGGGAGACAATAGTCCTGTAATAACACAAGGAGATAACGTTTTAAAAGTTAACACAGTTACACATGTATACATACACACAGAGATAACACAGATGTTTGCTGATTTAAAGCTACTTGGTGAAGAATCACAATAAACAGATAAAATAAGTTATGGAGGCAATTTATCACAAGCTACTGTCAAAATCTGGCCATATACCTCTGTCACAAAAATCCTGTTCTATTTTTTAATTATTATTTTAGCTAGCCTTGTTTGATTAAGCAAGGCAAGCTAAAAAATGGAATCTTTAATTATCACCAGGTTATAGGTGATACTTATTTATCTTCAGTGGTTGCCTTTTTAATAACTAACTTGAGAATGGCATTACCCTATTTCACCTATGAATTTCCTGCCCCACTCCCCCCCCAAGAATTTTACATCTAAAAATATGTGAGCAGGTCCCAGCGTGCCCCTTGGCAGACATCACACAGAGTACTCACAGCACGTGGGTAACCTCCTCCTTTTGACATCATAATTTTTTCTTTAATTTTGTTGTTTAAGACTTCCTCATGGCACCTTGATGGATATTTTAGGTCATCTATACATTAAAACCCAAAATTTTTAATTTTTTTTCTTTTTTCCCCAAAAGCATGCTGTTTTCCTTGTCAAGCTTAAAGTTCCAGTTTTAAGCCCTGAACCATCCTACTGAGCTCCTGTTAAGGGTCTGGGGGTTTGCAGCTGTGGCACTGGTATACACAAGTACTGGAGGAGAAGGGATGCAAGGTCTGCAAAGCAGACAAAAACAGGTAAAAAGCCAAAATGGATTTTAAAAAAATGGTACTACCTGAAAAAGGGAGTGCACATATGTCCAGGCTGCAATCTGCAGGATCCCAAGCTACTCGCAATGGCTTACACTGTTCAGGCCAGCTCCACAGAATGCATTTGCCAGTGGCTGCAGCCCTGGTCTCCCAGAGGTTGTTGACACAGCAGAAGATGGTGCAGCTTTCAGCTGACTGACTGCACAACCAGCTTCATCTCCAATCTCTGGGAGACCTTTGACAAGGCAGCTAACATTCCTGACTCATATCCCTCCATAAAATCTTTATTGTGCTTTTTTTCTGGCAAAGTAAACACTATTAGAATCATAACCTCAGTAAGGGAGAGCAAGACCAGGCTGTTGCAAGTAATTTGGTTACATTTCAAAGCACTTCATTCTGTATTACTTTTCTGAGCAACTAGTGTGCAGGTAAAAACCCAGAACCGATCACCAAACAAGAGAGCTGTCCCTCAGGAAAGCCTCCTACTGAGCTGCCACATCAATACTAAAAATCACAGAATATTTTAGAATACTGTCTAAGCTTCATCTCATACCAGATAACACAGTATTTCACACCAGATAACACAGTATTTCACTATTTCCTTGGTCACCTGGTAGGTACAGATTCAATCCAATACAATTACAACCTCCTGTGTCTAGTTATTTTCAGAGCCTGGTGAATACTTTCCTTGCTTTAATTTACACTTTGTCCAGATGAGAGAAAACAAACCCATGTGGCAAGCTTGGAAGCGAGCTACTACCTGTAACTGATTAGGAGAGCTGTAACATTTGTTAACTTATAGTACAATTTCAGGTCAGAGCTAAATCAATTTAAACCTCAAGCTGTGGGGAAAGAACTCCACACACACACACACACACAAACAGCGCCCTGGAGTAGCCAACACCAGCTCTGAAGCTCTCATTCTGAGCTGCTGCGTTGGGTGATGGTTTAAGCATCACTGATCTCACACAAGCTTTCATGGGTTTTATTGTTGGCTGCTGAAGAAACACTCACTTAAACTTCCCCAGCCAAGAGTCTGCAATGAGTGCTCCAAGGATTGGTGTCAAGTAGCACAGAGCCACGAACGTGTGGTAGATGGCTGTGGACAAGTTGTCATCCCATTGCAGGAAATACTTGAAATACAAAACGAGCACCGCTGCAGGAAGAACGGGACAACGGGTTACAAACCAAAGTCAGGGCTGGGTAAGTAGCAGTCAGACTGAGGAGACACGGGACGTGGGACATACCTCGCATGCCATAGTAGGAGAACCGCTCGCAGAACTCATTGATGATGATGAAGAAGATGCTCAGGGGGTAGCCAAAACAGCTTAGCTGGAGGCAAGAGACAGACAGCATGAGGCCAGAGCTGTGCAGCACAGATTAACATTGCTTACTGCGACCTAACGCTTGAGGAAGCTCAATACAGGCTCATCAGGGGCATGTAGGTACTCAGCGGTCAGGAGGCTGCATAAACTTCTGCAAAATGATGCTGGTTTACATGAACCAAGAGTTATTTCCTGTTTTCCCCCTTAGCCCCAGAGCTCTTCTCAGCTGCCCGTTGCAGGAGATCTTTGGCAGTGCTATACTTGCCCTTCAAACCCTGTGCTAGGCGTATTTGGAGTCTTCAGTGTCTAATCCTTAGAGCTATCTTGACTGGTATCCAAAAAATAAGCAAAAAGTCAATGTTTTTGAAACAAAATCAAAACCCAAAGCCAACAGAAAAACTCCACCACACCAAACTCCCACAGCACACCAAAACTAGCCTGGAGCTATTTTTAAATACCTCCAATTGAGACAGATAAATGTTTTACTGAAACAAATCTCCTGGGAAGCCTCCCTATCCTTGCAAATATTCTGCTTGATGAAGAATTCTTCACTTCTTCAGACTTGCTGAATGAACCAGCTTAACTCCCAACCTGAAATGGCATTAACTGCCAAATTTACTAAGCCTTCACCTGCCACAAAAGGCATCCCTACAGTCACCATCACACAACCTGTGACATGGCTCTTGCCATTGCAGCAAAAGGAAAAAACACACATCAGGTACAAATCTTCCTGGTCACCTACTTTTCTTGGTGGATGAATACATGATGCAGCTTCTATTAAATTTACAAGGAATGCAAGTCAAGCATAAACCTTCCTCTTTACCTTTTCAAATGATTTAATTATGCAAGCTGCAAAAAATCAGATTTTTAATAAACCTCAGCATGTCCCAAAGGTAAAACAGTTATGAAACTTAAGCATGAACAAGAAAAGGGGTGGCTTTGGTTGTCTTCGTGTTGTGAGGATTTAGGAACCAAACCAATCCTTACTTCATGCAAAACAGAAAAATGTTAGCTCTGTGGATCCAAGGAAAGGAAGCTTTCTGTGGGGAAAACCCTGCCTGAAATGAATAAATCCAAGCCTGTGTCTCCAGCAAAGACCCTGGACAGAGTCTTAATGAACAATGTGATGCTTCATGAGATTTCTCTTATGATAAGCTTTTTGCAAATACCGCAAGAGAAATTAAAAGAAGCAAGTGTGGCGAGAGTATTGCTGACTGACTCAAACATGAGGATGTGCAAGAAGCCTCAACAGCATTCATCTTTTATCAGCTGAACCCAGTGCAACATGCTTATTGCCATGGTTTGATAAGCTGGCTGAAAGAATCTGACTTCAGCAGAAGCAAGTGCCAGGTGGGACTCGCCTAGCTTTAGAGCAAGAGAAGTTAGACGCCCAAGTCTCAATTTATCAAATCCTCCATGGGCAGAAAGAAGACCATCCACATACATCCTAAAGTTAGAGCAGACCTACACGACTAGCCTTAACTTGGACACAGGTTTTTGGTAGACTGGAGTTCATACAGAGGAATGCCACCCAGCCATGCCCATCACTAAGGCACACAAACATGGGTGCTCCTGACGAGGTGGATGGGGAACCACATGGGAAGGTTTGGCTCAGCACCCCCATATATACCCAAACGGTTTTGATTTCAGCAGTTGTTGGGTCAGGCCCTAAAAAAAAAGCCACACCATGCAGCTGGTTTCTGCCAGTTACACCTAGCTGGGGAAGAGAGGGTGTCCCCATCTGAAGCAGAGACATCCTTTCCTGTGTCTGGCCTGCCTACAGAGAAAGAAGAGACAGGGCAGTCCTAGCAGGACCCACACCCACTAGAACTTCACAAAACCTCATTTAAAACCTTTTAGTCCTCCTCAGGGTTCCCAAAACTCCCCAGTGTTAGGCCATCACACTGCCCAACAGGTCGCATAAGCAGCGGTACACACTGATCTGGGGAGGTAACAAACTTCCACCAAAGTTGAGTTTCTGTTTTAAGTCACTAATGCTCATGTCCTTGGTGGAGATGTACTGTGTCCACACACTGGCACAGCAGCCACAGATGTGTTTTTAGCAGCTGCCCCCAAGCTGGTGGAGATCTGCATCTCACAGCTGCAACTTTGCACAAAAAGGGGCACACAGCAGAAAGGATCTTTCCCAAGGCAACATACCTTCCATTTTCCAAGATGATACAAGCAAGAAGAGAATGTGTAATTATACCTTAATAATGTACAGCCTCTACTGTCCTCTTAAACGTCTGGCATGTTATACACATGTACACATGCACTGAAATATCTTCTGTTGTGATCCCTATAGGCCAGAAAGCACTGGATCCACCACTGGAGAGGTAAACTGAAGGTTGTGTTTTATAATGCTCTGTGTAACCTCCCCCTGCCCTGAAGATACCAGGCACAGGTGTGATGCCACCCCACTGCACAGCTTTGACTTTGGCTGCAGAGGAAGCCACTAAGCTGTGAGAAAGCTGTGGGGAAAGTCTAGAGATTAAAACCTTGCAAGATAAGAAAAGCAAAGACTGAAATAGGGTTGCTGAGGCAGGTGTCATTGACAGTTCAAAGATTCAAGAGGAGGAATGCTAACACCAAAAGGTAAAAGGGTCCTAAGGAGAACTGACAGATGACAACTCAGCCACATAAAGGATGGGCTCCAGGGACCCTTCTCCTCCCAATCCATGTCTGCTCAGTCAGCCAAGTCTCTCCAGACATTGTACCAGTGTGGTTGGTGGGCACACCGAGGATTAGCTTGCATTTGATGAGTCACCAGGCTGCTTTGCAGGCAGTGGCCAAAAACTATTTTGTTCTTTCAAAGCATATTTACAGGACCAATTTTTGGGATGCAGTACTGAAGTTACCTGAACAGTATAACCCAAAGACAGTCAGTGTGAGAACTTTTTGTAAGAGAAAACGGTACTTACCGACTTGTCCTTACTTTTTGCAGCTGTGGAGGGGACAAAAGAAAAGTTAGAGGAATGTTACTTAGCAGTTTCCATTAAAACCACTGCAAGACACCAGAGAAAGTGCAGCTCAAAACAAATTACAGAACAAACACAGTATTGTTGAGGAAGAGTAAATTTTCAGTTTAAGGTGAACTGAAGGGTCAAGGAGGTTATTGGGACAAGGAGGTTATTGGGAAAAACTTTGCTTGACTGCCTTTTGTTTTTCCAGGCTATGCCTAGACTCAAACACAACCAGGAAAAATTTAAAAAAAAAAAATAAAAAATCAAGGACTGATGAGACAAAACATCCCATCTTACTGTGACTGCTCACTATACATCATCCAGCATGGTGGTAAACCACACGCAGGAGGTGAATCCTGTTTTAATTCACTCTCATGGATGTTACTCTAAAGGAACAACCTGAAGATGCCCTATCAGGGGTTCCCATAGCTCAGACCCAAGGACTGCTGACTATGCATCCCAGTGACATGACCCACATTGGCAGTCATTCCCATAACCTGGAGATTAACCCTGGAAGCACAGGGGAGGGTCCCACCAAGACCAGCAAGAACAGACAGCTGCCCACAGCCCTGAAGTCACTGCCAGTTGCTCACAGCAGGTTTCACTACCCCTGGCAGCCCAGCTGAGGGGACAGGCCCAAAGGCTGAACCTACACCGTCTCAGATAAAGGCCCCGTGCCCACATAGTGGATGTCAGCATTTCCTACAAAACCACATGAGCGAGGTCTTATCATAATGATAATGAACAAGTACAAAATATGAACTTTGAAATCCCTGCTTGCAAATGAAGTGTGCCCACAATGGGCCTCTAAGAAAAATGTTTGCCAAGATCATTCAGTCCATAGTTCACAACAAATGAAAACAGCTGACAGCAACACTGGTGTTTGACTTTAAGTAGCATTGTGTCACCTTCAAAAATGATTTCAACAAATTGTTTTGATTCTCTCCTTCACTGCTGCAGACAATACTGTCTGTTGTGATGCAGGTAATTAAAGAATCCATTTTCTTGTAAAACAAGTAACATTCACACAGTGTAACACATCAACTTCGGGGCACATACAGATACCCAAATCATTAAAGCTATTAGTAATGTTCCTTACACAACTCATAGGAGCAGATACACAAAGGATGTCAAGGCATTAGCTATAGAGGCTGCCTTCATAACAACACCTTCATTATTTCCAGTTGCTGACCTTTCCAGCACACATGTACCATGCTGCCAGCTTTTTGGGTTTGGGGTTTGATTTTTTTTAATCAACATCAGTTTGAGCAGCCACTTCCCATAGTTGCCAAGGAAGTCAAAAAGCAATGAAGGGAAAAAAAACCACCTGAAAAGAGGAACTTGTGGCTTTCACTAGTGCCTCATCAGAGCAGTGTTTCCTTTGGGCAGCCTCTCATTCTCTCCCATAAAGGAAAGAACCTCCTGCTTTCGCCACAAAACCCTGAGGAGCTTTACATCTTCCCTCTAAGCAGTTATGCACTTTGTACTCCCTTAAGATATTAAAATCTTTCTAAAGAGCATAAAGACAGAAGGCACTGAGTTCTTGGCTCAGGCACTCAATGTAAATAGTTATTTACTGGTGGGTTACTCTTCTCTTTCTCACATTTGCTGACAAGGTGGAGCTAAGCTTACAGCTCTGACCCCTCCCGCAGCAGCTCCGACCAGCACAGCTCCCTGCGCCCACTGAGACGGTGCAGCTCTTGCGGGTCATAGCCCATGTCACAAGATGGGAACGCAGTTCCTTCCTCCGTGGAACAGTCACAACTAGTTGAAAACCTGGGCCACAGGCATGAAGTATAACTCTGAACGCAATCACGCTGTCGCCCACGATGTTCCCTGGCTCCAGGGTGAGCCTGGTTTCCTGCCGCCGGACTCCTGACACTCCTTGGAGCAGTGTCCACAGAAGGATGCTGATGCCGTAAGAGCATGGGACTTCAGGAGTCCCTGCTTCATTCACACCATGCTCTTCCAGGAACCACGTAAGCAAGCCCGTAACGCAGCAAGCCTGATGTTACACGCACAGGCCCAGCTGCAACGAGGTTTTTTTTCCCCTTCCCTGAGACACCACCGTTTTCCCAGCCGGCTGCCCCCGGCAGCAAGCCCCTGGCTGCACTGCCGAGCTCTGCACGCTCATCGCTACGGTTCCCCGCCCACAGAGGACCGATCTGCTCCCTGAAGACACAGTGGCAACTCCTCATATTTTGGGCATCTCAGGTTCTTCTCCTACACGAGACAAGTTTTCCCCAGCTGGGGAACTGCTTCCCTGGAGAAGTGTGCCAACAGGAGGAAGGGATGGCTGATGAAACCGAGGGGCTGTAAGGCGTCCTCAGCCCCGCCCAGAGCCAGCCCCGGCGTCCCGGGACCCCTCGGTCAAGCAGCCAGCTCCCCGCGGGCCGCCCACAGTCCGGCAGGACACAGTGGGCAGCAGGAAGGTGGCTTGAGGACCCTCCCCGCTCCCCAGCCCGGTAACAGCATCTCATCCCGCGGCGCCATCACCCCCCGACCCGGGATGAGGGAAGGGGCTGGAGGGGAGTGTGGAGGAGGGGGCATATCCCACCCCAGGTCCCCCGCCGTCCCATCCATCCCATCCCGCGGCACCTACCCATGTTGCCGGCGCGGTCCCGGCGGAGCACTCTGCGAGGTAAGAATGGGTGAAAGGAAATACCAGAGGGGGCCGGGTTTTAAAGAGCGATCGGGCCCCGCCCGGCCCCCGCCCCGGCCCTGGCAGCTGGTGCTGCGGTGGGCGGTGACGTCGGGCTGGGGCAGCACCGCGGCGGTCTGCGGGGTGCCGGCGGTGGGGGAACTTATCGCCGGGCTCGCCCGCCCTTGGCCCGGCGTTTTGGACCTGTGCTGCGTTAGCGCAACGCACCGGAGAGAGTTTAACAACCGACTCTGACCCTTCCCACCGCCCTCTTTCCGCTCCGGCTTTTCAACGAGTGTCACGCTGCTCGTTTGCTGCTTGCGTTGCGAGGGCGGGAGGCGGGGGGGGGGGGGGGATATTCCCTTTCTACGGCTGAGAGGAAGCACGGAGCCAGTGCCGTTAGGCTAAACTGAGCGCCGCACAGTACTCGTGCCACAGGTTGTCCCTTTGCAGTCAGCTTGCGGATGGGAAAGTCCCTGGAGCGAGCAAGCCGAGTACACACACGCTGCACGGACGGCCTCCTTCCCTCCTTCCCAGCCAGGGGCACCGGCTTCCTCATGGCTGCTGCTGCCAAAGGCGAGTGGAAACACAAGTGTGCCAGCGGGCACTCAGTTTCTAATGATGCCTGACCGGCGTCTCCCATAAAGTGGTGGTTCTCAGAAGCTGCCCAGAGAAGCTGTGGCTGCCCCATCCCTGGCAGTGTCCAAGGCCAGATTGGACGGGGCTTTGGGCAACCTGCTGTAGCAGAGGGTTGGAACTAGGTGGGCTTTGAGGTCCCTTCCCACCCAAAGCAGTCTGTGAGTCCGTGTTTGTGTAACCCAGTTTGCTCATCACTTCAGTCTGCCTGCAGCAGCCAGTCGACCTGCGAGCTGCATGTGCAACCAAACTACAGGACAGAATGCTGATCAATGCCACGTGATGTATGTTTCGTGATGAACTTTACCTTACCTTAGCTTTGTATGTGAAATAAATGGATGAGAAGCTTATGGTGAGGACTGCTGGAACACGAGGTCAACAATAAGAGCAGGTTCGCAAAGCTGCTCGCTACTAGAGACTTGACCATACTCAGAGAGAGGAAACAGAAAGATGTTAGCACATATTGTCAAAAAAAAGAAGAGGTTTCTGAAGGAAGAATAAAGCCCTTCTTTGAGGCTTGCTGATGTTGTGTTACACTGACCTGTGGTTTATGTAATTGGTCCGATACCATTTCCTACAGGTTAATTTCCTACACTTAGTAATTACCTGCCTGCTGAACATGTTGATTTCTTCTTGGGTACAAACCAAACAAGCCTTGCAATATATTGCAATGTGGAATATGCACGGTCGGCACCTCAAGTGCTAAGGAAGGCTGCTCTGACCTGTGGTGTAACGCTACAGCTAAACCCAGACTTCTTAAACCGTGTTTAATGGGAGTAATCTGCCCAAAGGAGCTTATCAGTTACTCATACTCTTTGGCTGTTAAATTCATGAGTAAATTCTTATGGTAAAGAATGAATGTGTGGTTATAGCTCTATTTATAGCATGGAGTCCTGTAAGAAATAGAAATACTGCCATGTGAGTTCCACTGCCACAGCTGCCACGAGTCAAACATCAATGCTCTGCAATATATATATGTGTATGTATATATTTCACAGAATCACAGAACATTAGGAGTTGGAACCTTGAAAGATCATCTAGTCCAACCCCCCGGCCAGAGCAGGATCACTGAGACTAAATCATACAGGATTTTATACACATACAGTATTTATACATACACAGTATTTATACATATATATATGGTCACACAGCACAGGCAGTGTTGTGTTTCTCTATTACAGTTACTCCAGCAACACAAGCAGTCTGTAATACAGAGAAGAATGCTAAAATCACTGATACAGAAGTACAGTATATCTCAAGTACAGAAATAACTGAGAAGCTACCATTGCTTTTGAGCTGTTAAAGTACGAAATGAACCACAGGGCTTCTTTCCTGAGCATTTGGTCTCATCCTCTTGCATAAACAACGGTGGTGAATGCGTATTTCAGTTTGTTCCCAAGCACATCTGTGCATTGGGTAGAAACAAAGAGCAGGCCTTTGATGTTTTTTCCAAGAAAGACATACAAGTAGGAAGCAGAAATTAAGAAAATAGTCACCTATTTTCGCAGCAATTTGAGATAAACTAGCTAGTTAGATCACCATGGCCAGCACTCATGCTGTCTGTCAGTGTTCAAGGACTCTCTTAAACCAAAAATGAAAAAAACCCCCAGATATCTCCTAACGATACTAGTGAAGAATCCACCCTGATAAGTACAAATGTTTTCATTTTCCCCACAGAAAGAGATGAAGGTACACACAAGTTGCTTCTCAGCTGCTTCTGAAGTGTATCAGATTCTGCTTTCATTTAGGGAAGTTGAATCTACACAGTTGACCTCAGTGGTTTCCTTCAGACAAGAGTTTGCGGTTGGAGGCTTTCAGTTATCTAGCAGGGCTCACTTCTGAGAGAGTTGGTTAGTAGGGTTGCTTAATAGTCAGCAAGCAAAGCCTAAATGTGCTTCTGCTTTCTTCTGCAATTCTCGTAATTCAGTGTGCATTTCAAGGTATAATAGAAAACTCACAGAATCACAAGGTTGGAAAAGACCTTTAAGATCATCAAGTCCAACCGTTCCTGTCCTATGCTAAACCATATCCCTAAGTACCTCATCTACCCATCTTTTAAACACATCCAGGGAAGGTGACTCAACCCCCTCCCTGGGCAGCCTGTTCCAGGCCCTGACAACTCTTGCAGTGAAGAATTTTTTCCTAACATCTAATCTGACCCTGCCCTGGCACAGCTTTGTGCCATTTCCCCTTGTCCTGTCTCCTGTCACCTGGCTGAAGAGACCATTGCCCACCTCTCTACAACCTCCCTTCAGGCAGCTGTAGGTGGTGATAAGGTCTCCCCTCAGCCTCCTCTTCTCCAGGCTAAACATTCCCAGCTCCCTCAGCTGTTCCTCATAAGATTTGCCCTCCGGCCCCTTCACCAGCCTGGTTGCCCTTCTCTGGACTCGCTCAAGGACCTCAATGTCCTTATGGTGAGGAGCCCAGAACTGGACACAGCACTCGAGGTGTGGCCTCACACTATTTTAACACAAGCCAGGATGCCATTGGCCTTCCTGGCCCCCTGGGCACACAGCTGGCTCATATTCAGTCGGCAGTCAACCAACACCCCCAGGTCCTTCTCTGCCTGACATAACTTTGAAAAATTAAGTACAAACCACAGTACGGTATTTCTGTAGTCTCTGCATGTTCAAATGACACGTTATGCAAAGACCACAGGCTAGCACGACTGTTTGGCTGTACAGGTGGATATTTTAATTGATGGGTACTTTACTCTGTTATTAGTTAAGTGCCGCAAAATATCACCCAGTTAAAGGCCGTAGGGAAGTCGGCAAGGTTGTTTCCTCGTGCCTGGTAGGTAGGAAGAGCACAATCATTTCAGAGAAGCGAGGTGAATCCATAGTATGGAATAGCTGATAACAATGAGTCGTTGTTCATTATTTAACGAACCTGAGTTAAGACTGAAGTATCTCAAAGCAAATGAAGACAAAGTACAATTTGTTAGAATATGCATATTTTATAAAGATTAGTAAGTGGTTGTGACTCGGTCTTTTAGATTGGAAAAATGATAATAAAGAAACTGCAAGGGTGTGCAGCTCATCATGGGGTAGCAAGTACCATGTGGGATGCTGGAAACTGGTTCAGGTAGTGCGTTAAATCCATCATGAACAGAGACTAATGGATTTCACTCTATAACTACAACTCACTTGGCTTTCACACCGATAGTTGCCAAATACTAATGCTAGTCACTTCCCAGTAACTACTCCTCCCAAGATAATACATCCTTCCAAGAAAAATTTATCTGCACCTTCCAGATGGGGAATCTGAGGAGGGCACCAGGGGTCTCTGAGGAAGGGGCTGCAGCAGGTCAGCCACATTCAGCTCCCAGCCCCAGAACTTCCATGCGCTGTGCACCACCATATGCGGCATCAGGTTTGGTATTTGAGACGCTCACTTAACTTCAATGCCATGATCAACTTTGGCCCCTAAACCCCTGGTGGTTCAGCCCCAAACAGCATCTGAGCACCGTATGCCGCTTGCTCACTCCCACGGGAGAAACAGACAGAGCCTTCATGGGGTGGGATAAGGACAGTTTACTGACAAAAGCACTGTGAAAGGGGAACAAAAATAGCCATGGCAAATTTTACTCACACACAGAGATAACACAGGGCACCCTACCAACCCAATGATAACAGAGTGCTGCACAACGCAAGGACACCACCTCAGCTGCACTCAGACTGCTCTGGAGGTACCAGCAGTGCCCCTCCCCAACCAGCCCCTTTTATGGCGGAGTGATGTCAGGTGGTGTGGAAACAGCCCCGGGTTAACTGGGGGCTGGCTGCTTGGGGAGGTTGACTCTGGCCTGGGCAGAACCAGGACAACTTGCTACTTCAGAAGTTTGGTAAACCAAATCAGGGACATGCAGAGCAAGAGAGGGTTGTTTTGTTGTTTTTTGTTTTCTACCATCCCAGCAGCATTTGGTGGGTATTTCTCCCCAGAAAAAGGAAATTAGCTCATCTCCTGTGTCCCCAAAGGGACATGGCATCTCCAGCAGGTCTGTCTGTCCACACACTGAGTACATGGGTGGAGGGGGAAGCAGGGGAGCGGGAACTAGACCAGAGACCCATACATAAATAAAGTAACTAAGTAATCTTTATTTACCTGGAGCTGCCCCAGACTGGTGCCAAAGCCTTTTGGCTCATGAGCAGTGCCGGTGGCAGCACGCAGAGTTAATGTGGCACATGTAGACCTAATGGGTTCATGGTACACAAAACGTTATATGGTCACTTCTGCCAAAAAGTGCTGCCGGTTTTTTTTATTCTTGCTGAAAATACAAGGCCAATAAGTGATAGAGAGTTTTGCTTCCAGTTCGATGCCTCTGTTTGGTAACGCTGCCTTCTCTGTAGGCCCAGTTATACCCACTTACATTTTTATTAGTGGGAGGAGTACAAAATGGATCACCATTAAGGAAAACAAGCCCCACACAGACATGTCAGAAGCAGAAGCGATCCACCATGAACGAGGGGCATCCCCACAGAGATGGGATTTACTCCTTGTCCACTTCATCTTTATATCCACCTTTTATACAGTAGGAGTCCTGTCTCTGTCAGGACAGCACCTTCGCTGCTTTTTTCCCTTGGGGAATTCGATGGGACAGTGGTTTGTGCAAGTCTGGGTTTAATACAGAACTCTGGTTCTGGAGGTGCAGGACTGTATGGAAACCAGCATGAGCTGCCAAGTGCAAGATGGAGTTGAAAAATCTCAGACTTCGAGATGTTACCATCCCTTCCAGCCTTGAAATGCCTTTGTAGGTCCAGCCTTCTGCATTAACCTTTGCACCACACAGTCACCAAACAAAGAGAGCACATACCAGGCTGTGCCTCTGTCACACATCAGGCCCGAGACGGGGAGCGCAGAAACACACATGGTAATCCCGGTTCTGATGCCGAGTTCCCGTCAGCCCTTATGCAATTGGGCTCTGAGGCTGGGAGCTTCTCGCCTGCCAAGCGAGGGCACTCCCAGTTGCTACGTGAGGTAGACAAATAGGAGTGTTAGCATAAGTATTAAAGGCAGCTGGTCAGGGAAGTAGGGCAGAAGAAGAGAGCTCCTGATTGAAAGCCTTTGTTTTCCTTTTGCCCACAGAGAAATATGTACCCTCGAAACGTAATCATATGTCATAAGGGTGTAAGTATCCTGCACCCAGCTGGGATTCAACTCTTTCACTGGGTAGTGGAAGATTTTGGGTACCTCTCCTTTTCCTCACATTAGATTGGATTTTGCTGACACGCACCATCCTCCCCTCTGTCCTAAGGCAATGCAAGTTTGCTGAATGCTGTTTGCAGCACACTGAAACCACCCAACCATCTCTTTGTTGGTCAGTTTGTTTGCTTTGTTCTTCCACATTGATACTCTTCTTCTGAAGCTTTAGACCTGACATTTTCAAGTGAACTTTTTAGCTTGTCATTGCGTCATGCCTTCTGAAGTTTCATCACTAGCATGTTCTCAGACAAACTATACTTAGCTTTTTTCCTGAGGACAGCACATCAGAATCTCAGCGATGCAGCAGCTGCTAGGGCTGCCTGGATTATCTTGTCCATTTACACAACCAGCCCTACGAAATGAATCACGTTGTTGACTGGACAATGCAAGTACAAGTGTCACCTCTTGGCCAATCTGTTTCGACTCAAGCACATGTAAAAGACTGGAGTCAAACTGACATGATGTTTAGGAACTGAAATGTGATCTGCACATGACTTGACTTGGAAAAATACTTAGATGATTACCTATAAGTGATCACCACACCTTCTCCCCCCAAATAAGTCACCTTACAAGATTGGATGCTCACATTTCCAAGGGAAAATATCCTTTGACTTTGTACATCATTTTTAGGGAGGGAGTGGCAGTGCTGCTTTGCAAAACATACATAACTTCAGATGACATCAATGTCCTCAGTGGAAATATTCTGAGTTCAGGTATAGGACAAGCTCGTATAATTTCCTAGAGATGCATTTTCCAGTGTTGAAATTTTGCAACTTGAGACCAAGAGCCTCACTGAAATTTGTTTGAGACCTCCCAGGTCCTTCACTGACTGTGAACACCCACCCTACCCCCCTATTTTCCCTTGCAAAGCATCTCCCAGCTTCCAACCTCTTTCAATCCTCCTGCTCCTCTTTTTGCACTCTCAGGCCCTCACCTGGACCCCCACCCCTGCAAAATGGAGTTTGGTCTATGGAAGCAAGAAATATCGAGATGGGGCTGGACTGTAAAAGCCAACTGTATCCTGGGCTGCATCAAAAGCAGCTTGGCCAGCAGGTCGAGGGAGTTGATTCTGCAACTCTGCTCTAGTGAGAACCCACCTGCAGTACTGCACCCAGCTCTGGGGACCTCAGTACAAGAAGGACATGGAGCTGTTGGAGCAAATTCAGAGAAGTGCCACAGAGATGATCTGAGGGCTGGAGCACCTCTCCTGTGGATACAACCTGAGAGAGTTGGGCTTGTTCAGCCTGGAGAAGAGAAGGCTCAAGGGAGATCTTATAGTGGCCTTCCAGTACCTGAAGGAGCCTATAGGAAAGCTTCAGAGAGACTGTTTACAAGGGCATGGAGTAATAGGACACGGGGTAATGGCCTTCAGCTGAAGGAGGGTGGGTTTAGATTAGATATCAGGAAGAAGTTCTTCCCTGTGAGGGTGGTGAGGTCCTGGTATGGGTTGCCCAGAGAAGCTGTGGCTGCCCCCTCCCTGGCACTGTTGAAGGCCAGGTTGGATGGGGCTTTGGGCAGCCTGGTCTAGTGGAGGGTGTCCCTGCCCATGGCAGGGGGTTGGAACTGGATGGTAACAACCCAAACCAGTCTGTGATTCTAATATGGCTTCATCCATGAAGCAAAAGCATCACCTTCATATTGCTGTATCTCCTAGGGCTTTCCTGCCTCTCTACTTCTCTTTGGTCTTTCCCAGTGCCACCTCTAACCTTCTCTAGCTGATTGGTTTTTTTTTTTTAATACTTGTCCAAATCAGAAAAAAATTGTGTTACTTTTGACCTATTGACCTGTGCAGTTCTACTCTTATTTTCTTGGTTCCTGGCACTCTCTTGAGCATCTAATTCCCAGTAAGCAGCACAACACAATTCAACTACTTTGTTCTTTTACCTTTTAAACCCTTCCCTTCTTATGCTTGGAAACCCCAGGATTTACTATCACTTGGATTTGCTTACACTTCCTGCTCACAGCTCAACCTATTTTCTCCTCATGGGGGGCAGAGATTTTGGAAAGAAAGAAAGGAAAATATGTTAAAACCCCCACAAAACCCCAACTAGCAACAGCTTTTTTGCTTCTTGAAAAGGCATCTAAGTGAACTGCATTCAATACGAAGGTGAAATGCCACAGTATGTAGACCACCCAAACCTACGTATTCATAAACTGAAATGGCAGCTCATAAATAACTTAGTCCTGAGTGTCAGCAGAACTAGTTGCTGGGCTACTCGCTGCTTCCCTCAATGTAATGAGTTTTCCAAGAAACAGGAGACAGTCTTGTGAGAGGAAACAGAGAGACATAGAAAACAAGGAGCATATTGCCACTGAGCAGTCCTGTTTGTACAGAACTATGTGGAACCTGTGTAATGACAAGGAAATAGGTTTTTTAGGAAGTCAGTAAGAATTTTATCAGAAAAGTTAGTGCTTCTAACAATGAAGTGAATTGTTTTCATTTCAAGTATTTTAGCAAGGTTTTTTTTCCTTGGGGATGCAGATCTCAGGGCCCAGAGAGTACCAACAGTCTCTTCAACCTCTACCTACAATAACTTTATAGTCAGATGAATTCATTTCTTCACACAAGGTTCTGGGAAACTTCAGAGTGTCAGTTTGGGAGGAAACCCACATTCTCAAAGGCATCCTGTATGAATGTAGGGGATCTAGAATATTTTCAGGTCAGGCCAAAAGCAAAGCCTGGGGGCTTAACAAGCATGACTCAAAATAGTAGGACCATTCCTACTCTGGATACACTCATTGCTGGAATACCCAGATGTTATCCTTCAGTACGCATTTGTATGTGTTGAGATGTAGTCCACTTGTCAGAAGGAGCTCCTGGACAGCCCAAGAACTGAACAAAAGAAAAATAGTGATCTACTCACAAAAAAGATTGCCTGTGGCCTTCTAGCACTGTCCTCATCAAAGAAGTAGCATCAGGAACACAGAGATTTTAATTCTGTAATTAAATTCCCTGCAATTTTGGTACTGAAAGCTCTCCTGTGAATGAAAAGACTCACTTTTTAGCAGCTCTAGACAGGAAACATCTTTGATACATACATCTGAACTAATGTTTTAAGGAACAGCAATGTGGGGAGACAGGTCCTTTTTCACCAGCAGAACCTTTTACATTCTTTGCTCTCCCTTATGAGAGTGGAAATGAAACCTCCATCTCTGAGCATCCTGCCTGAAATCATGTAATTGAGGGAAAGTTGCAAGGGGAAGAAGAATGAAGGGTGTAACATGATTGAGCTCCTGCAGTCTCCAGTTCTTCTGGTAAGCATGGCTGCTAGGTGTGGGAAAGGTAATGATTGCAAACTCTACCTCTTATCTTTAGAGACTTTAAAAAAAAAACAACACAAAGCCAACCAGTAAATATAATAATCAAGTTCTGCCACTCATTGTCTTGTGGTGGAAGAAGTTAGAACAAAAGGTAGCAAAAAAACAGACCATCATAGAATCACAGAATGGTCTGGGTTAGAAGGGACCCCAAGGATCACAGAGCTCCAACCCCCCTGCCACAGGCAGGGCCACCAACCTCCAGGCCTGGATCTACACAAGGTTGCCCAGGGCCCCATCCAGCCTGGCCTTGAACACCTCCAGGGACGGGGCATCCACCACCTCTTTGGGCAGCCTGTTCCAGCACCATCATGTCCAATTACGTCAGATGTAAACACTGAATATAGCCATGGCAGTGGTGTATAGTATTTTTTGTTGCCACAGATGTCACATTTTGAGAATTCTGCTTATTCAGTCCTAAAAAAGACATCTGAAGATATAGCTGAAGTTTCAGGAGACTTTTTAAGTTATTCAAACACCTGCAGTTGGCTATACAAGAGAATGAAACCGTTTAATATGCTGTCTAATCAAAGGTTGTATCTTGTCTGATATATTGATTAATACTTACTTTTTGCTGCTCTCTCAACTGTGCAAGTTTGCAGAACTTGCAGTTATTTTTCTACTGCAAATTTTTATAAATGAGAGCGTTTTACAGAAGAATCTGTTGTTAATCAGAAGGTAACAGGCCTGATGGGTCCAAAACAGGGATTCAGAACTCACAGCTGTAATTCCCTCTTTGCTATTGATCCACTGGCACTTCAGTGAATAATCAAAACTTTTCTGTCTGAAAAAACCTAACAGTTACCAACCTTTGCAGATATTAATTGGATTTTCACACGGAAAATTTTCTACTTCTGTACCCTAAAAATGCTATAGAATATGATGATACCTCCCATTCAGAATTGCTTAAGCCTCCTTATGGTCGAGTTACTCTCACTCCCTGGTATAAAAAGGACAGGGATCTCCTGGAGAGAGTCCAGAGAAGGGCTACGAAGATGATTAAGGGCCTGGAGCATCTCCCCTATGAGGAAAGGCTGAGTGAGCTGGGGCTGTTCAGCCTGGAGAAAAGAAGACTGAGGGGGGACCTAATTAATGTTTATAAATATCTTAAGCATGGGAAGCAGGGGGAAATGGCCAGCCCCTTTTCAGTCATCTGTGGGGGCAGGACAAGGGGCAATGGCTGTAAACTGGAGCACAGGAAGCTCCGCACCAACATGCGGAAGAACTTTTTCCCAGTGAGGGTGACAGAGCCCTGGCACAGGCTGCCCAGGGAGGTGGTGGAGTCTCCTTCTCTGGAGATATTCAAGACCCGCCTGGACGCCTATCTGAGCAATATGAGCTGGGGAGCCTGCTTTGGCAGGGGGGTTGGACCCGATGATCTCTCGAGGTCCCTTCCAACCCCTGTGCTTCTATGATTCTGTGATACTCACGTTGTCAGTCTTGTGATCCCACACCTAGGCTACGAAAAAAAAAATCTTCCTTTTAAAAGATTTCCAGTTTTTCAACCTATCCAAGAGATACATTATATACAAAAGAAACATCTTCTGTGGTGGGAACAGTCCCTCATAATACAAAACCAACACAGGGCAACATTTCCCAACAGCCTGTGTCAAAAAGCCAAGACACAAAAGGAAAAAAAACTAAGAAAAATAAAAGGAAAAAGGGGAAAAAAAGGCATGCAAGCAGAATAGATTGCTCTATTTTTTGTTTGGAAAGTGATGTGGAACAGATTAGCCTGCAAAGAAGTGCTTTCTCACATAAACAAGCAATTATATCTGGTTGAGAGCAAAAGCTCTTTGAAACGCTCCCGCCTAGTTATAGGTAAGAGCACTAAAAACCACCCTAATAAATAAAAGCCTCAAATGGAAGGGCTGGTTATTGCAGAAAGGCTTTAAGACACCTGAGCAATTTAGTAACAGGCTATAAAATCATCCTCCAGAAAACAAATAGAGCGTAAGGTACACAAATCACTTGAACTGGAGTGGCTGAGAATCAGTTTGGGTATCAGAAGTTAATCCAGGCCTATCCCTCCAGAATCACAGAATGTTGGGAGTTGGAAGGGACCGCAAAAGATCATCTAGTCCAACCCCTCTGCCAGAGCAGGATCACTGAGACTAAATCACACAGGAACACATCCAGGTGGGGTTTGAATGTCTCCAGAGAAGGAGACTCCACCACCTCTCTGGGCAGCCTGTGCCAGTGCTCCATCACACTCACAGTGAAAAAGTTCCTCCTTATATTCACATGGACCTTCCTGTGCTCCAGCTTGCACCCATTGCCCCTTGTCCTATTGCTGGCCATCACTGAGAAGAGCCTGGCTCTGACCTCCTCACTCTCACCCTTTACATATTTATAAACATTAATTAGGTCACCCCTCAGTCTCCTCTTCTCTGAGCTAAACAGTCCCAGCTCCCTCAGCCTCTCCTCATAAGGAAGGTGTTCCACTCCCTTAATCATCTCGGTGGCCCTGAGCTGGACTCTTTCAAGGAGTTCTGTGTCCTTCTTGAACTGAGGGGCCCAGAACTGGGCACAATATTCCAGAACTGCTGATGCTTTAGAAGAAGTAAGTACTAGAAGTAAGAAGTACTAGAACAGAGCCAGCATTTATCTGGTTCAATACTGGAGTTAGATTTACATACTTTTAAGTTAACTATTTTAACTAAGCTTGTATACTGTGACTAGAAAGCAGTTATTTATTCATTGCAGTTTCTAGTACATTATTACCTTCCTTTTTACTAATGTAGTATCGATCAGGAATGCTTTGGTTACCAAGTCCTGCTACTGTAGCTTACAGTGAAAAATCAAGTCTGTCCAAGCAGCAAACGTTGATCTGGATCCTCTCTGTAAGAACCAGGAATGATGGATACATCAAATAGGCTAGGACCTATTGTGTGACCTCCTTTCTGATAAAATCAGTAAGAGGTATCCACAGATATATTTGTCCTCCTATTGAAAAAGATTGATCTCATTCTCTTTTTCAGAACATTTGCTGGAAGTGGATGAGAAAACATGGTCAAAGAGCAAAGTATCATCATATTACTCCCACATCCATTCACTTAGAGTTCCTGGAGACAAGGCGCAGTTTCTGGTTTTGCATCCTACTGAAATGACTTCCTTTCCTTTGCTATCAGATAAGGTGAGCTCCTAATAAGGCCTCTCGGCTATCGCTTGCTTTGTTAATATTCACACTGAACTTTCCTTCATGGTTCACTTGGGAACAGCTGAGGCTGGTTATCTGCCTCACATTCTCCAACCAGTAACCCTTGATAAGCTTCTCTGGAGCTCTGCAAAACCTGCCAGAAAAGGCATCTAATTGCACTCGGCTGGGACAACAGAATTTTTCACAGGACAAACATTGCCTGCTACAGAAAAAATCCAGTATCTTCAGAAGAGATTGATGCTGCCCCACTGAAGATCCTCAGTGGCATCCCACCTTGTTGTGTGGGATCATTAGATCTTATCCTTGAGAAGAGGAGGCTGAGGGGAGACCTTATCACCACCTACAACTACCTGAAATTATAGGGTGTAGAGAGGTGGGTGATGGTCTCTTCAGCCAGGTGACAGGAGACAGGACAAGGGGAAATGGCACAAAGCTGCACCAGGGCAGGGTCAGATTAGATGTTAGGAAAAAGTTCTTCACTGCAAGAGTTGTCAGGGCCTGGAACAGGCTGCCCAGGGAGGGGTTTGGGTCACCAACTCTGGATGTTTTTAACAGACGAGTAGATGAGGTACTTAGGGATATGGTTTAGCATAGGATGGGAACATATGGACTTGATGATCTTAAAGGTCTTTTCCAGCCTTGTGATTCTGTGACTCTGTGAGTCTGTGATCATTAAAGAATAGGAAGACAGATCTCTGGTGCAAGATGACCCAAGTAAGGATGAACTGAGAAGATATTTAGGATACCTTTGTAGTACATGTGCACAGTTCAGAATATTTGTGTCTGGATCATCATGATGAGCTTGAACCACATCGTGGAAACAATAGTCAAGAAGATGCTCTGTCTGATGCTGACCATGACTAGGGATGAGGTGATCAGGATACAAGGAAATGGAATGAAGCTACCATCAGTGGAAGTTCAGATTGGACATTAGGGAAAGGGACATTAGGGAAAGGGTCTTCACTGAGAGGGCAGTTGGTCACTGGAACAGGCTCCCCAGGGGAGTGGTCACAGCAACAAGGCTGTCAGAGTTCAAGGAGTGTCTGGTTGACACTCCTAGTAATGAGGTTTAGTTTTAGATAGTCCTTCCGAGGGAGTTGGACTCAATGATCTTTATGGGTCTCTTCCAACTGGAGATAGCCTATGATTCTATGATTGTTTTCTAAACCCGAACACTGCTGATGTGCCCTATGAAAGAGGAGCTAAACACAGTGAAGACTTTGGCTAAATGGCTTATTTTCAGGGATAACTTGTTTGTTTGCTTGTTTTTGTTTCCAGAACAAGGCCACCACATCTGGAGAGAATGGAGAATGGGCAAATAAGACTGTTCAGAGACTGGGCCCTGCAGATGGACTGGTAAGAGAAGGACCAGTGAGCAGTCTCTCTAAAGGCAGAGACCTGAACTAAAGGAAGCCATGGTACAGACAGAACCAGGCACCAACATTATCTCAAACAGCTGAAAATTAACTGACATGAGAGTAAGGTTCAAGACCAGGTTGGATGGGGCTTTGGGCAGCCTGGTCTAGTGGAGGGTGTCTCTGCCCATGGCAGGGGGGTTGGAACTAGATGGTCTCTGAGGTCCCTTCCAACCCAAACCATTCTCTGACTCTGTGAAAATTTAGTCCTGGCAGAAAGGATGTGCTGCCCCTGACTTATTTCCCTTCTCACAATCATACACCTATTTTTCAGTCCTGCTGTTACACAACGTACAGTTGTCCATTGTGAAACCATTGCCACATCCTCCTAACAGGTGTTGCTGCATTTTGTATCAGGGTGAAGTTGGAACCACAGGAGTTGTTTTTTAAATTATTTGGGATAAAGAGAAGTTATTTAACTTTCATGGCAGTAATTATTTATCTATTTATTGATTTATTTTGCAGCAGTCTGACATACTTTGTAATGAGGACAGACAGAAGGAATAGAAATGACAAAATACAGCCATTTTTAAATTGAGTGGCTCAGTTCTCCTAGTGAACAGGTTCTCAAGAATCAAGATTTCAGTAAGGGAGAAGGTAGGCCTGAGGCAAGGGTGGGAATCCAGATGATACTATAAATTAACCCAAGATTTTCCCCTTTTATACCTTATATAGAATGTGTCAGCTACTGTGAAATACAGGTTCTGAAAAATGGTTCTGATGACAACTCTGCATATATATCACATATACTGCATGCAAGGGAAAGGATGGTCCTAGTGCAGGTTTTGGGCAAGAGTTTGTAAGCCTCAATGGCAATATAACTCATCCTGCCAGGAGAAGAGGGAGGTGTGTTCATGTCTTAATTTACCTACAGGGATACAATTAGATAAGAATATAGTCAAGATAGTGTGTTTTAATTGAAAAGAATTAATTAAAATACGCAGACAGGACAAGTAGGTTAAGAAAGGGGGTTTGAAACAGGTCAAGTTGAAATAAGTGGCGAGGCCCTGGCACAGGTTGCCCAGAGAAGCTGTGGCTGCCCCCTCCCTGGCAGTGCTGAAGGCCAGGCTGGATGGGGCTCTGGGCAGCCTGGTCTAGTGGCAGGTGTCCCTGCCCATGGCAGGGGGTTGGAACTAGGGGTTGGACATTTGAGGTCCCTTTCAACCCAAACCATCCCGTGATTCTAAATATTGAACTGTTTGACCAATAACTCCAGTGTAACTCTATCATATGTAGATGACTTGCAGTTTGTGAAAAGGAAAAAAAGGCCATAATGAAAGACTCAGGATTCAGGAGGACCACAGCTAAATAAATTTACCTTACATTTAAAAAGCACAATGAAGCATACAGAAGAATTTTTCACATGCTAATCAATTTAAATTAACTCAGTTTTCAGTAGTGCCCCACACTCAGATATCTGCTTCTTGAGCAAGAAGATCTGTCAGCCAAGAAACAGGAAAAGGTTGAAGCCCGTTGCTGTTCCCAGGGCATCATCAGATGGCTATGTGAAGTAGGAACAGTTTTAAAAGTGACAAATTAGGACACAAGAAACCTTGTGTACAAAACTGGATTGAGGAATTTCAGGTTCAAAGAGTTTCAACCCAGGGCCTGGTTTCTTTTAACAGGATGAGACAAAATCCAGCTTTCATGGTGCATGGAATAAGTGGTTCAGCTATCTTGTAGAAGCTGATATGTATCACCCAAAACTGTAATAAAACAACTTTCTTGCTGCTACCTGAAAAGCAGAGGCAGACAATAATACAGCTGAAGTTCTAGGTCACTCATGCATGACACCATTCTCTCAAACCAGCATCCCAGGCGTCTCTTCACTTACAAAGATTAGAGTCCTTGCTTCAAACACCAGAAACATTAGCATATAATTGCTTGTCAGCTGCTTCACTAGCAGGACAAGCTGCTGCTGTGACTAACAAGTGCCTGAAATCTGGCAGCTGAATGCAATTCCCGTGGCAAATAGCAGTGTGCTGTGACAGTAAGGCCACTTCCTAAAATCACTGTGTTAGAAACGGAACACATCTCTTTTTTCAGTGTTGTTACAATAAAAAACCACAAACTAGAACAAGTCAATCAGCAGTAGCTCAACACAGCCAGTGCCTTCAACTCTATGATCCTTGGGGTCCCTTCCAGCCCAGACCATTCTATGATTCTATGCTATATTTCAAATTCTAGCTTCAGCATTCAGCCCTAAGAAGCACCATCAGCTCTGAGCTAGTGCACGTGGCCTGTGCTTTGTGTCACAGGTTACCTACACTTGAAATAAAGAAGTAATGAAGTAAATAACACCTCCTTACTGTGAAGTTTATCCACCAGAAAACACCAAGACCATTGGAATCCAGCACCATTGGCAGCATTCAGCGTAGTGGTCAACGGGGATTAAGAGCCTGAGCTGAAGTTCTAGTCTGAATTCTCCTGGTGTCAGCATCCAATCTCTGCTGCCTTTCCCTTAATGAGGTTAAAAAGCCTCAGAGCATTCACTATGCCCTTCATCACAGTTGCTTTTCCACTGTACACCCCGTCTCGATTTCCCACTTGACAACCCGAAACACTCTCCCACACACCTCCCACCGTATCAGGTTTTTCCCTATATTCCTCAAACATGGAGTTTTGTACAAATTCTTCAGCTCAGCATTTAAAAACCTTCTCCCCAGCATCTTCCCAGCAGTGAGCCAGTTTCAGAGGTTCCACAGGGCAACAGGTAAAACCATCACAACACCCACTGCCTGAATTAGGCATCTTTAGCACAGAATCACATTAGCAGTTTGCCCACGGGAAGCTGGATGCTCAGAAACATCCTTGTGCCCTTCCCACTGTTGCTGCTCTCCAGGAGACTGTGTGTTACATTTATTTATTTCATTTTCATTTCTTGTTCCTAGAAGTGTGACTGGGCAGGAGATAATGCTTGTGTACTATGTTTAAAGGTCCTAGTTTGGAGCAGATCACATTTGAGACTGACCTTTGTTTTCAGGCAATTTAAAGTGGCAGGGTTTGTTGGTTTGGGGTTGTTTTTTTTAAGTTGGCTTCTGGAATACCAGTGAAAATGTTGCATCATGCCAGTGTGACACCAATGCTTTGTGGAATTCTTCTAGAAAGCATCTCTGTTTGATTTTTCCATCAGTGGTGCCTAAGAGCATTGGCCAGGAGGCACTCCAACATCCAGACACACACTCTGTTAGAATGGCCCTGCTCATATAGGACCATCCCGTGGCGCTGGAGGGAGCTGAAGCCTTAAGCTTGGTTTGAGTGAAGCATGAATGGGAATTACTTACCTGAAAGCACAGGCAACAGCACGGGTGGAAGGAACAGCATGAGGTGATAACTGAAGATGTCATTAACAGCAATTAAACTGGCAAACACCAAGGAATGTGCTGTTTGCCTTGAGAACCAGGAGGACTGAGCTCTGATAAGGCCCACAGCAAGATGACTTGTCAGCAGAAGACCTGAGCTGTGATAACAGGAGGATGGCAGTGGGGCTGCAGCACACCGTACGCTACGCGCCGGTCCGATGCTTCTTATCCCAGCGGGGAGGAAGGCTGTAGCCATAATGCAGACACACAGACAATAGGTAGCAACCTTCCGTGGGGCTTACGGGGGATGAGGTAAGCAAGACTATGATGGGAAAACCACACTGTAATAGCTGAAGGATATAAATACCTGGGTGACTGTTGTGATTTAAACCTGGCCCCCACAGTGCTGCTTGCTCACCTCCCACGCGATGGGATGGGGGAGAAAACCAGGAGGGTAAAGGTGCAGTAACTTGTGGGTTGAGATAAAGACAGTTTAATAATTTTAAAAGTTCTGAAGCAAACAGAATCCCCCAAACAAAAAAGCCACCAACCAACCAACCCTGAAACCTAGAAAAATGAGAGATGCCGAAAGCTTAATTGCTCACCACTAACCAATGCCCAGCCAGCCTCTGAGCCACTGCTGCCCTGGCCAACCTCCCTCCCTGCCAGCTTTACATGCTGAGCATGATGTCATGTGGATTGGGATATCCCTTGGGTCAGTTGGGGTTAGCTGTCCAGGCTGTGTCCCCTCCCAACTCCTTGTGCACCCCCAGCCCACTCGCTGCTGGGGTGGGGTGAGGAGCAGCAAAGGCCTCAGCTCTGTGCAAGCGCTGCTCGGCAGTAGCTAAAACATCCCTGTGTTATCAGCACTGTTCCCAGCAGAAGCCCAAGACACAGCCCCATACCGGCCACTGTGAAGAAATTAAAGTCTGTGCCAGTTACTCCAAACTTTCAGTATCCAGAAAAGGTTTTCCACTGCCAAGGATGACCTCCAGTCCCATGACGGAGGAGCCACCATTCCTTGTCTTCCGTGGGGATCTCCAGCCTGCCTGACATCGCTGCTTGGACATGGGCATCTTGGTGCTTGTCAGCACGTGGGTGTGAGGAGGTGACTGGGTGAAATCTATGAGAGAGTCAACATGAGTGACCAAGATGGGGTTTCTTTAGAGTAATTACAGCCTTCCCTTTCCTTCTGCTCTCTAGTTAAATTTTGTCACATTAATTTCCTACAGCACACAATCAACTACCTACAAAACAGTCCCTAAATTTATAGTCCCTGCCCAGACCTACTTTCTGTGTAAGCCACTTTTAGTTCTTTACTATTAGAATGTTGTAATTGACCTCCTGGTGTGTGTTGTTTCCCACCAGTACCCTGGCAACAAACACATCACTATCCCACGTGCTACCTCTGGATACTTGGACAACACAAACATTAGTCCGAGGTTTCCCTGCTCTGAGATCTCTTCTGAAGGAACATTGGCCAGCCAGGGTCTTTTGGTCATCTCTTACCACGCCTGGTTTCAAATTTTAGGCTTGTAGAGACTGAATACCCAGTGGAAAGGAATTTCCTGTTGGATTACAAGGGAGCCATGGAATACAGCTTCATCTTCATGCAAAATATGGTTTTCTCACTGTTTCTAAAGATAGAACACAATCACTTGGGATGTCTCCAACACCTAACAGTTTGACCTTTGACCACCTGCCTAGCAATGAGGCAATCCTGCAGCTAACAAGCAGCTCAGCAAAATACCTCAACAGCTTCATCTGCATGAGGCAGAATTTTCCAATCAGCGTCTCAGAATCACAGACTCACAGACTGGTTTGGGTTGGAAGGCACCTCAGAGATCATCCAGTTCCAACCCCTCTGCCATGGGCAGGGACACCCTCCACTAGACCAGGCTGCCCAAAGCCCCATCCAACCTGGCCTTGAACACTGCCAGGGAGGGGGCAGCCACAGCTTCTCTGGGCAGCCTGTGCCAGGGCCTCACCACCCTCAAAGAGAAGAATTTCTTCCTGATATCTAACCTAAACCCACGCTCTTTCAACTTGAAGCCATTGCCCCTTGTCCTATCCCCGCACTCCATGAGGAACAGGATCTTACATTCCTTAGGAATTTTCTGTATTTTAATTTCTATTTCCTCTTCTTTCCACTTAAAGATTTGGGTTTTTAAGTGTCAGTATTTCGTCACTACCCACAGTTTGTCAAAAAAGCAAAAGCATCTCCTCTCTTGCTGTCACAGCTTTGCATCCATCCAGTTAAGTCTTTTTCTTCTAGTTTTTACCAATTTATTCAATTATCAAGATGAACAGAGTTGATTTTATTCTTTTAATAAAATGAAAACTTCATTTTAGGGTTCTCTCTGCCAGTTGGTAACAAATATTGTCAAGTTTTGGTCTCTGGTTCCTAGATATGCACCAAAATCCAGCAATATTTTGCTGTAATTATGGAATTACAACAATCTGTAATGTAAATCAGCTGTGTCATGCTAGTGACATCCCTCCCCACCCCATCCCCCACCCCGTCATCATCATCATCGAGTTCTGAGCTCTGCCAGCACAACACAGCCCTTTGCCAGCGCATTGCTGCCTCGTGCTTACCCAGCCAGTGCCTCCCTTCACTCCTGTTTCACTTCTTGTGGTTCAGAGTTAGCAGTATCTCCAAAACAGATAGCAATCTATTTTAGTGTAGGGTGTCACCTGCCTTCTTTTATCTCTCTCAAGTAAATGAGTGATTAAAATATATATATGTATATACATAAACCCAGCCACATTGTTACTCCAGGTACATGCAAATAAATTCTTTCCAAGTTTTATTGTGCATTTTACAGTCTACCAGCACACTGTGATGTGGTGGTCGAGTCACCTTCCCTGGATGTGTTCAAAAAAAGGGTAAATGAAGTACTTAGGGATATGGTTTAGTTTAGTATGTGAATGGTTGGACTTGATGATCTTAAAGGTCTTTTCCAACCTTGTGATTCTGTGATTCTGTGAATATCCAGCTGTTTCCAATTGTAGAAGCAGAACAGGGATCTCATCTCTGATGAGAGAAAGTAAGTTTTAGCAATCAGATCCCCCCCAAAAAAAACCCTCTCAACAGGCTGCTGATGGATGGCCAGAATTTTTCTTTCTTGTCACAGGCCTTTAAAAAGACCTAACCAGCTCATGTTGTCAATTCTTCCAGTTCATTAGGCCAATTACAAGAGGCATTCAAACCCTTAGGTGCCTTGTTATTGATTACTACCCTTGTTATTGATTACCACGGTTACAGTGGTTTCTGAAGCTTCAGAAAATCACATCCAGCTCTGGGCTCATCTCTCCCCAAGCAACCTTCACTGAGTTCTGAGAGTCACAGAAGGAGCCAGGGATCAGCCAGTTTTGCTTAACTAAGGTTGTTTTACTACAGTTATCTCCATGCCCTTGGGAACTTCTTATCTCTTCCATTTACAGTTCATGCCACTGAAAAAAAAAGTCACGTTACTTAACAGCTCTATCAGAAGCCTGAGCTCTCTCTGTAGCCCTGCTAATCATGTTGACCAGTGAAAAAATGATGCAGCCCATTTCTGTTCACATTTCTTCCAGGCTTCAGATTCCATTTTTTCCAAACACTAACTGCCAGCTTGGACTTACTTGTTCAGTGGCTACTGGAGTTTTCTTGTAAACAGCCTGGTAACTGTTTTAGACTGGTGGGCATCTGTTTTTCTTCATGTACTTGAAAAACACCAATGTTTTACTTTCCTTCCTTTGAAAATTATGTCTGTGTGAAGCTGGTTAAACACTATACCAAGTCTTGAAATATTAAATGTAAACTGAACCAATTTAACAGACTACTTAAGTTGGGACATGAGCCTCTATTAAAGATCTCAGCTGCAGCTCTGTCAATTTTCTATCTTCCCCATCTTCATTTGTCATGTCAAACACTCACATTTTCGGGAGTCTTGATACCACAGTGACAAACATAAAATGATTAAAGGTGCCTCTAAGAAAGCTTGGGAAGGACTGTTCACAAGGGCACGTAGAACTAGAATGAGGGGTAATGGTTTTAAGCTCAAAAAGGGGAGATTTAGGTTGGATATTAGGAAAAAGAGCACTGGCACAGGCTGCCCAGGGGCGTTGTGGACTCTCGAGATATTCAAGACCCATCTGGATGCCTCACTGTGTGACCTGTCCTAGGGAACCTGCTTTGGCAGGGGGGTTGGACCCAATGATCTCTGGAGGTCCCTTCCAACCCCTATGATTCTGTGATTCTGTGATTATATAGCCCTAGCTACAAACCTGTACACCTGTAGCTACCCTGAGAAGCTACAGGTGCTGTACAGGTATCCAATGTCAATAAATCTTACAGGAGAGAGAGAGAGACAAAGTTTAAAAAAAAATACAAACAATCCAAAACCCCCAAACAAAAGAACAATACAGTTTAAAATCAAGCACTACCAGAATTCATGCAGTGAGGTTTTAAACTGGGCACAGCAAATCTGCAGTCCTTGGCTGCATCATCCAGTGTTTGGGGGAAGAAGTAACAGCCATGTCAATCTGACATAGAAGGGAAGATTCCCCTCCAAGTGTTGTCTTTAAAAGGCATGGTGGCCTCTAGCCACAGCTGCATGGCATGTAAAGCCATGTGAGCCCTCAAGCTTGATCAAAGTAGCAGCTGAATCAGCCCCCACATGCAAAAAGAAAGCTGCTCTAAGGATACACTTAGATGGAAGACTGCTTACCTAAATCCCTTTGGCCTCCTTGGCTTCTGTCTTTCCCACCAGCTAATCTCTGATAGTTCAATCCAAAGGGAATCATGCAGCAGCTAGCAAAGTTCTTGGTGCTTTTGCCATCATTCATAACATGTATCAATTAAACAAGGTGTAGCATTCCCCAGACACTTTGCTAATACCAATTACACTTTGTCCTTGCAGAAAAAAAATGCAATTGTGAGCTTTGCACACAGAGAAGAAATTATAAAACTCCTCCTTCAGTAGAAAACGCCAGCAAAAAACCTAGAACCTACTACAGTTACCTTGAAAATACTGCCTAAGCAATAAGTATTATTTAAGTTAATTAATTGTATCAAGACCAAAAGATATTTAGTCTAAATAGCTTTTAAATAACTCATCATACATCAATAGAATTCCTCAGAAAGGGAAAATCCCCCATCAGAATATTTGAAAGGCATTAAAGCAGTCACTTCCACAAATACCACACAGAGGATTAAAGAACAAGTTAGTCCTTATCTGCCCAAGGTTTTCTCTGCCCAAAAGAGTGGTCCATGGTAAACCCAGAACACCAGTTTTCCCAAGCTTCACCAGCCAGCCTTCGTGACAGATAATGACTTGCATGTATTCTAGTTCTTATTTTTGTATGTATTTCTATTAAAATAACTCTTCTCAGAAGGAAAATGTCCTGGTTCTGGCCAGGCCAGAGTCAACCTCCCCAAGCAGCCAGCCCAGGTGAGCTGAGTCAGCCCAGGCTGTTTCCACCCACCTGACATCACTCCCCTATAAAAAACCGCTGTGCCAGTTTCCAGCACAGCCCAGACTGTGTGGTTGCATTTGTACCTGTGATCCTCTTGAAGGGACCTCTAAGTCTTTCTTGCAAGAAGTAAACAGCAAAAACGATGAGCCTGCCTCCAGCCAGGTGGAGGAAAGGGACAATTGAATTTATTGGTCTGTGTGGATCCGATGGCCTGGCACATCAGATCCACAGAAGTACCAAGTGTTAGTAGATGCTGGTGCCCAGTGTACCCTAATACCATGGAACTGTGAAGGCTCAGAGCCCACCTACATTTCTGGAGTGATAGGACGGTCCCAGCAGCTGACTCTACTAGAAGCTGAGGTGAGTCTAACTGGGAATGACTGGGAAAAGCACCCCATTGTGACTGGCCCAGAGGCTCCGTGCATCCTGGGCATAGACTTTCTCCAGAGAGGGTACTTCAATGACCCAAAATGGTACTGGTGGGCTTTTGGGATAGGTGCCTTAGAGACAGAAGAAAGTGAACAACTGTCTCTTTTGCCCAGGCTGTCACAAGACCCTGATGTTGTGTGGCTGCTAAAGGTTGAAGAACAGAGGGTACCAATTGCTGCCCTGACGGTGCACAGGCAACAATACCAAAGGTAACAGGAGAAACTGCCTGTGAGAACTTTTTTTATTCTTCCTAAAAAGTTACCCTGACTTAGCAGACTATGTGTTTTGACTTAAGAGCCAGGTGCATCTAAATACTCTGGTTTATTTGGAATAATTCCATTTAATTTAATACTATTTTAAGTATCTTTACAACATCATGTTTTTATTATCATCTCTACTACATCCAGCCTGAGAACCAACTGCAAAGACACCCCCAAGACCACGTTACAAGTTGCTGCTGTAGATGTAACAGTAGCAACAGTAAAATAGGGCACACTCAGCATCTTGAAAGAAGATATTTGTAGCACCAGTACAGAGCACAAGGCTTTACAGATAAACCAAGCCATGTGAGATACTTGACATGTTACCATAGTAACAACAGACAAGGGAAACCAGCACAGGATGAGGTTATCCACTCAGCAACCACACTCAGAATATCTAAACCCAAAACAATGGGGGGGTGTTACCTCATATAAACACATCATTTATATGCGCACCAACATGCGGAAGAACTTTTTCCCAGTGAGGGTGACAGAGCCCTGGCACAGGCTGCCCAGGGGGGTTGTGGAGTCTCCTTCTCTGGAGATATTCAAGACCAGTCTGGACGCCTCCCTGTGTGACCTGTCCTAGGGAACCTGCTTCAGCAGGGGGGTTGGACCCGATGATCTCTGGAGGTCCCTTCCAACCCCTACAATTCTGTGATTCTAAAGAACACAACTATATACTTAAGAATTGAACTTGTGCCGATCATTAATACTGCCCCTTGTAAACCTGCATCCACTGTTCACCAACTACATTTCACTATTTTTCAGAGGCCAACTTTCAAGCAGGCAAACAAAACAGTTACACATGTATTTAGATGTATATAAAAGTACATAGAGACATATTAAATTCTGAATACATACTACATTTATAGGCCGGTTAGCAGAGGCAGCTCTGCCAAGTTGAGATCTCTGCGCAAAGGGTGTTGTACAGCTGTAGGAAACCCTCAGTTCTGCTCCCAGGGCAAAGGGCAAGTTAGAGACCGTGAGGTAATTACAAAAAGCCACCACGATGTGCACAACTTCTATTAATACACAGATATAGAGGTCTTCCTCAGTGGCAAAACAACTTTACAGTGCATCATCTCCTAACAATGAAATACCTTCTGAGACCAACTACACTGATGTGTAACACATATTCCTACATCCTTAACGGGGATGGTCTCTTATCACAGACTTATGGGTTCACTGTCTAGAGCCTGGAACTATTTATTTGTTTCTCTACCCTCCCCACATTTTTTTTTTAAAAAAGAAAGGAATTTTAAACAAATAGGAATTTTGTTTCAGAGATGTAATTGGAAGAAGTAGAGTTATCCAGCATTTCATTACTGGGATGAGCTGTTTTGGAAAAAACTTTGAAGAGGCGACCAGTGACAGAACCCGAGGGAACAGCATGAAGCTGTGACAGGGGAGGTTTAGGCTGGATGTTAGGGAGAGGTTCTTTACTGAGAGGGTGGTCAGGCTCTGGAACAGGCTCCCCAGGGAAGGGGTCACAGCACTGAGCTTGGCTGAGTTCAAGAAGCGTCTGGACGATGCGCTCAGCCCCATGCTCTGACCTGGCTGGCCCTGTGTGGAGCCAGGAGTTGGACTCAATGATCCTTCTGGGTCCCTTCCAACCCAGGAGATTCTGTGACTCTGTGAGTAATGGCAACACGTGAGTTTCACGCTGCGCTACAGAAAGTGATGGTAAAACTCGGGTCGTAAGGAAAAGACATTTCTACTGTCGTTTGGTGAAAAGTTTTGAAGGCTTCCTAATCCTAACTGCAGTGGTGAGCAGCAACCTTCAGTCAGACGTGAAGGATCCAAACCTGATGTCCTAACTCATAACCTAAATTCCCTTGTCTGACAAGGAATATGCAACACACCCTAGGAGTGTCTGCATCTCATCCTTAAGTTGCAAAAAGCCTTTTTTTGTTGTTGTGGGTTTGGTTTTGTTTTTTTTTTTTTGATGCAGCTTTCATCTTTCCCCAATCCCAGGGACATAATCTAAAATAAAAACCAGAGCACACAATGAGAAAAGTAACTACTTTTTTCCTTTTAATATAGATGTAGTACAGAATGTTTAATTACAGCAGGACAGTGCTTCCAGTTAAATAAAATTAAAAACCTTTATTTTCCCCAAATATAAAATTACTAAATTAATGTCTTAAAAGAATAAGAATATGGAAAAAGCTTTAAATTAGACCACCATTTACCACAGAAACCATGACCACCAATTACATACTCCATTGGCTTTGGCAAAAAAGTTGGTTGGTTATTTTGTTTTTTTTCTTTTAATAACTGCATATAAACCTAACATAGCAAAGACTGTATACATCTTTATATTGCACTTATTTATATACAGGAATAAATGAACTGTAAAGTCTGCATATACTTGGAATGAGCAAATTTTCACATTAAACTGAAAGCAGAAAGGTAAGAGCTGGTATGAATATTAAAAAATGCTTAGAAATGTAATACATTTATGTACAGACTGTATGGACTGTATTAACAAACAATATGTACAGAACAATTTACTACTATTGATATTTTAGTGTAAGTCAGCGTTCATTAATACAGACCTTTGGTTGGATTTAGTTGTTTAGTAAGATCTAAGCTCACATACCTCCAAAATGCAACAAGGTATAAAATAAAGCACAACAATTTGCCAACTGGTACAAAAACTACTATTGTCAGTTCCGTTAAACCCGAAAAAAACCTAGTGTCTCTGGCTAGCCCCAAAATAGTTCTTGTACTCAGAATCAATCTCTATGTGCCATACACAAAAAGAACACCCCAATGTTACGTAGCTGCAAAAGTTACATCCCACAACACTTCTTTTGTAATGTGCAATTCATTTCAATTAATACTTTGTAATGGAAAAAAAGAGCAATTCACTTCGGCTTTATATATAGTTTTCCAACACGCACTTCTGCAAGGACATCGTGGAGACTTCCAAATGTTACAAGCAAGATATTAAAAATATATATATATATATTTATATATGTGCACCTCCCTTACTCTAAAAGACTATTACCAGTAGCTGCTATTGGCTAAGTGTGCTCTGACATTCGTCTGGATTGCGCAGCTTGCACGTGCCCAACGTTTTAGCTTCAAATTCATCCTGAGTTTGCACATGATGAAGCAAATCCACCAACTTAAAGAAAAAAGGAGGGAAATAAAAAAAGAAAGAGAGAACATACTTTCTTTTACAGAACAATCATGCAACTGAAGAGGAACTGGGCATCCCATGAACCGTTGTGCTTGTTGGAGTTCCGCTTATGGCATTGAAGATGTGTAGGGAATTGGGCATGACGCTGGCCTTTTCTTCCACCGGAGTGATCTTGAAATGGAAAACACACAGTTACCACAACATTACAAAATGACACAAGCATTTATAAACCAGCCAACCCAACTTAAGCACCTGCTGCTTATCAACTCAGCTTTTTCGTACTCCCCCAATTGCACAGAACTTCCTTTGGGGATGGTTGCTCTTTTCAGCCATCCTCTACTAGGTTTAGGAAGGCAGAAGTTATAGGCTGCCCAGGGGGGTTTATAGGCTGCCCAGGGGGGTTGTGGAGTCTCCTTCTCTGGAGATATTCGAGACCCATCTGGACACCGACCTGTGCAACCTGTCCTAGGGAACCTGCTTTGGCAGGGGGGTTGGACTTGATCTCTGGAGGTCCCTTCCAACCCCTAAAATTCCGTGATTCTGTGATTCTCCAACATCAGTTCTCCTAATTTCGGTATGCCCTTGCTAGAGGAAGCTCCAATAGCTTCTCTCATTTCCCTTGTTAGCTTTCCAAAGGAGCTTCACAAGGACCACATGCTTGCTTTTTGCCCTTTTTTGTTTGTTTTCTGTTTTGTTTTGACTTAGACATGATTTGAGTGTTTCTCAACAAAAGCAATTGAAGCACCAAGAGGACTATACATTTCCTGACGCTGAGATCAGAAATACTGGAAAGGAAGGAATTATATAAGGAACAGACAAACTAAGAGCAAAGGTAAAGAAAACTCATTACCATCCCATCTGATCATGTTTGGCAAGCAGCAGAGGAGAAAAAAGAAAAATCTGTTAGGATTCTTTTCTATATTCTTCATAATAATTTTTTTAAAATTATTTAAAGTCTTCATTATTATAAGACAACAAATAGTTGGGTTTTTTTGCCAATAACATGACAACAAATGTCGTGAGAAGCTCGTTTTCCAAATACAGCAACAGGCAGCACACAAAAGTGACATTTTTAAAGACTTCAGTGAAAAGCCTCATGATTCTAAGCCTTCAGGCCAGCAACCAGTCGAATTGTTACACCGAAGAACAACTCGACACGGCATGTTTTAATTATCTACAACTAATTACATTCATACAAAAAGAACAGGGTGGTAGGCTGGCAGTATGCATTACTGTAGCAAGTGCTGTACTTTCATGTTCTGTTCACATTATCTTACAGTCATCAGTTCTTTGTCCCTTCTCTGAATCAAGGGTTTGCACTCGCTGTATCCTTGTGCTTCCCCATAATTATGTCACAGCACAGAGCTATGCCTATAGTACCTGGGAGGAAACGCACCACGGAATAATGGGAAAGCACGTGCAGTGGGCTCTACACACTTGACAAATTCTTGGACAGGAAAAAGAAAAATCACCATTGAAGCTTTGGATACCATCTAAGTAAGGGTAAAGGCAAATCTTTCTTAGACAAACTTAGGGATAAGTGGTTGTACTTGCAAGCTGACTAAGTAATTCAAAGATGCCAAAACCAGTAACTGGGTAAAGGCAGTGCACATGTATCTAAAGCTAAAAGAAGCTGGAAGATTAACAGAGCATTTAAATGTCAGCTAGGCTGAACACCTCAGGTCTCAGGTTTGTTTTTTCCTGTACAATTTGATTTCTGAGTAAAACCTACAGGCTTTTTACGGGCAAGAGAAACTCAGAGCTCCTCTTTGTATCAGCTGGTTATCCAGACCAGGATGCACCGGTTCCTAGACTAAGAAAAGTTGCTACCTGGGTCATACACTTAAGGAATTCTCTTAGACATGTGTATTTGTAAAGTGAAACATCATCAGAAAACAGGTATTTCTTGGGGGCCAGAAACACAAGCCTTGTGGGTTCAGAACTATGAGATGCTCTACGGCTCTGGGAGAAGATTATACAAATAATGTGGATGGACGAAAAGGGACCTAACTTGATCAGCATGATAAATGAAAATGTCAAGAAGGCAGGGTTCACACATGAATCTTCAGCCCTTACTGTCTTCCTGGAAATAAAAACCTTGCCTCTGAAGTGAGGAGACAAATATTTCTACCACAGATCCCACATGCAAGATCCTACATCTGACTCAGAGAGAGTTCTGGTTTTCCTTTTTCCATGTCTTTGGCTGTGGTGGATTCCTCTTGAGAAAAGGTGTTGGGATACCTCTTGAAAAATGTTTAACTCTGCTGTAAAAGTAAATGCTTCCACTTCCAAAAACATAAAGAAAAACAGCTACCCTTGCAGTTCAAATTCCCCTACAGTTATCTGGAAGTACAAACTAAGATCAGCTTTGGGTGACTGAATAGATACCCCTGTAATGACACATATGAAACGTGACTGTCAATCTGTCAATCAGATTTAATTTCTTATTGAATAAGACTTAATTCTCAAGGACAAGAAAGTATCTGCAGAAGATTCACAAAGAGAAAAAAAAATAAATTAGCAAGTTCCACAATTCCATGATATGCTTATATTCCAAGAGAAGGAAGGAAAGAGAAGGAAGGAAAGAGAAGGAAGGAAAGAGAAGGAAGGAAAGAGAAGGAAGGAAAGAGAAGGAAGGAAAGAGAAGGAAACAATCCTTTTATGTAAAGCATTACATACGCTTTTCCAAGTGGGTTAATATTACAGCTACATTCTGAATGCTGGTATGGACAGTTTAATTTCAGCACATACTTGTTCATGCATTATTTCAGAAAGCTCTTTTGCCATTTCTCTGTAGTTGGCCTTCATTTCTTCTTGATATTCCAACTGATCTTCCTTTATCAGTCGTTCATTTACACCCAGAGCATGCCCACAAGCTTCAACAAATTGCCTGATTTAGATAAAATAATAATAAAAAATACTCAAGCAGGAATACGAAATCCAAAAGATTAATTCAATGTGCCAGCTTAAAGTATTTATTTAATGCAGCCAGAACACTATAAAAATTAAAATTTTTTAAAAAGTTCTTATGACATCAATCTTGAAAAGAGCAGGTTGGGGTTTTTTTCCCCAAAACATACCTAAAAACTTCCTTTAGTAGCTTTACTTTATTGTCTGGATATCTTTTGGTGTTTGTGTCATCTAAGAAAGCTCTTGCATATGCCAATGGACCAGCATTAACCTAAAAAGAACAAGAATTACAAAGTCAAGTCAGTCTTCTGACATACTGTCTTAGCAATAACAGGTACTACAGGTGTGTCTCTCCAATTTGTTTTTCTTAGGACAACACATTGATTAGAAGAAGGTGCAATTACAAAATAGAAAGCTGCAGGAGATGGAACATAAGAGCAGGAGAGGTCTGTATGATGTGTGAACAACAGATGTATGAACCTGGCCTGGCACAAAGAAACCACTTCAATGATGTGGCAAAGTAATGGCCGATATTGCCAACTTGTCAGCTCTGTTCATGGATTTAGGTTGGGAAAAGGAGCTAAATCTGTTACTGGTTGGTCTGCTACTTACTGAAAACACACTTCCAAGCTGAAAATTCTGCCATAATTTGCAGAAATTTAATTGTGCTCTTATGGCAACTAGATGAAAAGTGGATTCAGTGATTTCTGACTGACCCCTGCTATTCTTTTCCATTAGCAGGAAGAGCCCCTCGCTCCTCATCCCAAATGCTAGCTTGACTGTTCATTTCAGGTGACCGTGTTTACTGATCCTTTGATTTGAATCAGTCAGAAACAGAGCAGTGCTTCTGTCATTGCATTCCTAAGCTCCTTACCACATTGATTTGTACGTGTCAGAACTGCTCTATATGCCCTGCTTTGGTGAATCTGATGGTTTCTTCACACATCCAGTTCTCACTTGCCTCATGAAATGTTGCACAGTGAAATCTTCTACTGCTACACTCCTGTATTTTGGTACTCCCTCCTCACCTCCACAGGGATATAACCAAAATAGAAAAAGCAATAATAATCACATTGAACCTACTGTGAGCAGACCTATAAATCTAGGCAAAGTAGGTTCATTCCTCCTCATATGGGAAGTCACAGTTTTGTGGTAGTTTCAGCTTTACACCAAAGCCTGGTGAGGCTCAGACGGCCACAGATGCCAGAGACAAATCATTCCCTTCCTATAACTGTCCACAATGAGTGTCTACATGAAATACTTTTATTTCCAGAATAGGAAAAGCAATAACTGCAGCAAGCATATTTCTAGCTTGGGACATTCTTGAATATAGAGAACAGAAAGTAATGATAAAAATGCTACTTTTGTAATTTTACAGGGACAGAAGCAAGCAAAAAATAGTTGAAGGGCAAAGCATAGAGTCTTACCTGAACACTGACACTTCCTTGTAGCTTCAGCTGCAACTTGATCATATCTACTTCAGCTGAAGAGCAAAGCTGCCTCAGTTCTGCAACTTTTTTACTCATTTCATCGATGGCGACTTCAATGGGGTTCAAGTCAGTGTGGTGCTGGTACATCACTGGAATGCGCTTTTTCACGTATGGGAAACAGTGTATGGCTACAGGGGGAGACAAGTTTAAGAGAGTTAGAAACAGGCTTTTTGAACAAGGTGTGTTTTGACAGAATTTTAAGCTAAAAGATCTCACTTTGACATCCTTAGCTGCCCAATTTAATAACATATCGTATAATTAGAAATAGCACCAAATATACAGAGAAACAAGATATTCAAAATAATGTAAATATGCACAGCTTTACATGTACTACAGAAAAGAGATTACTTAGAGGAAAGAAAGTCATGACTGCTACTAGTAGTAACTAGGAAAGAAACCACTGGGATTTAGTTCATATGAGAACTGTAAAAAGATTTGCTTATCATGCACGTGGCTCAAAGAGGGGATGAATCAAAAATAACAAAGCCCTAACTTGCATTTCCTCACAAGTCTTAGCTGAGGGAAGTCCTGCATTTAAATTGGTTTTGCTGCTACATTAAGACAGTGATAGAGAAGCTCATGCTTAACAGAGACAAAACACAAACCAGTCTTTTTCTAAGAACAAGGTAACCCAGACTCCAGATTCACAATTCTTGAAGTTCAATGAAAAAAACAGAAGAATAAAATACATATTTGAGGACTATTCCTTGAAGAAGCTAATCAGAAAACCTCATTTTGGCTAAAAATATGAAAAGTATTTTCGCTGATGGTGATTAAGGATTTAAGTAAGTGAAATGGGAAAACCCATCCAGAACAGCATTAGACCATCTGAATTAACACTTTTGATCATAGCACAATTTGCAATGTCACAAATTCAGATTCAAACATTATACAGAAACACTGCCAAACACACCATAACTTCTGATTATCTCCCTTAAAGGGATGATAAAATAATTTGTATCAGCCATCTAACAAAACCCCTTTAAAGTCTGAGCTTAGGGGGAGATAGATGGGCACTCTCTCTGCTCTCTAAAGCTAGCAAAGGAGAAACTAAAGCACAGTGCTAAGAGTTCAAAGTCACACTTGAACCAGAACCTGCCCTCAGGCTCCATTAGCTGGTTTTAGACTGAAGAACCAATGCTGTATTTAACAGGTACAAAACCTGAAAGAATGCTGACAATCCCCATAATGTAAAGTGTAAAACCACCTTTGTTCGAAGTCTTACAGCAAAGAGAGGTGAGCACAGGGAAGGGCAAAGGGAGAGACGCAGACATTCCATTATTAAAAATACCCAAAATGGCTTAAATGCAAAAGGGTAGCTGGAATACAGTCACATATGAGACTTTACTCTCTTTTTCCAATACTTAGGGGTTAAAAAATCACACAATGATATACATGCATTCTCAGATAGTCCGTTGTAAGTGTTTGCACATCACATTTTTGAGTATTATTTTCAAGCAGGCATTGATTTTTAAAAGGATGTTTCTAACAGCATTTTGGTTTATACTTGGCAATTCTTGTCACCTCCAACGGTCACACATGAAATCTTCTGCAGCGTTCTCCCCTGACAAAGTACAAAACGTTGCATATGTAAACCTATTATCAAGAATTAAGTGTAAAAACCAAAGGAGCACTTTTCTTGTAAAGGAAATGTCCATTCAGTCAATACCTGTCAAAATAGTCCGCCGCTTACACTGCTCTTCCACTCCCCCTTGCCTTTTACCAGCCTGAGTAAAGGGCATCTCAAACATGAAGCGCCGAATGTTATGAGTCCTTTCAAAATCTGTTTTTCTTTCTTGCAACTCTTTCTCTTCAAAGTATGGAATGACATGTGTAACTTGAATATATGCATATTTGGAATCCAAATCCTTAGGATTTACCTTAAAAACAGAAGAAACAAACCCCTGAAAGAGCTACCTTGTGAATAAAGTGGATTTAATTGTAGTCACGAGACTTTCAGAAATTAAATCAGGTCTCTCGACCTGTAAATTACTGAAGACACTGGGAATGTTGCTACTCCCATGGGGCTTTCTTTGGCTTACTTGGCTGGTTTTTTAACTACTAGGAAGACAACACAACAGATGTATTACAACACGTGGAGTTTTGTTTAACAAAAACCAAACCCATGGAACCCACTACAATTATTGATATTTGCTATATGCTAAACTGCAAACAAAACAGAATACAGAGTTTTGTCCATGCTTAACACTTAACACTGGATGTGAAGGCACAGAAAGCTCAGAAGGATATACTTGTCCTCCATGACTGTTGATACAACAGCAGATCGGAGACCAAAAATTGTTAGTGATATAAAAACCAGCTAATAACTAAAAATAACCCCCTACATTAAATATAGCACAGATATGACCTTGAAAAGGCAGTTGTCCCACCCTGGTAGTCCCAACTCTGACACCCTATAAGGGCTCCAGAGAATATACTGGTGGGAGATGGAAAATTGGAGGCTTCGTTTCTAGAACTGGCTAAATAAGAGCTGCATGAACTGGCAGATCTTTCATGTGGTAAGAGTGGCAACTGATCTCCAGTCCCAAGGATTTTTTATCTTTTTAAACTCCCCCAACTGTTGGATTAAAGAAGGCACCATAAACCCATGCACCTCTAAAAGCTGTTGCCTTCCATTTTAGTCCCCTGTTAAACATTCATGTTATCTCTGCCTGTCACTGAGCCACTTCAATTCTATAAGCTAAGTGTGAAAAATGACAATGCAGATACATGCATGAAGTCACCAGCTGAGTCCTGGAGCAAATCTGGAACAGAGCAAAGGTCTCCTTTCCGTAATCTGTTTTTCACTGGAACATAACTGTTGATTACTTGAGGGAGTGACTACATCAGTGGACAAGGGAAGAGCTACTGACATCATCTGGTGGTGGTGGAGTCTCCTTCTCCGGAGATATTCAAGACTCGACTGTGTGACCTGTCCTAGGGAGCCTGCTTTGGCAGGGGGGTTGGACCCAATGATCTGTCGAGGTCCCTTCCAACCCCTACGATTCTGTGATCTATCTGAACTTCTGTAAAGCCTCTGACACAGTCCCTACAATGTGCTTTTCTCTGTATTGGAGAGATCTGGATTTGATGGGCTATTCGGTGGATAAAGATTTGGCTGGATGGTCACAGAGAGTAGTGGTCAACAGCTCAATGTCTGGGTGGAGAGGACTGATGAGAGGTATCCCTCAAGGGTGCACATTGCAACCAGTACTGTTTAATGTCTTCATCAATAACACAGAGATTAGGGTCCAGTGCACCCTCAGCAAATTTGCAGATGAGCCCAGAATGGTGCAGCCAACATGCCTGAGGGACAGGATGCCATTCAGAGGGACCTGGACAAGCTTGAGTAGTAGGCCCATGTGAATGAGGTTTAACAAGGCTAAGTAAAAGGTCCTGCACATGGGTCAGGGCAACTTCCAGTATCAACACAAGATGGGTGATGAAGGGGTTGAGAGAAGCCCTGTAGAGGAAGACTCAGGAGTACTGGTGGGTGAAAAACTGGGCGAGAGCCAGCAACTTGCAGCCCAGAAAGCAAACTGTATCCTGGGCTGCATCAACAGAAGGGTGACCAGCAGGCTGAGGGATATGATTCTGCCCCTCTACTCTGATCTCATGAGGCCCCACCTGGAGTACTGCGCCCAGCTCTGGGGTTCCCAGTACAGAAAAGACATGGTCCTGTTGAAGCGAGTCCAGAGAAGGTTCACAAAAATCATCAGAGGACTGGAACACCTCTCCTATGAGGAAAGGCTGGAGCAGACAAGGTTCTGGGGAGACCTTACTGTGGCCTTTCAATACTTAAAGGGGGCTTATAGGAAAGATGGGGACAGACTTTTTAATAGGGCCTGTTGTGATAGGACAAGGGATAATGGTTACCAAGTAAAGGAGGGTAGAGTCACACTAGATATAAAGATGACATCTTTTACAACGAGGGTGGTGAAACACTGAAGCACATTGCACAGACAGGTTGTGTAAGCCCAGTTCCTGGAAACATTCAAGGTCAGGTTGGACAGGGCTTTGAGCACCATGACCTCGTTGAAGAAGTTCCGGCTCACTGCAGGTGTGTTGGACTAGATGACCTTCAAAGATCCCTTCCAACTCAAGCCATTCTGTGATTCTATTTTTAAATTTTATTAAAATCTAAATGTTTTCAGATTATGAGACTGGAACTTAAATGACAATTTATATATTAATTCTGATACAGCTGATAAAAATGTTCCCTAGAAAAGCTGACAAGCATGTGCATTGTAATTAACTGTAAAGAATTCAGGAGAATACAGTGGAAGAGCTCTGAAAAGCAGAGTGCAATATAAATCGTCTTCCTCTCCTTTCAAAGTTCCAATTTGAGTGGGAATGTCATACACTGCTGGTGTAATTTCAGGTCAATTTCAGGTCACAAAGGCCCAGGACTTTGTGTTCTTAGTGGTAGAATCAAGGAACAGGAGAGACAGGAAATTATAATACAAAAAAATCAGTGGAAAGTCTGAAGCCAAACAAAAGTTAAAAATTTGCTTAAGAAGAGAATTAAAGAAATGCACTGAAAAGGCAGGCATCTTGTGCAGTATGAGTTCTCCTCAGCCTATGGGATACTGTAAGTCCTCTTCAGTTCACCAGTTATGGAGCCTTCAATTACAAAGGAAATTACCGAAACAGATCTAGATTTCACCACATGACTTCACTGAACATTTTTTCTACAGTTTAAGTTTATAAGATTGAACAGGCTCAGAGAAATAGGCAAACAATAACAATTGGTGTAAACAACACTTTAATTCTGTTTATGGTACTTTTCTCAGAAAGTGGTCTGTTCCTTTCTTCAGAAGAAAGGTGCAGAAGAGAGCAAACTTCCAAAGAATGACTGTGTGTGAAACACAGCTAAGGATGATGAAGGTTATGATCATAATGCAAATTTGCTCTAAGATGCAATTACGATTTTGAGAGGTCACACTATGAAAATGAAGCTTTTTTTTGTTGTTCTGAAAGGTAAACTTAATAGTAGATGATATTTCTCCCATGCCCTTCAGCCAGCAGAGTTCTTAGACACCTTTCTGTACCAAATGAGTAAAGGACAGTGTTCCCACAGTATTTTAAGTGGATTAGTGGAAGAAATATATTAGAATTTTTCAGAGAAAATAAAAAATATCATACTTTGCCAGAATCCTGAATCATTTTGACATTTTCAGATCCAAATTTGTCAGAGTAGAGTTTCTGGAGTCTCTGGGAAATTTCTGAAAGAGGGGTAAGTTTAGGCTCTTTATAGATATATTCCTTTCCATCTTCATCCTCAAAGAATCCCTGTTAAAAACAAAAAAAGCAGCAGTAAACAAAAATCCTACAAAAAAGAAATCCTACATAAGGGAATGATTAAAATGAACATAAAGATTGTGGCTCAAAGCAACCATAAACATTTAACATCAGGATTCAAGCAAATGTCAATAAAGATAAATTAAAATCTAAGTAAAAAAATAAAAAGGTTTCCTAAGAGAATGGGAAAAAATCCAAACCAAACCAACAAACCCACAACAGAAAAGTGTAATTATCTACTACAGAATGCATGAAAGATAATGGAAACACACAAAGTTAAACTTTTAAAAGGTTTGTTGTAATTTTATGGTGTGCCAAGCCTTTGAGACAACTTTTCTTCACTTTTTGAACAAAAGTGAACTTTCAGCACTGTTTCACTTGCCAAAACAGAAATCTTATTGCCCAACAGGCCTATCTGATTGACTGGTATTTTGGCAATGGTTAATGTAAAATCAATCTGAAAAATTTCTTTATATAAGTAATAAAAATCTTAATTTTATGTTGTACTAAACAGGTACCTGTCACTTTAATTCATTACATAAAGCATTGGTTTTAAAACCATAACTGAATGCAATCTGGAGTGTCTGGAAAGTGAAACAGGTCCTCGGTTTCAAACAACAAGCCATGTCTGAGTTCATGTTTGAAATCACAAAATAAATATTTTTGTCATAAACAAAACAGACAAAAGAGAAAAGCACAACATATCATGTGTAAAACACAGGCTAGATTGACAGAAATACCCACATCAAACTAAGGTGAAATGCAGTAGGTTTTTTTTACTGCATCGCTTGCTTTGTAAGCACTGTAATTACCTCAACATCTGTTTCACTGTCTGTAAACTGGTATTGCTATAAAGTTATAAAAGACAACAGAATACATGTAAAGTTATACTGTACTGAGTTTACAAATCTCCATGCTCAGCTGAACAACTAGCGACTGGGCTACGCACGTAGGGAGTGTATTACTTGATAGTGCGTGATACCGTACCGATACGTATGCATTCTGGGCGTGAAGCTGTCCCATACACAGCCAGACCTTATGTTTGAAGCATGCAATACTGGTGCTTTTTTTTTTTTTCTCTGAATGGAACTTAATGTTTTGGAGGGGGGGGTTTAATTGCAATGGTAATTAACACATACCAATCTAAGAAGCAGCCTTGCAAACCACACTGTAGCACTACAGACATTGCTAAGAACTGACATGGTAGAAAACTTACCGCTGCCTTAAGGGAGTAAAGAAAAGAAGAAAAAGGAAAAAAAAAAGGCAAAAATTTTACTGAGGAAAATAAGGAAGAACTGTATTGGAATTGACAAATGTTTTAAACTAAATTACTGATAGCGTTTAATTATTTCTTACAGACCACGTTTCTTGTGCTTTTTATGTCGTGGTATCAATACAGATGATGAAATAGTATAGCTTGTAAAATAAACTCAGGTGTTTCTTACTGCATACTACAGAGAAATGAACATGAAAGAATACTCACTTGTCCAAAGAACGCTACCCTGAAATACGTTCCCAGCAGTCTCTTGCCTGTATGCATAACTTCTGTTACTTTACTGTATGCTCGATGAAGAGTATCATATAGATGAGCAAGCCTCTAAAAGAAAAGAAAACAATCAGAGGGTAAAAGACTCATGTAGAGCTTTCCTACCTTAAAACAACAATCAACTATGTCTTTGTAGTTAATAACTAAACTCATTGTTTATTGACCAGCAGTAATAGGTTTAGCACTCGAATCAGAAATGACAGTGTGCGAGATTAATTTTTCATTATTTCTATTTCTTTAAAAACCAATTTTGGTTATTAAAAACTAAAAAAAAAAAATTCAACACTGATATTTCAGTTACAATTGTAACACTCTTGTTCTGTTACTGTTACTTGCAATGTATCATGCAGTTATAGTCTAGAAAAACTGGGGTTTTTTTTCCTTGCTCAGATTTACCCGTGAGGGAATAACAGTACCTCAAAATCTCTCCGTTTTTCATAAATGGGAATGATGAGTTTATATATGTCAGCAATAAGCTCATAGCGCTCTGCTTTCCAGAGTCCATCAGCACACTGCTCCAACAGTTCCATCAGCACATCCTAGATTTGGATACACATTTGAAAAAGTATAACAAGTCAGTACTCCTGAAATCACAGCAAATAACTATACCAAAGCTCTTCCCAGTGAAAAGGGAGATCCTGCCTCAAACCAAAATTATCTACACAGAGTAATTTAAATTGCTGTGACAATCAAAATTTGCTAATAGGAAAACCAAAACAGAATGGTCTGAGTAGATGCATGTACTCTTTGTATTTGTCATAAACAGCATTTCTTTTTCAGAAACTCTTGACCTCTTAAGTCTACAAATGACACCTGTGTGACAACCCAAACTTGTCTTGCCTTGGAACATGTTTTATCAAAGTGTTCTTTCCTTGCAGCTTTGGTTTTTTGTGGGTTTTTTTGTTGTTGTTGTTGTTTATTTTGCACACAGAACATCGTTTTTAAAACACTTAACTGGTCTGAAGGAAACTACCAAGTAAATGACCTCAACAATCAAACAAAAAGATAGAATACAAAAATCTGTACTCAGGAGTAATGATCAAGGCACAACAGTTAAGAGAAGCTGAGAAATCCCAGAGGGTCAAAACAGACTCACAAACAAGAAACTACCTTGGCTTTGTTGGGTTTGCTTCTAATATTCTCATAGCAAAAAGACAATTCTTTAAGACTAAATAAGAATTATGCTTACCTGTACATTAAAATTGAAACATACATTTTGCATTAGAAGAGTCACACCATAATTAGGAAGTCCTTTCCTTTTGTTTGTCATAATACTTTATTTTCCATGGATTTAATGTCTATTTCAATACATGTAACAAAACTAAGATAACATCATTACTTCATTCTATTTTTTCATTAATTCAGAATTACCTGTCTAACTCCATTAACTAAATTACAACAAACAACATTACAGATATTACAGAGCATCTTAAAGCTCCTGTGACAAAGCTGTCACTTACTTGATCACAACTTGATTATGACAGAACCATGCTGAAGAAGCCCATTCCCACCCATATACCCTAAACACACCTCAGGCCTCTTCAAACACATCTGGACCTCCAAGGCCTCCAGAGAATCCATGTCTGAGACTGAGAGGTTTCAGAAGACATGACATTTTTACTTCTTGAGACCGTATGGTACCACTTTTGTATCACAGTGGTAAAGCCAGAAGCTGGAAATAACTCCTTTGATCCTTAGAAAGAATCCAATGCTAAGCTATTCCCTTCCTTAGTTTGGTAGAGGACAAAGACAGCATAAAGACATCACTAAGCTGACTTTAATGAGAGAAAAAAAAAGTCTGAAAAATGCTACCCTTATCCCTGTGCTGCAACGATCCCTAAAACATTTCTTCCTTCCCTGCAATCACTGAGGGCTGTATAGACTTCCCAATATCTCCCTCTTCAGCAACCAAGTGGTGAGAACTGAAAGAACAGTGTCGCTGCAGGACTACAAGGGCTGTCCACAAACACTGCTTTATGACAAGCATCTTAACTCAGACACCAGGAGGCATCCAAATGCAGCAAAGCAGTAACATTTTGTTTGCACACAGGAAAAAAATACCTAAAGAGTAAAAGCTTTATGCAGGAGAGTTGACAGCAGGGAAGAACACAACATTTCTGGGCCACCTGTCACAATGCTTATCCATCTTTTTTGCTGTATATCCAGAGATTTCCTTGTAGTCTGTGAGAATAGCTTCATTTTTATGATGCATGTCTTAGAAGAGTCTGCTCTTAGCTCTTCTCCTAACCACCTAGTAACTGGATTTTTTCCAGTTTGTTGCTGTCTCCCTGGACATGGGTGGGTGCAGCACTGGGCACAAGATTATGGTGGGGCACCACACATGCCAACCGGAACAGGGAAAAAAAAAGCCATTTCCCTCCACTTGTTGACTCTATGATCTTTCTAATCCAAGCCAGCATGCAGCTGGCCTTTGTTGCCACAAGGCTACACTGCTGATTCCCATTCAGCCTCCTGTCCACCAGAACTCCCAGGTCTCTCTGCAGAGATGCTGCCCAGCCTGTTTGTCCCCCAGTTATACTGAGACATCAGGTGACTTTTTCGCACATGTGAGACTTTGCATTTTTGAGAAGTTTTGGTCATCCCATTCACTTAGTTTGAAGTTCCTCTAAATGGCAGCCCTACCCCCAGCAGATCAGTCACTCCCCCTCCATTTAGTTTCATCCACAAACTTCTATATCGTGACTCAAGATCATCTAATGAAGATGTTAAAAAATAGCAGCTTGAGCATCCCTGAAGAATACCAGTCTTCACTACCATACTTAAAGTATCCTGTATGCCTGGGTAACTACCTATTACTATTATTTCTGGTTTATAAAGTGCTTTAATATATTTTTATATATGTATGTATATAATACATACTGTAAGCTGACCATTTACAAGAGCTATAATACAATCTGAGCTGTGGAGCTCTTTCATTTACCATCCACAAATTAAACAATTCCTCTCAAGGCAAATCATACCCTGTTGGCATCCAGCAGGATAGGCACAAATTGCACAGTCAAATAGTTTTGTCACACACCTTCACCTTATACAAAGCAAAACAGAAGAGAAAAAGATTCTTGTTGTACAACTATGCTTACACACCGGAGAGCTCTCCTACACTGCTACTGCAAGTAGTGGTCTGTCCCTCCTTGCCTCACCTATACTGGCAAACGTGTAGCATAGACACAGCTCCTTCTGAGCACAACTATCTGTAAGTTTTCACTTCAGGCTTCTTAATAGTAAATTTTACTGTAGAGCCAGCACAGGTGGATCAGCAAAGACACAAGGAGTGAAACAAGCCAGAAAAAAGCACTCTATTGACACAAGTCTGGTGCCAGTAAAACCACTTTCATTGTTATGGCATGTTTGCTTAGGGAATCTGTAAACCAGCAAAGACCAATGAATGCATTTTCACGACTGTTTGTGTAGGAACAATATAAATTAAAGTCATCATTAAAAAAACCCAGATCTTGTTAAGTCTAATAAATAAACCACATTAGTGTTCATCCTGTCAAGTAGCTTAAAAACTCATTTTGCATATTTTTATTACAATAGTGGTATTGATGTGCTAGAAGCTTTATTTTAAATAGATGTATATAGTAAATTCTATAAAGCTGGGATGGCTCGCTTTTTTTTTTTTTTAATGCAGTGTTAGGATAAGAATAGTGGCCAAGAAAACAATTATATCTATTGTTAGTCAGCCTCCAGATTGAAATACAAAACCTGGGAAAACAAACAGTATTTTATGTGCCACAGTTTCAACACTTAAGATTTACTTACTTCATTGAAGTGAACATCTTGCATTCCAACATCCTCCATCATTGAAGCCTCTTCATCTATATTAGGTGTGATGACTCTGAAAGCAGTACAACCTTGTCTGAACATCCCTATCATTGAAAAAAAATAACATTAGGTTAACATTTTGTGAGGTGACTAAGGCAGAAGCCATATTTAAATACCAAATTAATAAAGAAAAAAGTCCAGCCTCCCACCACATGATTAAAATACCAGAGCTCACATTACTGTGTAAGTATAAATAGGTCTTAAAAAACACACAAACGTTAATATCTGGACTCTTACTTACCAAAACAAGTCATGTCTGAAGCTTCCTATTTTATCTTAAACGTGTCTGATTTACCCCACCCTAAATCTAAGGTAACCAAGGTAACTTTTACAATATGCTGGAACTCTGGCATATCAGCTTCACTAGTCTGAATGATACAAACAGACTAACATCAACCATACTAGCAGATCCAAGGTTGACAATACAGATTGTTCAGCTGCAGATACAGAAAGTCAGTTTACAAGCAAGAAAAAGAAGCCCCAGGAATCTACCTTCCTTTATTGAAAGTAGTATTTAGCAAAAACAGGGTTTAAAATATTCTAACATGAAACTTACCCCTTTTAAGCATTGCTTAGCTCTTTTTTATTAAGTTGCATTTCTGAATTAAGAAATTGGGGTGGTTTTTTGCCAAAAAAATGCATTAATTAAAGTCTCAAGAAGAATCAGTAGCAACTACAGAAGCACAAGAACTTGTACTCATCATTCATTTCACAGCTCATTCCCACAAAGACTCTTTCTGCTCAGGTGGGAGTCTGACCACCAGAGGTTTTATTGAATGGATGCTTCAAATGCATAGTTTTGTTTCATGCCTGGAAACACCACAGGTATGTCTTTGACCCTCTCTATTTCTGTAAGAAAGTAACTTTTACCTCACAGCAGACAGAAATAGCAGATCAAGTAAAGGAATCACAAATTAACACTATTTATCAGCTGTTTTCAAAGTTGCAAGAGGCCGTAGTAACTTTTCCAAACAACTTAGTTTCAGATTTGATCTCAGAGAAGCTTCTGAAATCATTGGGGCAGATGGAATAGCCTATACACTACTGGCAAGATGTGTGATACCTAGCAAGAAGTGCAAAAGGAACAGAGAAAAAGCACTCTGCACATTGCTTCATTTTGAACTGTCATGCAAAGGCAAAGCTGTGAAACCAAAGCACTAACTCAACATCATAATCAGATTCCTGAAGTGTTCTATTTTTCTTAGAGAAGTCATACAATCTTTTATTTTCTTAAATCCCTGAGAACTTCTCTGATCCTATGGGGTAGAAAACTCTCTTACATCTATCTCAGGTTTCATCAAAATCAGTTGCTTTTTACAGACAGCTGCTAGCACAGAACACCAAACAGGTGAACCATTCTGAACACGGTTGTCACTGACTCAGCATCTGAAAATTTGTACAAATTTATTTTGACTTCTCAGGTAATGTCAGGTTTTCCTATATACAGTGAGAGACTATTTGTTGAACAAGAATATTCACTGATAAGACTGCTTAAAAAAGGGTCTGAGTTTGGTTGTTACCAGCTCTCATGTAATATGAAGACGTTTTTTACTTTCCTAAAGAGTTTACCATCATCTGAAACACTGCCCCTTACATATGCAAGTGTCACCTTAAATATGTGAACCTGCTATGTGGCTAAGTCAGATTTTTTTCCTTGGTAAATACTGAAATGTCTGGTATTTCCTCAGGGAAACTACTGCTTTTCCTAAACTATAATGAAAAAATATAAACATTATATTAAGATTTCCAAATCATACCTTTTCGTGTGAGATACTCTGCAACCAGCGCTGCTACATGGACATAGCACATTGCTGCCTAAAACAGAAATAACAACTTAGAAATTGCAATCATAAAAGAACTACTAAAAAGAAGGTATGAAGAAAAAAAAAAAAGAGGCCTAGCCGAAGATAATACAAATCACAAGTCACAAGGTAAGAACACCACGCTGTAATAAAACCAGGCAAATCTCTTTGGGGGTGTATTTTAAATGTTATGCAAGCAGCTGCAGAACCTCAGACACTGGAGTAGAAGGAAAAGGGTAAGTATGTGTCAGAAATTCTCTCTAATTCACTCTTTGTATGGGGTTGGGCTCTGTGATTTACAGAGGTCCTCATTTAGCCATATAGACAAAAATTCTAGGTTTCTAATAAAAAAAAAATTAAAAACGGACTTGGAAAGCTTGTCTTCTGGGAGCTGAAGTTGTTAAAAATACAAGCTAATAACAGGGTATTATATATACTTTTGGTGTTGCTAACACATAGAAAGAAAAGAATTTGAGTACTAAGACATGACTAAGAAAGATAGCAGCTACTATATCCTGGAGATATTTCTTACATGATGTTAAGTTTAGCAGACACATTCATGAAATTCAGTTATGTGATGCGACATGATTTACTTTCAGATGGAATAAACTTCCAGAAACAGACAAGATTAATTATGTATGCTGATAAAATACATCAAGAGAAATAAAAATCTGCACTCCCAACTTTCCCTTTTGCTAGAATTAAATACTTTAATAGCATGATGACATCAGATAGCTTTCTTTTTCCAAAAAGAATGTGATTTGTCCATTTTAAGAACATTAGGAGTTTTTTGTAAGCAGTCTGAATCAAACTAGTTCTGTAAAGGCAGCTGGAGAGGAATTCAAGGAATGGCTTTAAGTGTTTCAGGAACTGGTAAACGTGTATTTTTAAGTAGAAAGTCAGTGTCTTCCATGGTTTGCACTGAACATTCCTGGCTCAGTAGCATGTCAGCTACAGTAGTTAAACATATACTTCACATTACCAATCAGAAATGACTTACAGATGTACTTGTGTAGGATGAAAAACTTAACAGCCATTGAAACTAATCTAACAATTCAAAAATTGTTAGAAATACCCATTGTATTACATACAGCTACATACAGTACATTCAATTTCAAAAAGGATGAGCTGAAGTTTATTATGAAGCTAGAACCAGTTGGAACTTTTTTCTCTTACCTCTGAAAGATCTCCATTTTTAACATGGATCCTTGCCATGCTGTCTAACCACGTCTTCCTCAGTTCAGGTGTACTAGCATAAGACTTTGCCAAACTGTACTGGAGGTCTACCAGCATTTCTGGATCATTTTCATGTTCCTTCATCTGAGCTGTAGCCATCAGTACTGTACGAATTCGTTTTGTTAAATCCTTAACATCAGAAGGGAATGTAGTGTGCTGAAACATGGAAAAGTTAGGTTAACTACTATCTTTTTCTATTCTTTGCATAATAAAAATCACAGAATCACAAGGTTGGAAAAGACCTTTAAGATCACCAAGTCCAACCATTCTCATCCTAAACTAAATCATATCCCTAAGTACTTCATCTACCCTTTTTTTGAACACATCCAGGGAAGGTGACTCAACCCCCTCCCTGGGCAGCCTGTTCCAGGCCCTGACAACTCTTGCAGTAAAAAAACTTTTTCTAATGTCCAATCTAAACCTGCCCTGGCACAGCTTCATGCCATTTCCCCTTGTCCTATCACCTGTCACCTGGCTGAAGAGACCATCACCTATCTCTCTACAACCTCCCTTCAGGTAGTTGTAGGTGGTGATAAGGTCTCCCCTCAGCCTCCTCTTCTCCAGGCTAAACATCCCCAGCTCCCTCAGCTGCTCCTCATAGGATTTGCCCTCCAGCCCCTTCACCAGCCTGGTTGCCCTTCTCCGGACTCGCTCAAGAACCCCAATGTCCTTCTTATGGTGAGGAGCCCAGAACTGGACAAAAAGTTGAAACAATGGCAAAAGATGTTGTGAAAGAGCTTTCAAGCATCTTTGCACAGAATGGAAAGAAGAATAAAAACAGACCTTTATAATTCTGTCACTGTTGGCACAATTATTGATGATGGAAAGAGACTGCTGAAATCTAGTTCCTCCAATTCCAACAACATCAGCAATTAACTGGCTTACTGAAATAATAACCTTGACAGAAACAAATGTTGGTTAGTCCATGTTTCATGGCATACCTATGAAGCAATTACAAAAGAATTTTTGTCCTTTTAAATTGAAAGAGTATTCCCTTAAGTAAAAATATATATTTGATTTTTTTCTCCAAAGTTACTTGTTTAATAACAAAGGCAAGAAAAAATAGGTTTGTGTAAATTTAATGTACTTGCATTCTCTGTTCTAAAGACTGACTGCCAGGTGAACTAGCCAGAGGTCATGAAAGTAGTAAACTGTTGTTCCCAAATTCTGTCAGAACATATACTTTCATAGAATCATAGAATCACAGACTGGTTTGGATTGGAAGGCACCTCAAAGACCACCGAGTTCCAACCCCCCTGCCGCGGGCAGGGACACGCTCCACCAGATCAGGTTGTCCCAAGCCCCATCCAACCTGGCCTTGGACACTGACAGGGAGGGGGCAGCCACAACTTCTCTGGGCACCCTCTGCCAGGGCCTCTTCAGGCACAACGTGGTATGCCAATTTAAGGATAAAAATAACATCTACAAAACAGAACATTCGCTTCTCACAAATAAAAATTATTTCCTACAAAGCACAGGACCATCCAGTTGTTTCTAACCATTTCCTTCTACTGAACATATTTTTACTGACATCTTTTTACTCTTAGAATAGTAGCAGCTTTGCTTGAACCCCAAATAATTTCCACTATGTCTTTATCTGAAAGGGCTTTGCACACTGGTATGCAACTGTGCCTCTATAATTGCAATATTTAAAAAAAAAATATTAAAAAAGGAAGTATACTAACTTGCAGATGTGTCCTAACAAAAGACTTCTTTCCTGTGTAATCAAAGTTGTTTCTCATTAAGAAGTACAGTAACTGCGAAGCTTCAGTACGAATTGAACTCAGTTTGGAATTACAATACTTGAGAATTTCATAGCACAGCGCAGAACACATGTCAGCTCTACCTTCATAAAATGTAGAAGGAAACTGGGGAAAAAATAGAAAAGAAGTTATTCATTAAATCTAGCTTTAGTTCTTGATAAAATAAGCATGTTAAGAAAAATACAAATATATTAGTATTTCCAAACCGTGAAAAAATAAACAAAGTAGTTCACAACACAAAGTTATTTTTACAGCAACTCAAAGGATAGTAACACCACACTGTTGGGATCAGATCAATCCTTATAGGCCAATTTTAATTTGGGATTTTAGTTTTTAAATTTTTACATAGCACACTGTTAACTGAAGAAATGCAGAAGTACTTTAAGGTTAATGATTTTAATACTTACCTTAAAAATAAGTGCCCTTAAAGCAATGAAGACATTTTTCAATGCTGTTTCAGACTGATTCTTTTGAAGGAAGCAGAGGTATACATCAAACACTTTCTTCATCAGTGGATTATGCCCATGATCAGCCAGTAGTTGATTCTTTAAATGGACAGTGAGAATTTAGGAGTTTTGTACAGTAACACATACACACCATTCCAAGAACATATGCAGATCATCCAAAAGCAGGAAAGAACAATTAAAAAATACTGTGTGTACTATTACCAAGATGTTTAATAATACAAACATATTTGGACTTTAGTTAGGTATCTCAAACACTTCATTAATGATCCTTATAAAGAAAGTATTCCAAATAGACTTCTAGAACACTACTGTTTGACAGCTGTTAGTTAATTAAATTCCTATTAACTGTTCTTTGAAGGCACACTCCAAGCAAGTATTAACTGACTAAACTAAACACCCCCACCCACTTACATCTTCCATTCCTGCCCTAGAACTGAAACTGTAAGGGGTCTTAAGGACAAATATATTAGTTGTCTGGCAAAGTTTTACTTGCAATGATATTCAAAAGCTTGTTCTGAGGCACGCGATACACAGGGCTACTCTCGATTTCTGCATCACTAACAGCTGCTTTCCACCCAAACTTGCTTTTTAAAGCTGGTCTCCTCCAATTTCTCTAGCACAGGTACTGGCTTTTACGGTTCATACTGCCACTGTTCTGCTCTGGGGACCTGTTTACTTCCTTTGCCCACTGAGCATATGCAATAGGCTCCTTCAGGACTCTAGGACAGACCAACAAGGTATCTCCTCTTAGAAAACACCAGAATGGGTTAATTGATTTGGAAACTGCTCAATTCAGTCCAGGGAGTCCAGAACTGAGAGGACCATGTTAAGTATTGCTCCCTGTGAATCCACTGACCTTCCTTCTGCACCTCCTCTCTGCACACTCCACTCTTCCTTGTCATCACTACATACAGACATCCAAACAGTATGCTGCATGGGAGCTCCATTACTATCTCTTAAGTGTTAAGGTAATATTAACTCAAAGAAACTAGTTTAACAAATATTTTTAAAAGCCCAGTATAGACCTGAGCTCTTGAAGCATGTCTTAAGTTCTCTCAAACATTGAAGAGATGTCTAACTGCAGATATCTCGTTTTCCATTCATGGAGACACAGAAGAAATTCTTCAGGCTAAAATATTCCAGCATAGCCCCAAGCACTTCAGGTGTTCCTCAATACTAAAAAATTGAAGGAGGCAGTCCTCCATTAAAAGCCATGCTGATATGACTTGCAGTCTAGAAGAACTCAGTGTGATTTCAAGCTTTGTGGAGCAATAGATACGTTTTCAGGAGACCAAATGCTCTGTAGCAATGCCACAGACAGGCCATTTAGAAGCAGCTAGACTTTTATGATTGGATAGAAGCCAGTCAGCCTATTTGGTCACAGGAAGACGTTTTATGTCTTGGAAGAGCACGCACATCTCTGTAGACGACTGAAACCTAAACACCTAACTGCAAGTTCTAAATGATGGTGTGGCTTACTATTTCCAGATTTACAGCAAAACAATGAAACATTGTTTTATGAGCCCCTATCCTTGTGAAGGAATCAATATAATATCCTTTATTCAGATGTCCCAACATCAGAGGCAGGTAGTTCACTAAAACCACCTAGAGTAGAAGGAATTTCTAAAGAATTCCTAAATTAGGAACATATTGGTTTGACAGACGGACTGTTAGAAAGGTAAGGAACTGGCCAGATGGTCACACCCAGAGAGTTACATGATGGCTCGATATCCATGTGCAAACTAGTAATGAGTGCTGTCCCTCGAGGGTGCATAATGAAACCAGTACTGTTTAACATTTTCATCCACAGCACAGTAAGACCACCCTCAGCAAATCTGCAGAGAATACCAAGGGGAGTTGTGCAGTTGATTTGCTAGAGGCTTCCTTATAATGTGCCATCCAGAAGGATCTTGACAGGCTTGAAAAGCAGGCCTGTGTGAATCTCAAGTAGTTGAACAAGGCCAAGTATGGGCATATGGGCTGGGGCAATTTCCAGTACAAATACAGGCCGGGGGATGAATGCATTGAGAGCAACCTTGTGGAGAAGGACTTGGGGATACTGGTGGATGAAAAATTGGACATGAGTTTGCAATCAGCACACACAAAGCTAACTGTATCCTGGACTGCATAATGAGACGCACAGACAGCAGGTCAAGGGAAGTGATTCTCCTCCTTTACTCTTCTCTCATGAGACCCCACCTGGAGTACTGCATCCAGCTCTGTGGCCCCCAGTACATGGAAGACAAGGACACATTAGAGTAGGTGCACAGGAAAGCTACGAAAATGGTCAGAGGCCTTGAGCATCTCTCCTATGAAGACAGGCTGAGAGTTGGGCTTGTTCAGCTTCAAGAAGAGAAGGCTCTGGGGAAACCTCACTGTGACCTTCCTTACATGAAAGTTGGAAAGAGATTTTTTTTAACAAAGCCTCTAGTGACAGGATAAGGGGCAACAGTTTGAAAACTGAAAGAGGAAAATGGTAGGTTCAGATTGGACATAAGAAGGAATTTTTTTTTTTTACAGTGAGGATGGTAAGATGCTGGAACAGGGTGCCCAGAGAAGTTGAGAATGTCCCATCTTTGGAAGCTTTCAAGATCAGGTTGCATGGGGCTTTGAGCTACCTGATCTAGTGAAAAACGTCCCTGACAATGGTAGGTGGGGTTGGAACTAGATGATCTTTAAGGTCCCTTCCAACCCAAACCATCTCATGATCCAATTTTTTTTTTTTTTTAGTGCAGTTGATTGAACTGCAGCTCCTGATTCTCTGACCTGTTTTGTTTGGATCTTGTGGACTATTCTGGTATACTCTTACCTACTTTCTCAACATACGGCATACAGATAAACTTGGACTGTCATTCGAAGTGTGATGGGCAGCTGATAACTACAATATTAGTGTTCATTCTTCTTTAAATCTTTATAATGAGGTATCTTCATTTTCAATTCTGTCATACAGTCTGCAGACAGAACTGTTTTTTAAATTCTATTTAATTAAATTATGAATAAAAGCAGCCTCATAAATAAGCTCATGTTTTCACAACTAGATTAAAGATAAGACATTAATTGAATCTTCAAGCATGTATCTCAATACAATGCCCTAATGAGAAGGGAAGTTAGAGTTACCATTTTGTCTTTTTATAGCTTCACTTTTAATGTTTGGAAGAGCTCAAAGAGACAGACAAGAGGGTATTCAAGTGAGCTATAAGAAGATTCCACAGGATACAACTGATACAACCAAAAAGAAGTCTTATTAGTGGACAAATTGAAATAAAGTTATAGAAAAGGAGCTCACACAAAATACTGTTAATTAATGAGTGGATGATTATAAGAAGCAGCCAAATTCAATATAAAAGTCTGATGGTATCCTATTATGATTTATGGTTTTGCCATACATCTTTCACCCCACGTGGCCTTTAGAAGTCTGTTTTACCACTAATATGTAGATGCTGAAGTTTCTACAAACATTTTTAGGAAGTTAGGACAGGGAAGGAGCTTTTCCCACAGGTTACTGCTGATCAGTGAGGAGTCTGTATGCAACGTATAACTGAAGCCAAAGCATTTTGCTGCTAGAGGTTATTAGCTTCTACATGAGACAAGCATGAAGTATTATGCCAGAAACACTAAAAATACAATGCTACATTACTAGACTACAAAATATAAATATAGTTTCAATTGATATTTTTTTTCCTGAAAAACAATTATGGGAGATGTTAACACTAAGTGAAGAACAAACCTTAAAAGCCATTGTGAATAGTGACAGAGTATCCAGAATTGTAAGGCAAACTTCAGTGGCAATATTTGCTTCGAGTAAAGACTGGTGAAGAACATCTGCATCTGAATGGCCATAGCCTACAGAAATTCCAAAGGAAGTGTAAGTGCTGGATATACTTATTTAAATGTTCCTTATTTCCAAAAGACTTGCTGAACTAGGAAAAGATTAACAAATAAAAAGCTTGACAGAAGTTAGTATTCAACACAGGAAAATAATTCATATGCATTTAAATTTTCAAATATGTGCATATAATTATTCTAGCATACTCTGCACAAGAGTATAGAACATATTAAGTACAAATGTCAATAGTAGAAGCAGTTTAAATAATAAATGCCTGATGTTTCATACATATGTGCATGTATATATACACATGTACATATATTAAAGTGTACAGAGTTGTATATATATACACATATATATTCTTAAAGCAAGTACTACAGTAGGATGGAGTTACTACTGAAAATATGTATGGGTAATTTAGCAATGTTAAAATGATCTCAGAGTCAATCAGAAGTCAACCACTGTAAAAATACAAAACACTGAGAGCTGAAGGAATACAATTGTGTACTTACATGCATCTGAAGACCCAAGTAATTAATTCTGCTCAGTAGCAATGCCATGCAATAACTATTTAATCCAAGTATTTTATCACTTCTAGCTCCATACTACACTACATAGCTCATACTGTACTATACTTAAATAATTTTAAAAACATTATAACCAGTGCTGAAGCAGGATATGTTGTTTATGTTTCCTAATATGACCTTTAACAACCAGGCTGAAATATGTGCTCTGGTTGTTTTATAAAAAATTGGTCTGGCTAATGATTGTGTGTTAGATTCACAGTCAACTTTGCACCACTAATTCAATGACAAGCATGACAAACTTGGGACCGAGAAACGAACAGCAGAAACTACATGTTCTTTTATAATGACACCTGGCCACTTCTTGCTTCCCTGCATATCCATAACTACCAGGTTCTTTGGATTTATATGTCCTTTCTGTTACGAAGCACACAGCTCTTTCCTATCATTTTTGCATTCTCTGCCTCCACCTCTTCCTCCCCCCATGCATTTTCTTTGTGGTTTCAATGCAACTATGTCCTTCACCTCCTTAACAATGGAAAGGGAACAACTGGAATTTGGAAGCACATTTTAAGACAACAGCTGTTTGCCAAATATTTTTCATTTAGAAAATTGTTCTTTTCCTTGTGGAAATTAAAAGAAAAATCCTTTTTCATAGGAATCACCTTTGGGTGACCAGAAATCCTTAAATCAGCCTGTAGATTTAGCAATGCTGAAGATATGAAGAGATGACAATTCTTGTGAGAACTGCACAATTCGCTGTTCCAGATAAGAGACGTGCAAGGTTTAGTGTAATTACTAAGTAAAAGCTGTAGTCAATGGACAGGATTCCAACCAGTTCAAATTTTGTTCTTCATGTAAATAATCTAGAACAAACAAGTCATCGATTGATTACCCTGCAATATTTTGACTAGAAACAGAAGTATGGGGCAGGATGCTAATTTAAAGGAACACTCAATTGGGTTGAGTTAAAAGACTGTTTCAGCAGTGTTTTTTCCATACATGTGCTAAAAACTATCTTTGTCTCAATTTGCTGATACTTTAGAGATGCTAATATCGTCTTCCTCATGGATAACCAACATACTGGATCCTATTTTTCACATGCAACTTAACAAGAAACTATGGAAGTACAATTCCCACACATAGTATGGACATCTGCCTGAACACCCACATGAACACACACCTATGCATTCACACTGCTGCAGAGTAGCTGGATTTAAATCTGTGTAAGCACACTGAAAATGGGATACTCCCTAATGACAGCCAGCTTGACAGCGATTACAGAATTGTATACAACTTTCAGTATGCATGCATGTCACTGTTCTACTGAGCATCCTCCTCCCCCCTCCAGACCAAACAATACACATGTAAAACTACATTCGTGTTGTTTGTATTGAGATGCTTTAGAAATCTTACCAAAGGGTTTAGTTTCTTTCACACTTAAGCACAAAACTATACCAAAATTCCTCAGAGATCTGAAATATCACTTACACCATTGCTTCACTTCTATCTCTTATTTAAATTATCAGAAAGTGAGAAATTAAGTTTATAATGTACATTTATAGACAGGTATCTTGCCAGAGAATCATTATTTTAGAAACAAGTAAAGCAAGTATTTCCACCAGGTCCATCCTTCCTGTATGCATTCCATACAGGATACCTACAAAATCTATTAAAGTTCTGAAAACTACCTTGGATACATAACACAGTCAGACTGACAACTAAGCAAAACTAGAAGTTAGACAAGAAGATGACCAAAGATATAACAGTCAATTTCACATTTGACATGGCTTTTACAGCAACATATTTTCCATTTGTAAAACCTTGGTCAGTAGGAGATGTAAAATCCTGATATTGATTACAAGTCCAACATTAAAAAAAAGAGTTGTTATCACTTTACACAAAGTTATTTGCATGAAACACCTTCCTTCACAATTTCCTTCAGATGGAAAAGAATAGAAAGTCTCTGTTTACATAAGCATGCGTTTATTAAAATCTTTCAGCTCACTGTTTCCTAAAAAATCAGTAAAAGTTGTCAAGTTCTGGAAGTATGAAATCTCTTTGCACAGGGCCCAAAAACAGCAGTGTTATTTCTTTCCCATTGATTTTTAATTTTTTTTTTTAATTAGTCTTAATCTACAAAGATTTTTACCTTACTGATATGCAGTCACATAGAATAAAAGCTTTCTTTTGTGTATCAAAAACATCTAGAGTAGCAGACTGATTACAAAAAATGTAATTTGTACAGCTATATAGTTTTTGGACATTTTTTTAAACCAAGAATTGCATTTCTTAAATTTAAACAGATATGGGAATGCATTTAAACAGACATGTTTATAATTATTTTTTCCTGCTTTCCACCAGACCATGTGGTAAGCCTTGTGCAATTAGGCTAACTATTGCTTTATATTACAGATAACGAGCTAAAAGATTTTAAAGGACAGTTAGATATGCTTTGGGAAAGAAAAGGATGAACACAGTGAACATATATTTAACTCAAATGATTGCTTTACTGCACACCATTCTTTTCAGTCTGTACCAATGTTGTATTTTACTGGATTAGTCAACCAGTTTCATTGTTTTTTGAAGCTGGACATTGGAAAACGGTGCTTCAGAATACTTTACATACAGTATATTTGCAGTTTAAGAGCAGCATATTTAAAAAGATAGGCCACAAGCAGATTTAGTTTTCAATACAGCAGTCTTACACAAGCTGACTTCAACCTGATTAAATCTTACCATTGTCTACAGAAATTCCAAGAATACTTGATATCTTTCTCACACTGAAAACAGAAAAATCACTTCATTATTGGACGCTTTTTCACTCCCAGACAAATCAAATCATGGGCTTCACAAGCTCCGTAGAAATTCTACAAAACTTATTTGTCCTTAGGGGATGTCAAAGCATGGAGATATGGTCAGACAGCATACTTTTACTTTTAGACTAATCATTTATGAAATGAAGTGCAGTCAAAAAAACGAGGCTTAGTAAAGCAAATAGAAATAATAAGTAAATTCTGTAACTAAGCGCACCACAAAGTTGAAGTGCATATAATTAAAGTACAATTTTAAAATATGCTGTGGTTAACCATGTTCCATGTTATGGCATCAGCCAGCATTGATTATTCTGTCATACAGCAGGGAACAGACCATTGACTGATTCCAGCTACTCATTTGACCTAGAACAATAAGAGTCATTGAAACGCACTGGTGTGGCTCTGGGACCTGTCTCTGGTGTTGTGGTACTGGATGAGGATGACGACTGTTATCATGTCATGAGACTTACTGTGGTTAAAAGTGAGAGAGTTATCCAGGCTGCTCAGCTGCTGTAATCTGGCATGCATCATTCCTGTTCTGTTACGGGAAACAGGCAATGTCTGAGATTTTCGATCATGAACTATGGATCCCAACCCCTCCTGGTTCCTGCAAGATGGGTGAAATGGGATAGAAGCAAAAGTTAGACATGTCAAACTGCAGCAAGAGAGGAAGCGTTAGTTAAGCTCAAGAAGTTTTAGAGAAAGAATTATAATGCAACCCATTTACTGTTTTATTTATAAAACAAAAATAGGTAGCTTTAAAAAAAAAGCACGATGGCAAACTCTTTCTTAAAACTCAAAGCATGAAAGCAAAAGCACATAAGCAGTCACTCTTGAAGTGCTAAATTTACTTCAGAGCTTTAGGGAACATAAATATTTGAGAACACAAATATTCTGAAAATATTCAGAACCCCAAACCAAATCCTCTATTTTGATTCCAAAAATTTTAGAAGAGAAGTTAGAAAGACACACAGCAGTACCACTAGAAAGCATACATGCAACAGGAAAGTGGGAATTAATGGAGGTATTAATCATGTACATCTTACCCAAGCAGGAAGGGAGAAGAGCCATATACTTTGTTAAACTTGCAGCAGTCAAGTGAAGGAAACAAAAAAGTGATCTGTGTTAGCAATCAGTACAGGCTAACTTCCTATTGTGTACCACCACCAGAGCTGATGAAAAATGAAAACCAGTGCTTGAATTACAGAATTCCCTGTTTCCTTTTATTCTCTGTCATTGGTGTATTTTCAGAGCACGCTCATCAACTGTGATATATTTCAGTGTAATGACAATGTGAAAGACTAGAAAGCTACTTGTTTGTTTGTTTGCTTTTAAATTCAGAATCCCTGCAGAACACCAGATTTCTATAGCTTAATGGTTTTGGTGCTAACATACATGCAGACTAAAGGATCAGTAAATAAAAAGGAGATGTGGCAGTCTTCTCTAGAAACTGTTCAAACAAATTATTTTGAAGGGCTTTTTATAAAAATCTTGAAAATTACAGACTCCTACAAACCTAGAATTTCCAATATATTTAAACACAAAGTTTATAACCTGAACCCTAAGAAAACTGGATTTATTTTGGCCCTTGATTATTTTTTTAAGGTAGGTGAACAGAGATGAGAGTAATTTTATTAAAAAAATCTCCAAGAAGATAGTCACATACCATTACATCTAAATTAAAACCAAAAATCTAACATTTTAGTTAGAATGCATCACCATCAGTCAGCAACAACTTTCTCATTGAGTTCAAGAGGGTCAGTATTTCAACCTCACACATTTAATTCTAACAGCATTAACACATCAACCACAGTATAAGGCCTAAACAACTGTCTATATTTTACTCTATTTAAAAAATACTTTGCATTAAAAAACATGAATATCAATGCAAAGTTATTAAAATAATTTAGTGCATGTTTCTCACTCCCACAGATTTTCTTCTAAGCAGCCTTCAATGACAATGTACAGGTATCTATCAGTACTCCAAAAACCAGCAGCATTGGAATGTTCACTACTCACCTTTCACAGTGAAAACTCTCTACATAAAATTTCTAAAACTGATATGGTTTTACAGTCAAGTGAATAAGCAAAAAAAATCATGAAATTTCTTCCCCAAAGACACTATGTCAAGGCAAACAAAATGCTGTAAAAGATAGTATTTAAGGGGTGGATTTTAAAGTAACCGATAATAAACACAACACACACACACATATCATTCCTAAACAGACACCAGGCACAGGCAGGATACAGATTTGTTAATACAGTAACCAGTTACTTCAAAACCGTTATGGTATCATTACAATAGTTCTTCTATTCATGCAATTCATTTGTAACAGAGATTCAAGGCATATTATCCATTGTACATGTTATTATTCTTGGGGAACAACACAGTGAAATTTAAATTCCACACAGTACCTGGCTATGTAGCGTTTTCCCATGTACTGGAACTGGTGTAAGCACACTCTGCAGAGAACACATAAGGCAGAGAAGCAACACTTAAAGCAATCTTTTCTGGATTAATGTACATTGGAATTATCCAACTATTATTTTTGTTTAACTTTAAACTCTTACATTATAAAACTACTTTTCCTCCTGCTCTTAAAATTCCCTTCCAGTCCCCAAGCCAATTAAAGGCAAGCATGGCTCTTCTGAAACCGGTCACAGATGGTGGTTGTCTGGGACAAACTGAGGTTAACAGCAAGAAGCACAGTGGGCTGCCTCCAGAGCACACCAAACTCAGTGCTCTAGAGCAAAACAGCTTGTGGGAGTCTGACAAGGTAGAAAGGCCAAATGGCCAACACACAAAAGCACCTTAGAAAAGGCTAAACTGTGAGTTCAAGCCCTTCAACTCGTGTAGATTTTTAATATTTATAGAAGAAAAAATGTTTAGCCTCAGCTATGACAGACAAAACCTGTCTGGAATGCGGCCCACAGTCACTGTTACTTACAAATGAGCAACACCCCAGGACAAGTAGCATGAAAGACATTACATATATACACATAATTCTGCAAAATGTGCATAGGGCTTCAAAAGAAGGGCAATACATTTTGCTTTCTTCCCCTTGGCCTAAACTCTCTTGTTTACAGGTTGGGGTTTTTTTGGGGTTGTTTTTTTTTGTTTTCTTAAGGGCTCCAGATTCCAGGATAACAACAACAGGGTTTCCAACAGAACACTTTTATAAAGAGAATCTGATTTTACAATAAGATGATTACAAAGACACATCCGAAAAAGATAATTTTTAATGAAAAAAAAAAAAATCTAGTATTTCAATATGATGTTTAATTTAAAGAATCTTAGTAACACTACTGGTTCAGATCCAGCATGAAAGTTGAACACATAACCTAATTTGTCAGGTGCCACTGCATGGCTTCACGGCTGGTAAGTGGTGATGACTAATAAACTACAGGTTACACTTTCAAATCAAGAAAAAATGGTGTGAATGGAGGCTGTAATAATTATTTGACTCTTTTCCCACTGTTAGCGATGATCCAGATAAGTCAGAACACTTAATGCAACTTTCCTTGTTCCTTGGGTAAGAAGATTCTAGAAGTTCTTCTTGTTGGTACAAACCCAAACTGAAAGCCAGTTTTCAGTCTTTCTCTTCCATATGCCAGTTATGAATTGGGGAGGAGACTGGCAAATAGTCTCTGCAACAACTTGTACTCAGACCTTAAGTAGATTAGCTGTCTCCACATTGCAGAGTCAGAATGGTGCTTGCCTCCCCCAGATTATTTATTCTTTAATTATTCTATTTGTAAATGAACCTTAATTCCCCTTTCTGGTATCTTGGGTTTTTTTAGATTCCAAGTTTTTCAGAAAAAGTTAGTTTCATGGAGACTACCTAACTACCAGAAACACTGTCTTACTGAGTCCAGGAGAAAGTACTGTAATAACCTGTATTCATAAAAATCTTCTTCAAAATAAATGCTCTTTGCATTGGCAAAATAATCCTAAAATTGGAAGAAGTTGACTGTTACAGGCTTTGTTCCTGCTCCAGTTCAAGCAAATATGACACTATCCACTGCACTAAAGAAATGGAAATTTTACTCTACATTGCATATACTGCTACTGTGATGGAAATAATCTCTGAGAATTAGTAATTTGAGATTACTGATTTGATCACAAAACAATACTACCCTGCCCTTAAATAAGAAGTCTCTATTGGTAAAATACCGCTCACCCCTGATTCTGTACAGTTTATACCTTTGGGTTCAGAGTCTACTAAGAAGGCTCATTTATTTGTTCAGTTCTGTCTCTGTTAACACACTGATGTTTTCAGTTATTGCCAAGCAGTCAAGGGCTTCTCAGCTTCCCACACTGCCCTGCCAACGAGAAGAGGCGGGGGTGCCCAAAAAGCTGTGAGGGGACACTGTCAGGACAGCTGACCCCAACCGGCCAAAGGCATGGTCTATGCCATATGACATCATGCTCCATACATAACTGGAGGAGTTGCAGGGAGGTGGCAGAGCTCAGGAACTAACAGAGAAATTGTGCTGTGCATCACTTGTTTTGCATATTCTTTTACCATTCTTTTTCTCTTCCTTTTCTGTCCTATTAAACTGTTTATCTCAACTAACAAGTTTTACCTTTTTCATGCACACATATCCACACTCATATTTTTAACTGCCCAGCAAAATGCATGATTTTATAAGCTCAACAAAAATCTTACTCTGTAATGGTGAAAAAGTCCATGAGTTCAGCTTTTGTAGCCTTGTTCCAATATGTAAATAATGCATCTAGGAAAATGAAAAATATTAAACATAAAACAGAGGCAGCAAACACAGAAAACTATGAAGTACAAGACTTAACAACAGTTCTTAGATTTCAGATAATGAGGAATCAGAGAATCTAAAAATTACTTGTGGGTTACAGATAACTCCTTTTAAAGTTTTCCTTGAGGCTGATTATACACAAATGCACATAACAATTCCCCAAATGACTTTCCACATGTGCTTGTAATGAATACATAATATTCCCATGCAATTTCATATTTTAAAGCAGCAATTCTGCAGTCCGTAATGATTCCAGTGTTCTAAAAATATAAGACTTCAGAACCCTTTGGACTCTTAAGTCCTATAACCTACGATCTCATAGACTGGTCTCAACATATTTTATTTTTTTTTTTAATTTATAAAGCTTTACTATGGGTAGTTTTTCAGCATGGGTCTCAGATTTTCTTTATTTGCATAGATTTCAAAAATGGCTACATTTTTGCCAAAAATGTTCAAAATTAGCTAACAAATTCAAAACTATTACAAAAATGTGTAGCAAAGTTTATTTGACACTTGTTCTCTTCCAGGAGAAATGAGACCAAAAAAAAATCACCCCACTGTGCTTATGTACATTTTAACTTTAATTTCATGGAAATTCTGGGCAATTTTTACATATTTTAAAGTGTAAAATAGCAGAAAAAGATTATTGTTCTTTGTAATTGAAATATATAAAACAATTTCTATGTAACTACTTAAAAATCTAATGGTGTGGCTGGATATTGCATACTTATTAACCTTTCAATTCTTGTTCTTGACTAAGTGCTGTAATAGCGTTCAATAAGTACTACGTAAACTTGATTTTTAGATACTAATATCAAAACAGGCACAGAAAATAATTTACTACCTTCAATGTGTTTAGCACAAAATGAAAAACTCAATGTTTCTGCCAAAAGAGACTCACCTCCTTTTTTAAATATTGATCAAGGATAGGGATGATTTTGAATTATACGACCCTAGTAAATAACAAGATCTGCCACTCATACAGTATTTCTATACTTCCACAAACCTTCTCCAGGATAATATGACACTCTCAAAAATTCAAGGGATCATCTCACAGACATCCCAGGAAAATGAAGAAGCACCAATATCCCCGTTACAGAAATGGAAACGTGCACAGCAATCAAATCACTTGGTTCCCTGTCATACAAGACTGCAGAATGGAGGGTGGACTTGCCAGAGACTCTTCTACTGATCAGTGAACTATTCTTCAACTCCATTTTCCAAACCAGATGGTACAGTCACACACAAACATTTGTTTTCTTATCAAGTCCTTTAGTAAACCTCACACTCTAAAGAACTAATGAAAATTTAATGCTGACACGGTTTCAATCAATATTTAATTTGACCACTCACAATTCAAGACATGGTACTTAGAGCTAAAATATTCTGACTTTTGAAAATTAAAATCACACCCATAAGTAAAAAAAAAGTATTTCAAACTTACAAAAAATAGGTGGAATTACCTACCTTCTGACATACTTCTTAAAATATGAAGGAAACACATGAGCAGACTTTTGATCTCTGCTTGGTCAAGTTTGTCATATCGAACTACAGAACTTCCTAAAGTGCTGCTCTGTTGGTTCTGAAAAGAAACAGACATATTTTGGCCCAAAAGTTCTTAAACTGCTAATTAATTCAAGTGTTTCAAATTGCCTTATTAATTCCTGCAACAGAAAAAGAATCTCAGAATGGAGACAAATATGTTTCATGTAGAGACAGATCACTAAAAACACACATTACACACAAGAAGTATACCAAATTAAGTCTCTCTATTTTTATTCATTTTCTTCTTTGTATGCTTTGTTTGAGGGAGGAGTAAGTGGAAAAGCTACTCAACAGTGACTATTAATCAAGCTAATTATACATGGATACCCACATAGTAGAAATCGGGCATGGTCCTTCTGCTTAGATGAAATGCTTTAAAAATACATGCTACATATATGTGCCTTTGCTTTTGAAGAGACTTTATGCTGAGCTGTACACAGACCTGCCTCTGTAAAATTCTTTCCATTTAAAGGCATGAGAACCCCAAGGAAAACATACATGAATGGCAGCAATATGCACTCTGGGAGATAAACTTGCCCTTGCCTTAAAAAAAACCAAAACCCAAGCAAACAACAACCAAAACAAAGCCACTTTCTCCCTGCTTCATTTGTTTAAACAATTCCTATGCTCATGGGAAGACAATCACCAACACCCAATACTGAAGTCTATCCAAAAAGGAAAAAAAACAACAACCATGACTCATCTCTCAAAACATGTACCACAAAAGGAGAAAAAAAAAAAAACCCAACCCTGAGAATAAGTAAGTTGAACTTTAGGCAAAGACTAATTTCCACACGATCAAGTGTTACAACATCCTCAGTCTGAGGTTTTTACAGATATACTACATAAACGTTTGTTTAAATGATACATTATGACCTTTTACTGCCTAATTCTCACTTCCAACACAAGGCCACTTATGCAAATGAAAAATGAACCAGACACTAAGTTCTCTGTGGAGCTCTGGTTTGTACAAGGAAGTTGGATCATCTTAGCTCTATGATCATTTTAAGGACACATACCAGTGTCAGAAAAAAATATTCATAGCAAAATAAGAAAAAAATTGAATCAAAAACAATGACATGAGGAAGAAAAGCACTTGGTTTCATAAACAAAGTGAGAAGTGCTGATACCTCAAGTGGGAGCAACCCTTCCAGAAACACTCCTTGCTGAAAGCAGGAGGTATGATAATCCAAGAGGGAACATTTCACAGCGTACATATCAACTGACTGCTGAGCCCTTTAATGCATTCCATGTAAAAGGAAAGAACTGTAATTCAGGAGGAAATGGACACCTCTATAAACCTGATTATTGCAGATCCTAAGGTGCTACTGTACAGCTTTATGGATACTGAAACAGAGAAGGCAATTAATGGGTGGCAGAGCAGAAACAGAAGTTGAGTTTCCTAGACTTTTAGGGGCTTTCGATAGTTGAACACATACATGGATAAAACTAAAACTTGAGCACAGCTATAGTCCAATTTAAAACCATGTCAATAACCTAACAAGTGTGCACATGTTAAAATAGAAACTGATATACTTCCAGCCAATTCTGATTCCACAAGGATAGTATATATAGATTATTCTGAAAAAAAAATCAGAACAAAACCATGCCTCATCAGCAATGATACCAAGCAATGAGCAAAAAATTCAAAGATAACGTGCACTGATCTAGAAAAAAAAAGGTTTGGAAAGCAACAAATAAGAAGCCAGGATTAGGTATTATTCGGGGGAAATATTAACAGCATGCAAAACACAAGTCCTGTGTTACCTAAATTGGCAGAGCAGAGTAGAATTTTCAAAGGATGTTGACTCCTTTGAAAACCCTTTTCCTTGGTAAAAACACTACACATCAATAATTAACCACATGACAGCTAAGTAATAGATGACAGCATTGCCATTTAGCAACAGCGTTCTTTAGTTCTATTTATGTTAAAGACCTTAAGTCTCAAATTCTGCTGATATTTAAGCTGATTGGATTTTTATGCTTAAATTAAGTCAGGTACAAGAACTAGTCCAGGTCTGGCCTTTTACAGCATTTTACATGGTTACACTGTACATATCATCCCTGACATTCAACTGTTGCAAAGAAGCGGCAAAACTACTGCTCACACACTTCACTCAGAAGCTTAACTATACCAAGCACAAAAACCAAATACTTCTTGTAACTGAAGAGAGAAAGCAGCATGCAAAATTTTCTCTGGCAAAGCTGGAATTGTCAGGAGTGAAAAATCCATAGTAACACGGTTTTTCTTTGCAGGGTGAGAATTTTCTTCTTCTTCTCCATTAGGGCGCATAGCATGAGCAGAGTGCCTTCTGAGAAGCTTCTCTCTCTGCCACACGAAGGCATGTCAGAGTCAAGGGGAAAAAGTTAACATGTTGTGACTTGCACAACAAGATCTAAGAAAATGATAGGAGATCAGTATCAACACAAGCTCTAGAAAGACAGGACTGAACACCTCACAGCTACTGCAGCCAGAGCTCCTAATTTGTAACAGCTTTAAAGTGAAACGTTCTAGAAAAGTCAAGCTACTAGAAATCACCTAGAGAAAGTGCAGAAACTGGTTTTTTAAACATTTTCAAAATGATACATGTAATTGGTATATAATAGGATGGAGTGAAGGTCTCCACAAAATCAAAGCTGTCCTAACTAGAATTCAGTGTGCTCAAACAAAATCATACAGACTTCATATAGTGCCCTTCCCTAGCAAAGTAAACAACTGCTTGTTTATGTCTCTACGTGGAAAATCTTTTCCTGTTTTCTGCAAAACAGCTTAATAAATGTAATGCAAAAAGAGTTCATATCCTGCACAAGAAAACACTTATATAAAATTCTGCTCTGCAGTTATTCTAGAAATCCTATTCCCAATGGAGATTACAGAAATTAACTCCTAAAAGAATTAAGATGAAGTTTTAGGCATAGGCTTTAGGGTTTTTATTTTGGTTTGGTTTCCTTACCTTGTCAAGGGAATTGCTCTTGTCACTGTGTCTTTCTGGGAGACTGTTTCCCGAGTCTGTACTTATTAGAGAGCCTCTTGAGTCAGCATTCCTCACGCTATTTATATTTGGAGTTGATGTTGTGTAAGGGGAAGCTGAAAAACCCAAACCAATGTAACAATCTCAAACACTACATATACTGGAAAAAGTCATTCCATAGTTTAGCCAGATCTCTAAAACCACCACATATGCATATACTGGAAAGCAAATAATTAATTCTATTTAGTTACTTTTTATGAAGACAAACTTCTTCTAGAGTTTCAGGAAAGTATATATATTTGTCTGTACATGCACATGCTTGTGCACCACTATATACACGTATGCATAAAGACCCATACATAACAATACACACACATCTACAAGAAGCAGCATGTATATTAAAAAATCTCCCCTTCCTCGTTTTTCATCTGTTTGGGTTTTTGTAATTGATGAGTGACACAATCACAGCTGTAATAATAAAGAGAAAAATCCCATTAAGACAACAGAGGAGGATGCCCACAGGTGTGCGCAAGCAGTATTCCAGTTAGAGGTGGTCTCCAACATCATGTGCATGATCTTGGACTATGGGACTCTTGCCATGACTAAGGCTGCTCCTGCCCCTATTTCCCTGCAGCATGTCAATAGCTGTCACATTAGATGGGGGAAAACACAGCGCTCTCCAGGAAGCAGCTTTAGCTTCAAACAGAAAAACAGAACTGAAAGGATCCTGAGAGAAAGATTTCACATACAGATTGTGAATTCTCACCCACACTGTTCATTGAATTAGGGTTCTGTTAATGAAAAGTGGCAGTAACATCCAAGAGCAAAAAGGAAAACAACCACAGACACAGAACAGTTATTTCTGGGAACGTACAAAAAGGTAAGATTCCTTTTTAAATTATTTTATTTTTTAAGTGCTTACCAATGCCAGAGATAACACCAAATAGATCTTTAGGAAGATTGTTATCCAACGTGTTTCCTGATTTTTGTGGTGTTACCAGCTGACTAGCAGTTGGCAAAGTAAGTGCATCATCCTTTGTGCTCTGTTTGGAAAAGAGAGGAAAATATGATTATTGGTTTCCAACACTAGGGATTTAGTGAATATGATAGACCTTACCTTCTACAGCAGTATTTGTTATATTTCCTTCTTAAATGTTAATTCCTATTAAATATGCTCAAAAGACGAATGAGATGTTCAGATATTTGCACAAGCTTAGAATAGCCTAAAAAACTTAAGATACCTCAGAAAACATCAAAGAAGTGAATATTCCGTGGAATCTTAAATACAATATTTCCAAAAGACCCAAATTACTTTTATTTCAAATGGCCAAATGTTTTGTTGGAAAGGTATTGTGAATTTCTTTCTTAATACCAATGGAGTACAGCAAGATATGGATGCAAATAAAACACATAAATAATTAAACCTTCAATAATTGTATGTAACTGTATCAGTATACACTTCCACAAATTCCATTTGAATTAATTTTTCTGTATCCCTCTTGCACTGCAGCTGTTCCAAAGCACACTCCTTTGTGGTTAATTTTTTTCCCTCTAATTTCTAGAAAATTAACCTCTTTTTTTGGTGGTACACTTATTTCAATGTTAGACTAAATTGAAAAAGAAGATTTTTAGAAAAATCTACTGCCAATATACAATCTTTTCTGCGGAGTGGCAACTACTGAATTCATTGGTATTTTAGTTAACAGAACCAATTCCCTGTGTTTGATGTCGGGGGAGTATCCTCTTGCACAGAAATGAAGTATGTGCAAGAGTCTCCAGCACCAGGACCTACCAGAATAGAGGCAATCTGTTTGTACAAATTGGCAGGCAGACTAAAGAGGAGTGTAATGTTTGAGTAAAAAAAGGGGACCATTTAGTGAAAGCTCCTCTCACAAAGCATATAAAAACTGGGTAATAGATACAAAAGGAAAGCCATTAAATCACAGAAGCAACTGGTAATTTTAATTTTAAACACACTGTTCCTTCCGCTTCTTTAGCTGCCCTTTAAAAGACACAGCAGGTCCAATTCTGTGTGGTCTATAGTTTGTATTGAAGCACAGGCACATGCACCAGAGATACAGCAAAAGGAAGATGTTAGATGGCAGCACAATCACACTGTGTTGGAATGACACTGTGATAGTCGGTGTGGGCTAGCACTCTCCAAAATATCTTCAGAGGTTCAAGCAGAGATCAGTAAGTATCCATTATATAAGTCCCAACCAGCCAACTACCACATTAGATGTAAATTAGCTGGACAAGAGAACCTGCAGCCAAAACCATACTGGCTAACTATGCTTTTAAGCTCAGAAAAAGAAAGGAGAACAAAGTCACAGAATTCTGAAGCTTATGAAACTATTTGTTTGCCAGAAGTATGCAGTGTTACATATACACATTAGCAATAAAGTATGACTAAAATAGTTCAGAATATCAAATAAAAATGGTCACTCACAGTGCTGGAAGGGTTGACAGGAAAGGGAGACACATCTTTAACATTGATTCGCTGAACATTTTCTATGAGCAGTCCAAAGAGCGGCAAATACATGGTAGCTATTCGTGCTTGATGGCTCTAAAGAAGAGTTTAACAGATCATTAGCAAATTACAGATTTAATTTTTAATCACCTATTATTTGTAAGGTATTTACTCCTAAATTACAAAAAGGACCATTTCATAAGTATTTGCCAAGCCAGAGCCCACATTTCTGGCAAGTAGTGATCATCACTGTATTTAATTCTAACTTACAGAAGGTCAGTAAATTTAATTTACTGTTACAACATAATGCAGAAAAAAAACCCCTAAATTCATGTGATATTAGCAAAGGCTAACCAAGTAAAATAATAAGTTTATATATTAATACCTTCATGATTTAAAAAATAAGTTAGGAAAATTAAAAATCACTCAAAGACCTTTAAAAGCAGTCGTAAAAATCTGATTACTTTAAGAACAGCAGTTAGATTACACTGTGCTAAAATGCAATAAACACATTATCATGCTAAAGGTGCTTTCTGCTTTCAATTGGTAAAAATACGGGATTTGCATATTGATTTTGATACAGAATCACAAGGTTGGAAAAGACCTTTAAGATCATCAAGTCCAACCGTTCCTTGTCCTATGCTAAACCATATCCCTAAGTACCTGATCTACCCATCTTTTAAACACATCCAGGGATGGTGACTCAACCCCCTCCCTGGGCAGCCTGTTCCAGGCCCTGACAATTCTTTCAGGGAACAACTTTTTCCTAACATCTAATCTGACCCTGCCCTGGTGCAGCTTTGTGCCATTTCCCCTTGTCCTGTCACCTGGCTGAAGTGACCATCACCCACCTCTCTACAACGTCCCTTCAGGTAGTTGTAGGTGGTGATAAGGTCTCCCCTCAGCCTCCTCCAGGCTAAACAGCCCCAGTTCCCTCAGCTGCTCCTCATAGGATCTGCCCTCCAGCCCCTTCACCAGCCTGGTTGCCCTTCTCTGGACTTGACTGAGAACCTCAGTGTCCTTCTTATGGTGAGAGGCTCAGAACTGGACACAGCACTTGAGGTGCAGCCTCACCAGTGCCCAGTACAGGGGCACGATCACCTCCCTAGACCTACTGGCCACACTGTTTTTGATACAAGCCACGATACAATTTGAATACATGTTTTCATCACAGTCTAAATGGGAAGACTGTGAGAGAGTGTTGCTTCTTATTTTATACCACTAGCATAGCAATACACTTACCCTGGAAGCGTATCTCTCATCAAAAGAATGCTTTATCATCAAATTCTTGAGCACACTAATAGCAATCTGGCGCACATCTCTGAACTCCTGCAATGCATTGCCCACCTCCCTTAGAAGCAGTCCCACCAAGAAGTGGTTTTTACAGAACTCATCGGTTAACGAGTAGTCCAGGTGAAGATCTGGAAGTAAAGCACAAGTTCTATGTAAGGCATGGTATTATTTAAATCAATTTATCAATTAGCTGAAGGGTGAACTAAAATGTTTCCAACATTATAGACAAATTAATATATATCTGTATATTTATAAGATATAATCATAGTTATTCATATACCCTAGTCCAATTCACTGCATAATGATGCATTTGTTAAACAGACATTGATGATGCATATCCAGTCAATATAAGCTGAAGAAATCCAATTGCATTATCTTTTTTTAAAAGTATTTCAAATACTGTCCAATATACAAAAGTATTCCTATTAAGTTTACCTGGACCAGCATCTTGAGAGTTCCAAATTAAAATTCTAAATCTATATTCAAGCACTGAAAACACAGAGTGCTCAAAGGTTGCACACATTCCACCTTTCATGAATTTAACTCTATAGTAGAAGAAGAGTTTAATTTTTAGTCTCTGTTTCAGTCACAGGTTAGTAAAGTTCAAAGACTGAAAGCCAAACATGGATTAAAAAGTTTCTGTACTGCAGTTTTAAGGTCCTCCTCCATCATCTTACACATGTATCTGTCATGAATAAAGACTGTAAAGCCTGCTAAAAACTGAAATCTTGGATAATATTCTGTAAGAAAACAGTTCCAAAAAATTGCAAAAAAAGTTCCAAAACAGTTCCAAAAAATTGCAAAAAAGTAACATGTTGCAGATGCAGTCTCTTCGTTAAGTCTAAATGAAGTAATTTCTCCTCAATATATCAGTACAGAAAAGGGCACAATAACGTTTCAAGATTATTATTACATGAAACTATGGTAATTAGACCAGCACTGTAATATACACTAGACATTTTTTTTCTGCTACAAATAAACAGTACTTTTTTTTTCCCCAGAAATATTTATATATTCAGTGTTAATTGCAACAGAATTTTAATTAAAGATCAAAATGCAATGTTAGTCTCAAAGCACTTTCATTTTTCAAAGAAGTCTCCCAGTAAGGGAATCCATTAAGTCAGAAAGAAACATAGATAAAACAGTGCAGACGTTCCACAGGCCTTCTGGTAACTCACTTAAAGGCGCAACCCCATCAGCTGAGATCTCTTTCGCTTGATGGCAAAACAGAGAGCCAGAAACACGCTTTGATAGCAAAGGTGGTCTTTCCTGTCTGAACTCCTAGCTTGCCAGGGAGCAGCATTTTACACTGTTCTTTACTGCATAATCAGAAACACAATTTCCTCTAATATTCCTCTTTTCTTAGGGCCCTGAAACCAAGAACTCTCAGTCATTTTACTGTGGAAATATTTATGCAGTGTTATTATCCAAGACACTCCTGAAGGCTGAAAAAGCCAGAGACAGAAACAAGTTCTATGCAGCTGATCAGCTCTTAGTCCCAAATATTGTTCTACCACCTTGATAAAAACTTCAGTTTTATTCACAGAATCACAGACTGGTTTGGACGGAAAGAGATCCCAGAGACCATTTAGCTCCAACTACAAGAGGAGTTTCCCAGGGTCTATCCTATTTAATACTACTTCATCAATGACCCAAAAGAGCAGATGGAGTGCATTCTCATCAAGTTTGTGGACAGGGTACAATTCAGCAGTGGACAGGGCAGCATTTCAAAAGAATCTAGATTCTACAGGAATGGGTCAACGGAAACATCAATTAAATTCAGGAAGAACAAATGCAAAGTTCTGCATCTGGGATGGACAAACTTTCTGCTGTGGAACGACTAGCTTGGGAGCAGCTCTGCTGAAAAATACCTAGCAGTCCAGGTAGACAGGAGCTTAAATGCGAGTTAGCATGGCATCCTGGCAACAATGAAGGCTAATAGCATACTGGGTTGTATCAACAGGATCGCAGCCAGTATATCAAGGGAAATGTTCATCCCACTTTACTTGGCATTTGTCAGACACGTCATGTAGTATCATGTGTAGGATTTTGGCCTACTAGTACATGAAAGACCTACAGTGAGTTCAGTGAGGGACCATCAAGGGAGGTAGAGGGCTGAAGCACATGCCATGTGAGGAGCAATTGAGGGAACTGAGCTTGTTCTATCTGGAGAAGAGAAGGCCTGAGGTGACCTGAGCAAGAGGCTGGACTACAGACCTACTGAAGTCTCTTTTAACCTGAACAGGTGTATGAAAAAAAAGTAAAAGTAGACAAAGCCTCGCACCACACACTTACCCATAGGAGTGCTGCAGACTCCCTCAGCTAATGAATTTAAACCTAACTCACGAGAAAAAAAGGAAACTTACTCATAGGAAAGGGAGGCAGAGTCAAGGATGTAGTTTATAGCATCTTTCAATGACTTTGGATAGATTACCTAAACCATTCACTGAATGAAATGATTACAACTTTATGCTTTCATTTAACAATTTTGAGATTTGCAGCATCTCATAGACCTAAAGTTACAAAGTCTACACATCTAGTAATAAAAAGTTCACATCTAAGAATTATATCATGCAATTCTTCAGAAGAACTTACCTTGGTATCTCTGAACTCTGCCTTTTCCAAACGGCATCGGTAGATTCAACGGTATGTAGTGCTCATGATTACAGACCACACGGAGAAATTCAAATTTGAATTCAAAGAGAGTCTGCAAAAATAATTTTAACATATAAACAAATGATGCAATGGTTTGAATAATAAATTAAAACCAAGTTTTTAACACAAAAGAGTGATTTCTCTGTCTTGCAGTATGAGGGATATAGACCTGTCCATGTTCTATATATCAATATAAAATAATTCTAGCATAACTCATACTTAACAATGGATACAGATCTATTTACTGTTCCCATTGTCAAAAGTTATTTATTAGCATATTATATATTGGTGTAAGAAAAGTTTAGACCAACAGAAGAAATTCTTTAGACATCTGGTACATGCTTTTACCACCACAGTAAATGAATGCACAGAAATTATCAGCTATCAAATCTTCTCTCACATTCATGCTTAAAATTTCTGCTTGGTGTTGCACCCCTTACCACCCACCACTTTCACAATACACAGACTCTGGGGTGGTGAAATTGAACCTGAAGATGGGAATCAAAATATCACGGGGGAGGAAGTGCTCTAGGCACAGTGCTGGGACTTCAAATATTACTGAGAATAAGCCTGAAGACTTAATGCAGGAATCTATCCACATGAATCAAGAGGAGGCAGTTCCTAAAAACTGTTTAAAAGCACCAAGTACCTTTGGATCTCCTGGGGCAAAGTAGCTGATGTAGTTATCGATTTGCTTGAAAACAAAGCCTCTATCCATAAAAGTAAAACACCTCTGGGAAAAACAAGCAAAAGCAAGATAGTACTGTCTTAGTGGTCCATAATTATATTTTTGTGCTTAATATATTTATTTTCCAAACACATTATTGATATTTCAGTTTGAATATAAAACCAATAAAACAAGCAAACTAACTATTAATGCCAAGTTTTCCCTTAGAGTGCAGAATGTAAACAGACTGCAGATAAAAAGCACTTTGAAGATAAGAACTTCATCTTGACAGAAATGAAAATGACATGCTACTAGCAAGCTATATCTACTATTTTATTTCCCACCCTTTTTTCTCCCTAGTGGATCTTATTGCCTGAAAAGGAAAGGCACTGAAAGTCTGTCTACATAAAAGGCAAGCAAACAGAACACTACTCAATGTATGAAGCTTTTGTAGGATTAGAAAGTTACCTAGATGATCTTAAATAAAAAGAATTATCAACATACACTTTTGATAAAATACAAATTAATTAAAAAAGAACTCAAACATTTGAACACGCCTTCTTGATTACAGAAAACACAAATTATACTTCAAGGCACTTTAACTTGGAAATAGAATAATACTTTAAAAGCATATTCAGTTTTATGAAAGTTGGCTTTAAGATTCTTTAAAATCCATGAAGAAGCAGTATTATTGAAAAAGTAACCACAGAGCCCAAGTCATTTGTGCACCTACTTTTATAAAGGCAGCAAGGCTATGGTTTGCATTTTTCGAAGCCTCTGGATTGTCTCTGTACTTCTGAGTGATGTGTGGCATGAGCATATTAACAACTGTTTCAACTGCATGATGGAATGAAGCGGAAAACCTCTGGTTTCGTAACAGCTAGAAACAAAGTCAGATACAATATTTAATACAGTTTTAACAGTAAAATATATCAGAACTTTAGATAACCTAGATAAACCGACAAGGAGGGGGGAAACAAAGAAAGTTTTCAAATTTTTTCATTCACAATTTAAAGTAACATTTTTTCCCCTACATCTTACTATCTTTAACCATGATTCTGACTTTTGTCTGAAGGGATTTAATGGTGGTGTGAGGCTGAGAAGCTGATGCAGACCAAAACTGTTTCAATTGTAGAGTCATTATGTCTTTTCTTTCTGAAAACTGAAAGCAAAGCATTCAAGTGCTCTGAATAATCTGATAATTAAATAGTTTTTTGAACTGTATTGAATGTAACACTCCTAGGCAGAACAAGTGATTGTCAAGGCTCCATATAAATCAATGATGATGCAATATGATCCCTTTATGTTTGAACTCTGCTCCAAAATCACCAGTTCTATTTCTAAAAATAGATATAAAGATAAAAGATCCCTGTAAAAATATCAACACTACTCATTACTGACACAACAATTTAAAATACTAAGTTAGTGTAACTTACTCTTTGTTGAACAGTAATCAAACATTTTTTAAAATACTGAAAAAATTCTTGCTATAGAAATAATTTTGCTGCACTCCAAAATGCATCTTTTTATTAGATCTCATAATTGGGAAATACCTGAATGTGTGTTCCATTTATTACTTTACCCAGTAAGACAGAAAAAAAAATCTAGTAAAATAACTTATTTGACATTTAGGGGGCTTTGTAAATCAAAAAGTGATGTTCAGAAATGAGGAGACATGCAAACAAGAGGTGAATTCTGCTCCTTCTTTCATATCTGAGGAAAGATGACAATGAGGTTAGTTCTAAAAGTGGAAATGTCTTTTTTAAAATGAAACGTAGAGACAACAACAAACATCTGTCATACAAAGCCACTGCAGTAGTTCAAAAGCCATGAACCTAACTTCATGTTACTGCAGGGGAAGAATAAGAATGAACTCCAATTCAAGGTGACGCAGAGCAAAGTACTGGAATCTAAAGGTGGGGATGTGGGTGTGTTTGTATCTGAGGGTTGACTTTTGAAGATACTACTAAAACCAAGGTAATATTAACTGAAATGAATGGGGTTCTTATATAACAAGTACACCCAGTATGCAGAACACTACTGAGAGGACATCAACAGAAAACAGATATTTTCCATTATCAAGCTTAGGGTTTGGGATTTCTTTCCTGGGAGGTGTGTGTGCATGCTTTGTTTCATCTGGGTGTTTCTTCCTCTCCAGGTAGCATTACCGCACGTTTCTATACCTGTAAGTCCTGACAAAAAAACCTGGCAACATTTTAGATGTTTCAATGCTGCACAAGAAAATCTCTGCATGAACTCTTAACATCTCAGAAAGATTTATGGCTACAGAACCTACTAAATCTACAAAAATACCCTCACTGTCCATCCTTACTTTCTAAATAAATGAGGTCTCTCATAGAGTTAAAAGTACCATCAATATTTAGATCACATTTCTGTGGTTTATCTACTTCTTTCTGGCAACTTGGAATCATAAGTAAAACGCAGCTAGCAATTAGTACTTCCTTTGAAAAAAAGGGTCATGTTCTTTCAATGCTCCGTATTTTCTCAGCCCACCACCTACAAAACGCACGTTTTCAATTGTGCTGTTAAGAGGCAGAGCAAGCATTCATTAAAATCAAATTATATACATTTTTGGCCTACTTAAAGAACTTTTTAGGGCAGAAAGGTTACTTAAAATGAGCAAGACTTTTTTTCAGGATTTATGTGATCATATAACCCCACGTAAGAAAAAAGAGTTGATGCAACAAGTCGATGTAAAATATCAGTTAAAGAAAGGTTGTAATTCCTGGACCAAGCTTCAGAAACATACATTCACTGAATTGTGTCCTGCTTACATTTTTTGGTGAATTTATTGAAAATCCTACTTTACTTAAAACAACCCTTAGAAACTGATCTCAGAAGACAGCTTGTACAGTACCTAATTTATAGTGTATAGAAAAAAATCACTAAATGAATTGCTCAGTTTTTCAAGTACAGCAAACCTGGGGCTATTAGGTCTCAGCTGCTGGTTGTAACTACTGGAAAAAAAAAAAATCAGTGCTTTCTCTTGTAGTTACTGAGGTCGCTTAGACATCAAAGAGATGGAGGTCTTTGAGTTACAGTAATGGTTATGCCTACCCCAATTCCCACTGTTTCCCTGACACCGGATAATTAAATCAGTCTCGGGCATCTGTAACCAATATGCAGCTCCTTTAACAGCTTTGTTTTCCCTAAAATGAAAATCTTGGTAAATTGAATTTCTTCCTCAGATGTACGTGGTGGTACTCTCCAAAAATAATTTACTATTAGGATTACACGAGTCAGTAAAGGCACCTTAGCTCTGAGCAAGTCAGTATAGCACTTGTGCAAGAAAGAAATAATAACTATTATTTTTTTTTAAAAGTCAAGAACTAGTAGTAATGTGACTATTGACCAATGGCAGACTACCACTATATATATATATATATATAATATACATATACACACACACACATATACACACACTATACAAGAGACGCAGACTTTGGCACCGTCTGGGTCATTCTGAAAAGTAAATTGCATTTGTTTGTTTACACAGATTCCTGCTTTTAACAAGATGATTTTCTACTGTACTTATCTTATTCACCATCTGATCTCAGTTTAAAAATGTAATCCCTATTGCAAGGAAGCTATAATTAAAGAAATAGGTTTGCATGACAGCAAGTTAGTGGGTTTTTTTGACTTTTTTACTTGTGAGGGTTTCTGTGTGTTTGTTAAAATCAGAAATAATTATATCAGTTTTGTTCAGCCAAGCATAAACAACGTGTTGCTGTTTTTCAGAGTGTCACCTAACAAATCCAATTGAAAACATCCTCAAGTTATAGAAGTTTCACACAAATACCATGTTTTGAAAAACCTTTCCCAGGTGCACCACATTCTGTAATTACAAAAGCTGTCTCTTCTCACAGAGCTGAGTACTGCAAAATAAAAATACTGCCAGTACTGTCAATAAGTGCTGAAAGCAACAAAAAAGTTCTTTTTTTAATATAATTTTTAATTCACAAAATTTAAATTAAATTCCAGAATTATCTAGAAAATTTCAGCTTTAAAAAAGAATTGGTGTTTTATGCTTTATCAAATTAAACTTCAATTTCTGTTGAATTAATTAAATTAATACAATTAATTTACCAGATTATAATAATTGCAACAAGAGAGCGTGTCGAAATAAGAAATGCTCCATGCACAGAGTGAAGAGGCGCAGAAACTCCATCAAGGAACATCAAATCAATAATGGAAATCTAAATTTACAGATCCTAAATTATTTGAACAGATACTATGAAACAGAAAAAGAAGTGAACAACAGAAAAGAGTCCACCTGAATATTTTTCTTACTTTGGTTTGAATCAACAATATTATATTGGTTAGTGGTAGTTGTAAATATTTTTATTTTGCTAGAACTTTGGAGGAATTCCCAAGCAGCTGATCAGTTAACACAAGCAAGGAGCCTGACACCTTAAATGCAAAAGGATGTGCTGCATGACATGTACTGCAAAACCCTTGTGCATATATCTGCTTTCTAAAAATTCCTAAACAAAGAGTAGCTGTCACAGTTTGCTAGACAGTTCAAGAAGTTAGTGATAAAAGCTCACCCTCTTCCACACATCAGAAGATACTATACTGTTAGTACCATATAAATACCTAACTTCCCCCTCCTTCTGACCTATTTATAGGTGAGGCTACAAATAGCAGGTAAAAGTTTATGTCCCTCTATTGGGGTGCATCAGGTTGGTTTTGTACAAAACACGTCTTCCCTGACAACTGCCTAACCTGTTTCAAAAGAAGTCTGCCAGTAAAGGTTCCAGAATTTTCACTGCTCCAAAAGCTGAGATTTTTTTTAAAGAAAATAATAATTCATTCTTTCTTTTTAGCTACAGAACAGAGATCTCTCTCCTCTTCATGACATTTTCAATGGAGACAACTCCTTTCCTTATATAAAAATGCAACACAGCAGCTAGTGCCTCATGACACTATATCCAAAAATTTGTGGTCGTTTTCAAATGCAAAATAACAGGATGAAGTGAGATATTCTTTACAGATTTTACCTACTCACAGAAACTGAAAGTCAGAATGAAACACAGCTACTAAATGAGGAGCCTCACAAAATGACTGAACTCCTGTATGCCAGAGCAGTGGGAAAAATACTAACACGAGTTACAGGTGTTTCTCCTTTAATTCAGATTTTAAAAAAAAAACCCCTAATTTAAAATCCTTCTATTTCTACAAAGGGTGCAACACTGAAGCCTCTATATTTTTGCTGTACGATGTATGGAGGAAGAACAGCCAGTTCAACCTGAATCCATAAATCATGCAAATTACGTATATCAGTAATTTGTGCTAAAATGAGTCCAGGTGAATACTGTAGCAAGGCTGATTTTTTTTTTATCTACTGCTAGAAAACAGAGAGCCTGACAATACAATGTAATTTTTCTAACTAACAGTACACCAATAACATGAACAGGAAAATGTTTTTATTTTGTATTACTATTCTAAGAAACAGTGGCAGTTACTAGGATTTGCATAATAAAGACGCCACTTTAGAGAACATTTAATGATGGAAAAAGTTATTTCACCAATTATCACATGGAGTTCACATGATTCTCAATGAAAAGTTAATTCAAAGCTTCTTTAAAGGTTAAGTTTATTGAAATAGTTGAACTGAAACTCAAACTATATTGAACATACTACAGCAGAACAGTATTGAGTGTAGCACCCAAAAGCTTTTTTCCTGATCACTGTCCAATCTATTTTTTCTCCCATGTACTTCAGATTTTCAGTTATGTGAAAATACATACACAGAGTGAAAATACTGATAAAGATTTCAGAACAACCTGGTTGATTACTCCGCTGGGACTACTTTGTATACTTGAAACTCTTCTTTTAAGATTTTGTTTTAACACAGAAGTAAAAAGCTATCATTAATGTAAGAAAAATACAGCTTATTCTAAGCCAAGCTGGTAGGAAAATGCCTGGTTCTAAAACATTAACATTCTCCTTCCAGCCTAGGAAATCATACAAAATTCAGTATGTGGCTGGAGAAAGAAGGGACTATACAAATTTCCTTTAGGATAAAAATTTTTTTCAAAAGTTGACATACCTTCACTTTAGAGTTTTCTATCAAATGCTGAGCCATTGATTTTATCAAGACTTCAAAGAAAAACCAGGAATACTGCAGAGAAAAGAAAAGGTACTGTATAATTGCCACATGCATTCAACAACTATTTCAATACAATCAGTTGCTATTCTTCAGTTATAACCAGAGAAGAATGTGCAGTGAAAAGCACGGTTCAGCATGTACCTTAAGTAGCTTGTTGCTTGTAAGAAAGTCAGCAGATGGCTTCAAAATTGTTGTCATGGACTTTGTCAGTTCTTCATGTACTGTCTTATATTCAGAAGCAACGTAGGGTTCAGCTTTATAAGCATACTTGGGGAGGAAAAACAGAACAGAGTATGGAATGATAACGTAACATCAAACAATGAAGTTAATCAGATGCAACTAAATTTAAATATACTCTTTTCAGAGAAATAGTAGGAGCCATTTCATTCACTTTTACCTACCTTGACATAAGACCTCAGGTAGCTATCCAAGCCTTCCTCATGACACTGAGCAACAATATGGATAATAACCCTAAACAGAAGTCAGAAAGAGTAAGCCTCAAGGAAAGCTTTGATCACAACAGCAAAACCTCTGCCCAGTTACAGATTTATGCCATAACCAGTCATCACTTCTGCTCTCTCAAACACTTCAAATTCTTTACCTTGTCACATTGACTGCAACTTCCTCTTGAGTTGCTCTAGTGAGAACTCTAAACAGCTGGTTTAGGACAGTTGGCAGGAAAGCTATCATCACATGGCCTTCCATAGCATGAAGGCTCTAAAAGAAAGCAGCAACACCGTTAACTCCCTTGAAACAATGGCATTTAAAGCACAAGTTCTGCAACCATAAAATTCACTGCAAGTCCTTCTCCAAACGCACACACTGCTTATGCTATTTGGTGCTAATTACCTAAAATACAACTGCACAGAAAGCAACTGAGAAGAGTTTCCAACTTCAATATTTGGTAAATATTTCCTAAATTATGGCAAATTAGAGATAAAAAGTAGGTTTTATTAAAATTATTTTAGAAGTAGTTGTTTCTACTTTTCCATTGAAATGGAAACGAAGAGACTACCTGCATACACCACAGCAAGCTGACACTCTGCTCCACTTTGCTATTTCATCCACCAATGCAGACATTTAGGAAGCAGAAGCTCCACGAAAGCACACAGATTGCTTACCTGGGTAAGTGCAGCACTAGTTATACTGGTTACCAGTGATATTAGTTGTAAAACAATAAACTACTATGTTAAAAACCTGAGTTAACTAAAACCCCTAATAACCGAATGCTGGGAATTGGGGAGGAGTGAAGTACTAACCACTCAAACTTCTTCATGATACGCCTTTGCATTCCATCACAAACAAAAGATAGTATAGACATCCTGCATTGTTTTGTGTCACAAAATGAACATCAGAGCCTTGGCTAAACATGCAAACAGAACTTCAGCCCACACTTCTGTTGCAGAAGCAGATTTTTCTTGGAAAAGATGCTGTTTTAAGTAGGACTCTGAAGTGGACTTGTAACCCAGCTTCTGAAGCCTTTGAGCAATCAGTCACACTTAGACTGCCAGAAATAGCTGTGCTCTTGGATCTCTCAGGCAGCAATGGAAGTAACTACAAGCAAACACCTCAACTTATGAGATGCTAAATGATGTTTGGGCTCATGAAACATAAAGGAGAGCATACAATCATCTTGAGTCAGGTGAGTCCCAGAAAAATGTAATTGGAAGTGTCAGATGGTGCTTACACAGAATCCTGTTGGGGAGAGCAAGAGCAGAAAGAAGTGAGAACAGGAGAACACTTGTCATGTTTGATAACCCAAGCCTCCCTGCCAGGAGCACACTGACTTCATGGAGAAAAATAAATCCAAAGGATTTAAATGTGTTATTGCCATTATAGCATAGGCATTACTTTCAGGAAACTCTTCCAGAGAACTTAAATGTTGATCTCTAAAGAACATTTACCACTCATGCTGGTCAAGTCTGGCACACGTAGGCTGGCACACAGAGGGCAAGCTCTTCATATATAGGAGAAGTAAAAGGTATTTGCATCCCTGTGAGGCCTAGCTAGACAGGAATCTGGCCCAATGGAGTTGAGAAGAGCCATAATTTGTAGCTGACACAGAAGAGAGCATTTGTTTTCTGTTACTATGAAACAAGGAGATGAAGTCAGTAGATGTGTTAATCTAGTGGTGTGGAAAGTGTTCATACCGGTTGGCAAGAGTGTTCTGGTGCCTGACAATGAGCAAGATTTATACAGATGCTCTGCAGTTGCATTACTCAGTGGCAGGGACTTTGACAAGACATGGTCTTCTCACTGAACCTAAAGATTTTGCTAATGTGGCATTAATATAAATATAAACAAAATGTTTAAGGAAAGGAATAAACTACCAAAATATACAGTATGTGTTATCACATATGACTAAAGTAAATAACCTGTTCCTTTGTCATTTCCCTAAAATGATATTTAATATATAATGGTCACCTTGTTCTGCCAGACTAACAAGAGTTGTGAACATCAAGACAATGAAGTCTATGATTCCAGCCAGCTGTCAGTTTTGACAGTCAGCAGGTAGCAAGATAAATCTGAAATTTCCATGCTAGTCCTTGGAAGAGATTTTGATTTTCTGGTAAACTTAAGGAACAGTGGGATTTCTTAAAGTACTGTTAATCTCAATGAATCAAACAGATCAGCAGCTGCATGATGATTGTTTACAACTTCAGCTCCTGAGGTAAGAATCAATCAACTGCCCACCAAGTACAGGATCATCCCACTCCTCACAACATGAACAGTGACTGCTGCCAGGACCCTGGTACAGAGGCAAACTGGTGTGCAAACTGATATTTTAACAGTGGTGATTCATACTTGTCATGTATGCAGAGATTTCTGTAATAATGGTTCTTTTCATGTAGCATCTGATTGTTTCCCAGAGCAGCTGCTTTATATTACAGCACCAGAAAGAGCACATTCTGTTCTGTCGGTTTGGTTTGGGGTTTTTTTGTGTTTTCCACCTGAACTTATCAATAAAGACATTTAATTCCCTGAGGTCCAGTATGGGACCAATCCTTCCCTGCTTGATACCAGAAAACATCTGCCATTTTCTCTGGTAGCAGAAAGACTGCCCCCCTTGAAAAAAGAGAAGGAAAGAATACTGACAATTTTAAAGAGCTTCAATGGACCACAGGTCAGACTCTAAGATCTCTAATTCATGATGAGAAATACAAAGAACATACAATCCTTATTATATGGAGAGGAAAAAAAAGAGAGGTTAAGCCCAGTGATAAGGGTTCAGTGTCCCAACTGATCTCAAAGCCACAACCAGAGGACAAAAAGGCAAGTTATGATTGGGACTTCCAGAAACCTGGATACAATTTCTTTGTTTGTACTTTGATAGAACATGGGAAGAAATTGAATACCAGTAACTTTAAACACCTTTCCAGAAGAGTACAAACAGTAGGAACTGAGAGGTAAAGAAGTTCCAAATGTAAATCTCAGACAGCAGGACCACAACCTCCAGGAAGGTTTGATTAGGTAAAGATGGAATAGTCCCTCTGGCCTCAAGGCAAGATGAAACTCTCTCTTTTGTATCAATTGGAGAGGTTTCTTCAGAGCACAAACCACATACATACAATCAGGAAAGACTCCATATATTGAAGAGTGTCACAATGACAGAGGATTTGCAAAAGTGTTGCTTCAGGGAGGGATTCTCCACATCACCTGACTAACTGCAGTAGTGCCTCTCGATGCTGCAGAGTGCTGACTTTTAAAGCCAAAACCCTACCAGGCTTAGTGTTAGTTCCATCTAATTGGGGACTACTTGGTACAGTTTCTGCTGCAAAAAGCCATGGAAATAAGGATGGCTCCAGATGTAAAATTATCAACTAACTCAAAACAGATACTTTGAGAAACAGAGAGAAATGATACCTTGTATCAAAACAAGAATGTCAGTAGCAGAAATTCAAGTGTGAGGCATCTCTAGTGACTCATTCTAAGTAACTATGGGGGACAACAAAGTTCATAAGACTATTTGTTCTTTGCCTTACACTTTTCATGTGAAGCTATTATGGCCAGAATCCCTTTTAAGGGACTATTTTATCATACACTTTGCCAGCATGGTTTGGGGTTGCAAAATTTCAGAATTACACAGAAAAAGAAAAGACCGAGAAACAAGCCTGTCAGTGAAAAACAGCAATAATAAAAACCCATTTCTAAACAGATTTATTCCATCCTCCCACTGTTGATGTACTGTGCCCTGTTTTGTATCAAAATTGATGACAAAAGTCTTGGGGCAAAGATTACAACTCAGAGCCACAGTCACGAAGGTCACAGAGCAAGTCTAGTTCCCAAGTGTGCCACATTCAATAGTTCTTTCTTAAACGTCCCAAGTAGACAGTTGAGTATTATTAGCTGATGGTATTAAATTACAACAATATACTTTGTTGTGGCTAAGAAAATCAGGAGTTACTTGTGATATATAGATTAAGAGGACTGAATTTTGGACTTCATAGTAAAAATCTGGCCTGCTGGGTTAAGAAAAAATTTCTGTGGAAACCATGCACTCTTGATTTAAGCCTGCAAGAGAATGACACTATGACAATAGATACGACAATTATGAGCTCCTAAGAAAAATTTAAGAAAAATCAAGAGTCATCATTCCCTACCATTCCCATTTACAGTTCAATTTGATTATTTTGACAAAGTAAACCATTAGTCACAGAATGACAAGGCACGGAAGAGACCTCTGAAGATCATCTAGTCCAACCCCCCTGCGAGAGCAGGATCACTGAGAGTAGGTCACACACAAACCCACATGGATTTGAGTGTCTCCAGAGGAGACTCAACAGTCTTTCTGGGAAGTCTGTTCCAGTGCTCCATCACCCTCACAGTGAAAAAGCTTTTCCTTATGTTTACACTGAACCTCCTATGCTCCAGCTTCCACCCACTGCCCCTTTTCCTAAGGGGTCATAAGGCTGACCAATACTGCATCATTATTTCCTTGTGGTTTCCTCCTCTACTACAACTGTAAATTTATCTAGTGGAGGAAGTATCTTCCATTAATGAAACCTAGAAAACATCTGAAGCTCCTAGGTTTTGCAAAAGTATAAATAAATAACATAATCTGATATTCACTGCCATTTTATACCTTCAGGTACTTTACAAGATCCGTTCCTAGTGCACGAGCTCCAGACTCTGTTTTCTGACAGTACTGGAAAAAATTATGCAAGTGCTGGTCCTGTCAAAGACAAAGAGAACACCACATTAAACAATACCTAACCTTCCTATCCAAAACTGAGCACATTAAAAATACTTAAATAGAGAAATCCAAAAATAATTGAAGTGCACTACTCCAAAGTCTACATGTAACATTATTTTTTTCTTTAACCCACATGGTAGAAGGTGAACAACAAATGGTGCTTCTCATGTAACTGAGTGGGCAATTCTATTTTAATCTGAAAGGCAAGAAATCACAACCTTTGTAGAAGTCTTCAGCTAGAGCAGTGACATACATGCCATACTGGCTGCACACTTAAAAGCAATTCCAGGTTATATAGTATTTGAAACAAGACCAATAATCACACTCACAGGACTCATAACATTTACTTAGAGTGACTTTTGTATTACCATGCAAAGGGTCCAAGAGACAAAGAAGTGAGACATCATCATACTGAGTTTAAGAATCTTCCCAAATATTGTATATGCATATAAAACCCACATATTATTGCTAAGACTTCCTCTAAATTAACCTGGTTTATAACTCACCTGTGTATACACAGTTGACACCAGATGAGTGGAAATTTTCAACAGTTGTTTGCCTCCATCTACCCATTTAATTTCAGGCCCAGAATGCTGCACATAGACATACAGAGGAAAAGAAATAACGCAGTGGTATACTGGAGCAAACTAATTTGTTTATAGCACAGCAACACTGGGTTTTTTTTTAACAGGTTGAAGAAATGTGTGCAATGAATACAGTCATAAAATAAGAAAAATTATGCAGGCAAGAGTACCAAAAGCATTTATGGAGCTTAAAATAGTTTCTGGTGTTGTTGAGTGGGATGCTGGGGTGGGTTTTTTAATTTTTTGTTGCTTTTGTTTTTAGTTTGGGTGGGTTTTGTGGGGGTTTGTTTTGTTGTTCTGTTGTTTTTAGAAATCCCATGATAGTTCCCTCACTGGCTAACAAAACCATTTATTTTAAGTCACAGATTCCACATTTCCCCTACAACTTCTGACTACAGAAAAATACCTGTTAGTTTTCTGAGAACAACAGAAGAATTTTTAGATACTGACACTGTCTAAACCTTAACATAGGTCACTAAAAGGTGGCAGCCAGAGCTTCCTTCCCATCCCATTTCTGAAGAACTGAGAATGAGAATGCTCAGCTGTCTACCCTGACAACCAGTTGGAGTGAGATTTTGCTGCTAGATATTCAAGTAACCTCATTGGTCTTAACTTTCTACCCATGGGCATGATCATAGATGAACAGCAGAGGTATAAATAATACACCTACGATGTGAAAAGATGAAAGATACGAAGGAGACAATGGTTTGAAAGCTTACAGCAGAGTTTAAAAAAATAAAAGGTGGTAGAACAGGAGGAAAGTGGCACCTCTTGCTGTTGATTTTAGGCCTTTTCCTCCAAAATGAGCCAATTTTGTCTCTGCATTTCATTCTCTTAGTCAAATCCCCTATCATATTTTACATTTTGTATCCTCCTGGTATCATTTTTATTACTACAATTTTGCAAGCTTTCTGCTTGGAAAAATACAACCATAAATTTTACAAGTGAAGTAGAAAGATCACAAAAATCAAGATGTAAGAATAAGACTTTTTTAGGAATAAAGGACTTACTGAAAGGAGACAGCATGAAATGCTAAAAAAAATTTAGTAAAGGACTTCAGATTATTTGCATATCTTCATAAACTAAATAGTTTAATGTATTTTCAAATTACTGTAACTTCTAGTCGATTATTACTACAGAAAATGAAACTTAACATTTTCCTAAGTACAGCAACTAAATCATAACAGAAATAAGTAGTTCACAACGTAAATGAAAAATGATATTAGGGCAAGTTGATCCAAATTCTTGTAAAAGCCAGAATTTAGATGTAAATTTTGTCTCCCATTTCTGTTTGGGTTGCTTATAAAAGAAAAAAAAATTTCTACTAGAAAATATCTTAAATCTTATCAAACCTTCTCTCCACATCATTTTTTTCAAACACTAGGGTGTTTTCATATACCATACCTTTCCAACCACCACTTCTTGACAGCTAAGATAGCCTGAGGGAAGATTTGCTGACACTGGGATGTGCTGCTCGTTGGTCACCACTCTTCCATCTTTTATTAGAGGAAGCCAAGAATATCCAACTATGACACACAAAAGCAATGGATTTTAAATGTTATCAATCTTTACATAAACCCTTACAGAAGTCTCACCATACACTTCTGATACGTAATTCATTAACCAGAAAATGTTATTGGCACCATGTTACTGTAAGGGCCAAATGATATGAACTCAAACAATTAGAAATAATTACAAAAGGCAAATCAATTGTCACAGAGTTTGAAAAAAACAAACCACAACCAAACATACACTTGATAGATATTCTAAAAAAACCATTTGAAACATGACATTAAAATAAATACTTAATTCACAGAATCACAGAATCAGAACTACAAGGTTGGAAAAAACCTTTAAGATCATCAAGTCCAACTGTTCCTGTCCTATGCTAAACCATATCCCTAAGTACCTCATCTACCTGATTAAATCTTTCCAGCAATGTAATGTAATTAGAAAGTAGAATCAAGGTTACCAAATAATTTTTACTCCATAAAATCTTCCCGGTAGTTACTGATAGTAAAGCATTAGCATACAAACCTTGTGTTTCAACAACATCTTTCTTCTTTGTACTCCCTTTGCTTGAGTTATCACAGCTGACATGGTAGAAGGTGAACAACAAATGGTGCTTCTCATGTAACTGAGTGGGCAATTCTATTTTAATCTGAAAGGCAAGGAATCACAACCTTTGTAGAAGTATTCAGCTAGAGCAGTAACATACATGCCATACTGGCTGCACACTTCAAAAGCAATTCCATGTTCTATAGTATTTGAAACAAGACCAATAATCACAGAAGAAAACTTACAGAAATTTACTTAAGTGAAAAAAAGGGGCGCTGGTTTAACTGAAAATCATTATCAAAAACTTTGTAATTCTCCACTTTTTTCTTATATTTTTGAAACTTTATATGTAGTACCTAAACCAGTAAAAGTTAGCTCAGAAAGGTAGCTTACCTCATCATAAAACTCCGGGTTTTGATGGTGATGCAGAACAGCAGCAAATGCACTTCTAGTGAATATCGGTCCACCTGGCCTACCGTAGATACACTAATAATAGAAAAAAAAAAGAAGAAAAAAAAAAAGAAATCAAACCCTGTGATCTTTCTTCTCTCTCAGCTTACAATCTTTTTCACCAAGAATCTGAAATATTTTGACTTGTATTTAACTTGGTTTCTTTGCACAGACAGGAGATTGCATCATCTGTAGTCTGCCTGCTGTGCAGCAGAGCTGACACTGTGACATTTAACTCAAGATTCCTACACATTTCTGCTACTTTTCTTCCATGCACCTCTTAGACACTGTAGTATTGCATCAACAAAGCCAGAGCCTGGCTCTGCAGCTAAACCAAAGCTTTAACGTAAAGAATTCCTTCTATGGGGTATGTACAAGCCACCTTGTTTGCAATTAATTTATTCTTGGAATTTTTGTTGATATCAAGAAATTAAATGTTCTGAGGCTTCTTTGATAATCTTTTATATTTAAAAAGTCATCTAAAAGTTACTCGTATTGATGGGGGGGTATATAGGGAACATAAGAAATCACATTTATAATAACCAATACATAAATACGAGTAAATTCAATTACTGACTACTTCAAGATGCTTGGGGGGAAAGCTGATAAGGAGGAAGCACCCCAAGGAAGGTGGTGCCTGTGACTGGCAAGGAGGAAACATCCCAGGGATAATCCTGCCTATCTGGAATGATCAAAACTACGCATGTGCTACGGGAGAAGGTGCAAGGTTCAACCTGATGAAGACTCTGAGCCTTCATCCTGAGACCCCTGACTACCACCACCAGGAGACAGTGTGCAGGTGCAATCGGGAGGAGTTTGTGGAGATGACTTCATGGGACTAATTTTAATACGAAGCGGGGACATGATATATGTATAGGTGTATTGTGACATACCACTAACGTGTAACATTCTACTGTATATAACTACAGGGAATTGCCACGTTTGGGATGCAGGTTTGTGGTGGAGCAACCCCCTGTGCATCTACATGTAATAAACACACCTACTGTACAACCTTCTGGGTTGTAGAGTCACAGAATCACAAGGTTGGAAAAGACCTTTGAAGACCTTTGAGTCTATTTCTACAAGTCAGTATGCCAAATGCAAGAGGTAAAAAACTAGATAAATAACAAAGTATTACTTTCACTTTCCTAACTGTTCACTGTTTCACCAGTCACAAAAATCAAAAAAGACTGACCTTTAACGGCAAAGAATCCTCTTCATCAGAATCCTTGAACTCGATGCATACTGCAATATTTCTAGCCTAAAGCAGTATTTAAAAACAAAAACCCAAACAATTGTAAGGATCATCACAGACATAAAACATGTAAACAGTCTTAACCAGAGAAAGAACATCTCGTTTTCCTGCGCTCACCTTTGCGAAAGACTTCTGACTGTCGTATTTCAAGTACTTCGGGTAAACGTAAAGGTGATTGTTGTAGATGGTGAAAGGCTGAGTGTGTTTGGGTATACAGGGAACAAATTCCTCTATTTCAAATGTTATTAGTGCCTTGCTACTGCTTTCAAACTGTTTCATGGGAATGTATGATGAGTTAACATAATCTGAAAATACATAAAAACCAATTAAAAAAACTGAAGAGAAAAAAGCCTGAGTGTCTATTTAACAGTATTTATTAATACTTACTTGGAAAATCTGGTGACACGTTATCAATTGTAACATCCAGATTTCCTAAAATAACAGGAAGTTTGGCCATCTTTTCAGGTCTATAGGAAGGAAAAACACCTCAAAGTCAGGCTAAATGCAAAACTGTGAGATGCCAGAGAACAGAAATAATAGGAAACAGAGTCAAAAGTAATATCCTGAAACAGGAGTACAAGAGGAAAGGTGGCTTGGGAGTGGATGACTGATCTGGTCGTGCTTTTCACCTAGATTTACAGTTTTCTTCTCCTTTTAATTCTCAACAACAACAGAAAAAAAGCTAAGGCTTTATTTACAAGTGTGCAAAGGGTTAAGAAAAAGCATGACGTTTTCCCTTCTTTAAATGAAAATGAAAACACTTGTTAAAGGTGTATTTTGTTTGCCATGGAATAGCTGATTGTCATTTGCAATGAAGCTATATTTAAGCTTTTTAAATCTCAGTGGGCAGTGAAAAGGCTAAACTTGGGGGAAAAGCAAAGAGGGTGATAAAACAGCAAGTTAAAAAAATTCTTAGATGTTATCATGTAGCTGATTCAGAAACATGAATTTGGTGAGGCTTTGCAGAGGGTGTGGGCTTTTTTTTTCTTTGTGTTTTTTAAAGTTGGAAATTAGACTTACTTCCTGAAATCTGCTAACAATTTCAGCATGTCTTCATTTGAGAGTTTATTACTGTCTTGTCTGAAGAGAGGAGAAAATCTTGCATTTTTGTCCAGGGTTCCTGAGGCATCTTTAAACAGCGTCCTGAAAGTCAAAAATCTTGCTTTCAGCTGAGTTTGTGAAAGTGTTGAAACTCACTTCAAGAAATTTCTTCGCTCCAAATTAGCACACACTGCACCATCATTGTAGGAGAGTTTTAACATATAAACTTATCAGTCTAACAAATCAAATGTAAACCATTTAATTCACACATCCAGTCAGTGTCTGGACACAAGTGGTGTTCCCCAGGGCTCAATACTGGGGCCAGTTCTCTTTAATCTCTGTCAATGAACTGGACAAGGGGATGGAGCACACCTTCAGTAGGTTTGCAGAGGACACTGAGTTGGCTGGGAGTGTTGATCTGCTCAAAGGTAGGAAGGCTCTATAGGGGGACCTGGACAGGCTGAAGCCAGCTGTTCAACAAGGCTCAGTGCTGGGTCCTGCAGCTGGGTCACAACAGCCCCATGCAATGGTGCTACAGACTTGGGGAAGAGCCTCTGAAAAGCTGCCTGGTGAAAAAGGACCTGGGGTTGTTGGTCAGCAGCAGCCAGCTGAACATGAGCCAGCAGTGTGCCCAGATAACCAAGAAGGATGGAGAAAATAATGTTAAACAAAAGTTAGGAAAAAATAGATTGACAAGATCTGTCCTTACCTCGCTGCCCAGGCAAAAGGCATTCTGTAGTGACCTAATCTCTGACATGCCTGCTTAGCATTTTTCAAAACTTTCTGTGCAACCTGCAAAAGACATAAGGAAAAAAAACATGGGTGAAAAGTTAAAGTTTTGCACCATTAGTATACAAGAAAGAAACCCCACATACTGACACTGATACAAATTGGAAAATCTTCTTTAGAGGATTAATCCTAAGCATGCAAGTGAAAGACAAATGAAAATACCTCTTCACAATTCATTTCAGGTTAAGCAGAGCTTACTGATTTCACAGCATTTTATAGGTGACAACACAAACTCACCTATACCTCCAATGGTACATATTTTATTAAGCAATAAAAAAAAATTATATACGAAACTTATATGAATACTGGAGTAAAATTTAGCTGCTCTTAACATAAAATTGTGATTCCAGATTGAACATCTTCTCCCCACTTGCTCCCCTATTCGCCACTCAATCTATGACCAGAACACATTCTTGCAGAGCAAATAGTAAAATACTCTGCAATACGTGTATTACAAGCACACAGACAGTCCTAAATATGGACAATGCAACACCATTTTCATTAAAAATTTAAAATTTTGGTCTTGTTAACTTTAAGTGAACAAAGAATTCCAGGATACAGAACCAACACATATAACAACCACAGCTAGAAAATCACAAGTCTGACATGTTCAACACCACACTGACCCCCTTGAGCTAAAGCAGCGGCTCCTGACATAGCAGTGGGCTTCTCTTTTCCATAAATCATATGTGCCTTCACAGAGCAGAATTATTTTCCAGAGGCAAGAAAAAACCCAATAGAGTAAACCTGCCTGAATCTATGCTCTTGACATTATGAAGAGCTTTTAGTATTATTGTGTTGCTTGAGCCAGCTCTCCATTATCCCTTTCCTGTAAAAAGGGTGAAACTGCACTAAGAAGCATAGAACCTTGATAAGTAATCATCATTAGTTCACTGTATTCAATGTTTAGGGGGAAAATAATTGATCTCCTGGCTACAAAATTTGCTGCTTCCATTTTCCCTTTTCCTTATGTCAAGTAGTAATCCTGCTGGGAATGGAAACTTGCTCATTACACTGACATACATGGAGGCCTATATAGTCAGTAGTGTTCTGTTTTGTTCCAAATTAATACTGTATAATCGCACTTAGGATGTTTTTCCTGTTCTCTAAGTGTTCAACTGCGTAAAATTATAAGCAAATGAATACTAGAAATGGACATCAACAGTTAATAGAACCATAAATGTTCCTGTTGGCTAATTCTGCAGTACAGGCAATGCAAATCTAGCATTTGGCCTCAAATTTGGGAACACTTGAGCTTACGTGACCTTTCTATGTGGCTCAGGCCCAAGACCACCAAAAATCAGTTACTCAGTTCAGGTTTGTTTTACTCCAGTAACGGTCAGCATACACTTCAAAACCAGACTCCTAAAATACAAAGCTGCTGTTTTCCAACAGTAGCTGAAAAAAAAAAACAAACTCAAGTATTCTTGGAAAAGCAAATCAGGAGTCTGATCTATATTAAGACCAAGTGAAAAATACAGGTTTTTTAATGTGTAGTTCAGCCAGCATTAAATCAGTAGAAAAAAACACCGTTCCTCCACAAAGACTGAAAATTAACCCTTCCTTCTTCCTTCTCCCTGGCTGAAAACAGAAAGAATGTCAACAGTACCTGACATTGCTAATGAAAAAAAACTTTCTCCCAGTATCCTTCTCCAACTATTTAAGCACAACTGTAAATCAACAAAATTAAAAGTTCTATTTCTTCAGTGAAAGAAAAGAAGCTGCAACTGACAAAGCTTCTTGGAGGTATGTTTTCAAAACAGTAAAATGTTATGTCACCCTGGACTCCTGCAAACTTAAGAAGTTTCAGTGGTTTATTTCCAAAAGGGATTTGGAAAGTATTTTATACATAAGAACAGAGGCTTAACCAGTTCAATGGTTGCAAAGAAAAAACTAGCAAGAGGGCAGATAAAGCAAACTATGATCACCAAAAAGTGACACAAAGGAAAAGTCAACAACAATGATACAGTAAATAAGATGCATTAAAGACAGGCATACATTATTTTCTGACCTATATTTAATGTTTAATTTTCAACTCACCTTTCACATTGACGTCTAATATTCTTTTGCAAATCAATTTAAACCCATGATAAAAATCAAAGATTATGTCATGATTTTAAAAAGCTAAGTGTTTCCCTATAATGTTAGACTTGATCTATGTTTCACTTCGTAATAGTTACTAGTAATAACTACAGCTTACGAAATAAAACCCTCCAGCATCTGAATTTTCTATAGAATTAAGCCTTTTTTATTGGTATTTCTTCATTTCAAATCAACCTGCCTCGCCTCAGCATTTTCTCTGTGCCACAGAAGGTAACATACCTTTGAAGAATCGGAACTTTTCATATATGGCTCAGCACAATGTGTAATACTTCCCTGTAATACTTTTTCAATTCTAGCCACAAGGAAAATGTCAGTATGAGGACATGTGACTGAGAATATTCCCTGGAAATAAAAGAAGAGATAAATATAAATAATATAAAATAATACAAAAGGAAAACAACGCACACATTCTACATTATGTAACAGAAAGTCATCCAAAGCATGTAGGAAAAATCTCTACTACTACTATCCACTTTTTAAAAGGATAGACAATGACAGGACAAGGGGGAATGGATTAAAACTAAAGGAAGGAAGGTTTAGATTAGATATTAGGGGAAGTTTTTCACAGAAAGAGTGGTGAGGTGCTGGAACAGGCTGCTCAGAGAGGTAGTGGATGCCCCATCCCTGGAACTGTTCAAGGCCAGGTTGGATGGGGCCCTGGGCAACCTTGTGTAGCTCCAGGCCTGAAGGTTGGTGGCCCTGCCTGTGGCAGGGGGGTTGGAGCTCTGTGATCCTTGGGGTCCCTTCCAACCCAGACCATTCTATGATTCTATGATTCTATCCAAAATCCTAGTAACTCTTTAGGTTACACCAGTTCCTACCTGCTTTGGATACTGTAACACAGTTTCATGAATGTCTTGAATTCTGTGTAAGCTGTCACCGCTGCCGTTCATCATTTGTTGCGATGCACTGGGTATCATGTGCCTTACTGAGGGGTGGTTCAAATCGACGTGGAAATCCGCTGAGATCTTCCGGTTGTTTTTAATATCAAATAGTGATAATGTGACAAAGAAAGGCTCTACCTAGACATTTGAAAAAAAAAGAATCAAGTGTCACTGTTGGCATCTATATTACTGTGAAAGTGTGTATGAAAGGAAGACAAGTAACACTTTTATAAAGTTACACATGGTCATCACTTTAGGTATTACTGACAAGGTGTAAAAGAAAAATTGCATTTTCTACAACACAAGAAGATTAGTATCAAAGTTCCTATCTGCAGGATTTAGGCTCCTATTTGACTTGAAGAAGTAGAAAAACACCAACAATGTAAGTTTTTCAATCACAGCAAGAAATTCCTGCTGTTAAGCATACTGCCAACAAACTATTGAAAACACTCACTATAATATTAAGAGAAAAGAATTGGGTTAATTATTTACATTTGTCGTTGGTCCTTCTTCATTTTCTGCAACGCAGCTTTGCAAATTAAAAGATAAATCATTACACTTCACAAGAATTTTTTTCCCAAATTTCTCTTCAAATGGCTTCACATCTGGTTCAATACCAGTAAAGTCAAGTTTCTTTAAAAAGAGAAAAGAAAAATGAAGGTAAGTTCTTTTTCATCTCAAAACGATCGACAGAGAAGCAAATAACATGCTCACTTGTAAAAAAAAGTCTAACCTGTGCATCTGGATCCAAGGCAAAAAGTTTAACTCTGCTTTCACTTTTCAACTTGATTTCTGCTTCTCTGGTACTCTGTTGAAAATAAGAAAAAACAGTATTAATATAACTCTATTAAATGAAAGTGGGTTTCAATTTAATTCCTTTTTCTTCAGTGCTCAAAGCTTTACAAGTTTTTACTTCATGTGCTCTTCTCTTCTTAACTAAACTTTGCAACTCTTTAGTTTAAATTGCTCCAGAGCATGTCTGAGAGCATGTCTCTCCTCCAAAGGCTTTTCCAAGCCTCAAAACACAAAAACATATACAAGCAGCATGCAACCTTCCAAGGTCATGGCACGAATACTCCAGTATATACTGCATAGAGAAGTTTGCCTCCTTAAACAATAAGTATCTTTCATAGCACGAATGCAGGTTAAAGCTCAGAGCTATTCTGAGACGATGAGATTGCTCAGGAAACAACAGGTTACTTAATTTAAGAAACACCAGCAGAGCTCTTTTTCTTTATTTTTTCTTTCTTTTTTCTTGACTCTAGCAGTAGAGAAGTGGTTTTCCTGTGGGTAGATGGAAAAAAACCCCTAAAACTTCCAAAAGGTAAAACCAGCAGACTTAAACGTTACTGTGCAGATGTAGGAAGTACACCAACCCTGCCTGGGCTTTGTGGATACCTACCTATTAACAGTAAAACAAAAGTGGAACAAAATAGAACATTAAAACTGATGGTATACATAGGTTCTTTTTTTTTAAAGTGTATTGTTTAAAGAGTATTCTATGATTTTTAAAGTCACAGGACATGACAAACGGATATAAGCATGTGCCAAAATTACCAGTGTAGGAGAGTTGCCATTCCCAAAGTAGTAGCTGGTCAAACAGGGATCCAAAGTCTTACATTACAGACAGCTGTCTATTTTTGCATCAGGCAGTAACGGTTAAAAGAAGTTACCAACCCAAAATACTCATCACTGACCATCAGCTAGACGTGACCTCTCTTTTCTCTACATCTGCTTTGCTGGAGGTTAAAGAAATGCCTTTTTTAATCTCAAGGAAAAGAAACAACCCACACACAAAACCCACCAGCTGTAAAAGTTCAAAATCCTATTTTAGGTTTGTAATACTACTAAAAAAACATGACTTAAAGGATGCATTACAGAAGAGAAACTTTGGAGAGGTGACTGATGCTCTAGTGGATTTCATTTACTTTACTTTTTTAGCTTTAACACACATAGGAGAAAAGATAAGAGTTGCTGTGAAACACATGACCCAGGCACATTATCACCAGCAAAGTAATGGCAGACTTTGCTTGTTCGACAGTCAGTTTCATTGAGAAATAGAAGACTAAACTGTGAAGAAACTGACAGATGGCTAGAAGGTTGCACACATGTTTTCGAAGGGGAAGAGTCCCTGACAAGAACCAAAAAGGAAGATGACCTGGTCATATGAGCAACCCAGTAACTGCTTTACCTACAGCATCTTGAATTGTTTTAGATTCTTTGGTGTTTTATGCACTAAATAGAAGAAAAAGTTATGCATTTTTGACTGACAGGTTCAGGAGGAGCTGGTCAGAAGTTGGGAACCGAAAATGTTTGTAGTCATCAACTCTGTCCACAGCACAACAGTGATTCCATAATTCCATTTCTGCATCAGTAAAAAACAGGGACAAATGCTTTCCTACCTCAAAGAACACTGGGACCACAAATGGTTAAATAGGTACTTGGAAACACTGATCACTACAGCCTTGCAGTCACTTAAAATAGAGGTCTAACTTGTTTTCTCTGAAGAGTAAAAACACCACCAGAAACAAACAACAACAAAAAACCCCAAAACACACACCACAGAAAAACCCAATCTAACATTAAAACCCTACTACATTCATTCTTGGTACTTAATTTATAGATAAAAGAAACATGAAGTAGGTGGGACAGACAGACATATGTGTGCACATCTGTGCACTGAAAAGCACACAATGCCATCTTATTTAGTTCATAACAAACAAGTGTTGATGGAAAAATTAAGACTTGGAGATGTGCTCACAGAGGTTAAACCTTTCCTAGGAAGACTGTTTTTTTTCCTCCTACTGTCAGGTGCTCTACAATCACCCTTGAAGGAATAAGGATATGAGGTCAGCTATTGTGAAGATCTCCTCAAACCAGCAAAAATAAGAGCACAAATGTAAGCTCTTCTAGAAGGTAACTCAACACTTTTTAAGTCTTCCACTGGGGAAAAAAACCCCACCCAAACAAAAACAACCCAACCAAACCCCACGCACCAACCCAAACAACAGCTGAAAAGACAATGCAAGAAAGAATAAAGGACCAAAAAAAAATTATTCAAAACAAACAGCCTTCATAAAAAGTAATCAAGTTAAGGCACAAACAGTGTACTACTGCAAGATTTCCCCCTGCAATTTTCCTGAGGGAAAAAAAGGCTAGAAAAATACATTAGAGCAAATTATTTTGAAAGGTAGTATTTAGTAAAGATTAATTCAAATGGGAAAATTGAAGAACTTGCTTTGAAGAAAACAGAAGCATTGTAACTCTAGAATACAAAGAAAAAGCCAGTGCTCAAAGAGCTAAGAAAAATAACACACTAGAACAGTACCTAGCTGAAACAGTTGTATGCTTCTGATCAGAAGGTTATGGAAACAGGAAGCAGCATTCATAGCACTAAAATTACATGCAGGTGCTGCAGCCCCGAATAAAAGTCCCCTCTAGAAGTCATATGGAACCCAACCATTCCAATAACTGACTATAAAGAAAGAAAAATCTGCACAGAATCACTAGGTTGGAAAAGACCTTTAAGATCATCGAGTCCAGCCATTCCTGTCCTGTGCTAAACCAGATCTCTAAGTACCTCATCTACCCATACAACTAAAATATCTAATTTTGTATTTATTTCTAAAATAAAGTGTCAAGACTGCAGGCTGTGGCACACAGAAGAAAGACTAGTCACAGGAAGAAGCCTGGAATCTCCAACTTCAAGGTCACCAGCTCCAGTCCTTTGGTGATTTAACAAAAATTTCTCACAAAACACTGCGACACCTAAGTCCCTGATTTAACTGAAATAAAGTCTGCAGGTGGGATAAGGAAGAGTTAGTGTTATTTTCTATTTATTTCTATTTTATTTCATTCTTATTTCTATTTCTACCACACCTCTGCAAGAATAAAATCTAAAAGTAAAAAGTACAGTAATATAGGAAGTATCCATGACCTTGCTAGCTCATTACAAACATCTTAATACATTCACATCATCACTGCTATTAAGCTCCTCTGAAACTGTAAGATCAAAATTTTACTTCAGTATAAATACATTTCTATGGAAATATTTTAGAACTTACCAGCATGACATGAAACAATAAAAAGTATATAAAATACAATAAAAAACCAAAACACACTGCTTTGAAACAGCATGTCAAGATTTATATAAGCAACTTCGAGACAGTAGTTAGTTTGCTTCCAAAAGCAGAAAACAAAGCAGCTCAAGAACCACATCTACTCACAAAAGAGCTTCCAAGCTTCCAAAGCACCACAAACTGACTGAAAGCTAGAAGCCAGTGCCTTACCTTTCCTGCAAGTTCATGTGGCTAATTTATGTTTAGTACTTTATATCCTGATTTGGCATTTACCGTATATATTACCTTGGCAATTTCAGGGTAGTAGTTATCAAAACTACTTGATGAGCTTTCCATTTTGCTCTGTTCATCCTCTGAAATTATAAAACCACATTTGAAAAAAAAATTTAAAAACAGTGAAACAAAACCCCAAACTACTCACAAAAGTCTTTAGCAAAAAATAGTTCAGGTCTTTTTATTCTTTCTTAACTCCTAGCCCCTCAAAGGAGACAATTGTTAGCTAAACAGGCTGTGGACAGCTCCATCACTTCATTTTGATGCAGTGACTTCTCAGAGGATATAACCAGTTCCATAAATTGTTAAAGTAGCAATAAAATTACCTAGACAATAGCTTTAATATTACTTTTGACATCTGTACAGGGAAAGGGGATAATAATGTAAATCTGTGCACTGCGTATTTATACTATGCATTGTAACAATTTCAAAACAAGTACCCTCTTTTCATTATGTTCCCAGCTCTACTTTCCAATGGTTACTGGATTTTCAAAGCAATCATTCAGTTGGCTATAAGCACCTTTCAGTTTCAAGGTCAACTGGGGACCGCTGACTAAAATGTCTTTCACAAAGCCACAGGGTTCTCTTTTTCTGATTTCCTTTTGTTGCAAATATCATGTCAAATTCTGTCAAACTTTACCAAAGACTGTGATATCTCATTTTCAACTCCAACAGTCCCTTTTGATACATTGTGCTATTTATAAGCACGACAACCTTGCATAACCTATTCCAGATTTTTCTGGATATACATACAGTTGGTTTCATACCAGTTGCCCTCTCTATTCCCTCTCAAGAGGAAAAATGTGCAAGAAGACATCTAGACTATCCTTTTGTCACCAAACTATACCTACATCACATTCCTTGTGGATATGTGCCTTACCCATTCTTAAAGGGCTCCAACAGAAAAGATTTTACAACAAAGCAATCTATTTCAGTACTTTAGAGCGGTATTTGTGGTCAAAGGAGTTACATCTCAATTTTAAGTCCCTCACTGCTACCACAATTTCTTATTCTTCCACCTACAGCGAGTACAGAACTGATCACTCCACTTTCGGTGGCATTTTACACATTTCAAAACAAGACTCCCCTAAGTTTTCTTTTTTCCTTAACTGCCTCACTCTGGATTTTTCATTGTGGTCTCTGTTTTTCTAGACTTCTGATCGGTCTTCCTATTCTCTTCTGGACTTAACTCAATCAGAATCAATACAGAACAGTGCTACTTTAATGTAAAACATCGAAACTCTCATCAGACAATGAAAAGGCCCATATTTTTTACAACCAAAGAAAATAACAAAAAAAAAGCCACAATAAAGCCTTCCTTTGCAAATACATGTACGTAGACATTGTCACATAACTGTACTAGAATTGACAGGAACTCCGCTTACCGTCATGAGACTCTCCATTTCTTTTTTCTTGCATTGCAGCCTCAAAGTTAAGCTGAAGGATTTTGTTCAGAGTGTTTATCCATTCTTCCATTTCAAGTTCACTATCTGCAGCTAAAAGGTAACTGCTCTTGTCTTGCATCTTGAGCTCAAACGCAAAACGTCTGACTTTATTGTTCTGTAAGGAAATAAAAGATCTTCATAACATCTTTACATACTGTCTACTCACAAGGAAAGTCATAGTTATTTCAGATGTTAACAAAAATATACAGTTTGATATTTTGAACAAATGCATTATAGTAACACTTTTCTCTGACATTGGACCTTTTGAAATTATTTGTATCACTGTAACATGTGGAAGTTTAATAAATTAGCTGTTATCTTTCAATTTCCCCTCAAAAATCTGCTTGTAATCATGTTTAAAAAAAAAAAAAAACCCAAAACAACAACAATAAAATCAAATTTCCAAATACCAAGTCTTCTTGTACTTCAAGTATCTAGAAGTGAAGATAACTAAGATCTACTGATTTAAAAAAGCATGAAACTCTATCAACATGTGAGTGAGAATCATTTGCACACTGGGATTTTATACTGAAGGTTAAATCATAACGAACATCAACCCTGAAAGCTCTGATATTACTAGTCTTTTAAGTATACATGAAGTTGGGAATTAATTCCTTCTTTGTTCCTCCATCATTACAGTTATTCTTTTTGCAAAATTTAAATCAAGGCTTCAAATGCTATCTAGCTTGACTCATATTCCCGAGAATTAATTCACAAGTCTTCAATGAAAACTCTGTATTTACATCAATTTAATTTTTTAAAATGCTAATTCATTAGATAAACATTAAAATACACAATAAGACTTAGTGGTTGGAGGATACATTTTGTTTGTTTATTTCAAGCTTATTATGCACCAAATAACATTTTAGTTCCACTAAACTTCCAAAACAGTTAGCTTTCTACCAAAGATGAGTTTCTGTTAAGGAGAATACCAGCAAATGTATGGACTCCAGATCTAAGGCAGTCTCACCAACTAAAATCCGTATTGAAGTAAATGAAAAAGAAAATAAATTCTTAAGAACAGTAACCCTTAACTATAAAAGCCTTACTTGGGTGGTACATAACACACTCCTCAGTTTTTGTAAATCACTATATTAGAGCAACTATGCCTAAATATACATATCTATATATGACTGCATGTGTAAATACGCTGCATGTATTATGTGGCTGCGCTTCTCTGTGATGCAGAAAGGTTTTAATGCATTTCAAAATTAAACCAAAATAAAATCCCAACAAAACATAATGAAAAAACCCTAAGCAGTATTTTGGGAATTCCTGTTGCTTCATTTAACACTTTTAATTTTTTGAAAAAACAAAACAAACCAAAAAAAGTAAAAGCCTTTACTGCACATATTCAACATTCCTCTTCTGCAAGTACTGATGAAGGAACATGTTCTGCTCTATCTTTAACCTCAGATAGTGAAGTTGGCATTTTTCTCTCTTGTGTATCTATGCCTTTGAAGAATAAGTAAGCAGATGTACTAAACAAACTCAAAACAGAAATAAGTAATTGTTGTAGTTTTGTGTGGCTGGGTTCTGGTGGAGGAGGGGGGCTGCAGGGTGGCTGCTGCAAGAAGCAGCCAGAAGCTCTCTGCAGGCCCCACAGAGCAAACACCAGCCAGCTCAAGGCCGGAGTTGTTGCTGACCAAGGCCGAGCCCATCAGTGACAGTCACAGTGCCTCTGGGAATCACATTTAGGAGAAAAAAGAACAAGCAGCCGCTTTTTGCCACCAGAGAAGAGAGTGAGAAGGTATAAGAAACTGTGCAGGCACCAAGGCCAGGGAGGGAGGGGAAGAGGCACCACAGGTGCCGAAGAGAAAGATGCCCCTGCAGCCCATGGAGAAACCCATGGTGGAGCGGGTGTCCCACCATAGCCCATGGAAAAGGCCAAGACCCCACCTGCAGCCCATGAAGAGACCCCACGCTCAAGAAGGTGGAGACATACAGGAGACGCTGTGACCCGCACTGGAGCAAGCCCCTGCCAGCACTTGCAGCCCGTGGAGCAAGACAGAGGCACAGAGATGAGTGAGAGAGAGAGACCCACACTGGAGCAGGTTTGCTGGGGAGAGGTGGGGGGGGTGGAGCTGTGACACCGTGGGGAACCAGGCTGGAGCAGTCTGGGCCTGAGAAACTGAAAGATATTCTGCGATTTATGACTGCACCCCATAGCAGTGACCCACACTGGGGCAGCTGGTGAAGACCTGAAGCCCCATGGGAAAGGACTCACATGGGAGAAGTTTGAGGAGGACTATCTCCAATGGGTGGGACCCCACGGTGCAGCAGGGGAAGGGTGTGAGGAATGAATGGCCCCCCCCCCCCCCCAAAGCTAAGAAGAAAAACAACTTGTGAAGAAGTGACCTAAACCCCCATTCCCCCATTCCCTGCCCCTCCCCATACCATAGTGGAGGGGAAGAAGGGAGCGAAATCATGACTAAAGTCTGCTAAGACGGGAGGGGTGGGGGAGGTGCTTTAAGATCTGGTCACACTTCTCACTACCCGACTCTGGTGTCACTGGGTGTGCAGTGCAGGGTAATAGAGAGTTTTCTGTCCTTTATTTTGTACTGAGTCTGTTTTGCCCGTGACGCTGATTGCAGGATGATCTCTCCCTGTCCTCATCTTGACTCCTGAGCCTCTCAATATACATTTTCTCCCTTGTTCAGCTGGAAAGAGCAGTGATAGAGTGGCTTTGGTGGGCATCTGGCCTCCAGGCAAGGTCAAAGCACCACACCCCACAAGAAGGAAAAAACTCCTGATGAACTGACTGAAACCCTCATTCCCCGTCTCCCCTCTGTGACACCCGCAGGGGAGGAAGGGAGATAAATCATGAAGAAAGCTGATCCTTGGAAAAAGGGCAGGGTGGTGAGAGGCATTTTAAGATTTGGTTTTATTTCTCATTATCCTACTCTGTTTTCATTGGGTATGTTCTTGGAGCATCTGGCCTCCAGCCAGGTCAAACCACCACAGAAATGTTACACAAATGCAAGAGGAATTAATTCCTCCTCACCAAAAAGCTTTACTCTGAAACAAGTAGTTTGATTCTGAGAACAAAAGCTTCTAAGTTTCTCGACCCAAGAAGAACAACCATTTCTATGAAATCCAAGTCAGACTATGGCAGAGTACAGTTGCTGGGGTCCTTACAATTTTTAAATTTATTTTCCTCTTCCATTAAAAGAAATGCAATTTCTACTGTGTACAAACCATTTTTTTCCCCGTAGGAGTTTCCAGATGTTAATACAACACCAATTATAAGTAACAGTGAAACAATGAATAAAATAAGAACAGCCAGAGAAGATACAGTAGGTAGTAAAATCACACATGGACCATTATGTATAATACTTTATAGTTCAAAATATCTTTTACTTGCCCCTCACTAACAATTCAAGTAAAGAAAACAGCTATTTCCAAAACCCCTTTATTCTAGCCACTGAATGACATTTTGGCTTCACAGAGAACTAACTGATGTTAGTTTTGCCCTTGGTGTTGATCCATAACTAATCTCAAATTTCTACATTCCATTCTGAACATCCAGATGCCAAGATGAACGCTGATTGTACTGCAGAATACAGTATAGCATTCAAGACACCAGCCAATTATAGACCTAGGCATCCAAAGCACAATTTTACTTAAAGACTATCAACCTTACCTGCAGTAGGGCAAAGAAAGAGTATTTAAAATAATTTTTAAAAAAGCTTTTGACAAAGTCTGACGAAATGTCAGGTTATCTGAAGTGATGGAACAGTACTAAGAGGATTTAGGGAAAAAAAGGAGATTTTTCAAGATTGAAAAAAACCCCAAAAACCAAAACCAAATAATCACAGAATGACCAGAGGTTGGAAGGCACCTGTGGAGGTCATCTGGTCCAACCCCCCCAGCTCAGGACTCCAGGTATGGCCTAATCAGTGCTACTCAGATGCTCAGAAGGGAAGGATCACCCTCCTTCAACCTGCTGAAAACATTCCCCATGATGCAGCCCATTAACCACCTTTGCGACTACCTTTTCTGCCAACCAGCTTTCCAGCTGGGTGGCCTGTTCAGCATGTATGGGTGCCTGGTGTTGCTCTCCCCAGGAGCAGGACTTAACCCTTCCCTGTGCTGGAGAGCCTTTCTTTCATCTGTAACTTCTGAGGATCTCAGCGTTTCCTGATGATGTAAACTAATAGCGCAGTGCCCACAACAGCCTGTACAGCCAGAAAACCAGCCATCACACCTGAGCAGGGAAAATGAGGGGACAGAAACAGCCCAGAAGGTGGAGAATTTATATTATCAGAGAGAAGGGACCCAAAACGGAGGAAGCTGAAGAGCAGAAGGAAAGATACATTTTAAGAGCAAGACAAAGACTACAACCATGTCTAGGAAACAGATTTTTTTGTGTTTGTTGTTTTTTTAAAAAAACAGAAATCAAACTGGTTTCAGCAAAGTTGTCCAGAACTGTAACCCTAAGGCAAAACAATCTGTGTAAATCTCTATATACAACTTGCATTTATTACAAGACTTTCCCTGCAAAGCATCTATTAAATGTGTTTCCAAAAACATTATTACAATATTTGGGAAAAATAATCCTCTGCAAGGCTGTTGTATTTGTCTGCATACATCTTCAAACAACTTTATAACGAAGAAAAATATTACTTACGAAATACATTTTTATTAAATTTTGCCTATTTCTATCCAAGTTAACAAAGCCCTAAACCCCAGGAGTATTTTTCCAGGTATGCTGTGCCTAACAAAACAGTTACATGCTGTACTGCAAATACATAACAATCACAAGAAAAAAACCCCACATCTTTTCTTTGGCACTTGATACTGACAAACACTCTACCAAAGACCTTAACTTTTTTAAAAGAAAGAAGAGAACATAAAAGTAACGTTATAAAGGTCAAATGAAAGCATCTGGAAGGGTGACTGAATTCAATACAATTCCCACAACAAAAATCCCACACAAGAAGCTATGCAAAACATTTTACAGCTCATCTAAGCACAAATGTAACTGAAATGGACTTCAATTTTATGCTGCCGTTGCTTTGACATGACTTAAGGTTGGGGAGTTCTGCGTATTTGCCTTAAAATTTTGTTTGATTTTTGATAAATACTTGACATCAACTAGTAAAGAATGTGTTTTTCATAAAGCTTTTAAAATTCAGCTTCCCACACTTTAAAATCTTGTTCACTGTTTTTGCAAGATGCAGTGGGCCTAATTGTCCCTCTATATGATACAATCTGCACCTGACAAGTTATCTCATTTTTAAAGAAATCCAGTTGCTATCAAATACAGAATTAACTGAAGAACAGAATAATTCTAATTACCTGAACCACTCCCATGCACGAATCTAGAAATATTGATCCTTTAGGTTCTTTTGATATTTTTTCATCTTTGTAGAAATTGAGATTATAGGATCCATCACCAAGTTGGATTAAGTGGAAAAATCTCCTCTTAAATGACTAGTGAAAAGAAAGGAGGGAAGAAAAAGAATTACAAGACTAGTATTACTTGGCTTCAAACTACAAAAGCCATTAAGTGCTATTTGTAGTTTATAGAAAAAACACTTTTATTTACACATAACCTATCCTCAGAAAACAAAACAGAAATTATTAATTTAAAAATTTATTTTAAAAGTTAATGTAAAAAAACCCTGCAGCAATGTTGTACATAAAAATATTTGTATTTTAAAATAGTTTTGACTCACGGACAGTTATTTAAAATTGACTCTACAATATTATACATAAGCTATATTTATTGTGATAACTGTAAAAGTAACTTGTTTGTTTCTAAAGAAAGAGGCAATACAAATAAAAACTCATATGACATAATCCCTTTTCAAATAGCAACACACCCTGGTCCAGTTAAGAAAATTATTTAAAATACTGGATTTTTAATGCATTTTTTTCTGATTTAAGTGGAAGGAAAGGAAAGTAAGATTTCACAGCTATAAATTACATGCAAGTTTTGCCTCTTTCATCCCACACTATTTTTTTTGAGAAGTAAACCACATACAAGTTGACTTCTCAAAGGCACAGGGATATTTTAGTTCTGGTGTTCAGATTTTACCACAGGTAAGACATTCTCAGACATACTCTCATCGTCACGCTGATCGCACTATTCATGTTGCCTTTGTACAGCCATCCTTGTTTCGTTATTCCACCCTTCTGAGACCCAAGAGATGCTGCATCCTGGAGATGAAGAAAGGGAGGTTGGGGGGGAAAAAAGAGGTTTGCATCACAGTCTGAAATTGTTATATTTATTGAAAATATCAGAAGTAATTTTTAAAAGTTCATACTTTTATATAATGATAATAATGTACTACGAGTCCCTGCAAAAATTCTGTAGCTTTCCAATTCTAATTGCTTTATTTAAAACCAGGGAAAGTATCTTGGCCACATATGTAGGCTTTCTCCATGGCCAGCAGGATGATCCAATTTCTAGACAGCTAAATCTTAGTCACCATAAATCCCACTGAAATAGGGGAAAGAGGGAAAATGAAAAACATCTATTCTGATCTTCCAGTGCAAAAATTTTTAGCAATCTCGGCTACCAAAAAGAACAATGCAAACATATGATTCTCCAAAACCTCAAGATTTCTCAAACCATTTTGCTTTATATGTATGGCTTCAAAGACACTACAGAGAACTAAGTTGTCTTGAATTTGATCTGTTTTACAGGTCAAAATCAAAGCTTTCTACAGGGAACAAGCCCAAACTTGGCAGTAAAGGCAAGGTCACAAACAACAGAACCGATGCATACACCACACATCACACCCACTGCCTGCACACCTCTTCCATCTGCCAACTGATGGAACTTATTAACTAACCATCAGGTGTTAACTCCCAAAACAGCAGAACTCCTCCATGAAAACCGATCAAAATGACTGATTTATAACTGCCACTGGATAAACACTAAATCATGAGTTTAAGTAATCTTACAGTAGCAAGATTAATTACTGTAAGTAATCTTATAGTAGAGCAGTACACCAAGCATGGTTTCCAGTCAAGGTAACCCATTTTGACAGAACAAAAACCATTAATGAATTAAGATGTGTAGGAACATTTCTAGCCATTGAGAGAAGAAATACTCCTGATAGCTAATTCTGCATGTTTGGGAAAAAAATTATTATCAATTTAAAAAAAAAAACAACCCAACACAACAACAAAACAAAAACCCACAAAACTTCCCCAAATGCCTCAACTCCTTTTCCTAATTCGTTTTCTCAGCTATAAAGAGAACATACAAACAGTGATTACATATGGGGAACAGAGTCATTAATTCAACAACTGAAATTTAAACCAAATTTTAGAACATTAACAACTAGTTTCTGGAACTAAATCAGGAACATTCTGTAAAAACTTACTAGTTAAACTATTTACAGCTTCTTTAGCCTGTCTAGCTTGTATATTCATATGCATATGTACATGTAAACTTCCAAACAGAAGGCAAAAGATGTATCACTGTGTTCCTTCAAAAATTCTAGTCAGCCTGACACTATGGAAATAAACTTCACTAAGGATGATATGGTCAACGACTATCAGACCACCTGAAATAACGCCCCAGCAGCACAAACCAGAAACACTCATAGGCCCCAGTGACTCTCACTGGCCTGGAAATACAGCCTACTTGTTTCGTATTTTCAGGTCATTAGTCTCCACTCCTGTTCTATTACCTAGATAACAGATTTTCTTGTACAACAATCAAGATACAGACACAACAACTTAATGATTAATCCATCTATGCTGATGGGAGTTATCCCTAGGGAAAGGATGGTTTAAAATCACTTACAAGACTAAAATGATGAGTAGGTGATATTATCAAAACTTGGCACAGAACCACCAGTGCTTTCCTGTAATTTCACAAACCTTACATAGGGCTACCTGACATGACAAGAATTCCTTCGTTACCCCTATTAACAAGCATTAAGATTTTGCACCATTAAGACTCTTTTTCCAATTCAAAGTCTCTGAAGCACAGAGTTTCACAACTGTGTTGAACTGCATGACGTTTTCGAACAATAAAACTGATTGTCATTTGGACCCCTCTAGTCACACACCCCTTGTTTCTGTCAGGCAGAATTCCTGTCTGCAGAGCCAAAAAGCTACTGAATCTTTCCAGCTCACCACCTGTTAATACAAAACAATCTAGAGCCCAGTTGCTAACACAGACTTTTACACTGAAAACATATTTCCTGTTTCCAACTGGTAAGTTAATTTCCTCACTTTTATTTTTACTGCTACACACTGTGCTTCGCTTTTTTTAATGATCTTTCCCACAAACTGTGCTCCAAAATTCACTTCAACAGCAACTGTTTCAACAAATACAATTCCTTATCTTGATCCCATACCCCAGGTTGATTTAAAAATTCCGTTTACAAACACCAGCCTGAAGGCCTGATAGCTTGAATTAGTTCTGGAAAGGTAGTTCTCTCCTTTTTAATGGTGCAAGATTAATCTTTATCTGGTTTTCCTCCAACTTTTAATCACTCACAGCTTTTTGTTTCCTATCATTCACTTAATAAATCAGCTTTCTTAAAAAGACCCACATGCTAAAGCAAAACAAAAAGACCACCAAAGAACATTTAATCTAAGTTTTGCACATATGCTTTTTGGCATAAGGAGATGTTAACATTTGAAAGAAAAACCTCTTGTATTAACTCTTCCCTTGAGGAAGGGGTTTATAGTCCCCCCACCCTATTCCCATTAAGCTCCCTTTTCTTCCTCTCATGCTTTTTTCTCGTGTTTATATTTTAAGTTCCTCAACAAAAGAGCAGACCTCTTCTCCAGTGACTTTACCTCTGAGAGAGATCTGACCTTCCTGCCTACTCTGACAGGAAACTGGGCAGAAGGAAACAGGAAGTCCTCCCCACTTATACTTCCCAGTAAAAAACACACCACCTGGTAATAGCCAAGTTAGTTTTTTAGTATTTAATGCTAGCCATAAGTAATTTGCCTACTAACAACCACAGTCAATTCTATCTCCATTGAGTATTTTTTTTCATGTTTAACTCACTGTTTTCTGAAGCACATTATCAGAAATGCTATCACAGTAAATAATGCCATTTTTCTTTTCAGTATAATAGAAAACATCCTTATTCCCATCTTCCTATTTGTAAGGTTTGGATACAGATGCATGAAATTATTTGTCTATGTTTCACAGTGCAGATTAATAGCATTGCTGGAAAAAAGGCATCCTGAGAGTATCTATTCAGGAATCTACCTATTCAGATGTACCCCCTGGACTATTTTTTTCCACATTTAATCCAGGAAAACTTGTGACAAACTACTACTCCTTCATTGGCAGTAGTTCCAAATACAAGGAATTTAGAAACAAAGTAATTGTCAAAAGGTAAAAGCCACAAAAAAGAATGGTTAGTGATAAAATTTTGTTTTGTTTTCATTCTTTTCTGTGATGCAAGAATTCAAGCACTCATAAGAAAGAAAACACTGGCATTTAAACACTGTTTTGGAACACGGCATGGTAAAAATTAATCAAATCACACAAATAACAGAAGCAATTACTGAAAAAGCCTTTGACATTTGAAAAACACTTGAAAATTGCTTGAAGTTACAGATCTCTGGTTTACCTAAGCCAATGACAAAAAAGGAAATACCTTATAGAATTCTAGCAATTTTTTTAAATTGTGTTTCCTTGATGGATCTCCAGATCCTATACTCAAATTTGTGAGAAGCTAACTCACACTGCATGCTATCCTGCGATGCATGCTTCAGTGTGTGCACTGTCACGTTGAAACAGACTAGTTGAAATAAGTTGAAACCTATGGTTTTACTCGACTTCATGGTTAAAATGCATGAAATATTTCTCTCTATATTCTCATCTATACAGAAACAGTGTAAGACACAACAGATTTTATAAAAGCTGAAGGATTATACATCACCAAGTATTGAAACTTCAATTTCACCATCTGTCAAAACTTGTTCTGCTCACATGACAGATCTCAGGGGTACAGGGCTATTTCAAAGGAGATAGATAACATAACTACTTCCCCCCCCCATTCAGGATGTCAAAGCTAATCTTTGTTTTCATTAACTGATTTCAACACTTAATCCAACTTGCAACCTCTCCTTACCCAACATCCTTTACCAAAACCTATAGAAAGTAAGGAATTACTATTATCTCACCTCATCTTTATCTGCTTCTTCATCCACTTCATATAAATGAACTGGAAGCTTCTCCGATTTTGCCCCTTTACTAAGAAAGAAAAAGCTTCTAAAACACTATAATACTTGTGATTAGTTACATATTTTATAGCTGCAAAACCAAAGATGTTATTTTCCTAATTGAAAGTAAAAAGCACAAGAATAGCTGAGTAAAAGCATGTATTTTTCATGAAATGTGTTTCTTAGCCAGCAATTTCCCTAATTTGCCCATCTGAGCACAGTCTTAATCTTTTGTTCTGCTTGTCACTATCCTTATGCGTAACCATAGAGAGCAAAACACCTTCTCATTCATTGCACTCCTAATATCACAGGAGCAAGAATTCATACCTGGAAACACTGGCTCCCTTTAGGAATTTAAATGGATTCACTCTCTTATCAACTAGTATGGTTTCTGTTCAGGGCAAGTAAAAAAAAAAGCAACCCAGGTACTGACGTTATAAACCCTGTAGGTATATCAGAGCTTTTCACAGGAAAGGAAAGCTTTCTCAACTGATACATGCAGGAGACTAGGTAGGGAAGACAGAGAAATTCCAGAGCTGTGGGATTCAGAGTACTCAGCCACTCTCAGGATACTGGAAAAGTTGGAAAAGATTTCTCTAGCAGATGGTTTGGAAAGTCTGTAATAGATGTACATTAGGCTTTTGCTTTGAATCATCCTGTGAAAATCTGTACAAGTGCAAACACTTGCTCTAGCCATCTCAGTTCAGTTCTATTCCCTAAGCTCCTAAAGAGAGCTCTGCTGCCTTTGAAGTTACAAAAACAGGATAGCGCCATTTTAGTTTCATCTAAACATTAGCCCTGTTTAGTTACAATACTTACATTCACGCTGTGAATGATACTATTTCTTGTTTTGACCTGCCTATTAATAGGGCAGCATTATTACAGGACCTTTCCAGTTTAGCGAGGTTTTATACCTTCAAATTCATCAATATACATTCCACCCAAGAAAACTTTATCATCTCTACTGACTATTAAACATTGATGCAGCACATTTAAAATTACATATTACATGTATTAATACATTTCAGTAAGAAATACATCCATATTAAATACAGTTCTTTCACAAATTCCAAGGCTTCATTATATCACTAGATAACGTACGTACTTTGGAAGCTGCCGGAACTCTCCGGAGTAATCTTCATATCTATAGTTAACGACATGCCAGTCTGAATTGTACGTTTTGATGCACTGTTTTAATGAAAACCAAATAGCAGTATTAATTGGAAGAAGATTAAGAACATTCCCTAGACACACACACAAAAAACCCACTTAAGATATGGCTGTTTATGAACTACTATAGCTACATGTCAATCCTGGAAGATTCTGTAGACTCCCCTTCTTGTGCAATACAGTCGAGAGCAATAGAGATTTCTGCAACAAGCGATTGTTCCCATGGGATTTTGTCACCTGCTAGACATGTATCTTCCAAAACTAGGAAATGGTGAATACACTCAGCATCTGGATTAAACATCTTCAGTTGCCTGAAAAGTTAGAGCAGCATTTTGCTGAAGCTGGCAACATGACTGAGCCTTTAGAAAACTCAGCATTAAAATACAGATGTATTATTAAAATAGAATACTCGTTTTCACACACACACAGATACTAAAACCACATTTTCCTTAAATTTTTATTTCCAGGGCAATTAAATGAATACTTAAACTACGTGCTTCCAACTGTTTTAAAGCAATTATGTCATTAAATTCTGGACTACATCACAGGAAATACCATTTTACTCCACCCATACTGCTACAACATAAAAGTACTGACTTATCTTGGCTTTGATCAAGTAACATAAAACTGACAAAATCTGTTGCCAGAAACCACATGGTACAAAATTTTGTGTGTTACAAGAATAATGTACACAAACATAACATCTAATAATTTGAAAAAGAATTCTATTTCCAAATACAAAGTTAATATTTACCAAGCAATTGTTTCTTCTGAAACTTGTTAAACTTTATGGATTACCTATAACACTCTTCCCTCCTTATCTACCGTCTCCAATTTTATTTTTGAGCTGTTTAGGTTGGATATTAAAGGTACATATCACTGTGGAGAAAACAATTGGAGATTCAAAGTAAACTCAGCTATTTGGATTTCTTTCAGTTTTCTACTGTCTAGTTCCACCCACCCTGCCATGGGCAGGGACACCCTCCACTAGATCAGGTTTCCCAAAGCTAAAATTTCAGCTGAAAGTATTATCAGTAGAAAAGCAGTAGACAATATTAAAAAGACAATTCTTTTGAAACCTTTCATTCCTGGAAGGCTTCAATCAGACACTAAATGAAAAACACCGCCACAGTCAGAACCAAGCAGTTATGAGAAACTTGAGGTTCAAGGATGTTTCTTCTACACATAGCAAACAAACTGAGCAGTTATAATGAATTTTGGCCTCCTGAAGTGTTGTAGTTATGAATACCTCTGTTCCAGCAAACTGCAAGATTATGAACAAACCAAGCATGACCAGTGCAAAACACTGTCAGGAAAAGCAAGTCACATTGTTTCATTCACATTTACTATTGCTCCCAGTATTGCATATGGAAATAACCCATGTTCATCTGGGAAAGCCAGAAGCATAAAGAAGGTGGGGGAGAAGCATCTGCAAAAGCCAATTATGGATACAAAATAATTCAAAGCTATCCTGTAATCCTTCTTTTCCAGCCACCAATGAAAAAAGTATTAGCTTTCCTAGATATTTTCCCTTGAAATCATTGACAAGTAAATGGCAATAAATATTTTTTCCAGGGCTTTTTTTTCTTGTTTTCTAAACGGTAAACAAAGCAGAAGGAAACAATTCAGGTATAACATTGCTATCACACAGAGAGCCGCATGCAGTTCCAGTATTACCTCAGTTACAAACAAGCTCTGAGCTTCCTTCTCTGCATTTTCAGGAACTGTTGAGCAAATGTATCGACTCTGCCGTTTCAATAATGCTGTCTGGTAAGCAACAAAAACAATTAATGAAACTTGCAATTAAAGGAAAGATGACATCTTATAGCAGCACTAGCTTACATAACTAGGAGAGAAGCTCAACAGAAAATATACTGTGAATATACTGTTTCAGAATGGCCAATTAATGAGAATTTGCTTTCTTTCAAAGACTAGCAACATGGCCCTTTTTTCACAGCGAGGTTAAGATTGAAATCTGTAAGAAACAGACACCATAGAAAAGCGTTTTCCTCTATTTTGTTAACATGGGCAAGAAAATACTAGTAAAAATAACTCTACCATGACAATGTAACTTCAGTATTTTGAAGACAGATATTAGGGTAGTGTTATTACTACATATAAAAACAATTAGTCAAGAAAAGTAACAAATCCACGCCAAAATAAGGAGGAGTAGTTCAACTGCAGGTCTCAGCTGGCAAAAAAGTGAGACTTGAACTATTAACCTGAGGGTTTAGAAAGATGTCCTGGATCACTGAAGCATATATACACTTGAAACTATCAGAGGTAGCATTTTAAGCCAGCACATATTCCTGTCCTATGACAGAGTTCAGAGAGGCATAGAAAGGTTGCCAGAGAGCAGAAAATCTCTCTGCAACCCTGAAACTCTGCTTCTCAGACCAATGCTGAAGTCAGCCTTAGGGTACTTTAAATTCCTCTGTGTAAAAGATGAAAACTTTGCATTTGTGGTCCAGAAGCTTTTGTACGTGATTACAGAGCAACAGAAAGGTCACCAGAGGTGGACAAGAGAGATTGCATGGCCTGGACCTGGAAGGGGGTTGTGATTCCTCCCCTGTTCTCTGTACTCCACACATTGTAGCACCAGGAGGATCAAAGAAAAACGTGAAAAGAAAAACCCCAACATATCAGCAGTCAAATAGTACACAAGTACTTATGGCTGAGAGCAAGATCCATAAGGTGATTGTTTCTGCCATTACCAAAGCCTCACCCCATTATGCAGGGAAAGTATCCAAAGTTAGAATATTCAAAGTAAAGATTTATGGGGGGGGGGGGGGGGGGGGGGGGGGGGGGAGTATCCCTTACTCATGGGTCAAATCACTCATTTAATCCAGAATTCCACTGAAAAGCTACACTGCCAACTGCTTGGGTGGGAGAGGTGGGGAGATATTAAAAAAAAAACCAGACCAAACCCACAAAACCAAAGATGTTTCATGGGACAAATAAATCTTGCAATAGAGTTTCAAAAAACCCAAAACCTACAAAACAACCACACCTGCAAGAAGACATTCATTCATATACTACCAGCATTTAAGTTTTCTGAATTCTAGAAACATATTCCTTATTTCAAACCATAGTGAGATGTAAGTATTTCTTTTCACATGCTACAGCAGGACTATTAGGAGTATGGAACTATCTTATAAAAGATATAGTCTCATATTCAATAGGAAATTATTTATAGATTATATGACAGACAGACATGCAGGTAGTCTATGCTTTTGTAAAAAAACAAAATAAAAATTATAATTTTCAACAACCCCAGAGTCTAGGGTGGCACCTTTCCAGGCACCTTTCACAGGAAAGCTATGAACTACCTACCACTGTAGTGGAACTCAGCAAAACTGAACTAGCTGCACATCTGCTGTTTTTATCTTGCTACACAATCATAAATACAATAGCAAGGGCTTTTTCTAGTCTTTCACATATGCAAAGATTGTTGTAGTACTGTAGCAAGATCAGTGACAAAACAGAATTTGTCGATTTTGTTCATACTGGTGACTGTCTTAATGCATCCTGCCTCTTTTCTCAGCTCATCCAACAGCAGCAGTAGTTCATCAGAGAGCTAGGAAATGCAGTAATATCTTTTGATTTAGAGCAAATTTCTAAAAATAATTACTACAGCAACAGCACAGTGATATTTCAAAATGCCACCATGCATATATATTCCAAAAGTAATATTAGGAAGGAAGGATTTTCTTCCCTACAAACTTTCTTCACAGCTACACTGGCTGAATTGTTTCATTGCAGTGAAATGTTTCAAGTCTCTGGGTTTGAGTCACCATTTGATTTATGGCAGCATCAGGAACTACAGTGTGTTTGTCTCATGCTCTCAAAGAAGATAAAAAAACCCCAAACAAACCTTTCAATTACTGTTTGGCAGCACAGTAATTGAAAGTGGGTTTTGTATTCTCTTTAAGGAAGACAGCTTTTAACACTAGCCAGGATTCGCATGCACCAGAGAGGCACACAGTTAACAGAGTCTTTTACCAAGCTACTTTCTGAGTGAGTCTCAGGGATTTAGAATAGTTGCACTATGTCCTGAGGCTTTAGAGAAGTACACAGCAGAAAGGACATTTCACCAAGTCTCACAGCCAAGGAGCACTTTCTGCTCAAAACCTGATGCAATACAGATGGGGAATCTGCCCCCAACCAGCACAGCCTATGATGGATATAGTTTAAGATTTCCAACCATTTTCTGTCACAATGTTGTGTTTGCCAGTGAGACACAGCCTTACTTAGGATTTGGGAATGCAGGACATATTTGAAGTCAGGTTCCCACTTTACTCATCTTGGGCTAGAAGGTGTTTTCACATTCTTGACCATTCTAGCAAATGACTCTGTTGCTGAGGTTAAAAGAATTAATATATTTTACTGATATTAAAACCTGGCATGTGATTTTTCTCAGTCACACTAAGTTCCCTTTCCCCATACTTCAGAGCAAATTAATAGCAAGAGCACCACGGTTCTTCTTAAGATGAACATGCTTGTAGGCGGCACTAAAGAACTTCCAAAAGACAGCCAAATATTTGGTATTTAAAATTAATGTATGAATGTGTAGCTAGAGCAGGCCTGTGTCCAGTTTATATAAAAGTTAATGCTGCAAAGTATGAATCAATAAAATTCAGTGTATAGTTCTATCAAGATGAAAAATAGGCATGTGTAAATCTTTCATATAAAAATATGTAATAAAAAAATCCAAACCCAACTGACACACAAAGAAGTAATTCTTAAAACTATTCCCTTCATTTTGGGAAATAAGGTGCTAACACCTCCAATACTATAGCAAAAAATACCCGCAGATCTTAAAGGTCCAGAATTTTACCTAGTGTAGGAAGGAAGGTATCTTCCTCAGCAATTCTACACTGAAAAACAGGCCCACACGCAGGTATGTTAGAGGAAAGGACTACAGTAGATATGAGAGGCAGAAGCCAGCCAACATACTACATTCCTCAAATCCATTTAACCTGTCTTCAGCCATGTCCATTTTGGTGTTACTCCTTAGCTTTTGCCTTTATCCCTCCTGTATTTTAAACATTTTTTTAAAACATTTTTCTCTCCGCTGTGGAGGTGTTCAGGCAGTTTCTGCCATCTGATGAGGTTCTCTTCCTGCTCTGTGAATTTGACAATGGCTACCCAGTGACAGGACTCTTATTCTATGTAAGTCTCAGCAGCTATAACGAATAAAGAAAGTATAAAATATTGCTGCTGACACCATATAATCACTGCCAATATCTGTTTTAAAATTTTCTTTCTTCTTCACATGGTTTTTCCAGTGCTGGCTGTAGAGTATGAACTGGTAAGATTTACCCCCAAAATAACTTCCCCCTCCACACACCTTTAAGGTACTTGAAATTATGGTTGTTAACAGTGGGTTATTCAAAATATTGGGAAAGGAATAAATAGATTTTAAAAAGCCACAACCATGTACAAGTGTAAATATATATATAAACAATGGAGGTTATCAATAAGTCCCGTATCTCACTTATAAAATATGGACTATGCAAAATGCAGGAAAACAAAGGAGAAAAGTAGAGGATTTCAATTCCACAGCCACATACCTAAGCCATCTTTACTTTAGATGATGTTACACAGAGCTAAATGCTCAAGAAGCAGTGACAGAAATTGCTTTGAAAGAGTTGATGGAAAAGATGGCATGCTGTATGTTTGCTAGATCATGCTCTGAACGCTAGTACATGCCAAAAGAGACTTAGCACTTATATGGGAAGTGTCAGAAGCTCTGTTATAAGGTATTTTCCAAACTGAAGTGAAGCCTGGATTTAGAATAGTCAGTTAGAGACTCAAGGAAAGACATAAAATAGATTTTAAAAGAAAAAAGTCATAGACAAATTTCTTTGAATATTTCAAAGTAAGTTATTGTATTTTGACCAGTTTACTTTGTGGTCTCTGAAATGAGGATACTACTTGAACACTTTATTTTCGCTTGTTCTTTCTACTCAAGTTGTGCCTTCCTGTCAAATTACTTGGGTTTACTTTTGTTTCTGCAAAGCTGGCATAATACCTATTTTTCAGAGGTACTTAACTCACATTAACTAAAAGCCAAAAGCTTTAAGTGAAAGCCTACTAAATCCATACAGCTCAAAATCAAAAGTAACACAGGTCCCTAAGCTAGGCACCAAAATGCCATCAAAATAAAAGTGGGGTGACTTTATAATGGCATATTTACTTTGAGCAGGAATGTATTTACTACAAGTAATCTTACCCTGTACTGGGAAATATATTTCCTGTAAGAATGGAGGCAGCACTCAGAAGTTTGGTATTTTGACACTAAAGAATTTAGCTACAAGGTTTCTTTTAATAATTATGTGCTACACAGTTAATGTAAAGATCAACAATTTTGCATGGGGCATATGATTTTAATGTGATCCATGAAGGTGGTCTGTTTAAAACTAATGCCATTTAGTTATGAAGCCATTTCACTATTGACTAAATTACTGAAATTCAGGTGGCTTGGAAGAATAAGCCATAAAGCTACACAGAGTTAGATACAAGAGTACCAAATGGATATAGTCATTCAAGGTCATGAAAGAGAAGAGTTTTCTCAGCAAAACCGTAGAAGGCTTATAGCCTTGAATGACTGACAGCATCAGAATTGAAAGTAGCAAGAATACAAACAGGAGATGTTCCAGTGGGTGGCAAGAAAGTGTTCCATCATCTTAATTAAACAAATTATATGGAGACCACAGTGAAAACAAAACAACAAAAAGCAGCTGGAAATGAACAGGCTACAAAACACAAAGGTACTTAAAGTTTTCAGTGCCATTACTATGAATGAAAGCAAACTTGGTGATGGTAACAGTTAAAAGGATCTCCAAACACAACACGAATGCCCCAATAAACATGATGGGAAGAAGTCAGGGAATACCCTGATTAGAGAATTCACTGCAGAAAACTTAGAAATTGAGCTTGCAAAAAGGAACTGAAACCATCTTGAAGGTGTAAATTTAAAAAGTGACTCAATATGCGAAGAGAAAGTTGCTGACAAAGAGCTCTTCTGGAAATTAGAGAAAAGTAAATCTTCTTGTTATTTGGTTATGATGGCATCAATAAAAATGCAAAAATCCCAGAGAATTAAAAAAATTACAAACTAACTTAGTTGAAGATTGGCATAAAGCAGGACAAAAATCATGCTTTGCTGAAAAGTAAATGAGCTGCTGCAAAACACATGTGACAGGAGGGAAAACAGGATTCATAGGCTCAGCTAACCACATTTAGAATGATGGCAAATACATTTAAGTGGAAATCCGGAAAGGCTCCAGTGGTTGAAGAACAGGCCTCCAACCTTTATGAGTTCTCCCAGAGCAAAGCATTTTTTGCTCCATCCTTGCTGAAATATTTCTTTGGTAGGGGTTTAAGCGTTGAGCTGCTTCTGACAGCATCTTTGGACAACAGCCACAGCTCAACAGAAAAAAGGTAACTTACTGGGTTTTTTCCTTTCCCTCACTAGGTGAGTAACTTTCATGAGGAAAAAGCAAAGCAAGCTCTATGTGGCCCAAAACAGCTAGCTACTATGCAACCTTTCTTTTCTGATACAGACTAACAATTCATACTTGCTCTCATTTAATATTTAGTTTCTCTGAGATGGAAAGAGTTACTATCTGAATGTGGCACTGACCATGACTATAGAACAAGAAGACATTGAAACATTTGTTCCAAATATCTTGCCTTTGAATTCCTGCAAGTATTATTACTGGCTATATAAAAAACATACTAAATTATGTATCAATTATCTAACTGCATTACCTGGTTAAAAAAAAAGGAATCCAACTTATGCAAAAGCATTTGACACCAACTGCTCCCCAAATAATTTCCATTTTAGCAAGAATTCAAGAGCGCTATCAAGCTGCCTCCTTGAAACTATGTAACTACTTCTGTAATCAACCAAAAATTGTAGAAGTGATATCTAGCTCTGAAAAGTATTTTCTGTGTGGTTTTAAGCTGGTAACAAAATAACCTTACTCTTAATGTTTTTATAAATTAACAGGGCTTGGCTTCCTCTTTAGGCAAGTGGTTTTTAGATTGCAATCAGTTTAACCTAAGCATGAGGAAAAACTTTGTAAAAATAAAAACTAAATGCTCAAAGAGGAAATGGCTTGAACAGGTTTTTAAACAATGGTAGGAGTTTCCACCTATAAACTGTCCAATGCACGTGTGCAGGTAGCTCTAAATACGCTAGCCCCCTATTTTAGATTCATCTTGTGGAGAATGAGGGCAGCACCAACTTTCCTCATGATAAAAAAAAAAGTTTAGTTTCAACTACTTGGCTGAATAAAATGCTCAGTTTTTCAGGTAGGGTTTTGCAGTTGTTATTTACAGACAGCTCAGGTATCTCTATACTTCCCAAATATAGGTAGACATTTTGACCACAGTTACAGGCACATGCAAGAGCAATTTACACCAACTCCAGCATCTAAGATGTTTGATGTTTATCCTAACTGGATCTACAACTAGATTTTAAAAAATATATTTAAATATATTATTTAATAAACATGGTCATTTTATAGAAATATATCAAGATAATCACAAATCTTGGTAAAGTCTGTCTTAATCAAACCAGAGCCCTGTTATCCAGCGGGTATTTTGCCAAAACCCACTTTTGGCTGGTAACATGCAGCTGAGAGTAACAACTTTCATTTGAACAGGTTCATGCCCTTCACTGTTAAAAAGAGAATCACAGGGTTGGAAAAGACCTTTAAGATCATGAAGTCCAAACATTCCCATCCTAAGCTAAACCATATCCCTAAGTACCTGATCTACCCATCTTTTAAACACATCCAGGGATGGTGACTCTACCACCTCCCTGGGCAGCCTGTTCCAGGCCCTGACAACTCTTTCAGTGAAGAATTTTTTCCTAACATCTAATCTGAACCTGAATTAAAGGAGGCTAAAAAAGAAAAAATCAATTTAAGAATTAAAGCACAACAATAAGCAGATGCTCTTTTTGAACAAACATCACATGATTGCCTACGTCAGAAAGGGGGGGAAATATCTAAAAATGACTAATCACCTACTTTAAAAAGGCAGTAAAATTGCTGAGTTGCAGAAGTAACTTTATAATCTGAATAGATGAAGGAATTGTGCTGTTTCTTCTTCTATAAACTGACAGAATAAATGGATTAGTGTAAAGGAGAGTGATGGCAAAGATTTTTATTTTTTTTTTTAGGTAAAGAGAATCAAAGAACAAAGAAACAGCAAGTCACCATCTCACGACTAAAGCTGCTAAAAAAAATGACTTCTAAGAAAAAAAAAAAAGGGAAGGAGGAAGATTAAATTACCTGAAAGTCATCATAAGGGAACAGTAGCATCTCACGTAAAGCATCATTCAAGATCTGTGTTTTCCTCTGAATGATGACATTTTCATAGTCTATTGGTTCTATGAGCTTTGGTTTTGCCTAGAGGAAAAAAAAGAAAATAAATTCAGGTACACTGAAGAAAAATTACAATTGCTGATCCATTTTAAGAAGTTCCTCTTTAAAAGTTTAGCAGAGTGAGATTTAATCCACATCAAAAGCTTAAAGTATTCAAAGCACAGACTTTATATCACACTATATCATACATATAAATACAACCGATAGAGACAAGCATGTCTTCCTCAGAAGGAAGAAACAGAACCATTTCACAGAACACACTAAGTCAGAGCTTATCAGAATAATAATGTATGTGTTTTTACTGCAAAAAAGAATTATAAAGAAATTACTAGTCTATTATGTTAGTGGTTACCTTCGCTTGATACTACCCAGAAAGCTCTGATCTGGGTTTAGCAGGGGTTAAACCAATCTTAATTCAAAGCTAAGACTGAACTTCACTTTAGTTCAGTAGTAACCTGCACTAGGAGAAGAAGCTAACTGACATTCCTCCTCCTCTGTATTTTTTTCCCCAAAATTCCCACAGGCCATTTGCTTCCTCCTAATAGCATGAGTAGCTTTTGTCAGTTACTATGCATTGATGCAACATTTAAACCATATCTTGCTCTTCAGGCATTACAGCTGGCTGTGCACAATCAGAGAAGAACCTTCAACCCTGCCAAGCGCGTTCTGGTAAGTGGTCAGATGGCAAAGCAGGTTTAAAGAGAGCTCTCTCTGAGGCAGCACTGCCTGGGAGTGTGTAAACAAATGCAAAGCTGGAGTTATGATCCAGCTTGCACTTTTTGCGACTAAAATTGTGTATCAGACATAAATTTACCCTATTTTTTTTAAACAAGTGGCAATTACAAGAGACTTTCCAACTGATACCTTATTAAGATCAGCAGTACTAATTTCAAACTAAGGTATATTAAACCTAAGAATAGCAGTAAGGCCAGCTTATCCTATCAGTATAGCTGATCAGACAGGATAAGATATATATTTTTTTTTCCTGTAACTTACATTAATAACCTTTCAATATTCCAGCTATGCTACCCGGAAGAAATATCTTTACATCTATCTAGCAGAGCTCAAAGGGCTACACCTGGCTGGTGACTGGTCAGGGTTCAATTTCAGGGCCAGTTCTTCCAGGGCTCCTCAGGGTTCAATTCCAGGGCCAGTTCTTCTCAATATAATTATCAGTCATCTGGATACAGGAGTTGAATGCATTATCAGCAAGTTTCCTGATGATACCAATCTGTGAGGTGCTGTTGCCTCACTTGAAGGACAGGAGGCCTGGCAGAAGGATCTAGACAGATTGGAGCATTGGGCAGTCATCAGTGGCATGACATTTAACAAGTCCAAGTGCCAGATTCTGCAGCTAGGACAGAGTAATGCCAGGCACAAGTCCAAACTGGGAGAGGAGTGGCTGGAGAGCAGCCCTGCAGAAAGGGATCTGGGGGTGCTGGTTGGCAGCAGCTCAACAGGAGTCAGCAGTGTGCCCTGGCAGCCAAAGGGGCAAACCACATCCTGGGATGCATCAAACACGGTGTAACCAGCCAGTCTAAAGAGGTGTTTGTCCTGCTGTATTGAGTGTTGGTGTGGCCTCACCTGAGTAATGGGTGCAGTACTGGGCACTACAGTTTAAGAAGGATGTGAAGGTGCAGAGGAGGGCAACAAAGCTCATGATAGGGCTAGGAGGAATGTCTTTTATGAGGAGCAGCTAAGGGCTTTGGGTTTATCTAGTTTGGAGAAAAGGAGGCTGAGGGGTGACCTCATTGCTCTCTGCAGCTTCCTGAGAAGGGGAAGTAGTGAAGGAGGTGCTGAGCTCCTCTTCCTGGCATTTGTGGACAGAATGCATGGGAATGGGTATAAGTTGCACAAGGGGAAGTTCAGACTGGACATTAGGAAGCATTTCTTTATGGAGAGAGTGGTCAAATTCTGGAACAGTCTTCTTAGAGAGGTGGTCGATGCCCCAAGGCTGTCAGTGTTTAAGAGGCATTTGGAAAACACTCTTAATAGGCTTTAACTTGGTCAGCTCTGAATTGGTCAAGCAGTTGGACTAGGTGATCACCGTAGGTCCCTTCCAACTCGAAACGGTCTATTCTATATTCTATTCCAATTGTTAGTGTATCAGTAATGCTCCTGAGCACACATGGAGGTCTTTTCTTCATCTAAAAGTGAATCAAAAAATTGTTTTTCAAGGAATTAGGAAAACTTTAGTCTGAGAAAGTTCACAAAGTTTTCAGGCTTAGTTCACATGCTACTACCCAAAACCTACTCCAGATTCCCTCATATCTACCATACGATAGTTTTACTGTTAAGAAATACACAAGAACACAACAGACAAACAGCTGGAAAGGGCAAAAAAGAAAAATCTGGAAAATAAATCTAAAAAAGAATATTAACAAAATGTAGCTTTTACAATAAAAATAGCTACAATTTATAATCACACTGCAAGGGTTTACTGAAAGTTCATAAGCCATCTAAACAACATGATCAACACATGCCAATCCATGTGAGCTTGCCATCTTTCTCCTAGGAGGAGATGGAGAGCAGCTGTTCAAGTTTGCTTTGTATTACACCCCAACACACTTGGAGAGCTTAGCGCCTCAACCACGACTGTGGCTGTATCTTCTCCCCTCATTCACGTGTATTATCACAAAGCCAAGAACTAATACCAGTGTCTGTAAGGCTTAAGCTTATGTTCACACACACATCTGTAGCTGAAGTGGTTCAGCCATTTGACTTAGCTAGGAAAAAAATCTTAAGAGAAGCAAGTAAACACAGCGTAAGAAAAAGCTACATTTACTCTAATGTACTAATTACACAAAGTATTTTGGTTGCAAGAAAACTTTCTGTTTGGTCTGCCTTTGAATGTTTAGCCTGCTGCAATGAGTCCCAAACTACTGGAATGGTGTGCTGCAGGCTTCCTTAGTACTCATCACCCAACTGTTTGACATACTTCCTAGATGCATCCTCTACCAAATTACTCCATCACAAAATTTCAGGTTAAACAGCCCTGCTGTGCCAGACTGTGATCATCATAACAAGCTCTGATCCCAAAGAAATTTCAGTAACTTCACCCACCCTCTCCAACTCCTCACCAAGGCATTAACTGTCCAGCATAACTTTGCTTCCTTAAGCACATGAGATGGGGATAACAGGGCATGAAGAGTCCCTCCGACTTTACTGCTTTTTAAATGATGAACAAGACACCACTTACCATTCAGAAAGCAAGACAGTCTTTGCTCATCTTTCTTCCACTTTCAATGTAACAGGTCTATCTACCCAGGCAAGCAAGATGCCCACCTGTCAATCACTGACCTTGAGCCCTTGTGCTGTATACTCTCACATTAAAACAAAGTTTAGAGACTGTTACTGTACTGTGACCAAGTCAGTCCATTTGGTCAAGTTGGCCTTCACCACGTGACCATTCCTGCTGAAGAATTTATCCTGAGAAGTGATGCGCAATGCGCTGCAGTGACAGGTTCACTGGAGTGTGGGGTGCAGGATGCCTGACCGTTAGGAGAAACAGAAATGAATACTCCAGATTAAACTAGGTCTAAGAAATGAGTAGGGGAGAAAAACTGTTTGTGTTGTATATACAATCAGTCTCTTCTGTTTGCTTAAGATTTGGCTTCACAATTGTCTTAAATTAATTGAAAGGAGGGCTTGACACTAGAAGGACCCTCTCTCTCTCACGGCACGTTCCTGAGCCTTCTCACACTAGTAGCAGCAACTGAACAATTGTATTTTGAGATGGGTTAAGAGTGACCTGCCTTTAGAGGGTTCCTCCCAACCAGCGAGCTTTCAGGCTGATTGGCTCTCTGAAATGCTGATCAGATGGCTGCATGGCCACTTGTGCCAGTAGATGGGAGTTGATGGGACCCTTCCAGAAGCAGAACCGCCAACAATGTCCTTATTAAAAGCTGTTGCAAAAGCTTTTTTGAATTCTGTTACTCAGCTTCAGTGTAGCTCACAATTTTTAAAGTGTTCTTAAAAAATAATTCAATTCCAGATGCATATTTTGATATACTTCAAATGCTATTTGGGAAGCCTTTTAAAGGAAAGAAACAAAATATACATGGTCAATACAGCCATAAGGTTCACATATCAGGACACCTACTTCAGCTCAGTATATTCTATAAGTCTACTGTCTGAACTAGCAAGCAGGTATCTCAGCACCAATTCCACTTACTGGTAGCAAGGGAAAGCTGTCACTTCAAATGGGTAATGGGTTTTTGTGTGGTGCTGCCCACGATCAGCATTTTCACCCTTTTCTCCCAGGTGCTGAAGAGCTACATCCATCCATTCTCTAGTTCTCTTGGGAAGGGAACAAGTAAAGGCTGGAAGAAAGCTAGCTCCAACTCCTCTCATTTTACCAGGAAAAACTGAGGAAAATGATTACTTTTAAAATCTGAGGTTTTAAATTATTTCTTCTTTAGTGCAGCTAATTAAACAAAAAAGAAGATGCACATACTGCAACTTCAGAAAGCATCCAATTCATTCCAAATGCATGTCACTACCATATAGTCACCAAGCAGGTCAACCATAACCATAAAACTAATTTTAAAAGAATCTTAAAGGAGAATGAGCTTTCCTCACATTTTGCTTCCATGCCTTAAACACCAGATTAAAAAAGAATCCTCCCTCATTAGAAGCTTTTAAAGAATCTAAAACTCTCTGGAGCTGAGGCCCTGAACATATATGTCAGTGGAACACAGAGGTAGTTAGTGGTACCAGAAAACCATACTGCATCCCTATTTAATGTACCTGATTTGCAGAAATATCATTCCTATAAAAATTCATCAAGAATTTGCTTCCCCAGGTTTCTCCAAGATGTTACTCATTTCTTAGCCATTTGTTAGGTTCAAGAGGAAGAGGATGTTTTATCAGTTTGAAGCAGATATGAAAAAAGAAAACAATGAACAGCAGACTGACACTGGCAGTTAGCCAAACCTACCACAAGGAAGCAGATTCTCTCTCAAGCTCTTCTTCAGCAAAAAAGAGTTTCCAGTCTATTATTTCGTGCATTAGAAAAGATGCTGGGTAGGTATAGTATCATTGAATATGATTTATGGGCAAGCTGACACAGATAAAACTCAGCCCAGTCAAAACTGCAAAATCAAGTTAACAGGCACAAAAAGTCAGTCCTTCAAACAGAGCTTAACTTTTCCTATTAGTCTGTGACGAGCAGCTTTTTTATTTCTGTAATCTAAGAAAATGCTAAGAGCACAAGGGCATCATGGAGTCCAGCAGTTGAGCAAACCAGTGTCACATTTGTAGGTAGATAAACCCTCCCACTTTGGGTTTCACCAGTAAATTATAGGTATAGAAACTTAAAGTAAGATGCGTTTCAAAACAGTAGACCTGACACCCACATGGTAATCATTTTCATTTGAAAGAATACAGTTTATATATTTGGACAAGCAGTGCCAAAAGCCATCAGATAAAGGGAATTTTAAGTTAGGAGTTGTGCACATTACATATTACAAGAAAAAATGTCCTTTTTTTCCTCTATGTTTAAATTGAGACAAATGTTACCATCTTCTTGCCTTCACACAAAACAAAGGACGCTCAGGTTAAGCACACATGGTTTTGTTTGCGTCATGCTACAAAACATCTTTTACCTTGTAAAAATATCTTTAGCACATACACCTGCAAATTAACAAGTCCCCATAAAGAGCAGAACGGAGCTACAAGCACTAGCAGGCAACACAACACATGAACTGACGAACCCACGGTGTCATGTGTTTCTCAACATTGGCCCAAGGCAAAGCACTTTGGACAATGAGACTATTTAATGCTAAACATGGGTAACAGCTCCCCGTGTCTTATTGTCCCACAACCTCAATAAACTCAAAAGAAATTAGCCAGGTTGTGGGTTTTTTAAGCAACTTTAAAATCCATTTGAAAAATAAGTAACTTCGAGCTTATTCTTAAATATTACTCACTATCCCCTTTCTTAGGTATGGTTAACTTTGTGATGTAAATTTTGAGGCAATGGGAGGGAACAGTCTGCTATAGGTTTATGTAAAAACAAACCACAATGCACATTTAAGTTTATTTCCTTAAAGCTATTTAAGCAACAATATGCTTTCCTCAGCAAATGCAAAATTTTAAAGTCTCTAGGTCTTGAAAGAGTGAAACACATTGAGTCACCTGTTCTCATGCTTGCATAAACTGAGCAGAAGTCATTACCAGGGCTACAGACACAGGCAGAGTAAGCCATATAAAGAGTAGACCGTCTTTTTTCACACAGTGTTTCTTTAAAAAACAATTTTTAGTTTTGATATGTTTTTTTTTAAAGTTTAACCTGCAAACCTGATAGCTCTTGTTCTATTTTTCACTCAAGTCTTCAGGGGGCTGTAACTGAAGAGTAGGGGTTTCCAAATCCCAGTGAACGCAGTCTAAATTACAAAGCATATGTATTTCTAAGATGTATTTCATTGACAGTTAAGGTCCATTTAAACACAAGAACACTTTTGAGAGCTCAAACATTTTGATAAAACCTTCTGCACTGCCAATGTGTACATTGGGTTGTTAATGGGGGTGCAGTTCCAGTTGGTTTCATTTCTAGCCTCCTCCATGATTTGCTTTGCCCTCAGATGCACAGACCTGTGCCCTGTGCAGTTCTCTGATCAGCACAGAAACTTCTAACACTACAACCAGACTTGAGCAATGCTCTGTTGGACAGAGATGCTCAGGTACCTTGCATTTTATACAGCCAGTGTGTTTCCAAGCAGAAAGATGGCCTCCAGAAGTCCCAGCTTCCCAGAAACATAACCAGTGTCTGCTTCTGACTACAGTAACGCAACTGGACAGCACGTGTGCTAATTTGGTAACTTCTACAACAGCTAGGACAACAGCAGGTCATCCCAAGTCAGGTTTTGAGGCACCACCCGGAAAATCTAAATGCTTTTTCCATGGGCTCTTTGTGTTTGTTAACCTCAAAAGCAAAGTTATGACACGATCTAATTCAAATTGCAGGAAAACCAGAGAGGATATGTACTAACATACTGGCACTGAAAACAGCAGATGACTCCTTTTGTGAGCATACCCACCTATCTAGGAAAACTTCAATCAGTCACAGCACTTAAATAACATTGTTTGAAATTCACATGGGATGCTTACAGATAAACACTCAGTTGTCTCAGTACTCCAGCAGGCTCTGTTAACTACTTCTAAAATAATTAAATGAATATCACCAAAAAATTTTGCTGCTTCCACAAAGTCCCAACAGCTGATTCTCCCTTATCTTTACAGAGATTGCTCAAAAAAACCTTGAGTGCTATGTGAATCACATGCAAAAGGAATAATATATCCCCACTTCAATGTTTTAGGCACCAGCCAGTGAGAAGCATTACTGGATTAAGCCAGAAGCCTCCTGTTCCCAAATGCTTTCAAAGATTGCTATCTAATACGTGGCTAAGGTTTCTGATCCAGACAACAGTAAGTTCTTCTGTTCATGTTTTGTTACACCAACTAGCAACATTAGTCTTACTTACTACCTTACTGCACCCTATACCAGTGGGAAAATATCCACTTTCACTGTGGCTGTAAAAATCTACTGCAACATCACAGCCCAATGAAATAAAAATGGACCAAAACGTTGGTGTTAGGGGAAACACAGCGCCCTACTTTTTGCTTTGTGCCTAGTAATCCACTTAGTGCAGTGTCCTTGCACTTTTTCATCTAGTTTTCCTCAATAAACTAGACAAAAACAGAAGCAAAAAGGGATATTATACCATCTATAATTATATGCCATAGATATGCTTGTCTATATATGTAACAGATGAAGGCCAAAATAGCAACTGAAATGACAGTGAAGACTTTTTTTATGTGACCTATTGGTACCTAAATGTTCGTCCCTTGAAATATTGGCATTTGTTTTGAATGTACCCACTTCATCTGAAAACAAAAAAGAGGCAAACACTAGAGGTCTATTAAATATTAAGTAGTATGTGAAAAATTACAGGGTTGTACTTCATAAATGCTTATAAGTAAACACAGTAATGTTTTATGCTTTTTAAGTAAGTACATATGCTCGCTGATCAACTGCACGCTCCAAGTATCTGCAGAAACACTAATATCCTCTCTGGGTATTCATGGGGGAATAAAAACAGTTCTAAATAAAGTTAAACATTCCAAAGGCAGGAAAGCACACACAAGATTAGCTCATATTGTACTGATGAAAATCTGGACCAGAAATCAGAACACACCCATACAAAAAACCCCACGTTTTACTAACAACCGCTCTGAGTAGAATGAAACTAAAGCAAAGAGTGTAAAGGAAAAGAAAATTTAATCTTACTAACACACATGTAAGCTTCTAGTTACATAACAATTCACATGAAGTTACAGTTGTGTATTACTACATATAGATAACCAAAATGTTTTGGCTCAGTTCTTAAATGCATAGTGTGGAGCCCAAATAAAGGGGGACTGTAATTTGAGGATCACAGTTCCCACTAGACTAAACCACAGTCAGCCAAAGAAGAGAGTGTCATCCTTTAATTGAGCAATTAAGTGTGAGATAATACTAAGTAAAACTGGAATTTTAGTAAGAACTATCAAAGTACTTCTTTCTACTGATATATAAATTATAAGTTTAATAATCCTCCCCTGTTACTTGAAAAGGTTTATTGTCCTAGCTGGAGAGAGTTGGTGGATTCATTACAGCTCGCTTATTATGTCCTCTTGCTGTACTATTAAGATTCCAACAGAACTAAGTGAGTAGTGATATTAAAAAAATACTCTTACTTGATTATCTCTCCCTCACAGTAATATTCCCTTTTTCCTCACTGGGAGCTACTTTAAACTCCTAAATAATGTGCACTGAAGGCATTCCAAAATAGATCCTTAACAGAAGTACACCTGAAGTACTCCCACAGTTCTTAGAACTTTTAAGTAAAATTTAACCCTTACACAATCTTTAGTGTTCAAATATATTTTAATTGAAATATATGCCAGACAGTTAAAGGGAATTAAAAAAAAGAAGAAAGAAAAAAGGATGCCAGAATGTAGTTTAAAGTGTAAGTAGCTTTCACGCTAGGTTCAAAGGGCTGTACAACTATGCTAGGCAGAACAGACACTGAAAAGCAGCCAGTATGAAAACCAAATTCACACAGAGAGAACAAAAAACCAGCAAAAATGAATTACAAAGGCAGACAACACACAAATAATGAAACCCAAATCTCAAACACCCCTTCTTCACAAGTAGGAATGCTGGGGCTTATTAGCATCAGATTAAGCATTTTTTCACTAGCAGACAAAACTGAAATCATTAAAGGGAACAGATAGTTTGTTTAAACAGTTCTTACCAGTACTACCACAGGACTCTCCACTTCTACTTCACAAGGACCTGCATCCTTACGCTGGTGTGGAGACTCTATAACAAGCTCTTTCTTAGGGTTTCTGTTTGTTCTTGCCTGCATTCTTTGATGGCAAACACAAACAGCAGTAAAACTGTATGCTTTTTGGCACCAAAGTAATCAATGTGCCAGTGACCCAGTGAAAACAGTAGCTTTTTCCATGGCACAAGCAGCAGAAAGTACAAACTAGTCTAACTTCTCAGCTGCAGTTTGCTAAATCTGTCACGGTGGGAATGCCTGACAGACAGAGGAAGGCCAGCCCCCTCAGCATGTTGTATGCCTCTGGAAACAAAAAAAAAAAAAAAAAAAGAAAGAAAGAAAAAAGGTGGATCCACTTTAATGCCTTGAAGTTACGAGTCAAACACAAAAGAGAATGGGCATCTCTAAAATGACTACGTAAAACAAACCAACTCTTTTACAGCACTTATCAAATCAAGGCTTCGGTATTTTAAAATACTTTTATTGTAAGAATTAGCCACTAGCCACTTACTGACTACTCAGCCTCTTTAGAAGTATAAAACTGTGTTTAAGGGGTTTTTTTACATTAATATCACTTACTCAGGTACTATCAACAGCAAACCACTAGCCAAGGTAAATTCTCCAGGACCAATGGCCCAAACATATGTTGTTCTTTCCCAGGGTTAGGGTGGGGGTGCTTCTTCTCATCTTAGTGCTGAATCCCTGTTAAAAACTAGGTTAACATCAAACTGTCTTCACTCTAAAAGTCTTATATACTTTACAAAAATACTATCTCAAACATAAAAAGCCTTCAACATTTAAGCACTTAACTCTAAAATTAAACTACCAGACTCCTTCAGCCTCTTTTCTCTCTTGTCCCAGCTACCTCACTTGCCTTGCACCTTCTTAGCCCCTCTGAGCTCCTTCCTCCCTCCTTAAAAAGGTCCAGCACTGCAGACACCCATCACTGATCACCCTCCAAAAGAACACTGAGAAGAACATGCAACAAAATCTTAACACAACTTGAGTGAAGTCACCTGAGAGAACCTCAGCTCTCCAGCCCCGAAGACCAGTCAGGCATCACTCCCTGCCTTTGGCTTCCATGGGATTTCCTTCAAAACACAGGGTCTGGGCGCACAGGGTGGGGAGTTGTGTCCCCCTGTGCTGTGAACGGCTTTCAGAAGCACCACTTGGCCTCGTGACTCGAGACTTCACAGTGCTTGGTGGTTATCAACTTCGACATCAACTCGTAATCCAACCTCTTCTCCTACCGTAGCACTACTTACTGGCACTGTTTAGCACACACACACTTGCAAAACAAAAGGCAGCAATTTTTATGGGGACCGTTTTTGTACAACTCTTTAGTACAGCACAAAGCAATTCTGTATGCAACCTAGTTGAGATTTTTGGTAATTCTAGAAGGTTTGACTAACCCAGCTCCCCCATGCAGTAGTTTTAGCATGTGACTGTATGCCAAATTCCTACTGAAAAAAGTGAACTGTGATGAGCGGTTTTCTCCAGGTCTTGAGAAGGGTATTTTGGGTTTCCCTTTGTTTCTTTTTAACACTGATGAGTTGCAACTTTTAAGTGCACAAACCCCAGTGGCTGTACTTACCAAGAAAAATACATCTGAGAGAAAATCCAACTCCCTAGAGAAGCACATCCCTATTTTAGCCTCTCTGTCCACTAGAGCAACCAGACAGCTGGGGAAACTAAGCCACCACCTTCATTCAGTTCTCAACTCTGCTCCACTTCCTTGGACAGTTAATTATATCACTTCAATATAGTTGACATACTAAATTTAACTTGACATGAATTTTTATCTGTTCTCTAATACAAGAGAAAGTCACCTTAATCTGTAGAAAGCAGATCGAGTTATGGAGAAGCTCAAATACCCTCTTTTATTGCTAGCATTTTTAAGGCAGCACAACTTCAGACACAGATTTCTTTCTTTTGTTCCTTACCTAACAAAATGTTACTATCCCTCTCTCTTCCCTTTCTCTCTGCTCTCACATCTGCTTCAGATACTCTTATTTCAGTTTACTGCAATCCTGAAACTGATTCTGACCAAGAGTTTGCCCATCCCATCCACAACGTAAGCACATTTCTAGTGAGCGGATTAAATAATAAAATTAAGTTTGTGTTGGTTTTGGCTGGGATGGAGTTAGTTTTCTTTGCAGTGGCTGGTATGGGCTGTGTTTCGGATTGGTGCTGGAAACAGTGCTGATAACACAGGGACGTTTTCATTACTGCCGAGCAGCGCTTGCACAGAGCCAAGGCCTTTGCTGCTTCTCACCCCACGCCACCAACGAGCAGGCTGGGGGTGTACAAGGATTTTGGAGGGGACACAGCCAGGACAGCTGACCCCAAGGGACCAAAGGGATATCCCATACCATATGATTTCATGCTCAGCACATAAGAGGCTAGGGAAAGGAGGGAGCACAGACATTTGGAGCAATGGCATTTGACTTCCAAAAGTCACAGTTAGGTGTGATGGAGCACTGCTTTCCTGGGGATGGCTGAACACCTGCCTGCCCACGAGTAGTGGGGAATGAATTCCTTGTCTTGCTTTGCTTGTGTGTACAGCTTTTGCTTTACCTATTGAGCTACTTGTATCTCAACCCACAATTGTTTTTTACTTCTGCTATCCCGATTCTCTCCCCCATCCCGCTGGGGAGGAGTGAGCAAGCAGCTGCGTGGGGTTTAGATGCTGCCCGGGGTTAAATCACAACAACCTATTAGTCAAGGCAACAATACCTTACTATGCTTCGGTCTTTTTCTCTAGGAAAAAAAAAAAAAGAGTTCAGTGCATTAACATTTTAAGCAGTCTAATATAGACACTGAACTCCAGAAAACACCACTCTATAAAGCTTCTTTAAGAGTTAAGAAGGAAACTAGCAGTTTACTCAAATTTACAAAACCAGATCTTCCTGTGTAAATCAAGGTAGACAATAGTTCAAGAACATTTAGTTACACTTTTATTTTGCACCAGCCCCTTTTGTATTCAGAAAACGGAAGTACAGAACAGCTTAGACTAAATTATACCATTACTTGAGGATGCAGCTGCCAAACAGGAATTTGTTTCATTGAGATGAGCTGCAATCATACTTAACTACAACCAGAAATGCACAACCTTATTATGTACAAAGCACTTGCAAAGACTCACACTAATAAAGACTTAAAAATATTACACACTTTAAATAGTATTTCTTATGGTTATTTTGGCAAAGGATTCTACTTCTAACTACAACATTGTTTCATCCTAGTCAGGTACTTCTCTAGAATGCATCCAGATTAGTTTAATTCAGCATAAACGTGACTTCCCCCATCATTCTCCCTATTTTTCTCAAAACTTGAAGGACAAAAAGAAAGTCAACAATTCAACACTTTTATAACATCAGTTTAAAAATACAGAAGGTGGGGAGTTCTTTCCCCTACTGAATGGTTAATATAATTTCTAGCTTTCATTTCATTAACACACATGTACCATTAGAGGAGGTTCTTTTATTTAACAACAACAACAGCGTGAAGCGGTACCTCCGGAGCTATATCCTGCATGAAACAGGCCTTAATTGCTAAATTGATGTACATTTCCTACATTTATTTTCTGCTGATGACTTAGTGATTATCTCAATAATCTAATTCATGAAAAAAAACCAACTTAGAGAGGGGAAAAAAAAAAGGAGACACACTCAGGCACTACACAGTCAAAAGATGTAAGTTCCTTTAATAAAGAGATGTATTAAAAAATTTATCAATAACACATTTGGATTCAAAAAGTGAAATATTAATAACAGGACTTTGACATGGTAAAAATTTAGCAATTTGTTACATGACCTGTAGTTTAAAACTACTTCACTAGATTTAAAAGAAAAAAAAAGATACTAAATGATTTGTTGTATCAGGCAGTTTACGTGAATAAAGATCAACAGAAAATCTGGGAAAACAACGCACATACAAAAAGAATGTCACTGTACAGGAGTTATTTGTCTGCATTTCCAACATGTCTCCCAAAATTGCAGGAAATTACTGGCTACACAAAGACTTGCTACAGGCTTGGGGCAGGGTGGCTGGAGAGCTGCCTGGCAATGAAGGACCTGCGGGTGCTGACTGACAGCCAGATGAACATGAGCCAGCAGTGTGCCCAGGTGGCCAGGAAGACCAATGACATCCTGGCCTGTGTCAGGAATAGTGTGGTGAGTAGGACTAGGGAAGTGATCATCCCCCTGTACTTAGCACTGGTGAGACCACACAATGAGCACTGCATTCAGTTTTGGGCCCCTCACTACAGAAAAGACATTGAGGTGCTGAAGTGTGTCCAGAGAAGGGCAGCAAGGGTGATGAAGGGTTTGGAGAATAAATGTTATGAGGAGCCACTGAGGGAACTGGGGCTGTTTAGTCTGGAGGAGGTTGAGGGGTGATCTAATTGCTCTCTACCTAAAAGGAGGTTGTGGAGAGCTGGCAGCTGACCTTTTCTCCCTAGTGACAAGTGATAGGACAAGAGGAAATGACATCAAGTTATGCAGGTTTAGATTGGATATTAGGAAAAACTTCCTCAGAGAGAGGGTTGTTGGGCATTGGAACTGCTGCCCAGGGACATGGTAGTGTCTCCATCCCCAGAGTCATTTAAAAGATGGTTAGATATGGTGCTAAGGGATATGGGTTAGTAGTGGATGGCAGGTTAGAGTGATGGTTGGACTTGATGATCTAAAGGTTCCCTTCCAACCAAGACAATTCTATGATTTATGTGAAAAATAATGCAGATTATTATGGAAACAAGCATTTCATTTTTTTTTTTTTAAACACCGTGGCTTGAAGGACTTCCCATGGTACTTTTAACAGTACTTTTTATATTACTTCCAATAGCCAAATAGTTCGCTCTCTTCTTGCATCATATACCCTAAAGGCATTACCTAGGTAATTACAAAATTACATAGGTAAAAAAGTTCTCAGTCAGTATTCCCAGCATACCTCAGTGATTCATCCAGTAAATTTGCTGCCTAGAAGACAAGTTTCCCACATCCACCCTTTTACTCCTTCAAATCACTCTTCACCCCAAGAGCCTGCTTTCCTAATTCACAGATCAAGAGTGGTAACAGAGGAACAGGCAGCATGTGAGAACTTCCTCTAAACTTTAATGAAAGAAAAGATGACTACCCACCCTTGCTGTAGGAGCAGGCTAAAACCTGGTAAGTTTAATGGCACTTCTTTTGCTCCAACTCCCATTTATGCATCAAGATCACTAACCCTGTTGAATGCTCAGTATCAGCATTGACTAAATCTACCAACTATAATTAGAGTCACCAAACTTGTCTCTGTTGGCTGTTCTAGGGAAAGAACTGTTGATTAACCTGTGGCAACTGGGTGGCGGAGGGAGGGAAGGAAGGAATAATCATGCTGTAGGTTTGCACGTCCTGTATCACAGGATCACAGAAGGGTCAGGGTTGGAAGGGACCTTTCAAGATGACCTAGTCCAACCCCCCTGCCAGAGCAGGGTCACCTCGAGCAGGCTGCACAGGACAGCATCCAAACAGGTTTTGAAGATAGAGACTCCACAACCTCTCTGGGCAGCATGTCCCAGTGCTCTGCCACCCCCACAGTAAAGAAGTTGCTCCTCATGTTTAGGTGGAACTTCCTAGATTCAAGTTTGTGCCCATTGCTTCTTGTCCTGTCACTGGGCACCACGGAAAAACTCATCAAAAAATATGCAAAACCAGAAGGATTTGACAACATAATTTACTAAACCCCCTACATCTGTTCTCTACTTCTTTGTAGCTCTAAATTCCCCAGCAAGTTACACCATCTCTTAAGAAATATCTTTCAAAACTGAGAAGGATGATGACTGGATGGTTTTTGATGCTTTGTTTTGTTGAGATTTAGGTTGGTGGGGTTTTTTTGTTAGTTGGGGGTTTTTTTGTTTGGGCTGAGTTTTTCAGGCAGCAACTCACACGAAAACATGAATGCACTATAGCAGAATGACAAGCATCATTAAAGGCCAATACTTCTTACTCTCATCTGCTAGAGATTCTAGCACTGCCCTCCCACACCTGGCAGCCTGCCTTGCAGCTATATTAAAGGCATAACTTCTCACACAATAGTGAAGACTCACTGCTGCAGCTATACGTGTCTTAATGCTGCCAAGTTTCCCAAGTGACCAACAGATAGAGAAAGGAAAGAGAGAAAAAGAGGAGAGAAGCATAAGACACAGATACGAATGTTCTGCATATTAGGTAAATTTTTATGCTGTGAACACTGTAACTAAAATATTCCCATTTCACTGACTTTCCTTGGTAAAGCAAGAATTAAGCCCATTCTGGAATAGGTAAAATCACAATCCCTCTTTGGAAGGGTATTCTCTTTATATCAAAAAATGAATCATACAAATCTCAAACTTTGTATTACAGTTAAAATTACTCCCAAATTGTTATTTTTAGGAGAGAGTAAAGTAGCTTGGATAGGACAAAGATGATGAGGCATCACATAGAAGAGCTCTCTATCATAAGTAGGTTGCATTGATGAAAAAAAGACACCAAAGTACAGGTCTCTCTTACTACTTAAGAATCTGGAACGCAATACTGATCTGCCTGTTTTACTGGCAACAAATTTAAATGATTCTTCCAGCCAGTGCCTCTACTAGGTCCATAATGGTTTTGTACAATAAATTTTTAAAAATATTTTTATTTTATGGAATAACATTTGGCTAAAGTTGCTAACACCAAGATGACATATCTCATCAACACCCCTCCGCTAGACTTTACTATCCATCAGAGGAGATACAGTACCTTAGTCTGGACACTCTTATCCTATGACAAATACATACCAAAAAAAAAAAATTAAACTACAGTGGAGCTGAGCAAAATATAGATTAATTTAAATCTTGTCCATGTCACACTTTTGCATACTGTTACATATGAAGTATCGATTTACTTGCTTGACTCACTGCTGACTGATTCATTTAATTCTATTTTAGTAGGTATCTTTCTGTTTTCAGGGAAAAACCTGGCTTCCTTCTGGACCCAGTGGGGGATGGAAATCAGAAGATAAAAAAAGAAAGTACAATTTAGCCAGGATAGGAGAATTCAAGATTAGGACCACACTTCTGCTAAAGGATTTAACTATTGTTCTGACATAGCTCCCTATAGACACAACATGTACAAGCACACTGACTGTGAGAACAGTATTGGACAAAAGACGAGGTTTTTCCTTCCTGGGCAGTACCTTACAATTATCAGAAACTAACAGGACTGCAAAGACACCAAAGTAAAGACAAAAAGCAAGTCAAAGTCTCAACTCTGAAGATCTCTCAAGCTGAAGCAGTTACGTGTCAAGCAAGTCTGAGGTAGGGGGTCTTACTTTTTGCAGGAGTGATTTCCTCCTTGAGAAAAGACTGTTAATTCACCTCTGCCCTTGGGCTAATGTTAGAGTGCACTTTGATTTGCCTCTAAACTGAAATACAAACCTGTCCTGAACTTCACACTGTAGAGTTCCACCAAACAAGGGCACAGCAAGAGTTAGCCACTGGCTCACAGTTTTGCTTTAATTGCATTTAATTCACAGAATCACAGAATCGTAGCGGTTGGAAGGGACCTCCAGAGATCATCGGGTCCAACCCCCCTGCCAAAGCAGCTCCCTAGCTCATATTGCACAGGGAGGCGTCCAGACGAGTCTTGAATATCTCCAGAGAAGGAGACTCCACCACCTCCCTGGGCAGCCTGTGCCAGGGCTCTGTCACCCTCACTGTGTAAAAGTTCTTCCGCATGTTGGTGCGGAACTTCCTGTGCTCCAGTTTACAGCCATTGCCCCTTGTCCTGTCTCCACAGACCACTGAAAAGGGGTTGGCCAATTCCCCCTGCATCCCATACTTAAGATATTTATAAACATTAATTAGGTCCCCCCTCAGTCTTCTTTTCTCCAGGCTGAACAGCCCCAGCTCACTCAGCCTTTCCTCATACGGGAGCTGTTCCAGGCCCTTAATCATCTTCGTAGCCCTTCTCTGGACTCTCTCAAGGAGATTCTATTCAATGACTGAATAGAATACCTGCACCTGTGTATGATTCAAATGAGCATTTCAGGCTGGTCCGAAAGCAGGTATAGAAGGAATTATTAATCATAAAGGAAGAGCAGAGAAGTCAACTCCATTCTGTACATTCAGGAAAGTGTAGACTGGTCTTCAAAGCAGCACCCACACAACTTCTCCACCCTAGAAGTCTTCTTGCTATTCCTCGAGATCATATAAGGCTTTAAAGTTACTTGTTTGGTGGTCTGTTTTGTGGGTTGTGGGGTTTTGTTTTTTTTAACACCAGATATCTTACTTGCTTTCAAAGCAGGATATCCAGCTCCTTCAATATACCCTGCAGCTACATTCAAAAAGAATGCATTTTATACCTTGGTGCAACCAAATGCCGTATTTTTGGGGTCAAATATCTTTCTGTGTTAGTCCAACCTATACTGTCATAGCTGAACAACGGCTTATGCACATTGGCTTGACCAACTATCCTCAGATTTCACCCTCAGCCTTAAATAATTTTTCCTGAAGATACAATGTTTAATCTTATCTCTGCAGGCCAGTGCACCGAGTGTCTGTCAACCTACTGACAATCCTCTCACATGTATCTTTCAAAGAAGTATATTTGTTGCAAGAACCACGTGGTGAACTGGTGCTGCAAGATACCCAAGATGGCCACTCGAGCAGCCTTCCCAAAGGAGTCTAATGAAAGGTCAGAACAAAAATACGCCTACAGTGACTATCAGGAGATTTAGCCAAAGCTACAAGCCAGCACATAAGACACCGTGTTTTTACTAAAGGAGATAAAAGTAGTAATCTGATTCAAGTGACCCATGAAAACAATGCAACAGTTACCTGCTGTACTCATAATTGTCTATTTATTCCTTATTAAGAGCCATAATGAGATCTAATGCTCCAGTTGCTGGTGAATAAAGCCACCTGTAACACAATTACAAGCTGAAGCAAGTTACTGGCTAAGCCATACAAGTTGTCTACACACCATTAGAAAATTGCTGCATAAGCTGTTTAAGCACATCAAAAAAACCAATTTCCACTCAGCAGAATGACTTCCTTAGAACTCTCTTTCTATATTTCTACAAAACTTCTACTTTAAATAAACATGTTAATATCAACTTGTTAATTCAGACAGCAAGAACAGGTCTTAATATAAAGCCTTTTAATAAACGAACATTTTAAGGTTTATTTTAATACATTGCATGTTTAACCAAGAAAAGTCTTTTTTTTTTAAACCCAGCACATATAATTTCATATTATCTGAAATCAAAATATTTGCAACTTGAATGTCTACTGTGGAGTTATTTCCAAAATGACATAGCTCACTGCTGTCATTCATTTTCCCATATGCACAGACTTTGGTATATCTTAAAGATGTCAGTTTATTAATAAACCAAGTGACTCATGAGCAGCACAGAAAAAGCACTCACACAAAAACTCAGTGACATCCGATGATGACGTTGCTGTCAAGTTAGCAGGTCGCACAGACTGAGAAACTGAAGTTGCTAAAACATAAGGTTAATGGCTGTTTTCCAGCAGATACCTAAATCTGTCCTATTAAGATCTGGACATACGTTATTTCAAAATGGCCTGCATTTCTTCTCAGAAGTTGTGTAAGCATTAATTAAGTAACAGTTATTCAAATTAAGGATCTTTTCCACAGACTTAATAAATTAAAACACCGCTTAAAAGTTTTAGGCCACATTTTGTACTCACTACAGCTACTAAACCACCTTAAGTAGGTTCACCAAACTGCAAGGACCTTAAGCTTAATAAGAGAAATGGAAGCGCTGAGTAGGCCATTAGAAGCAAACTGAGCAAAAAACATTTCAAGCATGGAAAAAGTCCAAAACGAGTTGCTTTCTGCAATTTTCAGACAAATATAAAGAAAAAAAAATCATTAATTCCTTTCAGCCAAGTTTGTGTCACGTTAGAATTTTTCTAGCTCCTCCACCGGCGTTAACATCACGCTCACCTAGCCTCTCCCTTCAGTGAATGCTTCAAGGGCCTTATTAGCAAACCCAAACCTCTAAAACACTGTTAGCTTTATTGTCACCACATCATTCTCCCTTGCTAATTTTCCCTTTTTTGCCCACCATTTGCAACAGCTGTTTAGGCCCTAAACCATACAGTAACACTTCACTCTTAGATAGTCACTGGTTATACAATGGTTACAAAAAAAAAATACCACAAACCCCAGGAATTTGAATATAAAGGCCATGAAAAATCCCTCTTAACTCTGAGATACTGCAGAGATAACATGCAATATCACACTGAGAACAGATTTTTAAAAAGTAATAGGAAAACCAACATAAAGTGACATAGATGAAACACACAAGCTGATGTTTTGAAACTGTATCCTTCAACTTGCTCCAAAATCAAGTAAATCAGACTATTTTCTGAGTAATTGCAGAAAATAAATATGCCCTAGGTGGATGTTTGGGGAAAATATATTTCTATTAATTTTGATGCATCTTCTAATAGCATCTCAAGCTAAATTTGTAAAATTTTACTAAAATATTGATTTTTATCCACATGAACCTCAAGACCCTATGAGATCCTGTGTTCTAGTAAGACAGTAAATGTGACAGGCTAGAAATGATCCCAAAGATAAGCTGTAGCATTTTCATTGCAAGTTTGAATGTCAACAGATGGACAGAAATAAACTGTACTCCTGAGAAGACACTGTTACACAGGCCTCATTTTCTCTTACCTTCCAAGTGATCAAAAGAACAGGTACGCTTAAGATAAAACTTTTGATTAGATCTGATTAAACTTCAGACAGCGCCTCCTGACCTCAGGATTACAGGATAAATACGAAAAACGTATGCTAAATCAACTAGGTTACCTCCTTGTTCCTTCACAGAACAGATTTTTCCTTCAAGAAGTACTGCTTCCTGAGAGCTTTCTGTTCACAGGAAATTTTCACAGATTTTCAACACCAATTTTGCAAGAGAATCGATGTATTCTTAAATTGAAGGACTCCCTGATATTCACCGGTGTCTTGACAACAGCAGGTACAGCCAAAAAAAACCCAGCCAAAGGCAGAGGTGAGAAGTTGCAGTTCAAAAATGTGTTAGAGCACAAACACACGGGTGAGTCATACACCCACGGCTGCATCTGTTGCAACAACCACTGAAGAAAACACAGGGAAATGACACAATGCCGCTCTCTTTTGGCCTTGGCCATACAGCTTCTCTTCAGAGAAGAGCATTCCTGTAGTCTTCACCTCCCTGCATGGCCTCTCAGTGAGAAGGTGATTAGGCCCTAAACCATACAGTAACACTTCACTCTTAGACAGTCACTGGTTATACAATGGTTCCCTCCTCTGAAAGCCACCCTTTCAGAGGAGGAAGAGCTGGCCAAATTAGTTTTTATAGCAGAGAGTACAAAAATTACATCACACAAGAGTTCTATGTATATACTTAGACAAGTTCCATAAAATCACATGTAACACTTGCCAGGACAGCAGTATCTTTCCCCCTCTTCCCACTTCTCATTGAATCCTGCTTTCCACTCCTCAGGGCTAAGTCAGTAGTAACTGATCCCCAGCCTCTGGCAATGCCTCAGGAAGTAATAGCCAGTGTCAGCTCCACATGTGACCTTTTAATAAAGTCCATGTCGTCCCCGTCCCACACATGCACCCCCATCCCCTTTTTTTTTCCTTGGTAAAATTCTGGCTTTTGTCTTTAGGCACTACATGACAATGAGCAGATGTCATTCTGACTCCCCAATTCCACACACTCTTCCATATTAACCTTTAAGTGTTTCTCTCAGAAAGAAACTTACCTTGATCCACTACATCTAGTTAAACCAAGTGGACAAAGCCATATAGGAAAATAAAAAGTAAATAATAAACACACACACACATAGAATTATTTAAAAACAGCTAGATTTTTTGGAGTTTAAAAAAACCCCCAAACCTAAGTGACAGATGTGGAACTTTGGTTGTCAACAGCAGACTAAGAATATTTTCTGCGTAATCCTGCCAGTTTGCAAACCAATCTGTAGGGCTACATTAAAGAAAAATTCTTACTAGAACAATACCACAAGAAACAAAGGAGGGGGAAAAAAAAATCCCTACAAAAAGTTTTCACTGCAACTCCAAGTTACTTTAAAAAAGGAAGAAAATTAATTAAAGTGTTTCTTCACTTGCTTATCTAACCACAAGTAGGATTTAGGGTCAGTAAAGGTGTTAGGTCTTAAAACCAGTGCAGTACAAAAGTTATTGAAAGTATTCATTGTTCAGAGGGGTTAACAAATGTCTAATAACAATCTGTAGGAGACTAACTTAAAAATGGCTAACAGTGTAAAAAGGCTTCTAATACCTAGAGGAAGCCATTTTATTTTTAAAAACAAGCCATATTAAGAGTTTATAAAATGCAATACTATCACAAAGGGTAATATACAGTAAGTTACAACGCTTATTTTGAAGACAGTTCAGACTATTCTGTATTCTTTCCTGAAAGCTTATATGTGTGTATCCATGTATATAAATATACATCATATACATGTGTGTGGGCATGTATGTACACACAGAGAGGCATGTATAAATACACATATATACACATACGGATACATACATGCACACACGCACCCCTTTTTTCCCCCCCTGTATTTGAGTTCAGAAAGAAAGGATCTGAACAGCATAAAGACAACAAAGCTCTGGGAAATTTCTAAAGGCTTCCTGTAACTGCAATTGCACAGCGTGGGTATGCCAGCAGGCACTACAGGCTTGTCAAAATCCGTCCAGTTATTTCAGCGTACCACACCCCTCTTATTCCAACTACCTCGCCAGTGACAAAGCAATTAACAAGTAACCCCAAATTATTTAAAATAAATATTTAAATCCTTAGCTAGCCTAATTTTGAAGCAAATGGTGCACTTTAGCTATTGCAATTCCACCCCCTCAAGCCTAAATGCAATACATCTGACGCACGAATGCGTCATTAACCTGGGGGGGTACAAAGAAGACAGTCTCACTTTATAGCATGTTTTCTTTGCATCAGGCAACAGCTAAAAAAGCCTTTGAGAGCAAAGTAAAGCAGGTTCAAAAATAGTTATTACTCCCTTTAATATTTTTTTTCCTTCTAGAATGCTCCTGCATCCCTTTCAGTAAGTTAAACAGGAATAGAATAGACTTGGGGGAAAAAACAACCCACAAATGTACTCAAATCCATCTGAAAAGAAATAAACCTTAAATCCAGGGTTTCTGTTTTCCCAACAATGCATTCCTTAGTTTTTCCAAACAACATAATCATCTGTTGTTCTTCAATTAAGTGCCAAATACATTCCAAGAGTATTTTTAGAAAGATTTAACAGCAATCTTCTCTAACAATACTGTTTCTGGAGTGCAAATTCTTGGGAGCTATCAATGCACATCTAAATGATATACCGAACATGAATCTGAGCTTTAACATCACAGTTGCATGCACACGTGTATTACATGCCACATACATGCACGAGCATCCTACAGCATCAAGGCATCCTACAGTATCTGTACCCAGCAGATGTTAAATAAACACGGTATCTCGGTTTTAGTTTAGCTTTCAATTAGCAGATAAAATTATTAATGAAACAAGTTTGTATTTACCAGGGACGAATGAATCAATATTCCTGAATCTTCATCTGGCAAGCTGAATGCTGTGTATTCAAGGGCATTGTTTTCCCCTTGCTGTTTGCAAATATAACCACAGTTTCTCTCAAAAACTGTACGGATGCCTTTAAAGAGAACCACACTTGTAGTGCAACCCATTCCCAATCTGTTGAATTTTGCATTTCTAGCAGCCCCGGTTGCATTTGCAGAATGTCTTCTTCCTTTGCTCCACTCGAATCATTTTCCTGTGCTTCGCAGAAATATTTCTCTGTACAATCTTCATTATGTCCAACACTTAGTATGTTCCTTGACTAGAAACCATCAGCTACTGAAATGTAATCCTATTTGCTTAAGCCAAACACTGCCAAAAAAAAATCGAGCCGCAGAAGGCAAAAAAATCAGAGGGTGATGAAAAGCAAGGGATACCTCCACTGTAGAAGATAGGAGGCTTTCAGCATGTGCTGTACTCTGCAACAGAGATGAAGAGATATTCCGGAGAGTCAGGGAAAGAGCTCCTGTATTTCAGAGATCCTTAGAACATAATCAAAGATGAAAGGAAACTGCAAAGATACTGCTGCAGTTTCTGCTGCCAGCCACAAAGAATCCTCATCTGCTGCAAGAAAGCACTCTCCCAGAATGCCTAGCACAGAGTTCGTACTGGCAAACATTTCTTTGCTTGACCTATATGTGCTTTTTAGTGTTTAAAACAGAAAAAAACCCTTAAAAACTCAAAATATGAGGGGAAAATTCTAAAATCACTGCTGCTATGGATAAAATCAACATGCTATACAAACTTACTTCGATTATATCTATATGTTATCAGCATGCTATTATCAGTTCAGGCAAACCACCAGGGAGATGAAGGCTGTCTTTACTTTTTCCTTTCTTCCTCACATGCAAAGTGATCAGCCAATTCCCACCTGCCAGAAACTGGCTATCCCGCCCTTGATCCCAAATAGTCAATGCTCATTAAAAGAAAGATTTTTAAAAAGGAAAAAAAGAACACAGCTGAGTATCCGGTTCAGATCAACACTCACATCTAAAACAAAAACACAGAATGAAATTTTAAATTCACTCGGGTTTAGAGTGAATCACACCTGTACTGATTGTATTTGTCACTACAGGACTCTCCTCCACATACCACACTGGTATCTGTTCTGTAAGTATGAAAATATCACAGAATCACAGAATCACAGAATTGTAGGGTTTGGAAGGGACCTCGAGAGATCATCGGGTCCAACCCCCCTGCCAAAGCAGCTCCCTAGCACATATTGCACAGATAGGCGTCCAGACAAGTCTTGAATATCTCCAGAGAAGGAGACTCCACCACCTCCCTGGGCAGCCTGTGCCAGGGCTCTGTCACCCTCACTGTGTAAAAGTTCTTCCGCATGTTGGTGCGGAACTTCCTGTGCTCCAGTTTACAGCCATTGCCCCTTGTCCTGTCCCCACAGACCACTGAAAAGGGGTTGGCCAATTCCCCCTGCATCCCATACTTAAGATATTTATAAACATTAATTAGGTCCCCCCTCAGTCTTCTTTTCTCCAGGCTGAACAGCCCCAGCTCACTCAGCCTTTCCTCATATGGGAAAATATATTTAACTGACACTGAGAAGAAATGTTAAATTTTTTTAAAGGCAAGAAATTTGAAAAAAAATAACTGTCCCAACCCACACCATAACAGTGTTGATCACCCTGTCAGAGACTGCTGGTTAGGTTTATATTTCTGCTAAACTGAAAGCACTGAGATGTATGTACTTATTTGCTTATCAAATTGTAAAATATGATGAAAGAACTAATGTATAAACTCAAAATCATTGCAGTAGAGTTAAAACAGGCTAAATTAAAAATATTTAAGTGAAGCATGAAGGGAGGAAAAAAACCAGATTCATGATGTCAGCTATCAGGAAATACTTGCATGCTACAATGAGACAAAATATTTAAGATTTATTAGCATTTTTCCCTAACATCTGGCTAGTTAATACATCTCAGTAAGCTTCTCATTACATTTCTAACCTAAATACATCAGAACAACATGCAGACACATTGATCGGGGTGTCGGGGGGGAAATCAATATTTGACAGTGATCCAAGTAGTTCCTGCCAGTCCTGTATTCTCAAAGGCAGCAGTTAGCATATTGCATGTATTGTAAGAAATACAAATTGTGTTAAGTTATTTCTGTTAATAAGGAATAGCTTTCTGAGAGATGGGGCATGGGGGAGAATAAAGAAGGTAATGCTGAAGAATTGGGATAAAATTCTACTCCGATGGGCAAAGATAATTCATACGTAACCACGACCCTTGCCCAGCAATTGCTCCCTATCTTCTGCGTCTCTAACTATCCTACCCTCTTTGAAAACAAAAAGCAGGTCAGTGAGAGAAACACTCTGCTCCATTCACTAAAGTTCACCAAAGACACCCTTGCAAACCCACCCACATTCAAATTAACTGTTTCTAGTGCAGAATCTGGAATGTAGGAGCAGAGAGACCTGACAAAGTTCAGGTTCCAAACGTAGTATCAAAAGTTAAGAGATGACTAAAAGAAAGCACTGTTTAATAGGTTTCACTGTGCAATTCCAGAGACTTCATAATAGGAAATGTTTCTAGGGAGGGGAAAAAAGCTCACACCTTAAGAGAGTATGACAAAACTAAGCCAGTTTACCACAAATTGTCATGCACTAGACAGTTCCTTCAAATGCCTACAAAATGACCTCACTTTTAAAGCACTAGGTAGGATGTGGAGAAACAGGAAGACAAGAAGATTCCATCTGGAAAGACAAACACATGACAGAACCACAGACTGTCAGGTTGCAAATGAGCCCAGGAGGTGTTCTAATTCCAAACCAATTAAGAGCAAATGTAATTCTGACTGTATCTTGAATAAATTTAGCATCATGTTTCTATACTATTTTAGAAAAGGCAAGTGAAACTGACTTGGATCACGACAGTGTTAACACCAATGAGATAAAAAGCATTCCAAACAGAGCCTGAAAGGGAGATAAATAATGGGGACACAAGGGGTGGGAAAAAACCACAGGCAGGAAGAGCTTGACCAGATGCTTAAACAGCAGTATTCCGAGAAATCTGAACGGTATGCAATGTAAAGTAGTCTGCCAACAATCAGACTTTTTCCTAAGACATTAATTTGGTGCAAAGTGGAAGTTTCCAGCTTCACTAAGGAGACTCCTGCAACTACAAGGATCAACCACACTGCGTGAGAAGGGAACATCCAGACAGAAATGTAACACAATGTAATATTATCCATTACAGTATTATATCTCAAACTGAAATGGGAGGCTGGAAAAATTCTTGTAAAGGTCAGACAGAAGTTTCTCTACCAATTGAAGAGAGCTAAAAGGCAGGCTAAGGTAGATAGAAATCTTAATCCAATGATTTTAAAAAAAACCCCACAACCTAGAACAAAAAAATATCACCAGATGAACAAACCCAGATTGTACATCATCTGAGCAGCAAGCTAGACACTACAAACTGTCTTTAGCTGAGCCTGGGTTAGGAAAAGGTCTTTTTCCATAGGGAAGACTGGAGGGGAGGGAAGGAAGATTGCAAAGAGGAGACATCACTAATGCCTGTCTTGTCTTGGTTTGTGAAAAAGGGTCTGCACCAGTAAACATGCAGTTATTAAGAGCTATTTGAGTCAGCATATATTGCAAATATTACATCCCTAAGCCAAAGCGCCTGTTTATATGCTGAGCAACAAGCTCCTCCTTGCTATACACTACACTGAATCTGTACTGACTGCACTATGAGATTCACAAAGACAAAAAGATTAATCAGTTGTGTTAGCACCAAGTTGTTCACAATCATATCTTTTTGTGACAGGTAATAAAGTAGAAGCTCTACTTCCCCTTCAAAAAACTGTTGGGAACTGTTTTACAGTACAGTTACACAACAGCTTTCAGGGTCTAACCACCAGTCCTCCCCTGATTACAGTAATTGCCTAACAATCATCGCTTTTCAATTGGGAACGGGAGGACTTCAACATGTTAAGCAATCCTCTGACAACCAAATGAGTTCCCACAAGCATAATCACACAGGCACAAAGTAAATGTGTGTGCTAGAAATCAGACAGTTCTAACCCACGTTTGCAAGTTTCGATTTGTCACTGGTTAACGCTTATGAAGGTAGAAGTCTTTAGGGAATCATTACCTGGGTTAATTTAAAGTCTTCGAGGGACCCTATAAAATTCGCATTAACAAAATGAGAACTTATTAGAGGCACCCAGACAGAAATTGAACACTTGAGAGAATACAGACCAAACCAGAGAGACTTTCCAATCAAATATGTTACTACAAAACAACATGGATATTCTGTCTTCAGACATACTGTCACTAAGCCAAAACATTTCATGAAGACACACACCCATATCTGCCAGAGAACATACTTCAGGCAGGATTCAAGCATCTAGGTCCTAGCATAAGAGCCACAAATATATCCTTAATCTCTTAAAACATTGGAAGTAGGTACCTAGAAAGTTGTCCTTGATATTTAGCATGCCCAAACTGATGCCATCTTGACAGGACTGAACATCTGCTTCCTTAGAGATCTTAACACATCCTGACTGAACTCAGCTTTTCACAAAACGTGACAGCATTTGTAGGTGGAGCGCTACCTCGTATCTGGCAGCTGCCTGTATATTGGCTCAGAATGATAGAGATGTGGGCCTAAAGCCTCCTCAGCCCAAAGAGATTAAAACCAACATCATTTATCACTCTTTGGAGTGCTTTAGCAACCGGATGATATTATAGCAAAGCCAACATGCTTACTTCTGGCTGATAAAGCTACACTGCAGGAAAGAACTGAAGATGCAATAGCCCTGTGAGAAGGAAGAGTATATACAGTAGTTCATCCTTGATATGAATCTTCCTAGAGACAAGGAAGAAGAAAATCCTGGTTCTGGTTGCTGTTGCAAGGACTGTTTCTGCAATGATGGCTTCATGCAAATTTCAAAAGAAGACCTTAGAAGAGAATTACTCGACAAGAATTCATATTTCTTTGGAAAGAAGGAGCTGTGCTAAAAGCTGCTTTGTGGCCACAACAGTGAGTTTTCCTCAGTCTTAGAAGTAAAACTCTTAAGTACCTGATTTGTCAAAACTAGTGCAAAATCAGTATGGATTCCTCCCAGTAACCCTCATATCCCCCCTCCAGAATGGTGAGGAGGAGAATATGAGGAACTACAGGCTGCTCAGATTCACTCCCATCTCCAAGAAAATTATGACACAAATGGAAGCCATTCCCCAACACATAAAGAATAAGAGGGTAGTTCCAAGTAGACAACATGGATTTACCAAGGACAAATCATGCCTGACCAACCTGTTTGCCTTCCGTGATGAGATGGTTGGCTCTGCGCACAGGGAGATAGCAATGGACATTGAATAATGTTAGTAATGCAAGGCTTCTGACATAGCATCCTTGTAGCCAAAGTAGGCAGATGTGGTCTGAACAAGTGGATAAGGATGGCATCCCACTGGACAGCAAGTTGAACATGCTGAGCAGGCCTCTCTGTACAAGGATATTGATATACTAGAATGAGTCTAATGGAGGGACATCATGATGGTTATGAGGCTGCTGCATAGAGAAACATCTAGAAGAAACATCTAAGAGACCTTGGATAGGTCAGTGTTAATTAAAGGCTAAAGGGAGATTTTACTGCTGTTTGCAACTACATAATGGGAAAGTAGAGAGAGGATAGAGCCAGACTCTTCTTGAAGGTACAGTCTTAAGACAAGAGGCAACAGACACAGAATATAGCACTTGCATAGAAGTATTCTTTGGTTGGTTTTTTTTAACTATGAGAGTTGTCAACTACTGGGGTTAAAATATTTCCATCTTTGTGAGATACTAAAACCAGTTTGGCATAGCCTCTGAGCAGCCTGCCTAGAGAAGAGCATGCTTGGAGTCCCATGTAATTCTGAATGACAATTTGCACACCCAGCAAGGCCCTAAGCAGAGATTTGCATTCAACAAAAAGGAAAAACTACTGTGACATCAGAAGTTCTAAGTATGCCACCAGGCTGAAGACAAGAGGCAGCTTATTGTTCATACGTGATGCCTTAATGTCAAAGACCATAACAAAAGTAAAAAATAATGCTTATGAAAATCAGAGCAAGATTTAGTTCCGTCCTATCTAGTCAGGGAAGCTGTGATAGCTGGCTAACATTACAAGGTTCTTTCAATAGGCAAACAAGGCAATGTTTGGGTTTATTGTGCCTTTTATACATTTAGCAAAGTGGGAAGGAGGCATAAGTGATGCAACCCAAGAAATGTTATTCCAAATCTTGTGTACACCGTATTATGTATGTGTTGACAGAGAGATCCCCACAAGCTTAAAATCCGGAAAGTTACAAAATGCTAAATATCTTAACTAATAGTTTTAGGTCACATAGTTGAGAGCTGCAGGAAGATCAGTCTTAGAACAAGTAACAATACATCTTCATCCACAGATGAGCACTGGGAGCTGGCAGTAAAGCACATGCCTCAGGTTCAAACTTAAGTTTACCTTGAGGACAGATGCACCAACAACTGCCCAAAGAACTTTAGGAAGTTGTGCAGGTCAATCTAAACTGAACAAACGAACATTTATTGTTACCTAGCCCGTTTAACATTTCACGCCCTAACACAGGGTTTCTATTACCGAAATATGCTCACGGGACTCCATCTAGTGGCCACATAACTTTCAGCTGTCTGAGGCTGACGCGATCATCCTGGGCTCTTACACAACTGGTAAGATAACCACAACAGAAATGTATTACTATTAGAGAGCTACTGAACATGTTTCTAATTACTGGATATTATTTTCAGAAACACTGATGAAACCATGCCAGAATAAATAATGGTCAACAGTACATTAGACTAGAAAAGAAAACATTTAAAACCCAGATTTTGAGCAACTTTATTTTGTTGAGGGAAAAGTGGTAGAAACTTCAGGGCTCGCAGATCCTTTTAGCTTTTAATCCCTCTATTGAGGTTATTCAGATTCAAGGTTGGGTTTTTTTTTTCCTTTTGTTCCTAGTTCAGCCAGGAACAACTTCCAACTTCCCCTCCAGCAGACCATTAGCTGCCAAAATAATATATGTTGGAACTTGAACTTTGTCTGTTGAATTTTACCAGCAAGACTGTATACAGCAGAAGTTATTTTATTTTTTTTTCTTATTAGAACCCCCATATTTCACATGAGTAGAAACTACCTGGATCATGTTGCACACTCTGGCTGGGAAGAAATTAATATACAACACTATCAAGCCATCTAAGGGCACATACAATACCAGGCAAATAACTCAGAGGTGATAATAAGCATGGCAAGCAAGCATCCCAAGACAATTTCTGACGGAAATTAGACAGCATCTTTCAAATAATTACGGTGTGTGTCATCTCTTCATTAAGCTGAATAGTTTTCTTTTAACTTACTAATGTTTGAGGTCCAATGTAAATTTAAAATTCCTCTTGGACTAATAAACAGTAAGAGTGAAGCCTCCTTGAATATTCCTTACAGGCAAACATGCTACTGTGATTTTCAGCTAAACGATCTACTAAACCAGATGACATTATATTGCAGAAGTACGAGTGCCAGTGCAAATACACCGGGGGGAAGAGGTCTGAAATACCACTTATCTTCACTGTACTGGAACAAGCAAGGAATGGGCTAAATGAGGTAACTTTCTATCTTATTTTCACAAAGCTTCAGTTCTGTATTATTCTAGTCCTTGGCTACAGTCACTTACAACCATGCCTAAACAATCCTAGAAAGGCATCAAGTGAACGAAGTGCAAGCAGACTCTGTCAGTATCAGCACCCTGAAGAGCAGTACTTCTGAAACCAAAGGATATAAAGAGCATTACACAACATTAAAGAACAAAGAGTGCAAAATAGGATTGTCAAAGCAATCAAACTGGAAAAATGGATAACTATCTTTCCATCAGCTTAAAACCAAAGCTTCTTTTCTGTATGTTCATGCTAGCTGGCATTTCCATTTAACTTTTGATTTATTCACAACCCTGTTAAAATGAGACAGGGAGCTATCTTACTAGCCTTTGCCTCTCTCACTGAAAACACCCAGGTCTTTCTGGGGAGCTTCTATTTTTCTTATTCATGTGTTCTTCAGTTCTCCTTTCAGCACAAGAAGGGCAGCTGTGCCTTGGGTAACCAATAAGATGGCAAGATAATATACATTAATGTCAAAATACAAGCATCCAAAGGCAGTGAGGCCTCTGGACTTGCAAGCTGAAACCAAATTAAATGTCTATAAACTCAGGTACCTTGAACTCCAGGCTCCTGAAATCAACTAAGTTTCACTTACAGTAACAGAAAAACTGCAATGTATTACATCCTGCACTGAGGTAACCAGATACTTAAATACTTTCTTTACTTAGAATTATGCAAGCACCATCCATTCTGAGCATAATATGTAGTCACTCTTTGTTGGGGGATTAATTTTACAGTAGTAAAAACATAAACCCATCTTATCTCCGAATTGATCAAATGACTCCTTACCATGCACAGAGTACCTAGAAGAACTAAAAGCAGGTTAGTCTGTGCCTCGAATTTCCAAACCCCGATCAGTATCTGCCCACATGCGATTTCTTTTTAAGTCAATAGCTACACCCAAGTATCAAAAAGCACCCAGAAGTACACAAAGCAGCAGTTAAGGATTATCTATTTACACTGATGGATCTATATTACAAGCTTCACTGTATTCCTGCAGCTCTGGACCAGCATTACTCCAGCTCAGCTTTGACTGAACTTAAATTTTTACCTTTTTTTTCCCCCTTTAATAATTTGAGGGAACAGAGGGGAGTTCTTATTCTGTTTGGGTTTAAGGAAGTTAAAGAGTATTTTGGTTGCTTAGTTAATTTCATATGAAGTCACTTGATATTTCCACTGCATGAACAATTATTTTCCTTAGTAGAAGAAACTCCAAAAGGGACTATTTGATTTCGACTTATAGGGATTGCATTTGTTTATGCACAAACACATTCATCCCTGAAAATTTGGAAAGTTTGGAAGCGTGAAGTATCATTCTGAAGAGTCCATGGTTTTATTTATTTAAGGTCCCATATTTCTAAATTTGTATTGTTCTTTCTTAGAATCATCACTAGAAGAAACTTTTCAAGAGTACTACAAAAGCAACTAGGACAAAAAAAGAAGCCATATTTTCCTGATATGCTCAGAATTATAAAGCTGACATTTCTTTCAGAACTACCAGCACTGACAATATTGTACATAACACTGTCTACTTTACATTTAACCTTTCCACAGAAATCCTGTGAATCACATTTTTCAGACAATGTTCAGCCTCAGCTGACTTATTTTTTCCTCCTCATTGTCTCAAGACAGAAAAATGATCCAGAACTTTTATGTTCTTTTTTGACACAACAATTCCAGGGACTGAATAACAAATTTCCTTCTTAAATTGCCTGACATCCTTTCCTTCATCTGGTGAGTAGAAATTCTAGCTGGTCATCTAATGGGCCTTTTCATTCAGAGAGGGCCCCAACCCAAGGCTTGGCCTGGGCCCAGAGGCTTAAAACTAGAATTCCAGATAAGGCCTTGATTTATACTGACACCAACCAGTACTCCAGTCTGAATCAGCCTGCCATCTGCTTGCTTCTTCAGCCCACAGAGCTAAGATTACTTTGTTCTTAAAAAGCAAGCTAACACCTTGCAGAACAAGTACACAGCAGAGTCCAGTTCTGTGCTCCCCAGCACAAGAGAGCCATGCGGAGTGCAGTAAAGGGCCACAAAGATGATGGACTGGATTATCTCTCCCGTGAGGAAACACTGCGGGAGCTGGGGCTGCTCAGCCTGGAGAAGAGCAGGCTCAGGGGGATCTCACTGATGTACGTAAATACCCAAAGGGAGGGTGCGAAGGGGGCACAGCCCAGTGCCCAGTGACAGCAGCAGAGACAATGGGCACAACCTGACACACAGGAGGTTCCCTCTGAACATCAGGAAACTTTTTCACTGTGAGGGTGACCGAGCACTGGCACAGGTTGCCCAGAGGTTGAGTATCCATCCTTGGAGATACTCAAAAGCCACCTGTACGCAGCCCTGGACAACAGGCTCTCAGTGGCCCATCTTGAGCAGCGGATTGGACCAAATTACCTCCATAAGTCCCTTCCAACCTCAGCCAGACTGTGATCGTGAGAGAACGGAGAGAACCATGACATCCCTTCATACCACATCACTTGGAGAGATCTTCCTTGCTGCCCTTTTTTCTTTTTTTAAATTCTGGATATTCACCAGTAGCTCCAAGGCAACACCACCACCCTAAATAGAGTGCCACTCTCAGAATGGTGTGGTTAGTTCCACCAGTCTGTGTTGCCAGCTCCAGACAGAGTTTTCAAAAGCTCTTGATTTGTCCTTTCTCATTTTCCCCTCACTTGACCTGCCTGAGTCTCCAAACCAGGAAGGAAGCTCTGGACACAGAAGGAGAATGCAGAAGACAGTATCTGGATTCCCCATTCCTCCTCTCACATCTGATTCATTGGGCAAGGATGAAAGGGTGAGGAGATGACAAACTGTTCTAACAGACATGGTAAGTCATCCTTATGCCAACAAAGAATCCCATCCCCCACCACCCCTGCATCAGATTAAGATTTTTATTTTCTTAATGTTTCCACAGCAAAGCTGCTATTTCCCTCAACTGGTCACAATGGGAGTAGAAGACAACCTTAGCTGCAGATGTTGGATTTCTCTGACCAAACCATTGTGCTCCAGAACAGTTTTCTTCATAAACCCCCCACTTCAGAGCATCTGTTCAATTTTCTGAAGACCTTTAGACAATTAGCAAACCTTTTTTCTAAAGCAGAGTCCATCATACCAACAAAGTTCTGGCCCTTGCTTAGCACAAGAAATCTTGTCCATAACATTAATGAGGTTGTTTTTTAGGGCCTCTAAGACCATTAATTTATTGGGTTTTTTAGTATTACAGGAAGACTCTATTCTAATATAATATATGCTCAGTTTCATTCTCATGAACAGAACTTTAAGGACCTTTACAGAAAGATAAAATAACGTTTTAAAAATCCGTACCTTTCTCATGATGCTAAGCTGCCAGATTCAAATTGCTGAGCTTGTCTATATATGCATATATCCCATAGTGATCTAATCTCAGGCACACACTACACACAATTGACCACTCAGTCCAATAACCCTATATGCTTAAAAGTAACTTGAACACTTATACAACAGAAAAACCCCACAGTGGACACCAAAGGTCTGTTTATCAAAACAAGTAGTTACAGAACCTTTTGAAAGATTTTGTAGAAGCACAATGTGACACAACCAAATGACTTTAAGTGGGATAATAGAGTTCTAAGTTTATTGCACAAGAATCTTCAATATGGGGGAAGAAAAACAATCATGGGAGTTGTGAAATTCCCAAGTTCAGGCATGATGAGTTGTACTTCCACTGAGATACAAATACGTGATCTTGAGCATGTGTTATAAGGGCATGAGCAGGAGGAAGAGAGAAAAGAGCAAGTACACGGTGGTGTTCCAGGCTGCATGAGCGTTGCTGCCACCATGGACTGAAAACCCAAACCAGCGACACCCTGTATCTGACATTTGCTGTATTAGAAACAACTATTTTTAAAACACTTACTCCTCTATTTTAAACACAATTATCCTTATCTGGAGGGATAGGAAAAGTTTCAAAAATTAATAAAGTAGCAAGGTGCAGCTAACAAGAATGATCTAATGTTTTTGAATGGTTGAGTGTACTTCTGTGCACGCAGAAATTCAGCTGTCCTGTATTTTTCCCCTCCGTTCCCTTTATGAACAAGAAGCTTACTGACATTTAAAATTCAAATAAGTTTAATGGTATTTATTAATAGAAGCTTTAGTACTACAGTCCAGCCTCCGAATCTTCACAACCACAGAAATGTCTATCATACCCAGTGAGTTTTCTTAGCAGTATCAGACTTGCCAGAAATAACAGTTTTCTTACTAGTATTTTGCATCCAATCAAACAGGGGTTTATATGCACTCTGTTAAAATAAAATTAGCACCTTAAAAAAAAAAATCTTATTCTCTGCCATTTTTCCTTTCGCTTAGGAAAGGTTAGCAGTACATAACTTCTTCAGGGTTGAGTATCAGGCTTTTTTCCGCCCAAGACAAAGTTTGACAGTTCAGAGAATGACTAAATAAGCATTATGATTCGCATCAAGTTCATCCAAGATGAGACGTGTTGGGATGATGTTCCTTGTCAGCAACAATTTTTCCTTTAAAATCTTGAGTGTCAGTTCTCACCTCCCTGCTTTCACTCATCCATTCATAACACTTTGCTCCTTCCAAATTCCTTACGTATACAGCTTCACATTCCATTTACAGAAAGCTCGAGGTTTATCCATGTTCCCAGCTTTTCTCTATCCATCAGCTCTAAAAGATTCCAGTCCTCCCTCATCCCTTCAGCATTACATACCACTTCTGAATTCCCACTTTCTTAAAGGAGGCCATCAACTATCTCTTCCTACACAAACACTGCAACTGAAATCTCACAATTAACGAGGTTCCAAATACTCTGTTCACCTTATACAGAGGAGCTGCTCTGCAGAAAAGCACACAAGCCCTCTGCCCACAGGGTGTATGAAAGGATTCACCCATCAGAAAAGGAAAACACCAAACCAAAATAAATACTTCATAATCCTCCCAGCAACCATGTTCTTGGTAAAATGCTACATTAAAAACATTGCCAGAAAAAAATTGCATAGAGCACACCTATCCCTCTTTTCTTAGAGAGCTGAGACTCACAGAAAGTGGGGATCAGGAGTGGAAAGACACAGTTGACATGACTGTAAAATCAAGAGTAAGTCTTCAAAAAAGAAAAAAAATCCCAAACCAAACCACATCAGTGAGCTTGAGATCAAAGTCTCATTAGGAGATCCAAGCGCTGTGCCTCTATGAAACACTGATTTTCCTCCACATCTGAAAAGCTGAATTTATGCAAGAGTTTTAGAACTTAAGAGCTCTACCGGGTACTTGAAGTTAACATATAAAGCCCAAGACCATATTAAGATATGATGGTTTTAGTCTTCAAATATTCAAAGGTATTTTATACATCCAAATAAAAAAGAACTGCACAGAACAATCTAGGAATCACTCAGGATATCATCCTGTTCTCCGATATCCCAAGTTTCTGCTGTACAATGCTAGATTTCCACACAGGGGAAATAACTTTTGCTGTTATATTTGGTATATTTAAACATTTTCATTATCTGCATATTTGTAAAGGCCATTTTATTGACAGCTAGGCAAAAGGAGACCAAATCTGGTATGCCAAACATTCTCTTAATTGCTCATTATCTTTAAGTATCAGCTTAATGTAACATAGGGTAGAAGACCTTGTTTTGCCACTGTGATAATTTGTCATTAACATATCATTGAACAAGACACCACACACCTCTCCTGACATCCTACTCAACTGTATGCAACATGCTTTTGGATAGCTCATGACCACTTCCAATTATGTATAATACCAAAATTGCATTGAAAAGTGCTTTTGGTTTAAGCTGGTTTAAGCTTGGACTGCTGTCTTAAGACACAGACTTGTCACCCCCATGGTCTTCCTCCTCAGGCATGAGTGTATTTGGGTGGCCAGAGGCATCATTCATATTAAGTCACATGACTAATCTGAAGTCAAACCAACCTCAACAATGCACAAGATGATTTTAGGCAAATATGCTGCTGTCAAGCAGAAAATAGCAAAAACTGAACCTAATTAATCAAGATATATATTGTGTGCCTTATACCACAGTGGAAAGCCAGTTGCCCAATAAGCTTTAAGTTCAGCCAACCAAACTGGACTTGTTGGTTCAGCAAACAAAATCCAACAGAAAGAATGTATGAGATGTCAAACGCTGACAAGATTGCTTGCTTCATTCTGTGATGAAAACTAGCTTGGCTAACCACATCTGCTTCATGTTGTCCTACTACCCAGACAGACGATTTAGTCTGTCAGCAGGCTGAAAATCTCTGACTTTTAGTTTCAATCTGAAAATGCAAGGCACTATCCAACTGACATGCTGTTTGCAGTCCTCATTCATCAGTATCATCCCCAAAACAGAGAAGGCAAGCGTATTTTAGAAGCATGGTCGGATACACCTCGTTGAAAGACAGCAAAAGCTGCTGCCCCTAGTTATTTTTTTAAGACAAGTAATGCATTGCTGATGATAAAAGTTGATGAAACCGCTAAGCAGAAGCCACAATAACAAGTTAGAGAATCTATACAACCTCAGAGGTATTAGCAATTCACTTTTATCTGCCACTGCAAGTAACGACTGGATGATTTGCATCACTGCTGACTGCATTCCGCTGCAGAGACGTACAGTCGGATGCGGTCTTTGGTTGTAGGTATCTGGACAGATCACCCACCAAGAACGCTGAATTCATTCTTTCCTACCTCCCAACTTCACACTGCAAGCCTAATGAATGGAAAACAGCTTAAATATTATTTCAGTACTGCAAAACTTCATCCTCTGCTCGTGAACAAGTGATGTAAGAGCACATTAGCTACAAATGCCTGAACAACGTTGTAAGCAAGACGTTTTTGTTGACAACCCAGTTCAGAAAATCCTGGGGAGGGGTTCTATTAACAAACTCAGAGAGGCAGCTTAGGAAGCAAAGTGGGTCTTCTTTTCTTTAAAGCCCCACATCTGAATGGAGTCCCCACAATTATTGTAATACCAATAAGAATCCTGTGTTTGCCAGGTCTGCCTGAGAGATTTTTCACATAATAAAGCCCAGAAACTCCCAGCAGCTAACAAACAAATCAAAGTAAATACTTTTTCAAAAGTCTTTTATAGCAAAAGAAAATACTACCCCAACTAAACTTATCCTTAAAAAAAACCCCAACAAAAAGCCACCACAACCCTGCAATTTCATTCCAAACATCACAGCACTCAACAGAAAGAGGTAGAGCACTGTATACAAAGGAGGAAGAGAAGGTAAGAAGGTAAACCTGCCATCACCAGCCTTTTCTTTCACAATTCAAACGGCACGTGAGCAGGAACATAGGAGTTCAGTGGTAACACGAACAGCGTTTACAACAGTGGGGAAGACGTAACGGCAGGGCCAAAATCTGGCTGAAACAGGAAAGCACACTTCAGCACAGGACTGTATGGGAGAGATGGGGATTCTGAGCCACACATCAAGCTAACAGAGAAGGATCACAAACCTGACGTGACTATTAAGTCACCTTTCTGCTTTCTAAAATAGTGATGGAAGACCTTACCCAGAATGAGACTGAGCCAGTACGACACTTCATACCATTGCTTCTTTCACTTCCTTAAAATTCTGCAGAATATGCTGTTCTGGCAAAACCAGCTGAGATAATAGGGAATACAATCCTATTATGTATTCCATCAAACTGAATAAATTAAAGAATCTGATAAATATTTTCCAACTCATCTCAATGATACCAGTCATAAGCGAGCTAGAAAAACAAACTTCTAAAGGGGGGGTGGGGTGGGTTTGAAGGTCTGTTGATTACTGCAAAAGAAACTTAATATAAAAACCATTTAAAATATATTTCCTTCTTCTACTTTTTCCAGGAAAGACTTGATCCACAGCAAAGTGTTAACATGTATCAGAGGTCCATTACATCTCTCTTAGAAGGAGAGGCTGAGGGACTTGGGACTTTTTAGCTTTGAGAAGACTGAGGGGTGTGATCGTATCAGTGCTTATAAATACTTGAGGGGTGGGTGTCAGGAGGATGGGGTCAGTCTTGTCTCAGTGGTGCCCAGTGACAGGACAAGAGGCAATGGGCACAAACTTGAATATAGGAAGTTCCACCTAAGCATGAGGAGGAACTTCTTTACTGGAACAGGCTGCCCAGAGACGTTGTGGAGTCTCCATCTCTGGAGACATTCAAAGTCCCAGTGCTGTCCTGTGCAGCCTGCTCAAGGTGATCCTGCTCTGTCAGGGGGTTTGGACTAGATGATCTCCAGAGGTCCCTTCCAACCCTTATCATTCTGTGATTACATGTATGTGTGTGCTAATGGTTTATGGAAAACCGTCAGTATACAGGTGAACCCTGAACTATGTGTATTAGTTTTTTATTATATACCCTATGACCCACAGTTAAATAAAGAGAAACTTGATTTTAGATACCTCGTTTTATTAAAGAACAGTATTTGTGTTTGAACTACAGCTACAGCATTTGTTACCCTCACAACACGTGAGGCATTCTGACAGGCAGTTTAGAAAAGTTTGACAAGACCATGCTTCATTACTGGCAAAAGCAGAACACCACTGACAGACCAACTTTCAGCATCAGGGACCCCAGCACCGAAAAAACTCTCTACTTACACAGGGTTACCTGTTACTGAAAAATTCTCCGTGGAGATAAGAAAGCTGCCCAGAAAACAAATGCATACCACGAATAAGAGCCCCGGGAGAGAAGCTCTGAAAAATCTTGCTGAGGCTGTTTAAGATGTCGTCACCTGGGTACAGCCAGGCTTAAAAAAACCCCCAAAACCCAAGCAAACCCCTACCTCTGTCTCCCCTGTGGCCCCAGCTGCCTCAGTTCACCGTCTAACACCTCCGCACTTCCCGCGGTGTGGTCTGAGCGAGCGACCCGGCAAGGGCAGCTACCGTGTGCCGGCACCGCACGGGCAGCGGGGCCAAACGCCGCCGCGGCACGCTCCCGCGACACGCAGCGCGGCCAGCGCTCGTCCTCCCGCTCTGCCCGATACGCGCAACGACGGGAGGAGAAAGAAGGAAAGAGCGGCTTAGTTGTGAAGCGTGCGGACCGTAGTGCGATGGGGAAAGAACGAGTCACTTCTGCGCCATTGTTTTTACACACGCGAAAGCGCTCCGGTCAAACGAGGCCAGGCGGCAGCCGCAGCCAGCTCCACAGGTGGAGGAGGCAGGCAGGCCCCTCCACCTGGCCTGAGGCAGGCTGCTCCCCGCGGAGCCCCGCGTTCCCTCCGGCCGTCCCGCGGCGCCTCACGCCGAGGAGAAGTTAGCGGCGGGGAGGACGGGAGCGGCCGGCCGTGCCCGCCGGCAGCCGCATCCCAATGGCTCCCTCTGCGCCGCTGCCGCTGGGAGCGTCCCCGCCCCGCCCGCACCTCGCCCCGCAGGCTGCCGCGGGAGAAGAGCCGTAAAGCCCGGCACTGGACCGCGGCGATCTTCCCCCCACACCTCCCCTCCGCCTCCCCGCCGCTGTGACAGCCCGGGCGGGCTCGGGAGGAATCGGAGGGCCCGTCTCCTCCTCCGGGGCCATCGCCTGCCCTCCCTCCGACCCCCCGCAGCCGCGCCCGGGCCGCTCGGCGGGCCGCCCCCGCACTCACCAGGAGAACGGAGCCGCGCACCACCTCGGAGACGCTCTGCCGCAGCTCGGCCGCCGTGCCAGGCTTGCTCAGCGCCCGCGTGAACTTCCGAGTCTCCGGAGTCACCAGTGCCATGGCTGCCTCCGCGCTCCTCCGGCCCGGGCCGCCCGCTGCCCTCACGGCCCGGCCGCCGGGCGGCCCCTCGCACGCCGGCTGTGCCGCAGCCGGCGCCGCTCCTGGCAGGTAGCCCCTCCCCCGCGGAGCCGCCGCGCGACGCCCTCCCTCCCTCCCTCCCTCCTTCCCTCCCTCCCTCCTCCTCCTCCTCCTCCTCCCGCCGCCGCCAAACAGCCCCGCGCGCCGGCGGGCGGGGAGAAGGGAACGCCGCTGCGAAGGCCGATTGGCGCGGCCACGAGCGGGGCCAAGGGGCGGGGCCGCGCGCGCGGCAAGCCGAGGCCCCGCCCCCACCTGTTCCAGCGGCGCCTTTCTGATTGGGCGCCTGGTTACCTGCCCGGCTGCGACTCCCCACCCTCATTGGCTTAACGCGGACCCCGAGGCCAAGGTGAGGGGCGGGGTCGGCGAGAACCGGAAGTTCCTTCCCTTGCCGGGCAAACCCCGCCCCGAGTGGGGCGGCCTCTGATAAGCGGCGGCGGGTCCCGGGTTGGGGGCTTGAGTTTGCCCTGGGCTTCCCGCGGCGCCCTGGTGAGCGCGGCTCTGCGCGGCCCCGAGCAACGGAGTCATCGGCAAAGCGCGGCCGGGAGTGGTGGGTGCGGCTGCCGCCTCCCCAGGGCTGGGGATAAACCTCCGCAAGCGATGCGGGGCGCGGGCTGTAGCGCGGCGTCTGCCCGGTGTCGGCCCGGCCCGGCCTGGCTCCGCGCCACCGGCTTCCGCCCCTGCTCGCTGCACCTACACACGCGGGGTCCGCGCGGGCACGTGATGCAGCGAGAGCGGAGCCGGTGCCGGAGCTGCCACAGCAGCAGCTGGGAGCGAGTTCCGTCACAGCCGCACCGGCGAGGCGCCGTTTCTGAGGCAGGTTGCTGCTCGCAGGCCCGGCCCCGTCCGAGCTGCGTGGCTGCGGCTCTTCGCGAATCCCCGTGGGTTCCTTCGGAGCGGCTGGCGAGCGGTACCGCCGAGCCGAGGGGATACGCAGGCACTGGGCAGGCGCCTCATGGCGACCTTCAGGCGCTCGGGCTTGCGCGCCTTCATCTTCTCCGGTGTCTATGTAAGCTAAACGCCCTCTGACTGAACTATGCTCAGCTTGACGCTGATGGCGAGAGCAAGTGAGTCCGGGGGAGGGGGAGGCTTTGGGGCGGGGAGACAGATCTCAAGGTAACTGTATCAGGCTACGTGCTCCAGAAAGGCCTGCCAGAGAAAGGGCCTGGATGCTCTTCAGATACATCTGTAACTAATAAGATTCCAAATAATTGAGGCCAATCCTTTCAGAAAGAGGGAGGGTAAAAAGTCCCAAGCATGCCGACGAGCGTGCAGCTTACACCAAGGGATTCTTCGGCAGTGAAGGGTCTTTCTGCAGATACTTTGCAGACCCATATCAGAGGATGCCTGCCACAACTTGAGCGTTCATACTACTTTATACCTTTGACAAAGCCAGAACGTGCAGGGTGGGAGGCTCAGCAGGCTCATTAAGGATAGCTAGAGTTCCTGATTTCACAAATTCAAGAGCTGGTGTGCTTTACAAGTCAGTAGTTAGGCTGATACATCAGAAAATTGAATATTGGTGGGACAATACCTGAATGCAGAACTGGATGAGCAGCTATTTGAGCGTTAAGCTACAGTAACTAGAATGAGCTATCTTAGGATCATCTGTTTTATTTATTTCTCTCAATCTGCAGGATATGTCTAGATCTCAAACCTCCACAAGTAAACATGCCCTAGATTTTATATAAATAATAGATGATCATTTTCTAAAATAAACCCTTATGTAATTGTCAGAGCAGTCAGGTGCTTTGAATTCTGACATTCCTGACCAAAAAAAAAAGTCTGATCTACTGACTTTATGGTTTCTTGAACATAAAAAATGGCACAAGTTAATTCCCATAGATAGATATTAGTTCTCTATTTAGGAAGACTGTACAGGATACCCAAAGAATGCAAATACCACAATCATCAAAGAGTTTTCAGCTGAATGAATTCAGTTAAAGAAAGAAAATCAAAGCGACTATTAATATGTGTATAAAACGAAAGGAAAAATGTGGAAGCTGATAAGCAGAAATGGTAAGTAAGCAGTTGTGAAACAATGAGTAATAGCTAAATAGATGAATGAAAAGGCTTGGCTTGTTGCCTAAAGGACAAGTGGAATACCTTTCTTAAAATGTCAGGATCAAGACAAAGAATTTCAACAATGGCATGGTTTCTTTGCTACATTAGAATACACAATTTTCAGTAAAAATGTGGATGTATAAAAGCATTTATTTCTTTAATAGAAACCTGGATAATGCAGTAACACTTTATGTATATAATTGCAAGTGTTTTATTCAATCATTACTTCGTAAGGATGATAAATAGCAAAAGGTAAAGACATTTGAACATTCGCGACTAAGTCACGTCACATCCTGGAATTTTTTCATGGTAATAATCAACCTGTCTATGTTTGTTCCAGAACAGAAAGAGAAACTGATTTGATGCCCATTAGAAATGTAAAACAAAAGGTTATTTGAGCTAAAATAACATGACGGGGAACCTCTGGCAAAATCACAGCAGTCAAACATGAGAATCACATGTAGGAATTAGTGAACTACTGAGTTTCTAATACCAGCAGGATTGGCTGGAACCTACGCCTGTTGCTTATGGAATTGGTGTTTCACCAGTTTCAAAGGTAACTGTAACTTTCAGCTTATATGAAGACATAATGCCATATTCTATTTAGTGCCAGTATTCTATTTTATTTTTTTATATAGAAAATGTGCAACATTTATTTATCTGAGCAACAACAAATTACCCAGCAGATCTGAAAAGTAACTATATCTTGAAAATTATAATTGAGAACAGTTTAGCAAGCTACAATGATGGTTTGGTTTTATCCCAATCTATTAATAATCTTTATTACCTTATGTAAAGAAAACGTAATCAAATAATCACTAGTAACAGATGCAGCCATAAATATTTATAGGACCTTCTGAAGCAGAGCTCCTTTTTTTTTTTCCCAGGGTGGGTTGAAGGGGACTTAGTGAATTGTTGACTTGAATACAGGTGAGTGGAAAGGCATCCAGGTACAAATAATATTTCTAAGTCTAATGATAGAGGTGTTAGAGCGTGGTTATGAACAACCCAAAAGGATTCATACTTGTAGGACAAATCTTGTGTGTAAAAGCAGAGAAGCTGTAATAATGTTGTTATTACATATGGTGTTGATCAACCTCTTACTGAAATAGGGGTACTGGATTTTAACACAAAGAACTGATGAACTGGAGAAGCCAGGAAAATCTGCCTTGCCCTGAAAAACTGGAGAAGTGTTTGTTTAGCTTCTACAAAAGCTTGGTCATAACATCCTGGGATTTACAAAAGAGGAAAATTTCCAATATTAAAAGTCTCTTTAACCTGTCAGGTAAGATAACAGTGAAAACCAGTAACTGGCAGGTGAAATTATGCTAATTTAGAATAAGCACAAGATCCTTCCAGCCACAAGAGGAGCAGTTTAGTATAATGTCCCTGAGGACCCACTAAACTCTACCTCCCAAATTGTAAATTAAGATTCAGTATCTTTTCTAAATCCCGGGCTCTCAGTCATCCCTCAAATTATGGACTCAAAGTAAAGTTCACATTATAAAATTTCTTGACCTGTGTTGCTATGAAGGTCAGACTAGATGATCTTAATAACCTTTCTGGCCTGCAAATCCATTCAGCCAGGAACAGAGCTGATGAGCTAATGGCCACCAAATCATAGCAAATGGTGTGGTCAGAGTAAGTGCTAAAAGAAAGAGGAGGCAAGGGAGCACTCCCTAAATATTAGGTATGCAGACAGTCTGGAGATTTTACAGATAATAACTTAGAAATGGATCTTAAAATGCAGAAAAGATGGATTCATCTTTCTTTTTTTCATGCTCTGAGAAGCAGAACCATAGAAAGCAACACTTTGATTGCATTTTATCAGTATTTTAACTTAAAATGAGCTACTTGTTCTGTATATTTGTAAAAACTAAAGGGAAACAATGCCACTGATGGATGGCTCTCTTAGCATCTTCAAACAAAGTAACCCATTCAGTGATGTGCTGGAGCAGGTTCATTTGAGCTCCTTTTTAAAATTCTCCCAGAGCCCGAAAAGAATAGTGGAGTGGTTTCTCTGCATCTGGCTAGCACTGACTTCTTCCCAGATACAGCTGATCTATCCTTCCAAATATTATGCAAGCAGTGCACACAGATAGTTCTGAATAGCAGCTTTTGGTTCTGTTTAGGGTTTGTTTCTTTTTTTTTTTCTCCCCCCAGTGGAATGTAACGGTGTGCCAGAGTTTATGTACAGAAATAGAAATGTACAAACATTTACAAATTACTTGGATTATACAACACTGGGAAATCCATGATATGCAGGCTGAAGATAAAGTCATTGTTTTTATCAGATGGTGTCTCCAGGTCCTACTCAGAAGTTCTTTGTCTTTTTTATTTGTCTTAAATCCAAATACCTGAAACCGGATGTGCAGTGTAAGGTAGAGAAAATGTGTATTTCCACCAAAATGCACCATAAATAACTCTGATGTTGGTTCCTTTGATTGTATTAGCCAGAAAGAACCTACAGGTTTGTGTATAGGGGGTTGGACCCAGTGATCTCTTGAGGTCCCTTCCAACCCCTACGATTCAGTGTATGTGTGTGTCTGTTGCTTGTAAATAGAAATGTAAAAAATAATCTTGTTTCATTCCTTTGTCTGTAAATGTGGGTATCTTGCATGGCAAAGGGCAGGAAGATTTAGTGGGAGTTTCTCAGTAACTTCCAGCACGGTGCTGGAAGTTCATAAAGCTACAGGGTGCATTACCTGCTTTGCAGATGACATCATCGGTTTCAGTGTAACCCTGTGTTTCAGGCTTTGTTATTTGTAACCATGCCAATAGAAACTTGAGGAAGGACCAAGGGGATGTTCTGTAAGCGATTCTAAAAGCTCGGTTTTCCGATTCTGTTTCCCAACAGAGGTACTGCAGGATTAATCTCAGCAACTACATCTTTCTCTGCATCGATGCATGGCATGAATAGAGCTGCTTTTCTCTTAGAAGCAGAGGTGGTGTTACGGCTCACGCTCTGGCTGAACTCCAACTAGGGTAACGATAGTTCTACGTTACTGAATTCCTGCACGAGTTCAGGAGGACACGGAATAATTCACTTCCTGTCTGTTCCACTGACTCATAAGTCAGTTAATGACCCTTCTTTCAGTTTATCAGTCAATTAATCAGTTTAATTTAGACTTCAGGGATAATATTCCTTCTTCAGCGTTAGTTGTTAAGAGCTTGCCCGTGAGTATTAGTAACAACTTTTGGGGAGTTAGTTGTGTCAAGTGAACAGAATCCCATGTATTTTTTTTCTTTTTTTCTGTGGAGTAAAAGAACTCTGTGATTTTAAACCTGATAGGAAATTGATGCAGAACTTGTGAGTGGCTACTCTGAATTTGGTTTAGATTATTTAGGTTTGTCTAAACTCAGTTCAGGTAGTTTGTGTTAAACTGAGGTCATGAAGGCTGTGCTTCACAAAAATAAAAATAGATGCATATGGCTTTGTACAAATTAACTCTGATTTTTTTAAAGTATTTGGAGTTTAACTTCTACAATTTTAAATGTTGGTTTATTTTCACAGCTGTTACTGTACTGCTGTCTAGGGTTGCTGTGCACTTTCAAGAGAGGCCTCCTATCATGCCATGACCACCAGCAGCAGCTTAAGCACATACCATGGGACGCATCTTTCTTTTATTATCAGCACAAGGGTTGTTGTATCCTTTAGAAAGGATTTTTCTGCTCAGTAGTGACAGAGATTCCCAGCTAAGCCAGACCATATGCTGATTCCCGGATTTCTTTTCAGTAATCAGCATCTTTCTTGATGTTCTCAAAGATGTGTCCATTAAAACCACAGTATGATTCTCATACTTCAATCCTTCAGTGTTCAGGTATTATATTTACTATTATGAGACTACCTGCCTCACTACACAAACCAGTAATAGATGTCTTGTGGTGTCAGTACTTGTGGCTCCCCAGCCACTTTAACTTAAGAGCAGCATGGAAAGGATGGTTGATAATCTCCTAACACATCAAAAGCACTGACAAGGTCTCCGGCAGACACTGTAATTCAAAGTAGTCTTTATGACTACAAATCCTCCGTTACTGACTTGGCTGCACGTTCCCTTAGTTTGGCATAGCTCACATTTCTTTCATTCTGAGTAGGTAACTTCTTCACACACGAAGAATTTGGAGAAGTGTTCCTTGTTTCTAGGTCGGGTTAGATACAGTTTGAAGACACGAGCTGAGAAGTAAGTAATAGGATGTGAGCTGTATTCAGCAAAGCGATGAAGCAGTGATTGTTTACACTCTATGTGAGTCCAAAAGCTCATAGTTCTTATCTCCATGGCAGAGTAACCGATGCAGCAGAGATCTTTGCTGGCACCAGGGAACAGTTTTCACCATATGCTGTTCACAAGAGAAGGAAAACAGATTTTTTTTTTAATAGTGCATGTTTGTCCAGTACCCATTACAGTATTGTATTTAGGAGCTTGTTTCTCCAGTATAAAGATATACTCCAAAATACTAGACTGTGCTTCCTATGCTTTCTTCCTTGCCAGTTCATTTGCCTGTCATTTAGAATAATCACAGCAATTATTCTGTCACAAATAAATGTCATAAAATAGTCCATATGATATTTTATTATGTAGATAGTTATAATTTTTTTGCACAATATGCAGCTTAAAAAAAAAATAACCAAACGTGCATAATTGCTAATTTTTACTGGCTAAAGGTTTGGCAGATTTTGAAACTGCCTGCTATCCTGTGGTTCACTTATTTAAAGTAAATCAGTGGAAGCAGTTTTTAAACTTTCTAAGCTGTTTTTAAATAGCTGCAGGGCAATCTTAAAACAAAACAAAGCAAAACAAAAAAAAATCCACTATAGCAAAACCAAAAAAGAATGCATATCTAAAACCAAAAGAAATTATTTCAAGGGTTTGAAAGTTTCCTGTCCCTTTATAATTTTTGCATATTTGTAGCCTGTGATGGTATACCACAACAATAAGCCTCATTCACATGGGTAACCACAATGAAACTACTAGAAATAATCACATGAGGGACAGCTGCAAGACTGAATTTGTGGATGGGGTGTAAATAAGAAAATCGTAGCAGAGAATGCTGAAATGATCGTGACATGTAGAGAACGAAAGGACAACAGCCAAGAAATAAAGATAAATAGTTCATAATCAACCCTGGGCTACAAGGCAGACTTTGAAATTTATAACCTGGTGCAATACTACCTAAAAGCAACATTTCCCAATCAAAAGAATAATTCAAATCATTTTTTGGAAGCCTTGCAAATGTGACCAGTGAGCAATGTGACTTAGGATAAAACTCGGATTTCTTAGAAGGGCAGTTGGGCTGTGCTTAACTGTTAAGCACAGTGGTCTTAGAGGAGGATCCCTGTGCATGAATCAATGTAGACCAGCCTGAGATGCCTGCTGTCTCCTATTTTCCTATGAAACATGATGAGTGGAAGCTCATGAGCATTTGTCAGCCTTCAAAGGAAAAAGGTCATTTTAGGCTTGATTTCCTAGTTTTTCCGGATGTGCTCAAGATGTTTCAAAAAAAACCCCCAAAACCCGAAAACCCACAAAAGGAAAATAAATTTACATTGAGAACTGGTCTTGCTTGCTACAGAGGCTTTGCACCACTTCAGTTTTACTTTTCTGTCTTCCAAACACTACCAAACAGTCCTTACTTTGAATTTCAATTGCATATGTGAACAAAATCAGTTGTCAACAAAATGGGTCATTTTCTATTTGCAAGCTGCAGCTACCTTGTTCTGTTTAGTATTATCTGCAGCAACCATAACATCTAAGAGCCTTCCAGAAGCTTATTAAGCTATGTGACTAACATGGGGTTTTTCTCATGGGAAAAAAAAAAAAACCCTCTGTCTGCTGGAATGTTTTGAATGTTTTTTAATAATACATATTCCACTCATCCATCCATCCACATATTATCTTAATTTTTCTGCTAGACAAGAAAAACTGACAGAAAGAAACCTTCAAAACCTGTGGCACAGAGTGGGGAAGTAATTGGAGAAGATCCCTGGAAGGCTTCACCTCCATTGGAAGTCTTTCCTCTGTACAAAAGTCTCATGCATCAGAAGACAGAGTAGCCAAACACAGATATATTTTGGAGACGTATCACCCTGAGGTTCTCTCCTAAAGACTCCAGAGCTGTCCTCTAAACTGATGATCCTTCAGAAGCTAACATGGCTTATACTCCAAATATAAAAGCAGCTGTACGAAACCGGGCCACAGATTTACTGGGGCACATTCCAGTGGCTGCAGCACTGACAGATTGCCTGTAAACCTCCCATTTGCTAGGCAAATGACTATATATATATATATATATGTAATTTTTATATTATATATATAATAAGTAACAAACTTAAAGCCTTGTTTCTGGTGCAAATTTAGTGTCCATTTCTCGGCGTGGTTGCCGAATCCTATGACAACAGTGCGTAAAATCAGACTAAACTCAAATGTTCCTGCCTTCAACAAGCTTTGCATTTATTTTCCAAAGAAACCCATAATAGGTTGGGCAGTGAAAAACACGTCTTCAGTCCTTACCACCTTTCAAATCCATGTTCAAATAGCAGACAGAAAGGATCAAATAAACTGTCCTCTGTCCCTGCGGCTCACTCAGCCTGCATTCCAGCCCTGTCCTTTCTCACTTTCTCACTTCCTCAGGGTCATCTCCTTGCATCCTAATTTAAAGAAAAGGGGTCATCTGAGTTTGCAGAGCACAGATCTGTTTGGAATACCATCTGTCTTGCAGTATCATCCCCGGACTCATCGTTTGCTGAGCCTTATTGAATCATGTTTCCATTTCTTTCTTCAGATTTTCTATTATGCTCTGGTTATCTTCACTCATAGTTTCTTATTGTCTAAATTATTATTTTAAGAAGAATCCCTGTGTTTTTCTTCCAAGTGAATCCACTGTTACCTTCTCTTCCTTTAGTTGTGAAGTCTGCTTCAGTTTTGTTCCTTAGAGCAAACACTGTTTTTCTTGCTCTTATTACAGACTTTCCTGCTTACATTCTTCTTTGGATTACTGACCACATAATTAGGAAGACTGGAAGGGAATACAAAAAAAATATCTATAGCCTCTTTTAAGAACTGGACATATCCCTAATAAATTCAAAGAAGGAAGTCCCCTAACCAGGAAGGCTTGTTAGAAAATGCTGCTCTACATAGATAATCCAGTATAAGGTAGAAGAACCAGACCAAAGAACAAATAATTAAGTAATTAGAGGTTGGGATCAGGAAGGGGGAAAAAAAAAAAAAGGAAAAAAAGTAATGAAAATACCAAAAACAATGTAACAGAAAAAGAAGAGAAACAAAGTATTTAAGCTAGCCTGTTAGGACTACGCACAAGAGGAACGTGTAAAGGAAATTCTGACTTCCAGTTAACAATTCTGCTGCTGCAGTTTTAACTTCTTGTAATTGTAACCTAAGAGTTTCCTGGAAGCTTCTAGCACGGAAACACATTCAGCCTGCTGCAAGTCAAGTTTTGCAAGCTAAACGTTCTGCTTGCTATTAAAATGAACTTGAAATCTGAATTAAGTCCATTTCTTAAAGTGTACAATGCTGGGTCTTACATCGCTGCAGTGAACCAAGGTAAATGCTTATAGTGCCTATAACCCCTGAGCTTAAAAAAAGCAATTCCATCTAACAGTATAAAAAAAAGTATCATTTAGTTTGAGATCAGGCCTGTGAGAAACTCCTGCCCTGCATCACCTTCTCCTTGAAAAATTAACTGTTCCCTAGTCCACAAGTCTGTTGGTTTAGACTGAAAAGAATGAGTAACTCTGGCCTAAAGAGCAGAGTAAGCAGCTGTCCCAGAAAACGGAGACCCAAGCCCAGGCCCTTCTGCTGGAAAGACTATTTTGTTCAAGCAGGCAGAGGAGTTAATGAAACCTAATGGTCAGCTCCCTGAGCAGGGGCACAAGCACCGCTCAGGAGCTGTCCTGTAGCAATGGCATTCCCTCCAGCTCTCCTTGGACACCAGCTGCCACCCCTGCACATTGTTTCCAGCCAGATCTCCAACGCCTGTAGCCTTTCCACAGGCTGAGCTGCTCTGCAGCTGTACCTCGTTCCAGGTACAGCGGTGGTGCTGTAAGTTCTAGCACGGAAAAGTCAATGGCTGGACACTGCAAAATCTGAACTTCAGATACTGGCTCTTACCACAGCCTGTGTGAGCTTCCTTCATACATATGGGCAACAAAGTGCTTTACACCTGTGAGTTTCATTATCATATAGTTTGGGTGGTGTAGAGTTAGCAGGATGGCCCCATCGTGTCCCTTCCAAACTCCCTGAGACAGCAGGACCATTTTGGCTACAGCAATAGCTGGGTGGTGTGTGCTAGAGGGGGTGTCAGGTTGTTTGGGTTCACCCTGAGTCCTGGAGATGTACCCCTCCAGTCTTTGGGAAGCAGCAAATTTCTATAACCTTGGGCTCCCACCAAAGACTTTGCGTGCGGCTCCCACTCGTAAAGGCCTAAATGGCTCAGTTCTGTTTTCAAAACAACACGGACATCGAAGTTGGGGTACATCTCACCACCTAAATCATTGCCTAAAACCCCCTGTATAGATAAAGGGCAGCAAGGAGTACCTCCAGAGGGCAGTTCATTTGATCTACTTCAGCCATTTACCTTAGAGTGAGACAAACTGCTCTCTGGAGGTGTCTCTTCCCACCATCAGCACTACAGGAAGTACAACACAACTGGGATAGACACGGATATCCACCTTGTAGATGCCTAGCTTTCCTCCCCACGGCTGTCCTGGGGGAGGATGAACGTGTAAAACTGGAACTCTGACAAGGGTGCTGATGCACCAAGGATATGTTTGCACCAGACAATCAAAATTCCTTGCTCCTCTAGCTCCTCTACAATCAAAATTCCCTGTAAAATCACAGGATAGCTCCTCTAGCCTATACAGTCCTGTCAATGAGGTCAGCACAGCGCACGCAACCTGTGCCCCTTACAAGACAACCAGAGGATTGCGAGCTGCATTTTTCCTGAGCAGTGATTTCCTTTGGCACTTCAAAATGTGCTTGACCAAACTTTTCATTCAGAGATGGAGAATGGAATAAACCTTCTGGTTTGTCCTCGGAAATACATGTGCAAAACACCCTCACCATGTAGTCTTTGGGCTTCCTTAGGTCAAGTGTCCATATTTCATTTACTTTTATAAAGAAGAAGGGTAAAAAAAAAAAGGCAGCCAAATTTGTGTTTGTAGTAGTATTTGCATTGATAAAATTCTGTAGAATGTTAAGAGATATTTCAGCCAAACCAGGACAGTAGTAATATTAGACTCTGAAGTATATTACATGTATTTCAATTATTTGGCCAATAAAATGAAGTATTTTCTAGTTTATATAATATACAGCTTACTGCAGATAAGCTTTCAATGGAAGCATCAAAGAATGACTTTTTCCAATTCATAACTACTTCTGGTTCTAATAAATAGTCATACAAGTTACAGTTTTGAACGTAAAATGTAAAAATAAACTTCTCTAAATTGTTACCTGTATAAACCAAACATCATATAATATTCAGAGAAATCTAGCAAATTCAGTGATCTGTTTAGTATTAAAATCTACCTTAAAAGTGTTTCCAGTTTACTCACACCAAGTCACCATCCCTGGATGTGTTTAACAGATGGGTAGATGAGGTACTTAGAGATACGGTTTAGCATAGGACAGGAACAGTTGGACTTGATCTTAAAGGCTTTTTCCAACCTTGTGATTCTGTGAAGAAGCATCTTGGTCCCTAAAAATCCCCTTGAAATAAAAATATTTGTTGGAAAACACGGTCATAATCCTTAAAAGACATAAATTTAGTGTAGTAGAATTGCTAGCAGAATCAGACTTGATATAATGGGAATCTATCCAACAATATAAAATGAATTAACCATTCAGGCAGTATTTTACCTACAGATGATGTGCTGTGACTGTCAGTCACTTATAAACGCATAACTACAGGTAAACCCACACGTTCTATTGAATTGTTCTATCAGAAGCCCTACAGCTCTTTACAAGTACCTGTTTTCCATAGACAGGTTGAGGTATATACCTACAACAGTGTTTTGCTGACACAGAATTTCAGAAAACATCTGCTGTGATATGAACAACTACTTGTGCCAGAAAAATGTTCAAGTGTAAGCTAAGTTGTGTGAGAAGTCAGGTTAATTTTATGTTTAGTTGTGCGAAGATAATTTCTTTCAGGCTGACTGACTCTTTTCTTATACCTTTAAATCTAGTTCTCATCATGATTTTTTAACCCTGCCCTCCTCAAGAACTTCCTTCCTTTCTTCCTCTGCCCTGGTCAGGCCCCACCTGGAGTATTGTGTCCAGTTCTGGGCTCCTCTGTACAAAAAGAGACAGGGATCTCCTGGAGAGAGTCCAGAGGAGGCTACAAAGATGATTAAGGGCCTGGAACATCTCCCCTACGAGGAAAGGCTGAATGAGCTGGGACTGTCAGCTTGAGGAAAGAAGACTGAGAGGGAATCTGATCAGTGTTTATAAATATCTGAAGTGTGGGACACAGGGGGAAATGGCCAGCCCCTTTTCAGTGGTCTGTGGGGACAGGACAAGGGGCAATGGCCTCAAGTTGGGGCACAGGAAGTTCCGCACCAACATGTGGAAGAACTTTTTCCCAGTGAGGGTGACAGAGCCCTGGCACAGGCTGCCCAGGGGGGTTGTGGAGTCTCCTTCTCTGGAGATATTCAAGACCTGTCTGGACGCCTCCCTGTGCAACCTGTCCTAGGGAACCTGCTTTGGCAGGGGGGTTGGACTCGATGATCTCTGGAGGTCCCTTCCAACCCCTACAATTCTGTGACTCTCTGAAAGCCTGCATCACCCATAATATACTTTTCATTTCTCTGATTCAGCCCCTTGCGAGAGTTGCTGTAACTAGGCAATTCAGTTAGGTTATTTCTGCCTACCACCTCTTTTTCTCAAAGAAGCTGACTCCACAGCTTTGAGAAGGAGCTCTTTAGGCACGCTTTACACAAGATGCTACTGGGAGGTATGAATGAAATAGCTGATAATGGTGATAGTCCTTGTGAAAGCTTTGCACTGGGGCTTGGAAGGCTGCAGCTGTTTCCTATTTGTCACTATTTGTGTGTCAGCACGTGTCAACTGGATCTTTAAAGTGCTATGTGGTCTGGGTCCTATCTACTTACAATGCCACTTCCCTCCCAGTGACAGCTGAGATAATCACATCAGCTTTGGTTTGCAGTTCAGACACTAAGAGGGGATAGAAAAAGAGAAAGAGAGAGAGAGAGAGAGACAGAAAGAGACAGAGAAAGAGAGGAGAAGAGAAGAAAGGAGGAGAGGAGAGGAGAAGTGGGAGAGGAGGGAAAGAGAGGAAAGAAGAGGAAAGGGAAGGGAAAGAGAAAGGAAGAAAACAGCCCACCTTGGGGATGCCTCCATCAGGAATTGATGACACAGAGTCCAAGGGCACGTGACAGGAATTAAAATGTTTGCAATAGCTTGAGTTTAGCAGGGCTTCACGGGACATACAGTTTTGTTGTGGCTGCATCCACATCCAGATGTGGTCAGGAAAAAAAATAATCTGGGTTTTTTGCAATAACCATGGGTCTGAAAAGCTCTTCCAGAGAGATTCCATTCTTGGGGGGCACGTGAACTCACCGGCGTTTTTAGCTCACACCCTGAACCATCTGAGTACACGGAGCAGACTGAAGCTTGGCTTCCCTTACAGGAAAGGATCCCACCGCTGCAGGAAGCTGTGGCGCTGGCAAAGAATAGGGGTAACACTGTCACCTTCGTGTGGGTGGTACTTCTCAAAACTTTGCCACTGCTTTTTTCTCCATGAAGAAGAAATGTCAACAGAAATGTTCTGTTCCTGGTGGTAACACACAGTTATCTAATGCCTCGTCGCTGCGTAACATAGCCTGTGTAATGACTGCAAGATGTTCCCAAAGCAGCACCGGCTTCTGACACGAGAAGCTTTGCTAAAGAGCAGGATCTGGTAAGTGGGTGTTGAAAGTCCTCCTGCCTGCTTTGCAAAAGCGGGATGGTGGCAGAGCTTAGATGGGTGCACAGAGCTCTGCCTGCACTTTGGGAGTGCTCGGCATCAGGTTATGGTGGATAACCTCCTAAGCTTTCCCCTTCTCTCCTTCTGGGAATAATACCGGCATATTTTCTGTTGCTTTCCTTCTGTCTCACCTGAAAACCCTCACCGCCTGTTAGCTGAGGCCTGGCTTTCCTGAGGTGAGGCAAAGCTTAAGAAAGTAAGTCAAGATGTGGAAGGGAGTGATTTTCAGGGAGCTTCAAGACAGACAGAAATGGGGATAAGCAGGGTTGACTGAAGTATTGCAGATACTGCACACTGCAATGCTGTTGTGGGATCCTGGATCTTCTCTATCCTCCAAGGTGATGTAATGGCTACCAGAAAGGCAGCCATTAGTGAAATTAAGAGCTGATTCCTCTAGTAACATACTTTAGGCCCAGAAAGAAAAGTCCAGAACTAGTGGAATGTGGCGGCCAGCAGAGAGCAACACGCAATTCAAGATGAATTGTAGGTGAAGCCATCTTATTAGGTGAAATCACACAGATTATATACCTTTTTTACTGCAAACGTGGCAAGCTAAAAAACTGCTCATTGGTTACACACACTGTTCACACCGTATTGATTGGTTAGTAATTATAACAAGTTCTGATAAACCTATCTTATAGCTAAATATCATTAGTTTACCTTTGATGCCTAAAAGCATCTGCACACCTGCTGTTTTGACCCTCTTGTTATGGTTGGTACTTAACATGTTCTGTTACTCCCAAATACCTTCCCATAACTGCTTCTTGGTTTAGGGTAGCCTGTACCCCTATCAACAAGGCCGCTGTGTTTTGAGAATGTGATTATTAGGATCCTCTCAGCATGAGTAACTTTTCCTCTCTCATGGGAACAGAAGAATATTGTCAGGGCCTAAATCTTGGGAGAAGAGAGCTAGGCTGCTAGCAGGCCTGCTGTCTTCCCCGACAGTGGAAGGTGACAGATGATATGGGATGAGTGGCACCTATTATGTTTTCACAGCACCTCACTATACTAACATCCCGAGGGACAAGCCTTGGCTTTCACTGGAAAGTTCCAGAAATAGATGAAAACCTCTTATTTTTCATCACTGTGGTATGAGCTGAGCTTTGTACTCAAGGGTGCTGTAAACTTCGCAGAGCCTTGAGGCAGCATAGTGATGGCTTCTACTCCGCCTTGTATCATAGGTGGACTGTCTGCCCAGCATGTGTGAAGATCAGATCTGGTCAACTGAGTGCCATGGGATGGAGAGAGGTTCTGTCTGGCCACAGTGCATCTAACTGCGGTGCCTGCACGGGTCAGGTACACAACGCACACACACAGGGCTGGCTGAACACAGAATCACAGAATCACAAGGTTGGAAAAGACCTTTAAGATCATCGAGTCCAACCATTCACATTCTAAACTAAACCATATCCCTAAGTACTTCATCTACCCTTCTTTTAAACACATCCAGGGATAGTGACTCAACCCCCTCCCTGGGCAGCCTGTTCCAGGCCCTGACAACTCTTTCAGTAAAAAATTTTTTCCTAACATCCAATCTAAACCTGCCCTGGCACAGCTTCATGCCATTCCCCCTTGTCCTATCACCTGTCACCTGGCTGAAGAGACCATCACCTACCTCTCTATAACCTCCCTTCAGGTAATTGTAGGCGGTGATAAGGTCTCCCCTCAACCTCCTCTTCTCCAGGCTAAACAGCCCCAGCTCCCTCAGCTGCTCCTCATAGGATTTGCCCTCCAGCCCCTTCACCAGCCTGGTTGCCCAGTACTGGAGACGCAGTACTGCGTACCCATTTAAGCTGAGGAGCTGCTTATTGATGGTCCCCAAGCATAGGCAGCTGCTATGAAAGTTCAGGAAATGCCACATCTGGTGTAGAGCAATGCCAGAGGTCCTTTCAAGTCCGCAGCGATCCTAACCCTGGCTGATCAGTCTCACACTGGGGGCTTGGGCCTGCCACCATTTCTATAGCCTCACAACCTTGACAGGGGCACCTTTCCCATGGCAGGTTTTTCTGCATTCCTCTCACCCGAGAGGTAATCCTGTAGTTTCACCATTCTGGGGTTCAGTCCTGGATGCTGACCTTCTCGCTCACCCCCAGCTATGCAGAGCCATTCACAGTGGGTAGCGCTAAATGCTGCTCTCCAGGAATCTGCGACCTGACTCTGCAACACTTCTTTCCAAGTGGCTCAGCTCCCAGTTCGCCCGCAGACAGAGCAAACAGCAAAACTCAGAAGCCATGCCTGCAGTCTCCTGCCTGAAGCCCTTCAGTCTCTGCAGTCCTCAGTGCACAGAGAGGGGCTTCAGGTTCCCTACAACCGCCCCACAGCCCTGCCTCGCTCTCTCTGACAGATGACTCTCCCGAAGGTAGCACACCCCTGTCACCGACCATCAGCGGGCCAGAGTGAGAATGGATTTATTTCCCTTGCCAGCCTTTTGCTGCTGGCAGCTTACCCAAGTACCAGCGGCCTTTGGCATCATGCTGGCTCGCACACCTGAGCGCCAACATCCCATTTGTTCTCCGAACAATGCTTCCTTCTTTCCTTCCTTGCTTCACTCGCTCATTCGTTCCCCCAGCGCGCTGTACGGTCAATGCCTGTACAAAGCATTCCTCTGAGCTGGCGGGGCTGCTCTCATCCCTCCGAGCCTGCTGTGCACAACCTGCTACCACTGGCAAGCTCTTGCGGAGTGATGTAATCCTGTGCAGACCTTACACCACCATCCCCATGCCAAACATTTTGTTGGCTCGTGTTGTTTGTTACAATGTGCACAGCACCTTAATTTCTTTTGGGGGGTGGGGGGGTGGTGTTGGGTTTTTTTTCCCCAAGCTATTTGAAATTTGATCTGTGCTTGTCTTTCTGCTCCTGGGCTTTTCTGTTGGGGAGCTCTGAAATCTGTGTTGGCATCTGTGCGAATCTATTGTCCTTCCTCTTGTGCGTTCCAGCTGATCTAGGTAACTTCCTCTGTTTCACAAATTCTGCTCGTTTTGTCAACATTTAACCCGAGTCTTCCAAATTTCCACTGCGTCTGCTCCAGATTTAAATCATCTTGTCTCATCCAAGTTAACTGTTCAAAACAGCCAGCCCTAGATCAGTCATCCTGCTCCAGCGTTCCACCCTCGTTACCTACCTTCTGATGAGAACAGCTTCAGTTTGCTATTACATTTTCATGTTCCATAGTAAGCTTTCCTAATCTGTCTGCCTGGTTTCATGAAACACTGTCAAATGTGTATTAAGTGCTTCAGCTCCTGGCCAGAAACAAAACTGTGACCTGGCTGTTTCCCACTGTGCTGCAGTTGGAGTATTGCTGTAGTCACTAGTTTCCAAGTACCCAGGCAAAATCAATTCCATCACAAAAAAGGCAAAATACCTTTCATTAGCCTGACTTTTTACTGGCACCTCTCTGATTTCTCCTCCCAGATGAAAATTAAAACTGTTCCCCTTTATCCTCTACGTTTCCAGATGTTTTTAGCATTAGTGGATCGACACGCAGCTTCACTGTCCTGCTCAGGCATTTTCTTCCTTTCTTTTCTTCCCAACAGTGTCTGTTCACTCAGCAGTGACTCAGAACGGAGAAGTATGAAAGAGGTCAAGCTATTTCGGCTTCCTCGCCTTGTCAGGGTGCAGTTATCCACCCCAGCAGGAAATACAAGACTTGTTTGTGAATGGATGTTACGGGGGTATAGAGGCGAGAGAAGCCACGGTGCTGTGGTCTATCCAGCATGTGTGTGAGGTGACTCAGCCTAAATTAATTAAGTCCATTTAGCAGAGCTACGAATTTTCCATGAATTAAATATACTGAAAAGAGAAAGGATTTACAGACTGTCCTAGCAGGAACCTGAAGAGGGTTTGCTCCTCTTCCTGTGCCTGAAAAGCCTGTGTATCACTAGCAACAGCCTGGGAGGAGCTTGTACAGGAATCCTCTCGCCAGACCTGTGCTAACACTGAATGGGGTGGAAAGGTGATCAGTTTGGGGTCAAGGTGGGTAACTAACCTCAACCATGCAGCTTATATGTAACCAAAGGAGCCAGTATAAACAAGCTGGCCGTCCTCACGTAACAGGGGGAAACACACATGTTCCAGCTGTGTTTGTAAGGTGCCTCACACACAGCGGGGTCTGAACATGGAAGAGCATGGTGGAGATGACTGGAATTTCCCCTGTCCATCTGCATGTGCCTGGCTGTAGATTGGCAAAGCTCACGGAGGCAGATCCCGCATTTCAGGGTTTTACATCTACCCTCTGACTCTGCAGTTACAGAGTTGACTCAGCCTCCGGTTCATTTCCTCTCGGATTTCCCCACCTTCAGGGGTTTTTTTTTCCTCTGTCTATTGTGGGAGCAAGATGTTACAAAACAGGAGTTGCAGTCCTTTTATAAACATTGCTTTTGAGTAAAATTCTGGATTGACATGGAGTTGGAACATCTGTTCATTGGTTATTGTCAATAACTGAGACTTTTTTTTCCCCTTTTTTCCCCAAGGATTGATGCTGATTTCTTGTTCCTGGCTCAGACACAAAACCTGCATTCTGTGTTCTCAGCACCACTTTGGCAGCACTCTCTTCAGGATCACGCACCTCACCCTGCTAATTCCCTTCTAGCAACCTGCTTTGTAATCCATTACTTTTAAGTAACAAAAATCAGACCTGTTTAACTTTCCAGGGGCAACCACTGAGAAGTGACAAGGCTCTGTTTCCTCCCTTCGGGACAGGATATAGAGAACAGTGCAAGAAAATTTTCTTTTGGAACAACATATGAGCCATATAATATTTGTAAGCACCTAAATCACAGTGTTTCGGGTGCTCTGTCTATTCTATTCATAAGCCTCGCTGAGTGGCTGCCGTTTGGAGGAGGAGAGGCAGGGCAATTTGCCTCCGGCAACCCGAGTCACGGGCAGAATGAGGATTACGACATAGGATTTCCTGCCTCCCAAATCTCTTCTGGTGTTTCCAGATCAGGCTGCCCCTCAAGCAGGTAATTACATCCATAATCACACCTCTTATAATTTTCTTATCTTTATTTATGAGCTGTGATTCTCCTACTTAACTCGGTTGTACTTCGCTGCCTTAATTAGCTGTGCTTTACAAAACAACCCAGAGAAGTTTTTCATTGCAGTCAGCTCCAGGAAAGGTGTTAACTAAGCTTTTAACAAGGCCAGTCAAAAAAAAAAAAAAACCCCACCCTGAAGCCCAATTACTATATATTTAAAGGTGTTTACCTCTCTACCAACCAAATATGGCAAAGCCATTTAATCGCCCACAATTATGAGGGCAAATTAGTCACACAGAAAGAATTATAGCTGCCTAACTGTATGTTGTGTTCAGGCAAGAGAATCACATGCTTAAACACAGTGAACTTTAACACAGTTAAAAGAAACTCACACGTTTTACTTGTGAGATGCTTCTATATAAAGCAGTGAGAGGAAGCTGGATCGGTACTCTGTTGGGGAGGAGGAAGAAGCCAGATCCCCAACTGCAACAAGCTGATTTTGGTTCAAGGGAATGAATGGATGGATGGAGCTAGATTGGATTAATCCACCTTAATCACCTGCAGCAGATGTCCTTATAGCCACAAAACTTGTTAGATTTCCAACTCTGAAATGAATTTTGACAGGAGGGAGAGGGGGAGGGAGAATGGCTGCGTTGACAACAGCCCTGCTTACACATTGAGGACACACTTGGCCAATTTTATTACATTTGTTGTCATTGAACAATTCTGCCATCCCTTCCAGTCACACCGTAGTTTTATCATCTGGGGTTGGTTGGTTTGTTTAAAAATACCTCATCCTTCTGACATTTTATCCAACCTGAATTGCTTTGCTGTTTCTGAAGAATTCTTCCCTCTCTGACTCTGTTGAAGAAGGGGCAAATAGGAACAGGGATGTCAGCTGTGCACATCAGGGCAGTGGCTAGATGTTGCTCCCCAGAACGCCCAGAGATGCCAACACCAAGTCTAAGTACAGAGTATCTGTATGCTTTCAACTATTCGGAATGGAGGCACGACCCATTTCTTAAAATTAATCCTTTTCTGACCTCTGTCCCCTTCTGATGTCCCCAAAGAAGAGCCATGTTGACTAGCTGTGGTTTAAGATCACCAGTAGGCTTGCCCAAAGAAGTTCATGAAAACACAACAGGGCCATTGCTCTATCCTGGACCAGTGAGTATGTTACAAAACAAGAGTAGTAATGCTTTAGAGTTGTTTTCTTGGCATGAGTGATTGCATCAGTGAAGTAGGGCAGAAATGACTCTACACAATACTACAAATTGCATTTCCCAAAACACACAAGTCAGCCTCCCTGGGTAATAAAGTACCTGTTATGATTTTTGGTGTTTTCCTTCTGAACCTCTGTGGCAAACTTGCATGACAATTCTCAAATCTTTCTTTGCAATGTCAAGACCTCAAAGCTTTTCCTTTGGAAGAATCCAAGCAGAAACTCTTAGGAAATCTCTGGATTTCAGTATCTGGGGTTAAAAGAAGACCACAAAATATAGTAAGTGACATCATAAACTTAGAGGATGCTGTAATACAGCTGAGCTACTTTTTCATCTTGTAGGCCCAGTGCCAAGGCAGAAAGGCAGAATGGCAGAGGCAGGTACTGAAACACACACTGCTACCAGCCTGTCTGTACATGTTCTCCAGACAGATAATTCCATGCTCCAGGGCTGTCAGATGTGATGAGCAAAACCTATGCGTGTGTACGTGTGTATATATATATAAAATGTAACATTTGAATCTGTATTCACATGGATGTGAACAGAGAATCAAACCTTAACCTTAGCATTATTTTTGAGTATTTGTCTAAACAAGAAACAGTCAAAACAGAAAAGGGAATAATATAAGTGTATTTGTATAAATACAAATAATGTGAATACAAAAATAAGTAGAGTTGGCACACAACCCAGCCATAGGGTTTACAAAGAGAAATTCCCATATAGCCACCCCAGCTGTTGACCCAATGTGCAGAAATAGCCCCTTCTGAGAGCTACACCCATGGGTCAGGGGAGTTCCGGGGCTGCATGGGAAAGGAATGAAAGAGATGAAATAACTGAGCAGTACAGCACCACAGTCTCCCTCTCTCTCTCTTGTGTAAGGCCATGCTTCTCATGGAGGTGGTGATGATGAAGGTGGTGGTGGAGTGAGTGCTTTAGCCCCCTGAATCCCCTGGAAAAGCCCCAGCTAGAGACACATCTGATTCCCACTTGTAAACCTGCACTGGGGAGCAGCCTTTCCCACCATTGCCTTGTTCCCTGTGTGTTCTTGAGATGAGAGCAGAGAGGCCTGGATGTCCCTGGTTTTCTTTTCCCCACCTGTGGCTGCAGGATGGCACTGGTGTCTTTGCACACCTCAACTCTCCTTCTCTCTATAATTCCCATAAATACCAACAGCACTGCCCAGGAGCTGATGTTTCAGCTCATGTAATGGCTGGAATGTGTCCTTCATGGGCTTCCATTCCCCTTTCATACAGGGCATTTTTTCCTAGTGTCTGAGTTTTGTGACTTCAAAACCCCACAGCACTCCTCTTCTAAGGAAGAGTCCTTTAAAATAGAAAGTGTTCTGGATCTGGCTTTTTATCTGGCTGAACACCAAATCCTTGGTTAATGCTAACACCTCAAAACCCTTCCTGAAATGGAAGTCACAATCTTGATTCAGGCACTCTTGAGTTTATCGATTCCGAATCCCTCTGTAAGTCCTTCTCTGTTTTACAAGTGGTCTAACAAGTACAACTCATTTGTGGGAGACTGCTGATCCACTACTCACTCATCCTTGTTAGGATTGATGAAAAGTGTCTGAAAGAAATAAATATTGCTGGTTGGTGAGCATGAGTTGTGAAAAATTCCACCAACCTCATTTAGGAGAAGGAAAAGCCTGAAACAACAGTGCTAGAAAGATGCTCTGTACCAAGTGATTCTGAGTGTCGTGCAGGTGTTCGGTGTGTAAAAGTTCCGCTAAACATCAGCTGGCTTTTCTGGCAAAATAGGAAAGTCCATGCAGAGGGCAGGTATTAAATAGTTATTAAACTCTAATTGTGTCTCATACCTGTGGCACGAGACTTTCAGCACAGAGACCAGTCTTAAGGAAAGGTCACAGGAGGGTGGATGAGGCATTTGGCCCCTGGCAGTTTTGTCACACAGACAACAAGGCCACACCTCCAATTACAGTCTTTGGAGCCCACTTAATTTAATTAAGCTCCTCTCTTGCCACAAAGCAGGATGGCTGATGGAAAGGCTGGGTCTGTGTGCAAAGAAACTGTGGGGGAGCCACGATAGCAGCCAGCTCCCTCATGCTTGGGCAGTGGGAACATTCCGAATCCATCCATGAAATGATGAGGACTCTCATAGCAAGGGAGACAAAATAATTCCTCCTGGGTCAGGAGACACTCATTTGCACACTGTGACTTAAGGGGTGGGGTTATTGGTCAGTAAACCTTTGTAGAAGGCAAGAACAGCTGTTGTTCAATTGTCTTCTCAGCTAGACAGGTCAAGCTCTAGAGTTCCTTGCATAGGTACTCTTTTTTCCTTGTCTAAATTGCTGTTTGTAAATATATTCACATCTCCTTCACGCCTTGGGTCTGTGGGAAAGTCAGGCAGGGTGCTGACAGAGGGATCAGAATTGCTGCAGTCTAGCCAAGACAGCTTTAGCACCTGGGTTTTGACAATATTCCCTGTTAATTCCTCATGAATAGTGAGGCTTTCCCAGTAGATTTGGCAGGCCAGGAAAAAGCAAGAAGACTGTGCCTCCACCTTTACCTCTGCCTGCTGTGAAAGTCTACCTGATTGATGTTTCTTTATCCCACAGTCTAATTAAATCCTTGAAGGTCTTCATTCAGCACTGAGCAATCTACTACTCATTTGGACCTCAGCTCTGTTCTTAATGGCCCAAAATACTCTTTCTGTTGAATCCAGGCCAATGCCTTGTTAATTATGGCCATGTCTGAGAAGATCAGCAAGGCTGTTCCTATATCAGCAAGGCAGAATGAAGAAAGACAATACATGGTGAAAGACACACACCCTTTATAATTTTCCATCTCGATAAAGTATTTCTCAGGCCTCACCCTAAATTCTTACCATAGGTGGTTATGCAATGTCATTTGAATGAAGCGATCCACTGACTGATTTTCTTCCTTGAGCTTCTTTCAGAGAAGAGAAGCCAGGCTGCATACTCACTGGATTTATAAAGTATTAGCCTTTTACTTGCAAAGAATTTTGATAGTTCCTTAAGAGGGCTCATAGTAATCACCAACACACCAATGAGTCATCAAATTTCAGTTCAAAGTCTCTATAATTGAGTTTTAAATTATACTGGGATTTGTTCCAACACAGCACAATTAGATGTCTTCCCATTTTCTGCTCACACCAGGCAAGGGTTCATTCTCTTAGACTGAAACTGATGATAGGGCTTTTTTCTGCACGTGTCATTGCTTTTGATTTCTGTGAAACAGCCAGCTGACAATCAGTCCAGGTCTCCAGGAAGCACCTTCCATGACAGAAGCACCAACATTAGATAAAATGATGTTTTAAACTCTGACCTCTTTAGCTGGCACCTCCTTAGTTCATCTTGCTTGATGATGGCTGTGGACACTGTGGTTGTGTATGTGCACACACAGAGAATATGTACTGGCAAGCACACCCCAGGAAAAGTTTCTAATCTGCACATGATTTGGAGGGGTTTGCTGGGTGCTGCCTATGCACAGAAGGTCCTGTAACATTTTGGATTTTGCAGAGGGAAGACACTTTTTGCACCTCTGCTGTACCTCATGTGGAACATGACGGTACTCGGGATACAGGACATGCCAGCTAGGCAGCACAGCTCAGAAACCCCTTTAGCTGCAGGAGCCTACAGAAAAAGAGCCTGCAGATACAATATACAGGGCAACCAGAATTCTTCAAGACAATTCAGCAACTCTTCTTTTTCTATTTTTACCACAGTTTTGCTTTCTTTTTTTCTTTCTCCTTTTTTAGACTCATCATCCCACCATTCACAGACCACCTGGGCTCCATCCTGTTGGTGTTACCTTTTTTGTCAAGCCCCCTCACCACATCTCCTCAGAGCTTTTTATGGATTTCTCCTCTGCCAGTAGCAGGTTTAAAACCTGCCAAGCCTCCTAACCCCAAGCGTGCCTCTGTTTTTTCCCCTGTCTCTTGCTCCACCCCGTGCTAATTCCGCACATTCCACCCAGCCTTCCCCTCGGACCACTCCCTTCCTCTCTTCCTTCTTCCTCACCTCGCCTTAAGATCTTCTTTCATGCCATCACTATTTGCATGGAGCAAAGGCAGCCTCACACCCCACATTAGCTACGCATCCCCCTGCTCCCTTCTCAAAACAAAGCAGGAGCGCGGCAGAGCCCATCTGTTCCCTGAATCATCCCGGCTGTGACGGGCACTTTCCATCTGCCCCGGCTCACTGCTGTACTGACTGTGGTTTGGAAGTTTAAAGTGCACCCATCCGAGCCAAACCCCGCTGAAAACACAACAGGACTCTTGCTGTTGAATTCAGGGAGCTCTGAGTCAGGCGGTAAAACATCTGGGGCAGTCGTGCTCTTTCTGATTGCAGGTGGGGTTTTTTCCTTCCTGTTTTACGGTGTCACGTACTGACACATCTCAAGTGTTACATCAAAGGCAGGGCCTTAAGCTCCAAATTGGTGTTTTTCCCGGACATCATGTCTTATCTCTTTTAACACAGTGACCTTCAAATGAAAACAGTTTACCTATGGGTAAGCAAAATTTCTGGGCTTTGTAAGACATTGAAATACAAAGGCTTAATTTCTGCCCCCTAAACATACCTGTTGCCAGCCAGATCACAGATACTGAATTCAGCTTGCGAGCTGCTTCTCCTGTATGTGCAAACATACCAGTTCTCACTCATGTTGACTGGATAATGTGTTTTGAGACCCCAACCATGCTGTTGTGGAAGGACTAACTGCACTGAAACCTGGAATGAAGGCCATAGGAAAATGGCTGAAAATACTGTATTTTCAATATAGATTCACTGCTAAAATTAATCAACAGTAGCATCCTGTCCAATGTTTATACAGTATGTATACAATAGCATTAAATAATAGTATATAGACAGTGCATTAAGTCAATATTTTCACTAATACTTGTCACCTGTGTAATGTGACTTGCATTGTAAATATGTACTTACTTGTATATATACTCAGAGACCGATATGTACTTAAGGAACAAATGTTGCAGCGAATGCATGACTTATGTGTGCAAAGGAGCTTATTGACTTTGCTGGTTTATTTTTCTCCCACTTGCAAAACTTGCTGATTTACTTTACAGTGATGACAAACCAATAAACTTGAGTTTTAATATGACTTGATTTAATATTTCCTCATTATTTCTTAAGTGCCAAAAATAGCCTTAATGCAACCTTTAGCACAACTGCCAGATCAGCATATCAGCAGGTAGGATGTTGCTGGACTCCAGCCACTCGGCTGTGCCCCCAGATGAGTCTGAGGTGAGAACTCCAGCAGGTCTGTGTAACAATATAAAAGATTTAATGTTGTGTTTTACACACCCCTTCAAATAAAGCCTTCCAGTTCCTCCTCTCCCAGTGAATTCCCGCTTGCTGTCTCATTTCCCCTGGCTGCAGGCACATTTGCTAGAGAGGAGCCACCAATCTGCCTGAGAGCACAGAGGCATAGAGCCAAGTCTGGTCTGTCCAGGCTGAAGGCAGCGCAGAAAGATCCCCTGGAAGCTTCATCATCCAGGAGTTTTGGTGTTTTCTTCAAAAATTACACTGGCACTTGTATATATCAGCACTTGTTTCTCTGGTTTCTCCAGTCAGGTCCGTCCTGGGAGCTCAGTGGAAAACCTTGCTCATCATTGTGCTGGCTGACCAGAAAAATGGCACCATCCCACTGCCTGGGTGAAGTGAGGAAGAGCCCAAAACGGCAGCTGAGTGCAGGTCCAGCACATCATCTTCATGCCAGGAAAGATTTCTTTCCCATGGGTGGTTTCTGCTACAACACTGATTTCTGCAGTGCCCCCAACACCACCTTACAAAGCACTTGTGGTATATTAAAAAAAATACACTGAAGTATATTAAATTGCATTCAGCAAGAGAAACAAGAAATGCTTCCTAGGTGCAGAGAAGTGACCTCAAAGAACAGTAAGAATGCCAGCTTTCACATATAATTCATTTTATATTTCAGTTTTAGATTAGATCTAATCCTCAGTTTTAAAATCTCCCTAACATAAAGGTGCTTGTAGCAGCAACCAGAACATGGCCCACGCTGGAAAAAAGTATAGCAGAGGCTCACGAGTAATTGTAATAATCCATATTTCCTGTGTTTCTAATAGCTCCTCTGTATTTAAATGTGATTTATCAACACACTGGGGTTTTTTTAGCAATGGTTGCTCTTTCTAATAATGAAAAGCAGTTTAGTTTTCTGATGGCAAAGTAAAGGCCATAGCTAGGCTAAATTTTACACTTTTATATCATATAGATTTTTGGCAGATACCTTTGCCATTACTAACATTTTTGGAGGAGAAGAGAAACCTCAGGAATGCTAATTTCTTGGCAGCATACCTACTTCCATTGCAAATATCATGCAAGTACATTTCTAGGGTGAACATCCTTCAACTTTCTGCAAGTTCCACAGAGGGATCATTGTGTTTCAATAAAAGTACATGAACACATCCTCTGGTATGGGTAATTAGAGCTGGAAGAAAAAAAAAGACAAGGCTATTCCTTCATGCTTGAGTTTAAGTCAAATGCAAATAAGATGATGCCATTTGGGGAGAAGCACTGCTTACAGCTTTATCCTGTTTTTTTGATCTCTTAGTAGTGTTGCACTTCAGACCTGATAACATCAAGATGTGGGTGGCTGCTTATTCCCTTAAATACAGATTTGCCCCCGAGTGTAAACAGGAGCGTTTAACAACCTTTGCACTGTGTGGAGATACACAGATAGGACTACAATGCAGATGTGAAGCAAGAGAAGGAAGAGATCTGAGAAATATAGACAGGCATCAGGGAGAAAAAAAAAAATCCTTTGAATACCCCTATAAATATCTTCTGAAATCTAATTTTCCAAAGAGACAATTTCAGCAAGGCCGTACCTGTGTGGAACAAGGCAACTCAGTTTCTGCATCTCAAAGGCTTAAGTTTCTCCCTGTCACTGACAGTTCTCTTGGGTAATTTAGCATGCTCTCCCCATCACAAAGGTACTCTCTGACATAAATTCAGTCTGAAATGGGTGGCTTATGCTTGATCTCTGGTGTGCATAAATGAGTAGAGATATGCAAAGTACGTTGCATTATGCAGTGCTATACATAATGTAGCATAATATAGCATTACGCCCTAATGTATTCCTGAATTGGGTCGTCTGAGCACTGTGCTTAAATCTCATCCTTTTATTGATGCCTGCTGACATTTTGCAATTCACCTTGTAGCAAATTAATGCCCATCGGATGAGCGATCTCGAATCCAGTGACAGCCAGTCAGCCAAGGGCAGCTGAACCAGTGTCTTTTTAATTGGCACAAGCATGAGGTCTCACCTAAGTCAAAAGGAACATGAACACAGAACATCAAACATAAAATCTGAGATCAAAATCACCAATTAAGAAACACTGGAATCAATTTGCCTATCTTTTTTCCCTGACATGTTTGCACGAGGATCTGATTCCTGGTTATGCTACCACATGTTCTTGTTTCTCACTGATACCAGCCTTCATTGACGTTAGTAGCCTGGCTCCAGTGGCAGAGAACTTAAGGACAACAACTTTAAGGGAGTGTTTTACAAGTATTTAGCGACAAAGCTGCTGACCAAGAGCTTGGTGCAGCCCCTGAATGTAGAGATGCCAACATCTGGGTACACATTGGTGTTAGCGCTTAGGATCCCGCTGTTAAAAGGGAAGCAATGGTTCAGACTTGCTGTGTAAAACTAACAGCATGTATGTATGTATGTTCAGCCCACACAGGTGGAATGCAAAGAAGACAGCAAGGCTGCCTCCACTGGTCCAGGCAAGAACTCTGTTTCTTGCACTTCCTCCATGTGCATCTGCAGGATGTTCTGCACCATTTGTTGTCCTCCTCTCACCCACATGGGAGGGGCAAAGCAGGAATGCAGAAGGTGGCAGGTGCAGCAGGTTTCCAGTGACAAAATAGAGATGGTTGTTGGAAGGTGGTTAAGAAGGACTCACCTGGTAGTGAAGTAGGCAGGAAAGGCCCTGGCTGGTGATGGCAGTGAGCAATGCAAAGAGCTGGAGCTTGCGGCTGCAGGTGGCCCTTAACCAGTCTGCATTGTGATCACTGCCCATTCTGGGGTTCCAGCTGAAAAACAAGGTGGTGATGGTTGAATTATGTTTGAGTTACTGAGGCAGTGGTCACCCACATACTTGTATTCACATTGATATGGAGTTCGGGTTCAACATGGTGTTCAAATTTTTGTGGGGAAAATAAAAAAAAAAACCTCACTGAAATGGCAGAACTGCAAGAAAGGGAAAACTTCTGACTGCTCCCTACATTTTCGTATAATACTGTGAAGCAAAAACAGCTGCAAAACCCCCCCACCAAACTAACAAACAAATCCAGAATAAAACAAAACACTCTTGCCATTTTTTTCCACTAGATTGCCTTCCGTTGCACACTTTTTTAGAGCTTAAGGAGCTCTAAAACCTAAAAGTTCTTCCTTTAGCCACTCGGTTGCTCCTCACATTAACTGTAAGCTTAACAGCTCTACATGAAAAGAACCGACCTAAAAAATGTTCTGCATCTTCTTGCTATGGTGAAAAACACAAAGTCTGCATAACAAAATGAGCCCAGCACAGTTTAAGAGGACAGTAGGTCTGCTGCAGCACAAAGCTTCATTCGCTTCTGAGGGAGCAAGAAAATCCTCTCATTTTGGAAAGGCACAGGCCCCATCAGGCTGATTTCAGCCCAGTGAATTTCTGCCTTCTGCCCTTCTGCCCATTCCCATGCAAGCTGCTAGCAGCAAGCTGAGCTGCCACAGAAGTTGCCTCGCTAGGGTATCTATGGCACACAGCTTTCTTCTTTACATTCCTCTGTAACTGAAGACAAGGGTTGGAAACCTTAGGGAGAAGTTACTGAAATGGTTCAGTTTAACGTTTCAGGTATCTGCTAATATTTCAGGTAATTGCAGTAGCTGCAGGTGTCCCTGTGAATGCCACAAAAACCCCAGACATCAAAGAGACACAGACTACCTGCCATTAACCTGCAGAATCATTAACCCACACTGAGTTATGACAGAATATGCTGGAGCCAGGTGTTACATTTCCACCCTCTTTCGCTTTGCCACTATCCTTCATTCTATATGGCAGGGGAACATCTGACTGTTAGAGATTAATTAGTAATTAAGAGTTGGCTCAAAAAACATCACAAGTTCAGAGAAGAAAGCAACCTAATCATGTTAGGGAACAGTTAGAAATATAAATTCCAGTCTCCTGGGACTTTCTCTGGAGCAGGAAATCGAAATAACTTTATTTTGAACATACCAAATTGACCTGGCTAACTAGATGTAATAAACAAATGGAGATATTTAAGCTGACATTTGAGCAGTGTCAAAGCCTTCTAAGCTTGTTCTGAGTAGATTAGTAGATTAGTAGATAAGTGCTAGCTTTCCTATTCTGGGATATGTTCCAAGGCAAGCATGAGGAACGATGATTTCATTTAACTCCAAAGTGGACAAGGCTGTATATTTAAATAACCCAAATCATGTGTGTGATTCTTATGACAAGGCACCAGTTGACACTGATGGTTTGGGGATAAAAAACCTCCTCTTGGCACTGTATCTGAGCAGGAAAATTACATTTCCTCTACCGCTCAATCAGTATGGGAAACTGTAATTGTTAGTGTGGTGTATGTAGCTTCCCAGAAGCACATACTATATCTCATATGATTTAATGACGGAAAAATTGACTTGATAAATCTTTTTTGAAATGTGAGATATCATTAGATGTTTCATAGACTCAGTAATAAATCTGTATATACTTAAGTAAGATAGTGGCAAGTAAATTCAGAGCCAGCTCCCTATATCCCAGCAATACTGACAGATCTGCCAGTACCTTGGTATATTACACAGAATCACAAGGTTGGAAAAGACCTTTAAGATCATCAGGTCCAACCAATCCCATCCTAAGCTAAACCATATCCCTAAGTACCTCATCTACCCTTCTTTTAAACACATCCAAGAATGGTGACTCAACCCCCTCCCTGGGCAGCCTGTTCCAGGCCCTCACAACTCTTTCAGTGAAGAACTTTTTCCTAACATCCAATCTGACCCTGCCCTGGCACAGCTTTGTGCCATTTCCCCTTGTCCTGTCTCCTGTCACCTGGCTGAAGAGACCATCGCCCACCTCTCTACAACCTCCCTTCAGGTAGTTGTAGGCAGTGATAAGGTCTCCCCTCAGCCTCCTCTTCTTCAGGCTATTGCTGGGAGAAGTTTGCCAACTATTGCTAGTCACTCAATTTTGCAGTATCTGTAACAAGTCCAGTTCAAAATAGCCATTAAATATTTGCCCAAATGCATTCTTATTCAGCAAAGCTTACATGTGTAAGGCTCTAGTATGTTTAATGATTCTGACTTCAATACAATTCCAGCACTCAGCGTTGCAGAGAAGAATCCCTCTAACATGATTACCTTGCAGCACATCAATCTTGGGAAATCTTCAAAACCGAGTTTATAGAACAGAAGAAGAAGAGTTCTTGGCTACCAGGACTGTAAACCTCTAAATTAATGATTGTTCTGTCACTCGGTTTCACTGTGTGACTGTGGAAAGAAATAAAAGCAAGCGTTATCTGCAGCATTAAAGCAGCAATCCTAAGCCTCTTACACAGGCAATGCTGGAAAAGTTTTCAGGTTTTATCCTCACCTATATGAAAGCCAGATCCACAAAAAGGCTTAATTAACTTAAGTGGAGGTTAGTCAAAAAAGTCCAAAATGGTGATTAATTAATCCGTAAGTACCTCATTAGGACCCTAAAGCTTCATGAGGCCCTCAAGCTTTTCATAATGAGGTTTCACACTGGAATTACACCTTTTTTTAATTTTTTTTTTTTTTTACATGCTCTGCAGGCTTTGCACCTCATTATTTACCTTCCTTTTCCTTAGAAATGAGGGATGCCGGTAACTGACTTACGGTTATGCACCTTCAGCACCATACTGGCAAAGCAGCGTTTGCAGATGTAAGGCACAGCAGCCAGAGAGCCATTTGCATTTGAAAGGAAGGAGAATTTCTGTAGCAAATCAGTTCTTCCAGCTGTGCTTTAACAGCAAAGAGTAAGCCAGCTGCCTGTAGCCAAAGACACACCGTACATGATGGGCTTCGTGCTGTGAATCCAATTTGGATTCTTTGCTGAGGAACGAACCTCAGCCTGGGTGAGGGTCAGGATTTTCGATGCACCATCATTTTGGTTCTTCCTTCTGGCTAGTTTAGACACAGCTCCTGCCCTGGGAGCTGTCTCTGAATCCCATTCACACCTGCCTGACTGCGGGCCCGGTACAGAGAAGACAAGGGAGCAACAGAAATCTGAAATTACTGCTGGGAGCTGGACATTTTAAAATTACATCCCCATACACTGAGCTTTGCTTAAGTCTTTGTGGACTCAAGCAATAAGGTCTTTTTATGTCCCCTTGACAGTGTTGAGAGATTTTGTTTACAAAGATACAGGATCTTCAAATTCACAAGTGCTATCCAATCCGTCATATCTGAATGTAGTTGTTAAAGGCATATTCATGCATGGTGCTATGTAAGAAAGTTTTATGGAATATAACAAGTTTATGACTTGCCTAAAAAGTTTTTATTATTTGTTGCCCATTTAAAAATTGTTACCTACCTGACACGTCACATTTTCCAGTTCCAGAGGGACATTTGTTCTCAGTTTTGTAGTGTGGCACATCAAACATGACTTTGAGGTGTTTAGTTCTGCCGAGTGCACAAACACACAGCACACAGGCCGTGTACTCTTTCTTCCTGACATTCACGTCCGTGATACAGAGCAGAGCATCATCACCTTTTAAGTGTTTAGCATGACTTATTTCAGTAAACTCTGATTTCTATATGGCACCTTGAACACTGTTCAGTTTTGGGCTCCTCACTACAAGGACACTGAGCTGTTGATATGTGTCCAAAGAAGGGCTCTGAGGCTGGGGAAGGGTCTAGAGCACAAGTGTCATGAGGACTGGCTGAGGGAACTGGGATTGTTCAGCCTGGAGAAAAAGAGACTGAGGGGAGACTTTATCACTCTTTACAGCTACCTGAAAGGAGGTTGTAGCCAGGTGGGGGCTGGTCTCTTCTCCCAAGTTACAAGACTCAAATTGTGTCAAGGGAGGTTCAGATTGGATGTTACGAAAAATCTGTTCACAGAAAAAGTTATCAAGCACTGGAACAGGCTGCCCAGGGAAGTGGTTCAGTGACCACGGCTGAAGGCATTGAAAAGACGTGTGGATGTGGTGCTTAGGGACCTGGTTCAGTGGTTGGACTTGGCAGTGCCGGGTTAACGGTCTTTTCCAACCTAAATGACTCTATGGACTTAAAAATGCCATTCAAATTTGGTGCCTGAATAACCTCAGCCTTATTACGACTGAATGCAATCAGGATTCACCTTATGTTCGTGCCTACCACATTGTCAGAAAACTCCCTGCCTTATCATTACAGCTAGCGGGGATTAGTTCAAAGCAGCCGGTGGAGCCTAGGGAGCAGTTAACTTCACCCTAGAGCAGACACCTTCACTCGATCATCTGAAAAGCCACTGAGCATATCACCTGAGCCTCCATTAGCCGTAATGATGGCTTACGCACAGCTCCTAAGCAGGCGCTTCCCTTGCGGGCTCCCAAAATTAGGGAGAGCCTCGGGCGTCGCAGTTTCCCAACGCGTGAGGAGTCAAGCTCCCCCTAAGGCACTTCCAAATTTAAAATTTAAATCGTGTTTTTTTTAAAGACGTAAGCAATTACATACGACGTATGTAGACTAACAACGCTTTATCCCTGCGTAGCTACAGCCCAGCTTTGAGGCGTCCTTCCCTGCCCCTCAGGGCCTGCGAGCGCCCTCTGACAGGACCAGCCACCAGAACCTGCCCGCCCCGCCGCCTTACCGCGGGTTAACTCACAGCATGTATGCCATCTATACGGTCTCGTGTAAGCTTCGCCGTATAGCGCTGGGTTCAGCACCCCGACAGCCAGCTCGCCGGGCGGGGCTAGAGAGGGCCGGTGGGTTCCCGCCGCCTCCCCCCTCTCCTCGCCCCTCCCGGTGGGCCCGGCAGGGGGCGCCGGCTGCTCGGCTGACGGCGGCGTTTGGCCCATCGCGGCCGCCTTAGCCGCGCCGTTCCCGGTCCGCCGCGGTTCCTCGGGGTCTGCCCGGCCTCTGGGGGTTCCGCCAGCGGCACCCGCGGCGGCTGGGCCGGCTCGGCCCGGCCCGCCGCCATGTTTACCAGCACCGGCTCCAACGGGCTCTGTGAGTACCGGCCCCACCGCAGCCCGAGAAGGACAGAGCTGGGGGAGGGCGGCGGCGAGGGGTGTGTCGGCGTCTCCCCCGCGGAGGGTGGCCCGGCCCTCTCCGCTGGGGTACCGGACCGGGACGCGCTGCCGGGGCGGGGGGCGCCGCCGCGACTTCTGTGGGTGCCGCGGAGGGGGACGAGGGGTCGCTCCGGCCGCCCGGCCTGGGCGCGGCGCTGCCGCCGCCTCCCCTGGGAGGGGGCCGCTGGCCTCGTTCCCCCCTTTCCCCGCGGGCGCGGCCTGGCCTCGGCTTGACTTTCAAACTCGGGCTTTACCGCCTCTCCCGCTACGGGGCTGCGGGCGCGGAGCCGCGCCCGGCGGTACCGGCGGAGGAGGAGGCGTCGCGCCGGTCCCGGCGGCGCCTTCGGCAGCGTTCGGGGGGCTGTGGGTGTGCGTGGGGGGCTTCTCTTCACGGGCTTCGCTGCCTGCTCCGGCCGGCGGCGGCGGGCTGTGCCCGGGCGGAGCGGTGCGCTCCCGGCTTGGCTGCCCCAGCTCCGCGCGTGTGTATGCGCGTACAGACATGTAGGTGTGTGTCAGAGCAGGGGAAAAAACTCTATTTTTCACCTTGTTTTGTAACGTGCAGACGGCAAAGAAAACTCCTTTTTTAAAGCCACCTTATCGGGAAGACAGACTCGAGGGTGGACGCGTTTCTTGCTCTGTTTAACTTCATGTTTCTGCGTACAGCAAACGTAAATCGCTTCCTACCCCAGTGCTGCCTGAGCAGGCTTCACAGGCGTTCAGGGTTCGAGCCTGCGGGCAGGACAAAGGATGTGCCGCGATTAGAATCGGCGGGAGGAACTGACCTGGCTGTGGCGGGGACTTTGGCACTGTAGGCTTCAGAGCTGGCAAATGATCGCCTGAATTTTGCTGGCTAACTTCAAGGGAAGGCCAAATCAGAGTGTGAAATCGCCTTCCCTCTAGGCAAGAGTATGTCTGGCGCTTGGGAAGGGGTATTAGTTGTAGCTGTATTCAGTTTGAGCCATCCAATTGGGGGGGTAGGAGAGTATCATTGCAGATGGATCTGATTTTTTAAAGATTGCCCCCCCTTCCCCCCATATTAGACACTGTAGAAGAAGAAGAACCTTTTAGTGGCATGTGTCTGTGTACGATTCTGTGAGAGAGAACGTGGGGTCAAAAGTACCCCTGTTGGACTGAATGGGTGGAAATGACAGTCAGTATTTAAAAGTGTTTCAAATATAGGCTCATCAGAAGGACAAGTGGAAAATTTTAGTCATAAGAAACATATTTACACTAGGAGAAAAGCCTAGAGAAGATGCCATTCTGCAAAAAGTAAATGTTTTACCTTTTTAAAAATTTTTCGTCTCTGGGAATCTGGTACAACAGCATGTGCTGTTTCTCAAGTCACCTGTTGACCTGAAGCAGTTTTTCACAGTGAGACTTGACTGATGCAGGTGCACTGATAAACTCTGGTAGAGGCAGGGATTTTGGTGGCAGTGATGCATGCTCATCTAGTACATAACTCTGGTAGTTTAAGATGTCCCTGTGCCCTCAGACTTTTGTTTCAGCCTTTGTAGCAGAAGTGTTTCCTACTGCAGCAGTGTTTAGGTGGGATTCGATCACTGATGTGCAGAATCTGGTGGTTCAGGCAGTTGATGAAGGTGAGGGCAAACCCAGCTGCCTGCTGTCACATCAGGGAAGCAAGAGTCCATGTTCTGTTCTGCCCCCGGGTCTTGGGAGCGGTAACCTCTGACAGAAGAGCAGTAACACATGTTGGAGCACAGTTGGTGGGTAAATGGAGCTCTATCAGAAACCTGAGATAAAATAACTGTGCACCTAGTTCAGCAGTGGTAAGAATGATCTTGGCTTGTCAGGCTGGAGGCGCCAGTAGCCTGGTGTGCCATCTCTGTCAGGCTTGTTAACGTCCACACAGTTTGGTTCAATCCATACCACAATGCCATTTGGTAAGACTTGGTAATGGCCAAGCTCTTTGTAACCATGTGTATCTCAGGTTCTTTTAAAAAATGACCCAGTTGTTAATTATATTTTGAGTAGATTAAGGCTTTTAGCACTTTGACATATCTATGCAGTAGTAAAAATGTCAGAGATTGCTGTATTCTTTTTGCCTTTCTTTCACCCCTTTCTGCAGAATTCTCTTTAGCAATGGCAAAACAAACAAGTGAGCCCAGAGCTCTGGCAGATTTTAGTGATGTGTTTTTTACTGGTCTGTAAAACAAGCCAGTGTTTTAACAAGGGAGCCAGAGACACCATTGGGCCTAGTTTTCTAGAACGAAGTCTGGGTTTGGCTTCCTCACTTTTTTAAAAAAAACTTGGTTTTGATGTTGAAATTTATTATCAGAACCTAATTAATTCATTTGGAGTATTTTGGTGCTTTTAAATTCTCCTGGTTAGCTCATTCTTCAAATTGCATTTCATACTTTTCTGAAAGAAATAAGACAGTAAGTAACCAGTGAAAACTTTTTGCTCCATCTGGTAATATTAATCTAATGAAGGATGATAGACTCTTGGATGGGGATATTATTGTCCATGTTCTTTCAGTTCTTTGGTTTTTATTTCTTCCGCTAATTTTAGAATAAACCAAAATAAATAACAGTGGACTGTATCATATAATTCCAGCAGATTGTGGAAACAATATAAAGATTGTCTGGATTGTCATTAGTGGTCTAAATGAGTCAAGAATCCTTGTGTTTTTATTTGATGCAGTATGTACATCCGATTTGTAATCAGTGTCCTGCAAAGCCTACCTTTTTTTGACTGATGCTGCATTAGTCCCCTTTTCCCATTCTTGCATCTTGTCTTCTTGGTGTTTCCAGGCTGCCTCTCTCATGTCTCGATATTTTGATGGAAGCAAAGCTCTTCTTTTAAACTATAAGGAGACTGACATGAGTAGAATATTTTCAATCTGTTTGCTAAATATGTATTTTTAAACTGGTCTTTGACCCTTCTCATGTATAATACTTTAATTAGAATATTAAGATTGGGGAATTTTCTTCATACATTATTCCTCTTGCTGTAAAAATTCATGGAACTTCGATTGACCCTGTACTCTTCTGTCTTTCGTTATGTCCCAGACATGGTAACTGTAGGTGCTAAAAGAAGACATCTTAAAATTAAAAGCCTGTGTGCTTGTTAAAACTCAAGTTATTCTTTAATATTCCAAACATTTAACATGACAAAATGTGGCAGAAGAGATGACTGAACTTCGGTGGATCGATGTCTCTTAGCAGGGTGCTGATGTTCTGTTTCTGGAAAATGTGGGAGAAAGACACAGTGGCTTCCTTCTAGCACAATTTATTTATAAAATTATTTGAGAAAGCCTTTGACTGCAGCCGTGAACAAAATCTCCAGTGCTAGCAAGCAAATGAAAACCTCTAGAATTTTAATTTCATTAGTAGAAAGAGTTCAGCTATGTATCTGTTAGTGCACATTCCTGCATTTCCAGATTTCTAGACAGAATACTGCCAGGTTCACTTACTCTGAATGCATTTTAGTTTTGTATTTTAAGATGTCCCTGACATACTACTGCTGACTTAACGGGTAAGTTTAACTCGCCTAAACTTTTCTGAAGTCCACTTATATACTGTAGCTGTCCTTATTGTTACTGTTCTTCGTTCAGGGTAAGGTTGTTGCTGCATTATTTAGACTCAAGTTGATAAAACGATCCTACAAACCCTCTAGATGTAGCCGTAGATAGAGCCTGTGGCTCTTTTTGACACGCAGATCTTTGCCTGGTTGATGGCTTCATTTCATTTCTGCTAATATGCCTTGTGCTGTGCTGAACAAACAATATTTTTCAAAGCTATTAGCAAGTGTAAACTATTTTGGTATTGTTTACCCCTAGCTAATGCTATGGATCATCTCTGTCCTATGGGTGGCAGTGGATGCTACGCTATGATACGTGGCTACACTATGATACATGGCTATGCAGAAAAGCTCATTTCACATCATGGTTCTGTAGCTCAGTGAGGTGAATAACATCTTCATCCAGGGAATATTCAAAGCTTGTAAGTTCTTTACCAGAGATTCAGCCCAAGTTCGGACACTTCAGTAGAAGTTAGACTTTCTCATAAATTGTGGTTAAATAGCTGGGCCTGTGTAGCTAAGTCCTTGACCTTGTCCCTATGCCTTTTGAGGACATGTCTCATGACTTTGAGCACTGTGGTTGAGTTCTGACGTAAAGTGTTTCTTTAATATTTTTTTATCCTAGTTTAAGAGGCTCCTGGTATAAATCCTTCCTCCTGCTTCTCTTGTTCAGGGCTCATGAAAACCACATGCGTAGGCAGAGGGGCTCTTGAAAGGTGACATTGTAAGAAACAGGTATGTGAAACAAACCGCTCCAGCAAACAGCCTGACCCCAGGTGCATGTGAGCCATTCCGACAAGTAGGTCCTTTGCTAGCAGGGATCTGCTGAGCTCCTGACAGGCAGTATCAGGTGTAGGGGGTGATGACACTGTGGAGAGTTTGTGACACACCTTCTTGGTGCACGACACACACGATTTTGGATGAGGTTTAAAAATAAATATACCTGGTACGTGTTACAACTATGAGAGATATGGAAGTCAGGAAGCAAGGAAGAACACCATTTAAAAGGACAAAGACTGTTTGCCCTTGTTAAGGGAATCTGTTTCTGTTATTTGGACTAATGGAAGAGCTTGTGTGCCCTGGGGAAAAAAAGCCAATTACTCTGGATAGTTGGAAGCACAGCATGAGCATATGTGTAGCAAGATGCTAAGCTACTCTTGACTTGTAAAACAACATTGCAGTGTGTTCAGGCAGTGTGCTGCCCTACCTGGCTTTCAAGAAAGGCTTGAGAGGTGGGCTGGAGTGCCAGAGACTGGTTTCTTGTGTTCAAGTCTCCCAGCAACTCCATTTCCATGAAGAATGCTTCTGGAACGCTTTAGTGTGAGTACATGAAGACTGATGGTGGGCTGGCTGTTTGATTTACTGTAGTGCTGCTTACCTGTGTTTGCTGCTTGTTCTCCAACATGCTGCATCTGAGGAGCAAAGTATGATATGCAGAAGGTTTTCTGTTATAAGACACCAAGGGGTTTCCAACAACTTAAAGCTGTAAGACCAATGCCAAACTTTTCTGTGGACATTGTAATAGCCCCTCCCAAATTTCTTCATGCTATATGCCATACTGCATGTGAGTACAGTAGAAAGCCTATTAGAGCAATTTTGTTAAGGTAAAATCTAAGTCCATGTTTTTAGAGCTTATTCACTTGCTGCATCTGGAAAATACTGCTTTGCCTACTACACACAAACTACTTCGTGTAGTAGTAGGGAGTAGAGTCCTTTGAACTTGCATGTAAGCATTTCTGCTAATGCAACTTAAGCTTTTACCTCTCTGTGAACCTTGTGGTGAGGTGCTAGCAACCTGTTAGAAAGTCCCCAAGGCAAGAAGGGAATGCTGTGCTCCTCTGCTTGCGTAACCTGCGAGGCTGAACTGTGTTTGCGTTGTGTGAGGGCGCCAGGAAGGTAATGAAGGTGTGTATGTTGATGCTGTGTGGTACAACTGAAGGAAAAATAATGAAGTATGTATTGAATAGATGAGATTTCTGTGCATAACAATATTATGCAGTGCAGTATGGTAAAACAAATTGGCTTCTATGTCAGCGTGCCCCAGAGCAGCTTGGTTCAACATCTGAGTGTGAGTCCTGGGAGCAGCACACCACATCAGTTCGATCAGCCATGCATTGAATGCCACAGAAATGTGGCTATTCTTGTGCTGCTGCAGATGGCTCGTTTCAAGCTGGCCTGGGGATCGCCACGTGGTGTTGTGGTGTAGCCATACTTGGTTCTTCTGACGTGTATACTAATACTAGTATGGTAACATGGTCTGTGTTTGGGAGGAAGACGAGGCTGCTCAAGGGTAGCCTTCTGGTCAGCTTCAACCTGTTCCATTTTCTGTTTCTTTTCAAATGTGCCTTTTAGAAGCAAAGATTTCTTTTTTTTTTTTAAATCTTTTTTTAGGTCTTCATTCTCTTCTAGTTTGTAAGCTAGGCTAAAACCAGCAGTTTTTTAAACAGTAAACATATAGGTAACTGGTTTGACTACAGTCTTACCAGTGCCTTCTAGAAATAGATTTAAAACATGGTTGCGGTTCACTTCTTTATTGATTTTCTTATTATATATACTAAGGTTATTCACCTCTCAACTTCTGCTTTAAGTTTATAAACATTCAGTGAAAAACTGTTCGTGCAGTGATGCTGAAGTGTTCATTTGCAGGCATCCCGATGATTAGACATCAGAGTACGCTGTGAAGTGACAGGCAGAAAACAGGATCCTGTTCCTGTGTCTGTGCTCTTTGTCTAGGTCAGGGACAAGAGCTGCATTCCTCACCCTGAATCCTTCACATCACATAATACTTTTGGGCAGCAGTAACTTCACTGCTGTTCCAGGGCCCTCTGGTATGGCATAATTTTTTTCAAAGGATAAAATATTAGAAAAATACTTAGATTGGATTGAAAAAACTCTCAAAAAAAAAATCATATGGTTAAAATCAATCCTGCCAGTCTGCATGGAGTCTCCTGGTGTCCTCTAGGTTCTTCAAGCAGTGTTACATGTCTGTACCTCTCGTCTTTTTCCCTCTGTGGCATGCTCTTGTTTGCTCTCGGTTATGGTTGAGGACTCAGCGTGTGGTTCTAATAAAGACAAGCTTCTCAGATGGAATAAGATTGCTCCAGCCTCCCAGAGGCACACATTAGTGTCTAGGAAGCACTAAAAAATTGCTGTTTAGGTTCGAATATCTGACAGTGGTTTTCATCAACCATTACAACAAAGGACAAACAATGTTTCCAAGCATTCAGGAGGACGTATTCATGCTGCTGTTTGCTGCAGCAAACTAGGATCTGATGGGGAAAATAGGAGGTAAGAGTCCTTGAAAACTGACCATTTTGAAACGTCACTGTTGGTTGATGAACCTGGTGCTGGTTCTTGTTCCGATCTTGGAAGGTAAAAGATGAGTATCTGTGTGACAGCTTAACATGGGAAAAACAGCCACTCAAATAGAGATTCCATCATTGTATCTGGGAAGCACTGTGCATTTGGTTTGCATCAGTTATGGTTTAGAAGATTCACAGATCTTGTGTATCAGCATTAAAAGGAAGCTTGTACATATTTCACACCATTATAGTAGCCCCAGGAGTGAATTTGTCCGTGTGTAAGCAGCGTGTCTGCCTCATAGCAGCTGGGGCTGGGAAGTCTGCAAGTGACAGTGGAAAAAAAAATGTTACACAGCCTGTTTCATCTGCAGCTGTGGTATAAGCTCGGTATGGCTCCCCACAAAAAATGTCCTGAACTAATTAGAGCTTCTGCGGCTACTGCTCGTTAGCTGGTGTTGGCATTGAGGTCCTCTTCCAAGTCAACAGTTGAGTCTCAGTTCCAGAATAGCAGTCCAAGGGGTGAAGTTGCTCCCTGAAAAGCCCTTCTGAAGCAGTAGCTTGGGCTGGCTGCCTGCTTTGACATGTTCATCTGTTGTCTCTATTCACTTGTGAGCGGTGAACAGGCAGGGAACACAGTCATTTCAAAAACAGTATTGTTGCTGCCACAACTTTTGTATTCTCATTAGTGTGATGGTGGCTTCTGAAGCTGCAACTCACTGAGCAGTTGTGCTATAAACCTCCCTCTCTGTTTATGATGGACAGACAGATCTATTCGTTAATTCTTTCTGCTTCAAAAGGGCTACTGGCAGCCAGAACAGTAGTAAGTTGTGAAAGAAGAGGATCTGTGGGCCTTGTCATGAGTGCAGGGGTGGAATGTGGAGATCAAGAGATTGTTTTCTCATTCATGTTGTGGTTTAGGATCAATCTCGTGTTGCACAGCAGTGGCACAAAGGTTTGGATGCTTGCCTGTGAGATTATGACACTTTTGGGTAGAACTTCTCCATTGCACCAGGGGGAAGCAGAGATTGGTAGTGAAAGCTCTATGCTCTTTCATAGCCTGGGCATGTATTGCTTGTTATTTTGAAGTGTCTTTGTTCACTCAGAGGGAAGCTCAGTCTGCGTGTTGCAGCGCCAATGCCATTATTCCTGGTTTTTTGAAAGAATTGCCACTTAAGGAGTATTTTGGGGTTGCAAATTTATTCCAAGGTCTTTGAAGAGAGTATTTGATGTATTTTACCTCTTCAGGGTCAAAATGAGAGTTTATCTTTTCGTTCTACGTTCCCTACGTGTTATAGAGATGCTGTGTTTTTCTCCTCATGCACTCATTTACAGTAGTGCTGCCCATAGACACTGGTACCCCAGTAGGTTGGCAGCACATGTTACCATCCTCCATGTGGTTCAAAATCCATTGGACTAAGAATTTTGCTTTCTACGTTTTACCTTTATCTTCAAAGTAAGGAATTTGATTTGGATGCCAGAATGCCCAATTGTGCAGTATCTGCTATTAGTTATTTTTGGTCTTACTGGGTTGAGACATCCCACAGCAGTGGGGAGGGTTTCTCCTTCAGTGGTGACCCTAAGGTCATCCTCAATAAGCTGCTGAAGGGTAAAGCAAGCTGCTGCACTGTACAGTGAAACATACAGGGGGGGAAAAAAATTCAGGAGATGCATTAGGTGCTATCTGTCCTAGGGAACCTGCTTTGGCAGGGGGGTTGGACCCGATGATCTCTGGAGGTCCCTTCCAGCCCCTACAATTCTGTGATTCTGTTATTTATCTGGAAAAGTTTATCTTTCTTAAGTTCACTGGTCAAGAGCAGACTTACCAACTAGGATGACATTTTGAGAAGCTTGAGAGTAGAAGTTTCCATTACTCATGTGATGTTCCCTGTGGGTGACTGTCACCTAAACGGGTTAGTTACTTCTGTGGTTTTTCACTCAGTGACATGCTTAAAAATAAATACTTTTTCTCTATAACAGGGTTTCAAGTGTCTAAGCTGAAAGCTTGAAAGGAGGCTAATAATAAAAATGTGTCTTCACACTTTTGGAGAAAACAGATAAGGTTCTGGTGGATGGTTATTTTTGAATGTGTTCCAGTTAGGAATTAACTTGATAGGATAAAGTAGTTCAAGTGTGTATTAGCTGCAATGTAGAAATTATCGTTACAGTAAAATATAAATATAAATCTTAAACCTGTGTAGAAAGACATAGTCACAGTGGGAAATCTGGTGATTTGCTTGTCACAGGGTTTTTGTAAGGTGATCCTTACATGAAAATTATTATAGGATTAATGATTTCTTGTAAAAATATTTAAACTCATCAAATAATGTAAAAGTATTTGATACTAAAATAGCAAATTTTGTCAAACTTTGGTTCGGAAATGACTACTGCTATTGTTCTGATTTAAGCTATGCTTTCAAATATCTGTTATATCCTGGATATAAAACTGTCCTTTTCGCATTAAGAAATGTTAATTTAACTAAGTTAAGTTAACAGAAGGAGCACTGCCTGAAGTTTCAAGTAAATAGGTATGTGTGTTGTGTTCCCAGTAACTTTCACGAAGCAGCTCCAGCTTCGTTTTCCCTCCAGTGTTCTACAAGACTCTTATGGCTTCAGAGGTCTTCTGAGACATCCAACTAAAACAGAGGAATGAATAATTAAAAAAATAATATCTAAAGACTACAGAAAGATATTAAATTGAAATGTGGATAGTTGTATTAAAAAAATTAATGACATCAACCAGTCTTTCTGCCCTCCTGATAAGTGTCTCAAAGAAAACCTAGTTATAGAAGTAGGGCTTATGGTTAGCAGAGTAACATCAACCTGTGTCAGTCCAAGTCACTGTCTTAATCCTATGAAAGGATAGTTATTCAAGGCATTAACTGCTTAAATGGGACCATGGAAAGTGTGTAAATAATGAACTCAAAGGTATAGATTGTCAACCAAAAGAGGAGGTTTTGGTACAAATTTGTGTGACGATACACATAGGAAGAGATGTTTTCTTCACACAGTGAACAGCAGGAAGACTCTGGGCATCAAGGTACTGTGAACAGCAAACAGTGCCCATCAGAGTTCTTACTGATGTCGTCAGTTAGTCCTTTGAGTATCATGCTTAAATTAATGTAGTAAGAACTGTATTTTTGATGGCCATGGGATTGCACCGTGATTAAAATCTTGCCTTTGGTGCCTATTACCAGCTTCCTTTTCTAGCAGTTCACTCTTCTTGAGTGCAGCAGATGTTGGCAGAATCCTTTATGGTAGTCGGTTTATCTGGATATACACTAAAAGTTTCCTCTGTTGCACTTTTTAATGCAGTTTTGATCTTCCTGTGCTCCTGCTTTTTATTTCCCATTAGTGTTTTTAAAGTAGTCTTATGGCTCTCTTTGTTATCGAAGAAAAATGACAATAGGTCCACAGATTTCATTGTACCCTGAAAAACACACAGTTGTCCGAAAATTTCTATAACTGGGATATTTGAGAAGGAAGTAAATGTGATTGAAGGTGCATGTGTGAAAAGGGGAAAAGTCATAGAATCATAGGATCACAGAATGGTCTGGATTGGAAGGGACCCCAAGGATCATAGACTTCCACCCCCCTACCACAGGCAGGGCAACCAACCTCCATGCATGATCTAGACAAGGTTGCCCAGGGCCCCATCCAACCTGGCCTTGAACACTTCTGGGGATGGGGCATCCACCACCTCTCTGGGCAGCCTGTTCCAGCACCTCAACACTCTCTCTGTAAAGAACTTCCCCCTAATATCTAATCTAAACCTTCCTTCCTTTAGTTTTAATCCATTCCCCCTTGTCCTGTCATTGTCTGTCCTTTTAAAAAGTTGATTCCCCTCCTGTTTGTGTGCTCCCTTCAGGTACTGGAAGGCTGCAATGAGGTCCCCCTGCAGCCTTCTCTTCTCTAGGCTGAACAAGCCCAGCTCCCTCAGCCTCTCTTTGTAGGGGAGGTGCTCCAGCCCTCTAATCCCCTCTAATCATCACAGAAGAAATAACGTCTCAGTGTTTCTTTACTGGCTTGAACTGTTGGGCAGTAGTTTGTGAAATGATGGGTATAGTCCTGCTGGATATGCCACTCGGTGGTTTTTAATAAAAGTCTGTTGCAGATTCCTCTGTTCTCTGCTTGCTTTCTTCTGAGTGCCTTCTACAAAAGTCATGCTGCCACGACGAAAGAAGTTCTGATTTCATAAACATCCTGATTTTATTAATTTCTTTGTTAATGATTGTAATGACTGAATGGAAGGAAGACGAATGTCATGTAAATTAACTAGATACGCTTCCTTGAGTGGTGGATCCAAGTGCGGTGAAGGGAGTGTCAGTTTATTCAGGACATTTATTCAGCTGGTTCCTGCTTCATAGCATCTAGGAAAAAGCTCTACCTTAACCCCTAATGCAAAGGAAGAGAAGGTATTTGTTTCAACCAAACATGTATGTGTATTTTACTAGTGAAAAAGAGCGATTGTTTGGTTTTCTTAAACATAATTGAGCCTCAGGAGGGCTGCATAGGAAGGCATGACCTCTGTTCTTGCAGAGAGCTTCGGTTTAATTATAGCCAAGACATTAATCACATGAGAGAATGTTGAAAACAAAACGGTATGATTAATATTTAACTGTCATTAATATATCCAAAGACTTCCTGTGGTCTCTGTGTTTTCCCTATCTATTGGCAAGTTGTTGGGAACTTGGGAAGTTGTTGAGATAAGCAGTCATGGTGGTGCCACTGTTACTGTTTTCCAAGTCACCTTTTAAAATATGTCACTCTTTAAATGAAAGATTTTTCTCTAAAATGGCCCTCTTTTTTGTTGTTTTTTTGTCTTTAAGATAAAGCACCTTTGTCAAAGAGTTTGTTACTAGTCCCAAGTGCCATCTCGATTCTATTGACTCTGCTCTTCCAACATTATCAGAAGTTCTTTGCATATAACCTACAAGCTATAAAAGAGGATTTTCAGGTAAGAATCAGTTTATTTTGCGTGGAAAGGTACTGTAAACTACATTCTTCTATGTGATCCCCACCCCTTGTCTGTTTCTCCACTGGTTCTTTCCCTTTGTTCACTGTTGTAGACCAGCTTGTTCTTACTGGTTTTTGGTCACCCAGTACACCACTTTTTGGAAAAAATCAGAAAAACTGACCTGAAATGACCAACATAGGTTTTTATTTCCTTCTGTTGCCTGGGAGATGATTTGGTTAGTATCATTTTGCCTTCCAGCCACTGGCATTTGGAAGCTTGCTGTGAATGAAGTATGATTTAACCCACCCATGTAATAATAGACGTATTTTGATAGGAATGTGAGGATCTTACTGTGCTCAGTTTTTGAGGCTGAAAAGGGCTATTGTGATCGGGTACTCTGGTTGCATATGATTTATTTTAACAACAGAGGCCCTAACTTTCGTTCTGTAACTTCTGTTGTAGTTAACTGTGAGAAACTAAGATTTGCCTGCTGAAAAGAACTGCTTCTAATTTGCAGATTCTGAGTGATGGAGGAGTTTGTCATGCCCCTCAGTAATCTGCTAAATTGGTTAATGATCTCGCTGGACATTTCTTGCTTTCTCTTTTAGGTATTGCATCTTGTAAGGTTTTGCTCTCAGCTTAATTAATCGTCCCCTAGTATCAGCTGTAATTGTTGAAATAATGCACTTAGAAGTGATTATGTTCTGTGGGGATTTGTTGGAGGGTTTTTTCTTTCTTTTTTTTTTTTTCTCAAAGTGACATGCTCAACAGAGAAGGGTAAATGCCTCTAATTATCTTACAGTTTTACAGTTAATGTCTTTCAGGATGCTGACTGTAGTCTATAAGCCTTAAAAGATTACTACACCTAGGTAGTGATTCTCCATGCTGTCATACTCTCTGTGATTTTTCTTGTCAAGAACAAGAGCTTTATTGTAACTATGTAGATTGCAACACTGAAAGAACACTGCTCATATTTTCCAAGTGTCTTGCTAATGCTGTGCAGCAAAAAAATACATAAATTGATGTCTGCCTTTTAAAAGTGTTACAACCAAGTGTTTGGGGAGGGGGAGGAAAAAGTCTGAGAAACTATTCAAGTCTTAAATGGAAATTTTGTGGGTTTCGGATTTCTTTGTCTATTTGTTTTTTGCAGTTTGTTTTTAGAAGGGTAGTCTCTTCGGTTTTTTTGTCTGCTGAAAAACAGCAGTAGCTGTGTTTTATTCAAAGAAACCATTCTTTACTGTGTCTTAAACATTTCCCAGTATCTGTCACAGGTGTAACCCCTTTATTGTGATGTTTTGGGGGGAATTTGTGGGTTTGTTTGTTTTTTCTCCTCCTGAAATTGTTGCTTCATGTTATGTCCTAGCCTTTGGAGCAAGCTATATACTACATAATTGCATACCTCCAAGATCAGGGAGAGCAGATCATTTAATCTGATGCTGAAATGTGAACACTTAAAAAGAAAATTTATTTATAATAAATTAATCTGTGGGGGTCAGTTTAATGGAATGTAATTTTTCCAGAGGATGAACAAACATTTTGGATATGTTACTACTTACCAAAGCTAGGAGAGAGCATAGGAAATAAAGCATGCAGTTGAAGATTACTGTATTTGATAGGTACTGTCTTAAATGAAAAGATCTTTGTCTCCGTAAAGGAGACCCTCAAGAACAGTGAAGATGTGTGTAAACTTAAGATCTTGATTACATTAGACCTATGTATTTTTTAAGCTAGCCAAAGTAAAGAGCAATTTGGCTTGGAAGCCTTCCACAGTCTTCAGTTAATGTACACCATGAAATGTTCAGATGTGAATCCACAGCCCTGCCAGTTTGGACTTCAGGAGGAGTAGTACTCATGCTGCTGGCTAGGTTTTAACATTGGGCATGTTGGCATGGGACAGCTAGCGCCCACTTGGTTCCTTTAGCACAGTCCTTTGGTAGGCTGGGGAAGGTTGAGGCAGAAGCGTCAGTTGAGGCTTAAAGACCTTGAGAAACGCAAGGCTCAGGCAATGTGCTGTCACTTGGACTTCCATGGAGGGGGGAATGCCTAGGTTATGGCTTAGGAAAGGGAGAGGAGAGAGCCAAATCTGAGCTGGAATCTGAGGGAGATGAAGGGCAGTGAGCAAGATTTCTCCAAGTACATCTGCAGCAAAAGAAACTATGGGCCCAGTCGTCATTGTGGCGGGGGACCTACTGACAAGGGAAATGCAAAAGGCCAAGGTATTCAGGCAGATAGATTTATTAGCTTGTACTAGTATGTTTTGCTTTCAGGCCTCTAAGGTCTTTAAGCCTCCTAGTAGAGTCTGTGAAAGTGAAGCAATATCCATCATTAAGAAAAATAGAGCCAGGGATCACTTAACGCAGTTGTGCACATGTAAGTTAACGGGATTTGACAGGTTACCGCTGAGAATGCCAGTGGAGTTCAGGGTGATGTGAACAGAAGGGATCTTGAAGTCAACAAAACAGGACTGAGAACAACCTCCTTCAAGTGTAAGCAGATAAATAAGGAAGTCCCTATGGGACAGCGTTGTGTGGAAAGCTCCCATACAGTTTCTGGGAAATCAGCATGACTGGGTGCCTCTCTTAAGTGTCTGTACAGTAACATCTGCTGTATAGGGAACAAATAAGAGGAATTAAAGGTCATATGCCATTACAGGACTACAGTCCCACTGGGGTCATGGAGATGTCGTGGGTTAGCTCACAGTATAGAAGTGCTGCAACAGGCAGATACATCTCTTCAGGGAAGACAGACAAGGAAAGGAATTGCACTTTATGAGAAAAAGCAGCAGAGCTGCACAGAGCTTTGTTTTGAGACATGATTAAGTTGAGGGTTTATGGGTCAGGATTAAAGGGCAGCCCAGCCCAGCTAGCTTTGGTGGTGGTGTTTGCTACAGGCCCCGTGACCATGAAAGAAGTAGGTAAGGCCTTCTTCAGACACCTGGAAGAAGCCTCATGATTTCAGGCCCTGGCTCTCATGGAGGGCTTTAACCATTCTTATACATGTCATGAGGACAGACAACACAGCAGGGAAGAAGCGGCCCAGGAGATTTCTGGAGTACATGGATGAGCAACTTCCTTACGCAGAAGACTGAGGAACTGATGAGGGGAGATGTAGTATTTGGACCTTAGACTTAAAAACAAGGAAGAACTGGTTGGGCATGTGAAGATCGGGGGCAGCTTTGATTGCAGTGACCATGAGATGCTGAAGCTCAGCATCCTGAGAGCAGGGGACAAGGCAAATTGCAGGTTTGCAGTCACGGACTTGAGGAGAGTGGACTTTGGTCTGTTCAGGGATGTGCTTGGAAGACTCCAGTGTGACACAGTTCTTGCAAAAAAGAATGTACCAGCAGATCTGGTTGGTTTTCAGGGATCATGTCCTCATTGCTGCTAAGAAGTCCAGCCATCTCCTGGACTGTATTAGTGAGAGTGTGGTCAGTAGGTTGAGGCAAGTAACCCTACTCCTCTAGTTGACACAGTGTTCTAGATGTCGTCTTGTGAGTGCCCAATTCTGGGATCCTCACTACAAGAAAGATATAATACAATGGAGTGGGTCCACCAAGACAGTTGGGAGGTTGGAACATGTGACATATAAGGAGAGGCTGAGAGAACGGGGTCTGCCCAGCCTCAAGAAGAGAAGGTAAAGAGGAACACCTTATTGCTGCCTACAAGTAGGTGATCAGAAGCAATAGAGAAGCTGGAGCCAGACTCTGCTTGGAGGTGCACTGAGGTAGTGCAAGAGGTAGTGGACGCAAGGTGGAAGATTGGGAATTTTGCCTAGATGTAAGGATTTGATTTATTTTTCTAAACCAAAAAATGGTGTGGCCGAGCACTGGCACAGGTTGCCCAGAGAGGCTGTGGAATCTCCATCCTTGGAGGATTGAAATGGCTCTGAGCAAGACTTCACATGCCCCTGAGCAATCTGATCTTATTAGACCTGCTTGGAGTGTTACACTCAGTAGTTGGTATCTGGAGGTCGCTTCAAAAATAACTTTGTTTCTGTAATGCTGCAGTTTACTGGGGTTGTCTGTAAATGCCAACCAGGGGTGTTTCAATGCATTTGTCTTCATTTCAATTGTAGATTTATTTTAGCAGGCAGGCCTCTTTCCTTGAAAATATTTTCTTTTTAAACAGACACCTTGAACTCTCCATAGCATTCCACTCTCTTTACCTCCTTAAATGTACTGCGTTTCTGTTAGCTGACTAACCTCTGAGCACAAATTCGGTGAAGAATTTCCTTGAGGGAGCAGAGACTTAACGTGATGATCTTTAACTTTATAGATTTGGAGACTTGTATGTGGGAGAACGATATGTCTTGATTTGAAAGACACATTCTGCAGCAGTCTGCTTATTTACAACTTCAGGATATTTGAAAGAAGATACGGCAGCAGAAAATTTTCAGTAAGTTCCAGTTACATTTTCTTTTAACAAAAACTCTTTTCTACACTGCTTAGAATCTTGTCTTGGATTAATGTTGCAGTTTTTATTACTAATATTTTGTGTAGAGGCAAATGTTAAAGAGTTATAAAGAGAATTTGGTTTCTGTACATCTAAATTTATACTGATAATATCTCACAGTCAGTGGATTATTCTGATTCAAGTTTGCAGCTGTATCAGTTGAAGCTTTTCATACCCATAGAATGTAATTTTGGTGACAAATTAAGTCTTCATTCTTCACTATCTAGACATGTAGATCTGGAATTATGTTGTGCTCAAGATTTTATTTGTCTTAATTGTATTAATATGGTGGTTTTCTTGTTTTGGGGTTTTTTTTCCCTTTTACTTAGGATACATTAAACCTTATTTTTAAAATGTTGAATTAATTGATATTAAACTTTTTCTTTCCAGTCCTTTTTACTGGGTGCTTGGATGCTCTCAGCTCTGTTTGATCTTCTCCTTGTAGAAGTTACTCAGTATATATTTGGCATCACCATCAGCAGCTTGCCTTCTGGTTTGTAAGTAGCTCCTAATGGATTAGTTATTTTGAATAAAGTTCCAAAGGATTATTTTGTATAGATTTAAATTTTTTAAAACTTTCTTCATGTAACCCTTCAAATGATATTTAATCCTCTTTTGAGCTACAGTGTGAAGGTTCTTGGCACAACTTCTATTTTCAAACATTCATTGCCTAATTGTGATCCATGGTTAATTAATTTATCCTTATAATGATTTCTTTCTATTCGGTTAGCCTCATTTCCACAGTCAGCATGAAAAATGGTTTGCAGTGCCCAAATTATTGCAGTATTTGTTCAGTTTGGTAAATCTGAGTAACTGAAATCGGGTTGGCGCTCATTTCTTTCTTCAACATGTTCATTTTTAAATGCATACACAGTTACTTGCATTTCATGCTGCTATTTTTATGTTTGTTTCAAAAATGGAGCGCTAGAGCATGTTATTCTATTTAATGCTTGCATCTTAAAGTTCTAAGGTATGTTGAGGATCAGTTTCACACAACCTATGTTTGAGATTTCTGTGCTTGTTAAGAGGTGTACATATTACAGTGGAACCTTAGAGCTTGCAGAGCCTTTGTGGTGAAGTTTCTGACAGGTGAGATCAGCATCATACAGACTTGAGTTTCCATGTGTCACATGCTCTGAGGTAATAATAAAAACTCCTGGAGTGAGATTTTTAATATTAAACCCAATATTCAGCTTATTTTATTTCTACTTTTTTAGCTTGAAGTAGTTAAAGGCTGATGTAATAAGGAAGGAAAAGTATGTGTTTGGCATTATACAGATATATTTTTTTTGTAGTGTTTTGAGTATTCAAAAGGAGTTGAGCACTTGAGTCATACTGCAGTTACTCATCGTGTTTGCTACCTTGAAGTTTGTTGCTGGGACATAGGCTGCTAAGTGTGCCTGGACAAATTCAGTACTCTGTGTAAGAGTAGGGTGCAATAAATGTCTATAACACCCCACAGGGAACTAATCAACAGTTTGACTATTAGACCTTTTGATGGTATTTTTATAGAATCACAAACCGGTTTGGGTGGGAAGGGACCTCAAAGATCATCTAGTTCCAACCACCTGCCAAGGGCAGGGACACCCTCCACTAGACCAGGCTGCCCAAAGCCCCATCCAACCTGGCCTTGAACACTGCCAGGGAGGGGCAGCCACAGCTTCTCTGGGCAACCTGTGCCAGGGCCACACCACCCTCACAGGGAAGAATTTCTTCCTAATATCTAATCCAAACCTACCCTCCTTCAGTTAAGGCCATTACCTCTCATCCTATCACTCCATGCCCCTGTAAACCGTCCCTCTCCAGCTTTCCTGTAGGCCCCTTCAGGTACTGTAAGGCTGCTCTAAGGTCTTCCCAGAGCCTTCTCTTCTCCAGGCTGATGACTGACTATGACTGCAAAATGTTCTGAGTTACACAGAATTCTACATCAAGGAAGCTTTTAGTTGAATGAAATACAAATGTTATGTACGTACACTTTCTCTTTAAGTCATGCTAACATGGATCTTGAGAGAATGAAGCTAATTTAGAACTGTGGGATATGCAGTATTTTTAACAACATTTTTTGGTGAAAATATGAAAAATTAATATATATGTTGCATCATAATTTTTCAGTATTGTCTGTTTTATTGTACTAATAGTCACTTTTTCATGCCTGACAATATTCACAGTCTTTTGAGATGTCAAAATCATTGGCAAGTTTAACGCTAATACTAGGTTCGTTTCACATTTACCAAAGCTCTTGAGCAGATGTAGAGAAGGTGCAGTTATTCTGCTTCTCTCCTATTTACAGTGCTACAAATACATATGTCACTTCTAGCTATAGAAGTGGTTCCTCAGTGTAGTCAAAATGCTAGAACTGGGATAAAGAATCACAAGAGACAAGTCCCATGACAGGTTTTTTTCTCCTTTTATATCATTTCACTGTTCATATTATTGAGTGACCTTACGCTTCCAGTTCGGAAACTCTTCCTGCGCACGCTGCGTAGGTAGTTGCGGTAAAGGATGACGCTGATGACTCTGGCCTGGAACTGTTTAGAAACAATGTAGTACAGTATAACATCCAAGCACGTACTGAGGTTCATGAGGAAGGTGGTGAACGCTGCCCAGGGATTGTAAGTCGTATCTTCATCCTGCAACATCAGGAAGGCGAAGCAAATGTGGAAGGGTACGAAGCAGAGGAGCACTTGAGCAATCAGAGTAACTATAATTCTTATGGATCTCTCCTTAGCCTTAGGTTTCAGTTTGGAAGTCTTGCCACGGATAAAATTGTAAATAATGACCAGGTAACACCCCATCATGATAAACAAGGGAATCAGAAAGAAAAAAATCAAGCGAGAGAAGTTCAATGTATTTACTTCCTTGAAATGGATGATATCCAGCATTTTCATGCACGTAGTGAAGTTCGAGGCTTTGTCTGGATCAGACTGTAAAAACAGCAGTGGGGATGTTGTTGCAAGGGTCATTATCCAGATCCCAGTGCAAGCCAGCACAGCTTTTTTTGTGTTTTTCAGTTCTTTGACGTGTTTTGGCTGGACAATAGCCATGAATCTGTCTACACTTATAAAAGTGAGCAACCACAGTGCGATGGCTGGGTAAAATATAGTGAAAGCACTAACAATCCGACAGAGTATGTCTCCAAAAGGCCACATTTCTTTCCCATGGTAGATTATCCGAAAAGGCAAGGTAAATATAAAAATTATGTCAAGTAACGCCACACTCATCATATAGACAGTGATAGTTGTTCTCTTCTTGGTAGTGCAGCTGAAAACCCATAGTGCAGTGGCATTCACCAACAATCCCACTATGAATATAAAACTGTAGAAGACAAGTGATGCAATCCTGTATTCTTCAGGGTGCTGATTTCCAGGCATTATATTTTAATCAAATTTAGGAATAGATGTTGTACTCCATAAACACCCTGAAAGACAGATAAAAGATGAGAAGTTATTTTCAGTCAAATGAAAACTTTAAAAAAAAAACCCAAACAAACAAGATTGTGTAGGATGGGGTTTAGTGACGAGATTGTATCATTTAGCTGTGAAAATGTGCTGGTTTTGCTGCTTTTTCTGACTACAAATATAATATTGTGCTCTGAAGGAAGTACCTGTACTGTCAGACCTGTGAGTAATAGTATTTATAAGCTAGTTTTAATTAAAAACATTTCATTACTTAAGAGATTTGTTATATAGGGAATCAAAAAGTTAGGATTGATCTGTAATTTTGAGTGTGCTTCAGTAGCTAATAATTAGTTTGAAAAGGCTGCAGTTGAGGTAAAAGAGCTATTTTGTAAAGAAAATATTTCTTCAAGTTGTCTCTGTTGAAAAATTAATGACTAAAACAGGTTATTGAAAAGAAGTAAGTGAGCATGACATACAGTGACATTTGGATATGCAAGTCAAGTGTTGACTTTGCATTTTATCTGTAGGAACTGCTTTGCTCCCAAGAGAACAGAGGCATGGTCTTGCTCATAAAAGACACTAAAAAGCTATCTTAATAGCTACATAGCTTTCAATACAGTATTTAATCCCAGGGCATCGTTTACCTGATGTATGAATTAGATTGAGAGATTGATAGACTTGCTAATTTAAAAATGATGGGAAGCAGCACAGTCTCTGACCAGGCCCTATGTGAACAGTATTTTGGGGGCAGAACGAGTTGCTGGTCAGTAGCCAGCCAGTCCAGAGTCCGATTGTGTTGCTTCTCTCGGCTTCCTGGTCAGAGGAGTCCAACATCTGAAATGTTATTATGCAGACTTGGCTGGTGAGAGCTGGAGGAGATCGTCCCCTGGGGTATTTGGAGCCATGAGAGGATGGCAGGCCTTACCTGGTGTTTGCATGGGTGCCTTGGTTAACCTGCAGCCCCCCACTTTACCTGCTCTCACTGTGGTTACAGTTTCATGACTTCGCACAGGAGGGTTCCTCTTGTTTGGCCTCTTACCCAGCCCTGTGGCAGCTTTGTGAAGAGGAGGAGGAGGAGGAAGAAAGAGTTAGTTGTTTGTCAGAAGTGGGAACATCAGACAGCCAGCCAAGTAACTTGTATAGTATCAGTTAGGCATCAAAACTCTTCTCAAGAGCTGAAGAGTGCATAGTTTTGTGTGTTTTGTCTCCCAAAGCGGAGAGAGAATGTATTAGAAAAATGCTTATTGTTACTGCTCGCCTGTTTTATGCTTTCACTCTAATATCTACCAGGTACTTTTTCCAGTGGCATGGGAATACATAGTGGATTAAACCAGTGTTTATTAATCTAGTATCTGGGTTTGACATGTGGGAAATACCGGTTGATTTGGGAATAGTATCCGTAAGAGTATCCACCTCAAGTATAACCTATGAAGTCTTTTTTCTTCAGGTTAGTTTCTGACTTCAAATGTGAAGCTTGGACTTCTGATTTTCTTATGGTTCTCCAATTTAGAGATAGATAGCAAAAAGTAATGATGCATGCAAATACCTGGTCCTAAACTCATATGGGACAAACTATCTATGTAATACTGATTTAAAAAAAGAATAGTAGAGGGCATCTGTATGGATGCCTCTAAAATACATCGTTGTGTAAAGAACACTAAGTAATAATAAAAGTGATAGGCCTTACTGAAAGGTAGATGGTGTATGCTTCAAAGAAAATTTCTGTAGCACAGGCTTGTAGCATGGATGAAATCATCACATTTTATGGCATACTGTCCCACTTGCATTACTGTTGCATAAAATTGTCCAAATATTGCTAAACTCTGCTCATGCACATATATTAATAGTTTTTTTCTTCTCTTTCCTGTTCTCTTTTTTCTTCTCTTGCTAATGGTTGTGTATGACATAATGCACTAACACTTAATCTCAGGGTCCTGACAGATTCAGCAGGTAAATTGAATAGAAATGTGTAGGATAAGTAGAGGAGTTCATTTTTTGTAGCTAAATGTTAATAAACAGTATGGGTTTTGGTTTTGGTTTTGCTCTTCTCTCGTTGGACTTGCAGTGACTGTAACCATCTCTAGCCAGGTCCTGTTTCTGAAATAACCAGCAGGCCAGTGTTGGTGGGAAGAGAGGAAGCTGAATTTGGCATAAGCTTCTATCAGGAAAGCCTGTGTTTTCATGGCTTGTTTGCAGGTTATTTTGAGTTTGTCCCAGTTCTGTGATGCATCAAAGAATGGACATACTGGGGTTTCGGTTTTTTAGTTGTTGAAGACTTTGTTTCCAAATATTGTGGATTTAAATGCATGTCAGTATTGGTGTCTAAATGCATTTGGTGTTTCTCCTTCAGCGTTATAATTAGGCATTTCTCCTAAATTTAGTTTTTAAGGATCTAAAACTACAACAGACATTTACATCGGTAAAAAATAATCAAATTTGAAAAAGCATGTAGTTACTTCTCTGCATTTAAACACCAATGCAGCTGTTCTGGGCTTTTTTTATCAGTACGTGTCTGCCTGGAGTTCAGGCTGGTATCTCATAGGTCAGCCCAGGTAGATTTCAGGTGCCTGGATGTGTTTTCCTTAGGTGCCATTTTCATAATGGGAATGCTTACTTAGTGGTATTGATTCAAGCGCTTGCAGAAGAGCCCCTAGAGTCACCGTTTTCTGGACGTCTCTCTTAGTTCTGAATGATTACTCTGATATTGGTTCATGTGTTTTATCAACCTGTTTTAATTTTTTTAATTATGGCTGAGGTCCTGAATATCTAACATGAACTTGTAAAGCCCATCTAGGTGCTATGTATGAGAACAAAAACTTTCAGAACTGAACAAGAATTAAATCTTTTCCTCCAAATTCTTCCTACGAGTCAGGCAGCAGTGATTCCACTGACAGCAGCGTGCGTGTATCTCTCTTCCCAATCCCCTTTTTTCCCTTTGGCTCATTTCCCCGAGGAGGATATGGCTTTCAGAGAAGCACCCAGAGACCAAGCAACAAGACCTCCTCCTGGTTTTAGTTTAATGAAAACAAGCATTTATCATTTAGCAGTAACATACCTACCAACGCTGCTATCTTGGCATATTTTAAAATTTAATGTTGAGATCCAAAACAACAGTATTTATGGTGCAGTGCTTTTACAAACATGGTTGTTTTACTTTAAATGGTATTTATAGAATGCTGCTGCTACTTTCAAAGTGTGCTAAGGAACTAACTATCGTTTCATTAGCTCTAGCATTAACGCCCATGTTCAGCTTCTGAAGAAGTCTATCTTAGCACCGTGCATAAACATCAAAGTCACTTGGTTAGCATAGCAGAATGGATGGTTACTTACCTTTCGGGTACTACAGGGTTTCTTCAGAGGTGCTCCTTTCATAGCCCCGAATCTGTAGAAGGCTTAAACTTCCTCTTTGCTGCTCAGCTTCGCTTAGCTAAAATAGCTCCTCTTCACAGGCAGGAAACAATGATGCATCTAGCCAGTTCAGAGCTTTCATTGGTCAGACTTGACAGCATTTCACGTATGTGCGGCATCGGTGAACTGGTATTTCTAGTACCTTTCAACAGGCAAGCTTCTATAAGATTTCCACTGTGGTCAAACTGGGCTGTTGTGCTACGTATCTTTTAAAATACATTTTAAAAATGTTTGTGGTATAATGTGAAAGTGGTTACTGCTTGCATGCAGAGGTATCTGCAAGAGTACATGCCTTGGCTGCACTGAAGTTTCTAATTAGCACAATATACATCTCTCTTCTGTGGAGCATAGTCTGGTTTTTTGTGGAAATCCCCATTTTATTTATGTTGCTTTGGATAGTAGTCAGTCTGAAAGTGACAGAAACTTGCTGCATTTGAAATGAGAAGTTTGATTCACTTGGATACACAGCTTCCTTTACCCCTGTACTTACTGTGTTTTGCTAAAACAGCAGCAATGTGCTTTATTTGCTGTCTAAAATAACAACATGCCTATTGAAGGGCTTTGCAGAAAAATGCTGTATGAGGAGACGTTTTAACCCTTATTAAAATGGTGTAAAATCTCTGAACTGTGTCACTACAACAGGCACCTTTGGTAGGATCAGAGTATTCATGAAGAGTAATAGGTAGACTAATTTCCTATGTTTTCTCTTTGTCAATGCAAAAAAAAAAAAATCCAACCTTTGAAAGAGCTATTCAGAGAAGGAGATCATTCCAAATCCTCTGTAGAGTGCTCTATAGCTCCAGGCCTCTGACCATCAGTCTCTGGGACACTGAAGCGCGCTATGGAGGAGAGGTTTTTTTTACCTCTCATGGACTCTAGTATTTCTCCCCAGATGAAGCAAAAGCAGATGTGTGGTGAGGAAGGGAGCAGTAGTGTTTCAGTCTCCTCTTGGCATGCAGTCAAGAACTTGCCAGGATCTGCACGTGGTGCCAGATGCGGCAAAGTCCTGCAGTTCAGATGGAGCCAGAATCGGGTTTATTTCTGAGGACATCTTTCCTCATTGACTGTAAAAGCAATGTAGGTAGCAGTTGTGGTTTAACCCCTGACTCCTGCCAGCAACTAAGCCCCACGCAGCTGCTTGCTCACTCCTCCCCAGTGGGATGGGGGAGAGAATTGGGAGAGTCGAAGTGAGAAAACTTGTGGGCTGAGATAAGAACAGTTTAATGGGTAAAGCAAAAGCCACACACAGAAGCAAAGCAAGACAAGGAGTTCATTCCCCACTTCCCATTGGCAAGCAGGTGTTCAGCCATCCCCAGGAAAGCAGGGCTCCATCATGCCTAACTGTGGCTTGGGAAAACAAACGCCATTGCTCCAAATGTGTGTGTGTGTGTGTGTGTGTGTGTCCCTTCTTTCCCCCAGTTTCTATGCTGAGCATGGCACATTCAAAACCTGCCTGGATGCAATCATGTGCAACCTGTCTAGGTGTCCCTGCTTGAGATGATCTCCAGAGGTCCCTTCCAACCCCTACCTTTCTGTGATTCGGTGATGTCATATGGTATGGAATATCTCTTTGGTCAGTAGGGTCAGCTGCCCTGGCTGTGTCCCCTCCCAACTCCTTGTGCACCCACAGCCTACTCTGGGGTGAGTTGAAGAGCAGAAGAGGCCTCGGCTCTCTGTAAGCGCTGCTCAGCAGTAGCTAAAACATCCCTGTGTTACCAGCATAGTTTCCAGCACCAATCCAAAACACGGCCCCATAGTAGCTATTACAAAGAAGACTATCCCAGCCCAAACCAGTGCAGTAGGTGATAGTCAGTGGTAAAGACAATGGCTGTGGAAAATACCCTTTCTGCTGGAGTCATGTAGTTTATCTCAGTTGAATGGTTTGCGGTAGCGTGTAGGTATTTGCATAGGTAGGTGTGATGGGTGAAGTAATCCCAGGGAGGGACATGGGTATGGTTTTTACTATGCAGATTAATGGTATCTTTAAATATTTGCTCTTTCCTGTTTAGGTAAACTAATACTAAACTTAATTTTTGTGATCATTCCAAAGACCTCTTAAATGCAATGAGCTGCAAATCCTACTCAGCCTATCCCATAGCAGTATAAATCTATTAAAAAAGTATTAGTATTTTAGGATTAAGGAGTATCTTTAAAGGACTAACCAGTGTTGAAAATCCTTCAGTGTCTTTATCACTAGCAAAACAACTCTGGGGCATGCTCCAGCAGGATGAGTCACTCATACTGTTTTCAAGGTTAGTGAAAGCTCATTGAAATTCAGTGACATATATATTTTTATTTTTAAATAGGTTTAAAAAGGAGTGTGTTGCTTCTCAAAGAGAATAGCTAGGCTTTTGAACTCTCCTAGGCAAGGGTGCTTTATTTTGGGGAAAAAATACGTCACTATACCAAAACCAGCCCTTAGCTGAAGAGGGAGTGCAGAAGTAATTCTGGATTTGGATGGAAACCAGGCGGATATTGTGGTCGGGATCGGAAAAGCTGTATGCAGCAAACTGCCTCTTGGCCTGCTGTCTTCTTGGCAGATGGTGGGCAGGGTGAGGCTTTACAGCTTGTCTCTGTGAGTAGCTGATGTGGGGAGGTCATGCCTTGTGAGGGCAGCTGGAATCAAGTCCCGCAGTTTACACAGAGTGTAACAACAGCCCTGGTGAGCAGCCAAAGCACAGAGGGGAGGCAGTGTGCTGAAAAGAGGTGCTTGTGCTACCAGCCAGCACTGCTCTGTCTTGCCTAGGTGCTGGGGCTGGCTGCAGCTGCAGGCTGGTAAGCATTTGGATGAGAGCACCCCAGTGAAAACTTGCACTGGCTGTGGTTTGCGAGAGGCAGCGGGCGGCTCCGCTGTGCGGCATTCCCCTGGCACTTTGGTTTCTGTTGTAGGAAGCACCTGACTCTATTTTTGTTTCCTTCTCGTTCTGTACTGTTTTATCAGCTAGAGATGAGTGTCTTGCATTGTTTTTCCCTCAGATGGGTGAGTACTTCCGCCACTCCACCTTTTACTGAAAAAAATGCTCCATGCATTACCATTTTTGTGGTGTGCTGAAGTTTGAGGAGTAAAGATAATTCTGGCTGAGTTCTGTTGGGTTAAAGCAGTTTTTGACTAGCTAAAAGCTGAGTGAATAGACTTTGTGGCTGAGGCTGAGGCAGAGTACGTATGTGGTCTGTTATGCTGCCGTCACTAACTGGTGGTAAGGCTTAGGAAGAGGGAGCCTGATCACTTGCAACAGTGTGATTTCAGCATGGTACAGAAGACTGTGTTTTGCCTGTCTGGGTACACTGTGTAATGTAAGCTCTGGCCAGCTGATACAGAGAAGCTCTGCATGCAGAGGGGCAGAAGGACCACCCTCCACTTTGGTTAGGTAAGGAGCAGGCTTGAGCTTGTGTTCTCCTTCTCCTTCCAAACTTTTAGACCTATTGAAAAGAAAGAAGTGAAGCTTTTTGCACAGTCCAGTGCAGTGCACCAGTGGGGCAGGAAGCACCTCTCCCATGTGTCAGCTTAGTAACTTACCGGTTTGCTGTTGTGGGTAAGTTCACACGCCGTTTTGGGTTACTGTTCTCAACCTTGATGAAATTCTGCTTCATTTTTTTTATTCCCATACTGTGTTCTGTGTTAATGAAGGTTTAGGAATAGACTGCTGGTTCAAAGTCATCGTGGCACTGAATGCATGAACTTAACTGCAGTTGTTTCCAGTTTTGCCGTACATATGTTACTCAGCGTTTGCCTCACAGCACAGCTATCCCTCCTCTCCCCCTCCCCAACGTGCCAGTGAGTATGAATGCTGCATGCAGCAGAGCTGAAGGAATGGGGAGTGGGGCAGCTTAAGAGGACTGCGACCTAGTTAGCTGTACCTGGTATGTCCTAATTACTGGCACATTTTACTTTCTCTTCAGTGTTTTGCCAGAATTTGGTATGGTTAGAGGAAGGATTTCCCAATTTTTTTTCCCTTTTTTTTTATTTTTTAAGACATTCTGTGTTTCTCATGGTTTCGGTGTTTTTTAATGGGGTTTTTTGGGTTTTTTCCTTCTCTGGTACAGCCGGGACACACCCTGCATTGCTAAATACCCTGAAAATATACACTACATTGGGCCTTTGGTTCAGTTGTTTAGTAGCATCAGCTTTTCAAAGAAGCAATACTTCAAAAACGAATTGAAATGAAAGTTACACCTCCAAGATGACTGAAAGCAGGATAGTGGACTGGAGACAGTGGTTTGCTACTGAACAACAGTCTCAGAGTCTCTAGCTTATGAAAAACACTGGCATAGCTCTGTGCCTGTTGATGAACCCACACTGCCTGTGGCAGGTTTCTTAAATCTTTTCTATCCATATTCTGCTTTTTACCCGTGTTCTGTTGTGTTGGGAAGCAGATATGGGCTTTTTTTCCTCAAAAAAATACAGATTTCTCATGACACATATTTCATAGTTGTTTAAAATCTGAATGAATGCTCAGCTTTTTTTCTTTCCTATTTCAAATCTGCAAGCACTGCCAGGAGCTTTGCAGTGAGTTAGTTGTTCCAGTTTGGAAGTGCCTAGGAGAGCTTTTTCCCATACTCTTTCCTTACTAAATGTGCAGTGAGTGATATTTTTTACTATTAGACTGCTCTTAAAAGTCTCTGGTGTGTCAGAGTACTGTTCTGAACCCAGAGTGAGCTGTGCAAGTATTTGGATTGCAATAAGTGCTGTCCTCTAAATCCAAGGGCACCTTGCTGTGTGTCACGTTCCCATGCGTGCCCAGCCCCGGCAGGTAGCTTGCTTTGTTGAAGTGTCAAAGTGACAGTCTTGTAATGCTTTTCTGCCCGTGCCACCTGTCTCTGGCACAGATTAACAAACACAATCATGTATCAAGGTTGTGAAGCTGCAGTAGAGTCGAGCTGACGGGAGAGAATGTTGGAGATGGTAAAGGGGCTGGCATAATCCAGAGTGGGACAATGCCACTCAGTTCCTGCCACGCAGCAGGTTAGTTTGGATCTCTGCAGGTTGGTGCCTGGTGTGCAGGCTCAGTGCTGTCCTTGGAGGAGAAGTTGAGTGTGATTATGCTCAGTGAACCTGAATGCTGGGCCAAGGCCAGCTGATGCTGAGAGCTGCCAAAGGAAGGCAGCAGAGCTGGCTTTGAGCAGGTGACTTCAGAGAAGGTATCTTTGTAGGTACAGAGCTGGGTCCTGTCAGAGGACTGTCTACTTTCTGACCAGCTATTCAACTACATATATATGGTTTTTATACACACATATGCACTTTAAAGGGAAGCACCTGAAAATCCCAAGCTTTATCATGGCGAGAAGCCTAGCAGAATAAGGCAGAGCATAGATTGGAAGTTCAGTAAGCTGCCTGCTCTGTGTAGACATTGTGTTGGTAAAGATGACTTTAAGAGAGGATGGACCAGTGAAACTGAACTGGGACACGTTTGTTTGTCTCATTCTCTGGCATTTTCATCCTCTGCCTCCAAATCATATTGGCTGTCAGTGCATTTTTATTTTTGTCCTAGAACAATAGGCCTTCCAATACCTGAAAGGTGCCTGTAAGAAAGCTGGGGAAGAACTGTTTTGAACTAGAAAAGGGGAGATTTAGGTTGGATATCAGGAAAAAGTTCTTCAATATGAGGGTGGTAGATCACTGGAACAGGTTGCCCAGAGAGGTGGTGGATGGAGGCCCCATCCCTGGAGATATTCAAGGTCAGGCTTGATGGGGCTCTGAGCAACCTGGGTCCCTTCCAACCTAACACAATCTATGATACTATGATTCTAACATCTCGGGCATTGTTTTCATTTGCTTGTATCTGAGCTCTGTGCTGTGTGGTGATATGGGCTGCCAAATCCATAGCCCTTACCCAAACACCAGAGTAAGTGCAAAGCTTGTTTTCAGTGAGGTGCTGTAGAGGAAGAAAGGGCAGTAAAGGTGGCAGGTTGTTGCATGCCTCAGTAGTCCTTTCTAATTTGTCAGCATATGGAGGTAACCATAAGAACTACACCAGCAGCCCGCAGCTCAGTGCTACAGGCAGATGATGCAGTTTCTTTCCAAGATGACTGTCCCAGTTATTAGGCAGGTGCTTAGTGGGGTATCTTTTACTAGTGGTAAAAGCTGATCTGGCTTCTGTTTGCTGCTGGACAGTCCTTGGCCCAATGCTTGTCCTGCCCATGTGGCATCTCCAACATCTGAAAATGGGGATTAGCCTCTAATGAGAAACAGTTCTGTGAAACCTCTTTTGACCTCTGCCGCGTTGGAGATTTACTACTGCATCAATGCTGCCATCTGCGGTCCTTTAGCCAGCATAGCAACAGATCTGTGGAGCAGCAGAAGTATAGCTGGGGAAGTAGTGCAGGTATATAGCAAGGTCATGCCTTTATATACCTGCACTGCTTCACCCGGTGTGCAGGAAGGCGGGTTTATGAAGAGTGAGAACCACTTTGACTCCCCTGTGGAAAGGAAGTACTGCATGGAGTGGAAACCTTGATCATTCCTGTAACTGTAGAACCGCAAATGCTGCTGTTGCTCAGAGTTACATGTCATACACGGCTCCCACTTGTATTTCTTTATGAACAATAAGATACAGTTCTGAGAATAAGTTGCAAGTGATGACTTCTGTACTGTATATAGTCAGAATTTGCCCTGGGAAGGTGAAGAATTAGAAGACACTTAGTGCGGGAAGGAGGAGGAGGACTGGAAACATGGGCCATTCTTCTGGCTTCATTATATAACACAAGGACAAAATCTGAAATTAAAAATTAAGCAACCCTGTGTTTTCAAAGCCATTCACCTCTTGATTTTGCTGTGGTTTATTTGTCTGCTATGCCTCTATCAAAGTTAGACAGCATAGCAGCCACGTTTTTACCGCAGAACTTCATTTTTCTGAAGAAGTGGGTATTTGTGTTCCAAAAGTTTTATGATTCAGTTATTTCATTAAAATAAACAATGCCTTATTTCCTATGTGGGAACAGGGGGCCTCCTTTTTAGCTTAATAGTTGACCCTTGAAGTTTATTTTCAGTCTGCTTGTGGATGATCAACTCTAAGAAAAACAGCTTTTCTTTCTGGCTTTACTGGCAGCTTGTGGGGGGGTTTTCCCCCCTTCTTTTCCTCTTTCGGGAAATAGCAACACCTTGTTTATTCCTCATGTTCAACCATAGCAAAGGAAGACGGGGATGTGGAAGTCCCTTTGGAATTTAAAAGGAAATCCTGCATCTAATTGTAGATGTCTGTGCCAAACAATTCTGTACAAATTAGAACTTTGGCTATTGTTTGCAAACTGGTTTACTGTCGGTGGTGCCCCGTGTTACTTGATCTGAAGGGAAACAATGTCATTACATCCTAGAAACATCAGTTGTCTCCTGCCTGTAGAAGTTCTTCTAGGAGTATGGCTTGCTACCACGTTTTTCTTTTGAGGATCTGGTATCCTTTCATAGAATAGATAAAATAACCCCTTCCATCACAAAGTGAACTGCCCCCATTCCAGTCATGGTCTGTCCCCTCATATTTGTAGGGCAGCTAATTATTTGATTGGAGGGGAGGAAAAAAGAGCGACAACGGGTGGTAACTCTTGAAAGGAGTGGGAGATGTTATTACTATGAGGAGATACTGGGTCATCTCTTTCTGCCAAGTAAAGAGTGTATAATTGCTCTCTTAGGACAAAGAGGAAGAGGGCGGTAAATGAGTAACTTCTAGAAGAAGGTCTTGAAGTGACTAATGCTTGATGCTTGGAACTTCACTTACTGAAATAATGGACAAAAGTTGTTTCAGTGTGTTTGGTGGTTTTCTGAGAAGGCACAGGTGTGTGATTGAGACTTCAAAAAACAAATCTGCGTGAGACAGAAAGCTGTGCTTATGGTTGGTAAAAAAATGTGTGGCTGCTTCACTACAGAATTAAGAAATTAGAACATCTCTTTTTCAGAGTTAAAGGACTTTGCAGACTTTCTGTATAAATAAGATTCTTTTTTTGTATTACTTTCCTTTAAAATTTCCTCTTTGCTTTTATTTTATGCTTACTGAATGCTCTCCTTTTGTTTAGTCATCACTTTGCTCCAGACAATCTTGGTCTGTAGTTGTGAGAAAGGGTTATATGGTGGTCTTAATGGGGAAGTATTTTTTGCAAAGAAATCATTTCTCTGCTACAGCCTTTCTGTTTTGTCATGAACAAGCCAAACAATTTCCTGCCAGCAGCTTGGGCCTTGGAATGCTTAGAGCTCTCTTTGGAAAAAGAGAAGATGACCTACAGACACAAATCAGAAGAAAGTGTGAATGGTGCCTTGACAAAAACAAATGAACAGAATTGTGGGAAGTGGTTTAGTTTTCAAGTATTGTGAAGTCAGCTAAACTGTGAATAAGATGAACACTAAAGCCTCTCTTTGCTAGTCCTAAGCCTTTGATGACATTATGGTGTCTGTTACAATGTTATGAGAAGAGATTTGATTGCTATTTCTTCTTAAGCAAGAATTCAAAAGTAGTTTAAAAAATGGCTCCAATGAAAAATAATGAATAATATTTACTATAGAGGAGGACTGACAGGTAGCCAGTTACAAGGCTGTTCTACAGAATCATGCTCAAAATCTTGAACAGTGGATATGAGTTGCATTTCAGTAGTTAGTTCCAACTTACTGCCTCTGCCATGAAAATAGGTCATAATAAGCGACACAAAAATAGCTTATGTGCTTAGCAGCATAGATCAGCATAAATTGCCATCCTTTGGCTCTGCCCAGCCCAAGCTTTCTGCTAAATACAGACCCTGAGAAAAGGTGATCATTTAGTGCTTAAATCATCAGGGAGCTGGGAGTGAAGACCCTTTTCACCCTCTAGGACTGTGACCCTTCATCTTCAGCAGTTACCCAGCATGTAGTCCCAGGTTTCCATTGCCCATGTCAGAAACCTCAGGTATCTTTGGAGGGACTGAGACCTTGTGTCTTGAGTTCCCTTGTCTGTGCACCAGGCAGGGGAACAGCTTTGGACTAGGTGGGCTAGGTGATCCTTTTGTCCACCAAGGTTGAGCTTCCCCAGACAGTGATAGCTGACAGGACTGTGGTACGTTACGCAGAAATGAAGGGTGAATCATCTCACCCTCTTATTTCGGTTAGGCACAGCGATCAGTTGGTGGAGCTTTACTTACTGGCAAACTATTAAGTGGGATTTTGAGCTCTGAAGTCAGGTGTGTCACAAGTAGGAAAACTGAGGTGATTTCTCAGAGCTATTTTAAAAAATTATTTCCTCTGCTCTGGAGCCCATCAGACATGAGGCCACCTTTCCCAATTTTCTGAAGTTACAGAGAGATTGGACAGGACGCAGAATGGTGATGTACCATTCCATCAGAGAGGCAGATTTCATTCAAGGCTGTCTCAGCCAACAGTGTAGTCACCCCACAGCTGCTGCTTAGCATTCTGTCATTCCTTCACAGACAGGGTATAGCTTCTGGGATTGGTAAAGCATGTCCACTAAACCCTAGTAAGACACATTCAGTAAAGAAGAAGCACTCATTGTCTTGCAGTTCTTAAATGGGACTGATTTTCCTTTGGTATGTGACAAAATATTTACATGTTTTAAAACCTTTTTACTTACATTTCTTGTACAGGTGAGACACTACAATCAGTTCCATAGAGTGATACTCAGCAGTAATCTCTGTGCTGTTCTGTGGAAAGCTTTTCTGTCCCTAGTCACCATAAGTTTTATCAAGTGCTTGATGAGAGACATGTGGGTGTTTTGTTGGTTTGTTTTGCCTTCACTTAATGATCTTTTTTGGTAAGGGGATGTTAATTTGGTGCTGTCTTCCCTCCTACTACAGCTCTTTGACTCTGTGGTCACCAGCTCTTCTCACCTTTTGTGAAAACAGTGTTTTGGTAGCTGTGACTCTTCAAGAAGCGTGAAAGAAGATTCAGTGTGTCTGCAGCAGTACAACATGCAATGCTTTCCCTCTTTTCCTTTTAAGTTTCTCCTCAGACTTGACCCCAGATTGCTGCATCACTTGTCAGAAAATCAGCCTACTGGTGTTTCATCTAAACCCTCAGATTTCTAGGGCTGGGGCATCTCTGTGCCTCCTGGATGTCAAATGCTTTTTTATTATTTATAAAGGTCATTCAGGGGAGTTTCTTGCTTTTTCAGTGCACCAACTGTCCCTGCACAGGCTGTCATAGTGAACAGTGGAGCGTGAGACGAGGGAGCAAGGTGTAAACACCAGGCCTGAGCCCCACTGTTCACAGTAGAATCGATAAGGAATGTTTCCCCTCCAGAAGTAAAAAGGGGAGTTTTCTTTACACCTTGTCAAGCAGTGCTTTGACCACAGACCTGAGGCAGCGTTTGCCGTAGTTGCTGTGCGGTCTGATCTCTCTTACCTTGAGCACCGTTTTGCTTCCTCAAGTCATTTCTGGGGGCTGTGGTTAAGAGACGTGAGCGTTTGCAGTAATCCCAGGGAATGTTCATACAAACATTCACTCAAAGGAAAAGCAGGAGTACTTGCTTATAACTGGAGATTGGGATGTGTTAGCTATATGCATACCTCCACCTTGTCGTTTACTTCTGAACCCCTTCTTTTGTCGGAACTGATGGACAAATGGGAAACACAGGGTGTGCTTTACTCCTGCGCTACGTTCAGCCAGCAAGGGAATTGGACACTCAGGAGTCCTCCTTACTCATATTCTTAAGATAAAAGTCTTTGCATTTGAATGTTGAAGTTACTAATTTACAGGCTATGAATGATTTATCCCATCTCAAAAAGAAAAAAATCTTGGGTCAAATATCCACCAGCAAACTCAATTAAAAGTAATTGCTGTTTAATAGTGATTGTGAAGGGAGATTAATGAGATTAAAGGGGACAGGATCAGAAAATGAGACCTAGTGTATTTAGACTCTTGAGGGAACTATGAAGATCTTAATCCATGGGGCAGAAGGGACAGAATAATGTTCAATTAGAAATACTCTTAAGTGACACTTGATCAGTGTAAAGGGAGCGTGAGGTACCCGTGCTCTGAACCGAGGGCTCCACCTGTGTCCAGCTGATGGAAAAGGCCGTGCTAGTTCAAAATGGAAACATGGCTTCCCCAGCTGTATTCCCCACCGTGCTGCCAGAGCCTTGTGAAGGAGACAAACGCGTGTGGCTGTGCTTCACCTGCTGAAGGTGCAGTTTTATAGCAGGGCTGAGCCGGGTAAAGCGTAGGCTGCTGCTTACGGGGCAAGTGCTTGGCCCCAGCGTGTACTTTCCTATCTACCACTTGCAGTGGAAGTCATCTGACTTCCTACAGGCAGTGGTTATAAGGAGATAAAATGATGTTTAAAGAGAAAACATATATATACATAGATATATGTCTATATATACATAGATATTTTTGCAGAGATCATCTCCCCCACTGGCTTAAGTTTCTAAACCTGGTCACTTCTGAGCGGATGAAGGTCAGTACCAGAGCAAGGGAGGTGATGGGAACATGTAGCTGGAAGGCAAAACAGGGACTTTCTCCATGACTGTGTGTACCACAAGATTCACAGTTGATTGCTTCAGCCGGAGTTTGAGTGCCTGAACATAACGCATGTGTAGGGTCAGGAAACTCTGCCGGGGGAGGAGGGACAGGTGGGGCAGAAGAGCATAACCACTGAACTGGGCTTCTCCATGGATTGTTGCACCAAGCCTTGGCTTTACTAACTGTAAGGAGAGACCAAAAATGTCATTACCGGCCTAAAGCTGTGCCCCAAACAAAGCTGTGCCACCCGAGATGTCAGACTAAAATAACAAATGGAGAATCAGCTGTTTCTTAACGGGTGTCAGGACTTGCTGAGGATTTTGAGGGCGTGTTTGAAACTGGGAAATGCTCCATTTTCACAAGAATTTGGATCTTCCCTCTGTACTGCAGCTGGGATGTGAATACCTGCTGTCACACATGCGTGCACACACGATGCACCGTTGGGTAACGGTACTGAAAAGGAAAGGAGCAGTGGGAGGTAATTTGGACACAAAACAACACAGTGGCTGAATGTACCTGGAAGCAAGGCTGTACACCTTTGAAAAGGCTTCCCTGAGACCAGCTGCCCCTTTCAAACTCAGAAAGTACTTCAGTGGCGTTGGTAATTGCAGGCTGTCGCCACTTTCACGCTTACCTTTGCAAATGGCCTTTATTAAGTGGAAAGCACCGAGCGTGTCATTATTTGATATCCATGAACTAAATGTAATTATTCAGATTGGAAATGTGTTTTTATTTAAGGGGAGGGAAGCTGGTCTGCCTTACAGCAGGATTAATCTCTGCAGTCAGTGTTCTGTAAGCGGCTTATGGAAGTAAACATTACCTGTGTCTTTGCCAACTTGGCTAAATGTTGCAGCTGTCGTAACCCTGTTTAAAGATAAATGAGCTGTAATTGGATTTCTGTGCTGGATAAATTTAAACAAGGGCTATTGGAAGAAGCAGTAATTCAGTAATTGTTACGAAGAAACTGCACAATAGGCATATTATTATGAGACGTCGCATCTCTCAGAGCAAGTTGGCATTTGTCTATCAGAATCAAGATGGCAGATTAGAGAGAAACATGCTTTGATGTGGCAATTCCCATTATTCTTATTATGTGTGAGGAAATAGAAATGATAATCAAGTGTGTGTGTGTGGCGGGGAAGGTGGTGCTACCAGCAGTTACTTTGTACCAACATTGTGTGAACTTTTAAAAAGTAAATTGAAAGAAGAGGAAAGATAAATTTATTGCTATCTTTTCTATTCCCACAGCACTTTTTAAAATAAGACCAGACACTATTTTTGTCTACAACAATATACTTTTAAAACCCAAAATAATTTAAAATTTCAATTCAAAATCATTTCTTCATATAGCCAGTTTCTCTAGGAGGGAGGCAGATATTGAGAGTGGAAAACTTGTCCATTTCAATAGAATTTTAACCCATCTATTGGTAATCTTTGCTTCAAGCCTGCTGCAAAATATTGAAAAGTTAAAACTGAAGTGAAATGGAGAGAGCAAAGTATGACGTTACCTACAGTATTTTGTTTCCTTGATGTTGTTACCAAAGGCCATCAAGTGTTTTTTGGGAAACATGGATGAGTACTCAAATAGTAAAATCTAAGTTTTCAAATTTAGGGATATATTTATTTCACCATTTTGTTTTAAACAAATAAAATATAAGGTTGAGGGGCTTTCAGCTTCTGAGGTATTAGTATTTAAGCTTTAATGTAAAATGTTTAGCCATTTTTCCCAAGTTCAGAAAAATGTTTAGCCATTTTTCCCAAGTTCATGTAGCATTAATTGGTTATTATATTTTTGAGTGTTTGTTGCTATCCTAAACACCCTAAAAAGTGGGGGTGTTTTGAAATCTGTATTTTAATTCCTTGATTTCTTACAACTACTGATTGATTCCAGTTTGGCTCAGAGGGAGCACTGCTTGATTCTCCCTCACTGATTTTAGGAAGCTCAGTGTTACATTCTCCATGACTAGTAATTTGCTTGCTTTTCTTTTTTTTTTCCCCTTTATCATTCTCCACAAAGCCTTATCAGTACTTTGTCCACTTTCATTCTGCTAATAACAGAAGTTCGTTAAGTTTAACTTAGTCACTTTGATCTTTTGGATTCAAAGGAATAATTTTTGGAGAAAAAGCATTATGACTCATCTCAACTGCTGTTCGCTGTTGGAAAACTGATAAAAATTTAAGTGTTTTACACCAAAGAGAGGTACGGTTCGTTTCAGACCCCAGTAAGAAAGGCACAGACACTTGCAAGGCGGGTAACTAATCATTGATAGCCCAGAAAAACTGATAGCAAATTATGAAATCTTATGTCCGTTCTGATGCTGGGAACCCCAAGATGTTACAGCATCAGCTGGACCACTGGTCAGGGACAGCATGTGGCAGATATCCCACATGCTGGTGAGGTTCACCAGCTCTGAAATGACTAGTGTTCCTTCAGGGTCTTGCTGACTAAGTACAGCTCCATCAGTCACTGACATGGTTCAGGTCTGGAGTACATGCTTAGCTAAGACTTCCTTGGACAATATACTCTATTCTTATCTCATTAGTAAAGCTACAGAGCCAGAACAGCTGTTAGGCATGTGTTTCACATGGATGGGACATTACACCATATGTATAGTTATGATGAAATAAACATTGACATGAAATATACATGTACGTTAACTAATTTTGTATTGACTGTTCATACACTGATTAATTATACTATTGATTAGTTATTCCTTGATTAAGTTACACAGCATCCATGATAGAGACACACACCTGGATTAGTGGTTATGTGGATCACTAACTCTTTGTAGATGTGGTGGTTTGACCCTGGCTGGAGGCCAGACACCCAGGAAAGCCGCTCTGTCACTCCCCTTTTCACTTGGACAGGGGAGAAAATATATATTGAGAGGCTTACGGGTTGGAATACGTTCTCTTTAGCTTGGAGAAGAGGAGACTGAGGGGTGATCTCATTGGAGTTCCTAATCTGTAAAGGGCAAGCGTTGGGAGGACAGAGCCAGGCCTCTCTCTGTGATGCCCAGTGATAGGATGAGGGGCAGTGGGTGGAAGCTGGAGCATGGGAGGTTCTATGTAAACATAAGGAAAAAACTTTTTCACTGTGAGGGTGATGGAGCACTGGAACAGGCTGCCCAGAGAGGTTGTGGAATCTCCTTCTCTGTAGACATTCAGAACCCGCCTGGATGCATTCCTATGTGACCTACTCTAGGTGAGCCTGCTGTGGCAGGGAGGTTGGACTAGATGATCTCCAGAGGTCCCTTCCAACCCCTAATGTTCTCTGTGTGTGTGTGTGTGTGAGATCAGAAACAGTGTGGCTGGCAGGCCCAGGGAGGTGATTGTGCCCCTGTACTCGGCACTGGTGAGGCTGCACCTCAAGTGCTGTGTCCAGTTCTGGGCTCCTCACCACAAGAAGGACATGGAGGTCCTGGAGCGAGTCCAGAGAAGGGCAACCAGGCTGGTGAAGGGGCTGGAGGGCAAATCCTATGAGGAGCGGCTGAGGGAGCTGGGGCTGTTTAGCTTAGAGGAGGCTGAGGGGAGACCTTATCACCACCTACAACTATCTGAAGGGAGGCTGTAGAGAGATAGGTGATGGGAGACAGGACAAGGGGAAATGGCACAAAGCTGCACCAGGGCAGGGTCAGATGAGATGTTAGGAAAAAATTCTTCCCTGAAAGAGTTGTCAGGGCCTGGAACAGGCTGCCCAGGGAGGGGGTTGAGTCACCATCCCTGGATGTGTTTAACAGACGGGTAGATGAGGTACTTAGGGATATGGTTTAGCTTAGGATGGGAACGGTTGGTCTTGATGATCTTAAAGGTCTTTTATAACCTTGTTATTCTGTGATTCTGTGATAAGGGCCGGGAGAGATCATTCATCAGTTAATGTCATGGGCAAAACAGACTCAACACGGTAAAAAAATGCATCTAATTTATTACCCCCCAACCCCTCCCCCTCAAGAACATACCCAGTGAAAAGAGAGTAGGATCATAGAATCATAGAATGGTATGAGTTGGAAGGGACCCCAAGGATCATAGAGCTCCAACCCCCCTGCCACAGGCAGGGCCACCAACCTCAGGCCTGGATCTACACTAGGTTGCCCAGGGTCCCATCCAACCTGGCCTTGAACACTTCCAGGGACAGGGCCATCCACTACCTCTCTGGGCAGCCTGTTCCAGCACCTCACCACTCTTTCTGTAAAAAAACTTCCCCCTAATATCTAATCTAAACCTTCCTTTCTTTAGTTTTAATCCATTCCCCCTTGTCCTGTCATTGCCTACCCTTTTAAAAAGTTGAATCCCCTCCTGCTTATAAGCTCCCTTCAGGTACTGGAAGGCTACAATGAGGTTCCCCCGCAGCCTTCTCTTCTCCAGACTGAACAAGCCCAGCTCCCTCAGCCTCTCTTCGTAGGGCAGGTGCTCCAGCCCTCTAATCATCTTCGTGGCCCTCCTCTGAACCCTCTCCAACAGTTCCACATCCTTCTTGTATTGGGGGCCCCAGATCTGGACACAGTACTCCAGATGGGGCCTCACGAGGGCAGAGTAGAGAGGGACAATCACCTCCCTGTCCCTGCTGGCCACCCCTCTTCTAATGGAGCCCAGGACACCATTGGCCTTGCAAGCTGCAAGATCACACTGCTGGCTCATGTTAAGTTTCACATCCACCAGAATCCCCAAGTCCTTCTCAGCAGGGCTACTCTCCAGGAGCTCTTCTCCCAGTCTGTATCTATGTCTGGGATTCTTCAGGCCCAAGTGCAACACCTGACACTTGGCAGTGTTGAACCTCATTAGGTTCACCCGGGCCCATCTCTCCAGCCTGCCAAGATCCCTCTGGATGGCTTCCTTTCCTTCTAGGGTGTCGACCACACCACTCAGCTTGGTGTCATCCACAAACTTGCTGAGGGTGCACTCAATTCCATCATCGGTGTCACTGATAAAGATGTTAAAGAGAACTGGTCCCAAGACAGACCCCTGGGGGACACCGCTTGTCACCGGCCTCCACCTGGACATAGACCCATTGACCACCACCCTTTGGCTACGGTCTGTTAAGCAGTTTCTTATCCACTGGATGGTCCACCCATCAAATCCACATCTTTCCAATTTAGAGATAAGGATGTGATGGGGGACTGTGTCAAAGGCCTTGCACAAGTCCAGGTAGATGACATCGGTTGCCTTCCCTTTATCTACCGATGCTGTCACTCCATCATAGGAGGTCACCAGATTGGTAAGGCACGACCTTCCCTTGGTGAAGCTGTGCTGGCTGTCCTGGATCACATGCTCTTCCCTCATGTGCTCCAACATGTCATCCAGGAGGATCTGTTCCATGATCTTCCCAGGCACAGAGGTGAGGCTCACCGGCCTGTAATTCCCTGGGTCTGCCTTGCTCCCTTTCTTATAAATGGGAGTGATGTGACCTTTTTTCCAGTCCCCAGGGACCTCTCCTGACAGCCACAACTTTTCAAATATGATGGAGAGCGGCTCAGCAACCACATCAGCCAGCTCCTTCAGGACCCTGGGATGCATGTCATCCGGCCCCATAGACTTGTAGACATTCAGTCTCATGAGGCGGTCACAGACTTGCTCTGCTCTTACAGTGGGGGGGGATTTGTTCCCCCAGTTCCCACCTGGAGTTCTAGGGCTGCAAGGTTCTGGGATTTGAGAATTATGAGAATCCTGACTGCCAGAGAAGACCGAGGCAAAGAACTCATTCAGTACCTCAGCCTTCTCCTCATCAGTTGCAGCCAATTCTCCTTTCTCATTTACCAAGGGGAGTACGTTCTCTTTGGCCTGTCTCTTCTGGCCAATGTACCTGTAAAATCCCTTCTTGTTGTTTTTAACATCCCTCGCCAAGTTCAGTTCCATCTGCGCCTTGGCTTTCCTGATCCCGTCTCTGCAAGTCCGAACAGCATTCCTGTATTCATTCCAGGCTACACACCCTTGCTTCCAGAGCTTGTATTTGCCTTTCTTTTCCCTCAGTTTGACCAGCAGGTCCTTGCTTAGCCATGCTGACCTCCTGCCCCTCCTGCCCACTTTCTTATTCAGAGGGACAGAGAGCCCTTGAGCTCTCAGAAAGGCATCCTTAAAGAGTAGCAAGCTGTCCTCCACATTTCTGTCTCCAAGGACCACCTCCCAAGAGATCTTGGCCAACAAGTCCTTAAACAGCCTAAAGTTTGCTCTCCTAAAGTTCAGTGTCCTGATCCCACTCTAAAAACGATAAGGATAATGAGAAATAAAACCAAATCTTAAACCACCTCCCACCACCCCTCCCTTTTTACAAGGCTAGCTTTCTTCATGATTTATCTCCCTTTTTTCCTGCTATGTGTCATGGGGAAGATGGGGAATGGGGGTTTCAGTCAGTTCCTCAGGAGTTGTTTTCCTTCTTGCGGGGTGCGGTGGTTTGACCCTGGCCCACCAAAGTCACTCTGTCACTCCCCATTTCAGTTGGACAGGGGAGAAAATACGTAGTGAGAGGCTTAGGAGTCGAGATAAGGACAGGGAGAGATCATTCCACAATCAGCGTCACGGGCAAAACAGCCTCAGCACAGAATAAAGGAAAGAAAACTCTCTAATTCATTACCCTGCACTGCACACCCAGTGACACCAGAGTCAGGTAATGAGAAGTGTGACCAGATCTTAAAGCACCTCCCCCACCCCTCCCTTCTTAGCAGACTTCACTTCAGTCATGATTTCTCTCCCATCTTCCCCACATTGTGGCACGGGGAGGGGCAGGGACTGGGTGTTTCAGTCAGTTCCTCACAAACTGTTTTCCTTCTTAGTTGGGGGGGTGTCATTCCTCAGACCCTTCCCCTGCTGCAGTGTGGGGTCCCACCAATGGGAGACAGTCCTCCAGGAACTTCTCCATATGTGAGTCCTTTCCTCCCGGACTTCAGCTCTTCACCAGTTTCTGTGGGGTGCAGTCATCAATCCCAGAATGTCTCTCGGTCTCTCAAGCCCAGACTGCTCCAGCCTGGTTCCCAGTGGAGTCACAAGTCCACAACAAACCTGCTCCAGCATGGGCCTCTCCCTCCATGGGATGCAGGTCCTGCCAGGATCTTGCTGCAATGCAGGTCACAGTGTCATCCATATGTCTCCACCTGCTCCAGTGTGGGGTCTCTGTTTGGCTGCAGGTGGGATCTCTGCTCCACATCATCTTCCATGGGCTGCAGGGGGACAACCTGCTCCACTATCATCTTCTTCATGTGCTTCAGGGGAGTCTTCCTCTCCAGCACCTGGGGCGCCTCCCCACCCCCCCCACCCCCCCCTTCTTCCCTGACCTTGGTGCCTGCACAGTTTCTTACACCTTCTCACTCCCTTCTCTGGGGGCAAAAAGCAGCTGCTGGTGTTTTTTTCTCCTAAACATGATTCCCAGAGGCGCTGTGACCATCGCTGATGGGCTCGGCCCTGGTCAGCAGCAGGTCTGGCCTTGAGCCGGCTGCTGTTTGCTCTGTCGGGCCTAAGAAAAATTTCTAGTTGCTTCTCGCAGAAGCCACCCCAGCTCCGTGCCACACCCTGCGCTTCCCCACCCCCACCTCGATCCTTTCCATGCAAAACCACAACAGTAGAATAGTCACCCACCGCTGGCTACTACAGGAAAAACCCCAAACCATTATTGGTAAGGTTATTTCTGCAGTTACAGTTTGAGTCAAAGTATTGCTGGTTTTTTGATTTCTTATGGATCAAAGAAGTATTGCCCTTCTAAGCAAAGGTCACTTAATTAAAGTAGAAGTCCTTTGTCATTCTGAGGTGCTTTGCAGTTCTTGGTGCATGTCGTTGGTACATTCTTCCCCTCCGCTTGGCCGCTGCTGTTGTCGTCCTGTGAGTGGAAGAGTCCCGTCAGGAGCAGTTGGGTTATATTGTCAGATTAGATGGAGTGTAAATCATATCTCTTATTTGATTAGACCTTTTTTGAGATGCTGAGAAAGCAGGATAAAACTGAAAAGAGAATGTTCTGCCAACATGTCTGTGGCAAGTGAGAGGTGCACTTGTTTCCTGTTTTTGTTTGTGACTAGAAAGTGGTACCTTGTGAAAGAGCATTAGAATCAGATTTCTGAGAAGTCCTTTCTGAATTTGAGCTCCATCCTGATGGTTTGGTTTGGTTTGGTTTTTTTAACGTCCTGAAAACCTTATCTAGGCCATAAGAGGAAACTTCCATCTCTTGTTAAAATATGATCCTAACTCTTCATTGATACCTGTTCTAAAAATCTTTTTCATGGACATTCTTTATTGCAGTTTGGCTCATTGATAATTTAATTTCAGCAGGAATTCACCAGTTGCAGCACAAGAAGCACTGCAAAGGGTTATGGGATAGCAGTGGTGCTTGGCTGCATGAACAGAGATGCTGAGCTGTACTGTAAGTGCTTCCACAGCACCAGCAACCTGGTGGAAGGCATTTCCAAATTCAGCTTCTATATGCAGTGGAAGATTGGAGATATATGAACACCTTTTATAGAGGCAATAGAATTGGTCCAGACAACAGGAGGCATTTCCTCAACCCTAAGCTCTCCATCTATGGTGGTCCTCAGCTAGTAGCTCTCAGCTATGAGCTTGGCCTCTGTAAGTTTGCATAGCTTTCCCTATGCTCTTTGGTGTGCAGGGACTCCTCGTGGCCAAGGGCATGGGATAGTTGGAACAACACAGCAGAAGAGTCAGGAGGGGTAAAGAGGTGACCTGGCTGTGCCCATAACTGGAAGCTGTGTTCGTTTTGGAGTCATCCCTGGTGTTTGCGGTCACTAGTTCTGCTTGACAGTTGTGGTATCTGAGCATGCCAGTTTTAGAGCTTCTGCTCTAGCTTGTGGGTTAAGTGGAGTTAAAGATGAAAGATCCTTCATTTAATGAAATTAATCTGTTGTGCCAGTAAGTTTGGATGGCTTGATAATTTTAAAATTATTTTTATTATTTATTATTTCTTTCCTCCTCCCAACAGAACTGGGGTACTTTCTTCCAGGTCACATTTTTAATAGTAATATACAATGTATTACCTTCTTGCAAGCCTCTTTCTAGATGTCCTGTCTCATCATTTCTGTCAATTTTCTCTAGACCAAAGGCACTAGAAGAATGTGTGTGATGTTAAGTGTTGGGGATATGAACGTGAAGCTTTGGCCTCTATCCCTCGATTAGTGTACATAACATTATCATGTGTCTACCCTAGTAGCTAGCCCTGACGAGGTTAAAATAGTGAAAGAGTAGGATGCTGAGAGTGTTTAGCTGTTACCAATAACTGGTATTGTGAATACACTGTATTTATTTTTTTTAAAGATAAAAATAAGTGCCCCAGAGTTGCCTTTCTAGATAAACTTGTCAGGAGCCTTCCATTGTCTGTTTGTCAAAAATGCCTTGCACATGCAGCTGGCAGGGGTGCTTCATCTCTTCCTGTCCAACAGAGGACAACGATCTGTCATTGCTACTTCTAGATAGAATTACTGTAACTTCCCGTTCTTAGAAGTTGTGATATTAAGGTTTCATCAAGTTCTTAGCTCCTTAGTACCAGAAGCTGCTGATAAAACATTATCTAGCTGCTTTGTAGGCTAGTAAATTGAGAATAACCCCTTTTCAGCATCTCTGTATTTAAAGTAGGCTGCTGCAGAGTGCCTTCTGCTAACTAACCACAACTTCCCTCGAAAGTTACATGCCACAGGAAGGATGAAACTGCTACATCAAGCGTATTGGAGGGAGGAACATAACTCTCCTTGTGCATGGGATAAGACAAAGTATATTTTTCTGGAGGGGATAGGATTACCACAAATGTTGCTGCCCTCAGAACAGGTGCAAAACTTGTTTTTTTAGTTCAACCCTTTGCATAACGTCTGTCACAACTGAGGAAAAGAAAAGAGGAAGAGGAGAAACTCACATTTTTCCACTGAGAAAAAATAAGTGCAGCTTTTTGGAAAGATATCTAGTCCGTGTCTTGACCTTTATTTATTTTAGGAGGATGCTAATGACAGCATTTTGATAAGGCTTAAATAGAGAACAGCACGAGAAGATCTAAAAGTTAGATTATTTGTTAGATGCTCTGCAAAGCCATTGAGTTTTCATGTTGCTTTTTTGTCTAACTTAACCAAAGTTTTAACCAGATTTGTTGGTCGTGGAAGTATGCAGATTGAAAGGAGCCTCTGGAGATGTTTCACCCAACCCTAGTAGTGCCAATTGAATCAGGGCTGTGTCCAGTCCAGAGTTGAGTCTCTCTAAGGGTAGAGATTTCACATCCTTTCTGTTCAACCTTTCCCAATGTCTGACTAACCTCATGATGAAAAAATGCTTCCTAGTGTTTAATTGTTCCTTGTTGTAACTTGTACCTGTTATACAGTGTGTTGCCATCCTTTCAATACCCCTCCCCATTAGGCAAAGGCAGCAATAACATTTTCGGTCAGTCTTCCCTCTCCAGGCTGAACCATCTCAGCTCTCTCAGTCTCTCCTCCTGCAGTATGTGCTGCAGCCCCTTCATTGTTTTTGGTGGCACCCTGCTGGAACAAGTCCAGCAGGTCAGTATCTTTCTTATACTGGGAATCCCCAAACTGGGTACAGGACTCCAGGTATAATCTCACAAGTATTGAATGGAGGGGAAAGATCACTTCCCTTGACATTTTTTCCAACATCGTTCCATACCTATTTGGCCAAGAGGTCACACTACTGACTCCTCTTGAACTTGCTGTCCACCAGGAGCCCAGACCTTTTTTTTTTCCTGTCAAGCTGCTTTATAACAAGGCAATGCCCAGCCTGCACTGCTGTGTGGGCTTATTCCATCTCAGATGCAGGATTTTGCATTGGACTTTACTGAACTTTATGATGTTTCTGAGAGAGCATTTTTCTGGCCCACTGAAGTCCTGTACTTCTTTACTTAAAGAGTCTGGGCAAGGTTATCCAAATTTTCAAGTCATGGGACAAGATCCAATTTTGAGACTCAACTGTATGCTATTGTGGTAGGGAAAGTAAATCAGGACACAGCTGATCTCCCATGGATAGCAATTCCCTGTTTTCTTCTGCTACCCAGCTTGGGCACAGTTGGATTTGCATTCTTTCTTTGCACTTAAACCTTCTTTCCTTTGTTGATCTACATCTTGGATGAAGTGGTGAACAGCTTTCACCTGACTGTTCATAGGAGAAGAGACTAGATGATTTGATGTAGGTCTGCAAAATGACAAATAATGATCTCGGCATGGCTGGCCTCCAGTGTCTGATCCCCCAGTCTGTATGTGTGGCCAGGGTTGTCCCTTCCCAGGTGCAGGATCTGGCACTTGCCCTTGTTAAACTTCATGCTCTTGGTGATTGCCCAACTCTCTAATCTGTGCAGGTCTCTCTGTAAGGCTTCTCCACACTCAATGGAGTCAACAGCTCCTCCCAATTTGGTTTCATCTGCAGATTTACTTAAGACACCTTCTAGTCCTGAGTCCAGGTAGTTTATGAGAATGTTAAAAAGAATTGGACCTAAAATGGAGCCCTGGGGAACCCCACTAGTGACCAGCTGCCAGCAAGATGTAACCCCATCTACTGTAACCCTCTGGGCCTGACCCTTCAGCCAGTTGCCCACCTAACACATTATGGCTTTGTCTGGTTGTATGCTGGACATTTTGTCCAGCACAATACTGGGAGACACAGTATCAAAAGCCTTACTGAAATCCAAAAAAATAACATCAGCTGGCTTCCCTTGGTCAACCAGCTGTGTGACCTTGCAGTAAAAGGAAATCAGATTGGATAGACAGGACCTTCCTCTTCTAAAGCTGTGTTGGATGTGAACAATGACTGTGTTGTCCTTTAGGTGTTTTTCAATAACTCCCTGTATGATTTTCTCCATAATTTTACCAGGCACTGAGTGAGACTGACAGGCCTGCAGTTACCAGGATCTTCTTTCTTACCCTTCTTGAAAACTGGGACAAGGTTTGCCAGCTTCCAGTCAACCAGGACCTCTCCAGATTCCCAGGATCATTGAAAAATAATTGAGAGAGGTCTTGCAATCACATCAGTCAGCTCCCTGAGTGCCTTGGGATGAATCCCATCGGGGCCCATGGACATGGATATATGGATCCAGGTGAGGCAGCAAATCATCCACAAGTTCAGGGTTTACTAGGAGTTTATCATTACCACAGTCATGGTCCTCCAGTTTGAGGCGTGTGTGGTCCCAGAACTCAGTGACTGTGTTGAAGAGAGGCATTGAATGTCTCTGCTTTGTCTGTGTTCCTGTCAGTAAGATGACCATTCTCATCGAATTACGGACTGATGTTCTCTCTGGTCCTCTCTTGCTGTTAATGTGTTTGAAAAACCCCTTTTTATTGTCTCCCACAGTATTGGCCAGCCTCATCTCTAACTGAGCGTTGGCCACATGAATTTTCTCCCTACAGAGGTGAACAGCATCCCTGTAATCCTCACACATTGCCTGACCTTGCTTCCATTGGCATTGTACACTTTCCACCTAAGCTCTAGAAGAAAGTCCCTGTTCAGCCAAGCCAACTTTCTGCCCCACCTGCTTGATGGCCAGTGTTTTAGAATTGCCTATTCCTGTACTTTTAGAAGGTGGTACTTAAAAAGTGGTGAGCATTGATGGACCCTGATGCCTTCAAAAGCAGTTTCCCAGTGGACCTTACCAGCTAGTTCCCTGAGCAGCCCAAAATTTGCTCTTCCCACATCTAGTGCTGATGTTTTCCTCCTCTCATCAAAGATTTTAAATTCCATTACTTCATGGTCACTATGGCCAAGATGGGCACCTACCTCCACTTACCCCATGAGACCTTCTCTGTTTATGAGCAAGAGATCTAGGAGGGCACCTTTTCTCGTCGACTCCCTTAATACTTGAACAAGGAGTTATCCAGTTGCTTTAAGGAATCTCCTGGACCTGTTGGTATTATCTGTGTGGTGTTCCCAGTTAATACCTGGCAAGTTGAAGTCCCCCATAAGGACAAGAGCCAGACGATCTGGAGGTATCTCATAGTTCCTTGAAGAATAGACACTTGTCATTCTGTCTGAGTGGTCTGTAGTAGACAGACTCCCACTACAACATCCCCTTTATTTGTTTGTCCCTTAATCCTTACCCAGAGACTCTCAACAGTGTTATCTTCCATGGGTAGTTAGACTGTGGAACTTCTTGCTGCAAGATGCTGCAGGCACAGACATGTTATTCGAGTTCAAAAAGGGATCAGACAGACGGATGGAAGAAAAATTGATGGAGGATTGTCATGTGCAAAGATGAGACATCTGCCTCAGGAAGTCCCAAGTTAGATGCTGCAGGAAGCTAAGAGAGTATTCAGAGAGGAAAAAGAAAATTGAGGAAATAATGTCTGAAACACGCTGTCTGCACAAAGAGCAATTCCCCTGTTTTCCTTCAGGAAAGGCTTGCAGCTTGGCTGAGTTGATTTCATATCACAGCTTTACTCTGCTGGCTGCAGCTCAGCTGAGACTGTGTTAGGAAATATTTCACTGGGATGAATTTGGCATTTTTCTCGTGGTTCTTGGTGCCTGATGACCTCGTCTGAATTGAGCCCCCACAGTGGGATATTGCTAAGATACAAACCTGACTTTGTCTTGAGTTCTTCCCCTGCTCTGTACCGCAGATGTGGAGATAGAAGAGAGAGAATAACGTCACTGCTTTTCGGTTCCTCCAGAAACCAGGCATTTACAGCAAAGCTTCTCTTCTCCTTCTCTTTAGCTGCACCCTACTTTTCTTATGTTGGAGGCTGTCTCATCATTTGCTTGGAGTCTTTTCATTCTTTGCTTAGCTTTTGAGTTTCAGATCAGTGTTAGTCTTTAATACAACATCTGTTTAAAAAACCCAAACCACAGATTCTTTTTTTTTTTTCCTTGTCTTTATATTAATGAGGTTTCTGGTTTAAGAGAAGTCATTAACCACCTTCATGAATTGTGTTATTTGTGGTAGCATGTTCACCACTCCTTTTTGCTAGGAGATGACCATGTTGCTGACAGGTCATAGCTTCTGCATAGACTTCAGGCCCACAGCCAAGAGAGTCAGGCAGCAATGCCATGGGGAATGCTTGTTGTCTCCTGCTGGGACAGAAAGGCACAGGAGATTATGTTCTTGATCCCCACACTTTCAGGTAGGCTTCAGTATCTTCCAGTCCAGGGTGGCTGAGGGAACCTGTCTGAACACTTGCAGTACTAATCCTTGGTTTTGTATTCTCAGCAAAACAAACGGTGAAGGCCCTAAATGCTCTTTTGTTGAAAATGTGTGTGTGTCTTGGGATTTTTTACATGATGCATCTTCACTTGGTCATGTGTTTAACATCAGTTGTCTGTACAGCTTTGTTTTCTGGACTTCGACAGAGGCACTCCAAATGTACCCTTTGATTCTCATCATCGTTTTTATTTTTGTGTGCTTTCTCACATTTCCTGCAAGATGAGATTCTAAGATTTGAGAGAGATGTCAGCTGTGGACATGTAGTCTAGTTGGAGTTCTCTTAGCAACTGCCCTACTCCTACACTCTAAAGTGTAGCATTAAAAGATTTTCTAGCATTTTATCATGAACATGACATCCTGAGTGGATGTCACTTTCCAAATAGAGACCAAATTTCTCCAAAGAACTTCAGTCAGATCCTCGTAATAAGATAGCTATTTGAACCTGCTGCTTCTTCTCAGCTGCTTTGTGTATATAGAAGCACAGAAATAATTTAGGTAGAACCATTGAGGTTGTAAAAGACCTTTAAGATCATCAAGTCCAACCGTTAACCCAACACTGCCAAGTCCAACACTAATCTATATCCCTAAGCACCACAGCTAGACATCTTTTAAATACCTCCAGGTGACTCTACCACTTCCCTGGGCATATTGTTCCAATATTTGACAACCTTTTCAGTGAAGATAGTTTTCCTAATATCCAATCTAAACTTTTCCCTGGCACAACTTGAGGCTGTTTCCTCTTGTTCTAAGGCTTGTTACTTGGGAGAGGAGACCAGCACCCACCTATTTGTAGAAGGTGTGTAAGCTCCTGATCTTAATGACCATTTCCCAGCCTTTCACATAGAAGTGGGCATTTTCCAGAATGCTTTTGCCAAAGCAAAAGGTCACTTTCTTTTGCAAAGCTCATACTGCTTCAACTATATGTTGCATAGTGTGGCATGTTCGTGTGTTTTAAGACTTACACATCTTATATACTCAGTGTTGGAGAGGAAAATAGATCCAGGGTATGGATTTACCCCCACACACATTGATCCCTGTGTGACAGGCAGGGGGAGAGGGGGACCTGAGGTGTGCCACCACAAGTAACTGCTGTTGTAGACATACTCCAACAAATAGTACCAGGGAGAGAGTGCCAAAAGGATGAATAGATAAGGGCATCTTGAAGAAAACCAGTTACTGTGCTTGCTTGCTCCCATGCAGCAGCTCGTTACTGTCTCTCTGGTGGTGGCTACCAGCCCCACAGCACAGCTAGTAGAAGGACAGATGCTCCCTAAATGGCTACAGTTGAGCATCCCAGGCTGACCAAAACTGACACTGCTGCTTTTGGCAGCTTCAGGTAAGCTCAGAGAAACAAGGCTGCTCATTGATAGGAAAGTGCATGAGCCATGAGTGAGTGTTGACCAGTGAGGGGAAGCAGTAGCATCAGCAGCCATGGCTGTAAATTATCACTCTCTGGGTGTCTGTGCCTTTAGGATTCTTGTCAGAAAGCTGAGTTTATCTTAGCTTTTAGAGTTTGGTTTCTTCAGCATTTGAGAAAGACTAAAAATAAGGAGAAAAAAGTGGCTTTTCTCAAACCCACATCTAAACTGGACCAACACTTTAAAGCTTATTAGAGCAAGCCCACTATTTTGATGTAGTTAGTCATTTGAGAGCATTGCTGTGATTTCAAAATGAAATCTGAATTTGAAATGAACAGAATTGCTAACGTGAAAGAAGAGGAATGGGGAAAGATTTTTCAATACAGATCCACACTTTTTTTCCACATAGAGAATAGGTGTCTGCATTACACGGTGCTGTAATATACATTTGAGTTATAATGTACAGACAAATATAAAAAAGTCTTCTTGCCTTTAAGGTTTTATAATCACAGTTAGATGAAACACATACCAAAATTTTTAAAAACCAGACATTAGTAGAATAAAATGAGCTTGTAATGTTAATAATACATATATTTTATTTCTACAACTTCAAATTATTTCTGAGTGATCTGTCTGTGGTTTTATCAGGTTATCATTTCCTTACTCCAGCAGAAACAAGTTCTTAAATAATATTTTAAAATAGTTTATTAAAAAAGCTGACAAGAACTGCTATAGCATAGACTTATGTCAAACTTCTCCTGTTAAAAAACATCTTTCTCAGTCCATTTTACTGTATTTGCATAGTGTCTTTTGGAATCAGAAACTCAATTTTGACACCCTAAGTGGTCTGAAATATAGGGTCTTTTGCATTTTCTTTCACACAAGAAAGCAATGGTTAATTTAATGTTTCCACACTGCTGCTCAGTTGTGACCCTTCCATGTTTGCAGGTAGGCAGAGGTCAACATGTGAGGAAGGAAGGAATCTCAGAGATTACAGATGTAACTATGTAGGTTTGATGCTGAGTGCAACCTCAATACCAAAGAGATAACAGCTGCAGTAAATAACATTTATTCTGACATCTGGCATAGCTTTTACCAGTAATTATCAGGCCATCTAATTTTCCTTTTCCAGTACAACCTCACGGTGCAATCACCAAGCTGTGCTGGTGGGTGGAGGCATATTAAAAAGGCAGAAGGCAAAAGAAAAGACAGGGGGCCAGGAATAAAGTCGGGAAGGAAGCTGACACATGACGGAAGGGCACGACAGCAGGAACCCAGGGCTTGCATCCTGCATACTCAACTGGTATTGAGCCGATTCCAGCAGGATGTGTTTAAGTCATTTGGGCTCCTTGCTGGCCCAATTTCAGTGTGCCCAAAGGGATCCTGGATGCTCTCTCTGAAGGCGTGATGGGAAAGGTGGTTCTTTCCCAGCCAGCCCTGCTGTTCTCATTTATTGATCTCTCAGGTAAGCAGTGCTTTAAAAGAGATGGTCATCTCACACCATCAAAATTAACCCATTAATTTACTTTCTGGTGGCTTCAACTGTGAACATTTATTCTGGTTTCTGAAATGTTTGTCTTGGGTCCTTGTCTGACTTCAGCAGAAGTTCTGAAGAACTTCTCTTTTAACTGAAGCGATGCCGTTTTCATATTACGAGTCTCTTGCTTCAACTTTATATTTTGTGTTTATAAATAATTTATGTACAACTAGAGTAGACACTCTTTACAATACACACTGTAAGAAAAGTTCTCCTTTAGGAAAAGGAGTAGAGAGATAATACACCTTGCAAAGATGAGTGATTTAACATATAGGAGATAATAAGTGTTGGGGGGGTGGGATCCAAACAGTTCATGAACTTTTAATCTGTTACGTTTGACAAGGTTATGGGTGAGAATTGTCCAGCAAGACATTCCTACCCCAAATGCTATAAAATGCAGTTTCACCCCCAAAGGGCTCCAACTAATCACTCATGATAGTGGAACATACACAGAAATCATCCAGTTTATCTCAACATTTGCTTTCCTTTGCCTGTGTGACTTGGCTAACAAAACCACTGTAATTGAAGCTCAGCAGTGGTTGTGGTCATGGCCAGTCTGAATTGTAAACTATTTGTGTTTAATCCTTTCTCAGACACCCAAACTGGGAATCGAGTCTCCACTTGAGTTGCTAACATCCAGGCACATGTACGTGCAGTATGGAATCTGAACATTCACAATGGCCCACATATTTCCTGGAAAAAGTAATGAGATCAGACAAAGTGATACAACTAGGAAATTATAATGCTGAGTTTTCCTGCTGTCCTGTGACAATTCTTTTTCTATCCAACATCACTCCTCGAGTTCCTGACATCCTGAGAAACAGAATCTTACTTAAGCTGCTGTGCAGGGACCACTAAGGTTTTTTTTTTTACTGAGGACCCTGGCTTTTTAAGCTTGCTCTACTGCAGTGTCCTGCAGACTTTATTTTTCAGGTATCTTTCCATTAGAAGATTTTGCAAGTACCATCATTTGTGTTTCTCCCACGTCACGTGAGCTTTCTTCGTGATGGGACCTGACGGCGCTTGAAATCGATACGCTCACTTGTCGTCTCAGTATTTTCATTACAGTTCTCTTGTATCCTTTGCATGCAAAGAAATAGATGAAAGGATCTAGGCAGCAGTTAAAATTCATGAGAAACACGGTATAATGGAGTGACTTCTGGAAAAATTGCTTTTCAGCACACAAGGGTTCACTCTGAAGCTTCTTAATCATGTGTTGTATGATTGCAACGTGATAAGGGGTGAAGCAGATGATGAACACTATAATTACAAAGATGATTGTATTGATGGCTTTTCTGTTTATCCCAGATTTTTCAGTCAATGGATTTTCCTTGGCTGTTTGAAAAAGTTTGCAGCTAATTTGAGAGTAACAAAACAGTATAATCCCCAGGGGAATAAGGTACCCTACTGAACAGGCAGCAAGCAGTATATATGGTAGATGTTCTATTTTTTCAAAGTTTGGATATTCCATACACGTAGTCCTTCCATTTTCTTCCTGTGTCATGGATTGTATAAGTAACGGGAAAGTTTGACTAAATACCAGAAACCAGATAAAGATGCAGATGCCCTTGGCATATTTAATCCTCCTGATCTTGTATCGGAAGGGGTGGACAACAGCGAAAAACCTGTCGATGCTTAAACACGTCATGAAGTTTACACCAGCGTAGGTGTTGATGTAGAACAAGAGCGCCGTTACTCGGCATAAGGCTTCCCCAAAGGGCCAGTGAAAGCCTAGGGCGTAGTAGACTATCCGTGTGGGCAAGGCAATGCAGAACAGGAGGTCTGAGAAGACGAGATTCGTTGAGTAGAGGGTCGTGGAGTTGATTTTCTTTCTGTTTTTAAAGATGACGGTGAGGGCAATGGCGTTTCCGAGCACCCCGAGGATTAAGATGGTGCTGTAGAAGACAGACAGGAGTATCCGTGCTGTGCCTTTGTGCTCGTATAAGTCGCAGGTGGACACATTGGTCTGAGAAGTGGCAAACATGTCCATTTCTGTAACCACTATTGCTCCAGGAAACTCGGTAGACCTAACATTAAAAAAACAAACAAAAAAAAAAAGAAGAAAAAGAGAGAACATTTTGAAATAAATGTAGATAAAACTGCTTCTGCATAGCAAGGGCCACCCTCTGTTGCAAAAAGCAAGACTTTAAAGAAAAAAAAAAAACCTGAAATGAAACTTCATTATGGTGAAATACTTTTCAAGCCTCCTTCCAGAAACCAAAACCATGTCTCTTTCTGGCTTTTCTGCTTTGCTGCCAATTCCTTCTCTCCTGGCAAAAAAATCAGATGGGGCAAAACAAAAAAACAGGGTTGTAATGTATTTGAAAAGTTAATTTTATAGATGGGCAGGAGGTAGGAGACTGTTCGAAGCAGTCTGAGGAGAAAAAGGAGTCTGAAGAAACCAGGTGATCAAAGATCATATGAAGTCCCCGAGGGTCAAACTAGCAGACAAAACTGAAATGTGTTTCAGTTAATTTTTAGAGGGTTTTGGTTTCTAACAATTTGTGTTGTGATGATGTAACTTCAAGAAAGAGAAACCAATTCTTTTCAGTGTTCTTATCATCTTGGCATTGTAATAATTCAGCTTGTTTAATATTAGTGTAAGAATTGGCTTTTGGAATCTAATTCCAGTATTATTACAAACAAATTCTTATGACCAGCACTTTAGTCACTCTTTAGTGGTGCTGCAAAAGAGAGAGAACCCAGCTGAAATTACAGAATCACAGAATCTCCTGAGGTGGAAGGGACCCATAAGGATCATTGAGTCCAATTCCTGGCTCCACACAGGACCAGCCAGGTCAGAGCAGCTGTCCAAGGGCATCATCCAGATGCTTCTTGAACTCAGCCAAGCTCGGTGCTGTGACCCCTTCCCTGGGGAGCCTGTTCCAGCGCCCAGCCACCTTCTCAGTAAAGAACCAACAATAGCCTGTTGTACCTTAAAAAGGTTTTTCTGGAAAATACCTCTCTGTTTTAAGGGGTCATTGTGCCTGTATTAATTTGTGAAAGCATTAAAAGGTTAGTATCTTCCTTCATGTTTTGAGGAGATTGTCCTGATTTAGTTCAGGTCGTTCACAACTAATGTACCTGCAACACATTCTGGATCATAAGCCAGATGGGTCAGACTTCTGGCTGGCTTAGCAGGGGTGCGTGAGGTTCTCTGTGAACACTGAACCTGTGGGTAGTGGGTGACATGCATTGAAATACCTAAACAAGTGACGTCATATATGTTTAAGGAAGAAATTTAGCATCCAGGTGGCCTGTGTTTGCAGTGTAGCACAGGTGGTGGGAAAGAAAGGTGAGTGATTTTGAGCTGATAGATGTACAGTCTTCTCATTCTTGGATACCCAGGAGGTATGTACCATGTGCCAAGAGCTGGGAATGCTGTGTGCAGGGTTGGAAATCAAATCTGCAGGGGGAGTCCTGTGCTTTGAGTAAAGGAATTAAATTGGCAAGTAGCAACTCCAGCTCTAGTGTTGATTTAAGGATGTCTGTAGTTCTATATTAGTTAATTTCTCATCATTCACAGTATCTTGGTGTTAGGGTGTTTGATGATTGATTAATACCGTAGTTATTACTCTGAGCATAGTCCAGGTATACTTCCCTCCTGTGTCACTTTTTCCCTTACAGAAGCATGTAGAATGACTCCTATTTAACCTCTGTGTGACAAACTGCTTTTTGCAGAAAATGGTGTGGGTTTGTGTAGGCTCCAGGATAAGAGTCAGGGAGATTTTTTTTTTCTCGTGTTTCTGATTGCTTGTTTACACTCCCAGCATGATATCTGTCTTCTACTCTTCCTTGAAATTTAGGTTAAATGATTTCTTAAAATATATAAGGAAGAATAATCTTAAAATTTATGGTAAGTAGTTCTGTTGTTGTAGCTATGCTGTAAAATGGCATAATTTTAATTTCACTGTAAAGTTCTAATAGTGTTGACTCATAAATAATGTGCATAATTGTCACATCCATTCATTTGTCTTTCTATACATGCTTGTAAAATGTAGAGTATCTGTTATACAAACACATTTAACTATGGTTTAGGAAAGAAATCTGTCATTTCAGTATTTTTTTTTTTTACATCAAGAGTAGAATTCCATAAAACACTTTACCTAATTTTGCACCATGGACGTGGATCTTTAATGTACCAAATTAATCTAGAACATATTGTTGCTCAAAATAGGATGTTCACCCTGGCATAAACCCCTGGCTCTGTTGTGAAGGAGTTCTAGCTGAGAGAGAGCCTGTATCTCTCCATGGCGATAGTGTGGATATAGGTAGGGAGCAGCTCCACGGCAGGACAAACCAGCCACAAACCTATGAGAAGAAAGCTGGAGGACCACAGCACATGGCTGCAAGCAGGATCTTCTCCCTGCTGTGGAAGTCAGCCCTGGGTGGGGAAAGCATTCTCTTTGATCCCCTGTTAGCCCCAAGATATTTTCACTGTTAACGTAGGGAGCACATTTTATAATGTTTTAGTTGACAACTAGTATCCTCTCAGTGTGTGGGCGTGTGTGGGCATTTTTGAGCAGTGACCATGGTGTCTAAGTGCTCTATTACTTACATATATTTATTTAAAACAAAACCAAAAAACGAAACCCCTTGAGATACTGTATCTGGTTTGGGGCCTAAACAGATGATAAAAGTTGCTACCACCACTTAATGTGCATCTCCTGAGCACATGCATCTCCTGAGCTACAATAACTCCTTTGTACATTGGAGCTCTCCTTGTTGGATGAGTTCCATTCATCTCAGCAGGTATTTCACTGTTTCTTGTCAATCTTAAGCAGGGCTGCATTTAAAAACCCCTACTTTCTTCCTAAAAGATGTCCAGACCATTAAGAATTTTTGGTTTGTTCTTTTTTAAGTCCTATTCCTTGTGTCAGGTTGCTGTTTATTTCTGAGCAGCAGTCCTTAGTGATGAGCTTATACATACAGAACATATGCCATCCTCGACAGAATTTATCTGGAAAAACAATAGCAGGCACATTTTGCATACTTTCTGTGTGTTTTGCTTGTAATCCAGGCTTTGTTGTTATTTTAGTTAGTTGTGTATGGATTCCATTAACTCTTCATTTAAAGCATATTTTCTAAAGTGCTGTTTGGTCTTGATTTGGATAACTGAAGAGAAAGTGAATTAGCCTTTTGTACCGTAGTTCTTGATCGGTCAGCCTCCCTGTGAAGAAATGTGGGTGTCTCTCATTTAAATGTCTTTAAAATTAAGTTGCAATCACTGGTTTGGTTGAGCCTTTTTCCTTTATAAAAGCTCATGGGCTTGGTAATTCAAGCTGAACTTCTGAAACCTCTCACCAGAAGGCAAAATAGTCCTGTGACATCTGTTCTAACCCCAGCTTAGTCCCACACAGGAGGTGGGGTTCCAGATGCCTCTGGGTGTCTCTGTACCTGGAAGCACACTCACCACTGCGTCCCTGTTTTTTCTGCTCAGTTGATTAGGTATCCAATGTAAGAGCTGTGTAGCATTGTGCTGGGAGCTTGTGAAGTTACTTCACTGTCATCCTGGAGTACTTCTTAGGTTCACTGTGTCCTAGGATATCTCCAGTCTAGGGGCATGGCCATTGCTCTCTGCTTCTACCTGGGAGGATCTGATGCCTGGAATATTATGCCCAGGGTTGCAACCAGTGCGGGTCTTTCTTCGTAGTTCTGTGACTTGCCATTTTCAAGTCTTAGCGTTGTATTTGCTTTCTGATCACTGGGGCGGGGGGGTGGGGGGAAGAAAGTGAGATGCGTTAGCTAGCCAGCTTTTAGTCTGCTTTGTGGCTTTCTTGCTATCTGATAGCAATAGTGTCTACTCAGGGAAAAAAAAGTGACAGCGCCATGTTGTTCGGCTTGCAAAACCTAGCATGGCTGAAATGTGCAGGTGCCTTTCAAAGTCAGTTGGGTAATCTCATCAAAGAAGGAAAATGAGTTAGTCAGTCAAAACATCTGACTGGCATTGCTTGTTTGTTTTACATTTATACTGCAGTGCACGAGGGCCCAGCTCAGAGTAGAGTGCCCACTGCAAGAGGTGTTTAATGAACAGAAAGGTGGCTCCAGCCTAGAAGTACTAAGTAATCAAAAGCCCTGGTTCTTAGAGGTGTTCTGGTATGATGAGCTTTTTATATAGTATCCTAATGTTACGTACACCTAATTATTAACAAGCGTAGACTTAAGCTGTGAGCCCACAATTGCAGTGTAGCAGTCTCAGATTACCTGGGCTTGGACTGTGTGCAAGCAGCAATGCAAAGCTCACTCTCTCTGTATGCTAGATGACTGTTCTTGTTCTCAGCTCCTGCTTTTGCTGAAGGAGCATCATCTGTCTTTTCAGCAGAACAGGGGAAAGTGTAAAAGGCTTTAACTGTGTATTGTAATCTAATGTGTGGCTTGTCTGTCTCGATAATTTTCTTTCTTGAGAGGTGAATCCCTGGTCCATCTGTCCAGTAGTTAATTTAAGAGGGATACCAATTAAAATCTTGGGGAAGGCAAGGAAAGATCTCTCCTGGCCTTATATGTAGTATGGATTGGTCACTTCAACGTAGAAGGTTCTTTAATGAGCAGTGCTGGGGAGTAATGCTGTTTATATGTGCGTAAAAAATATACATTAATTAAAAGGAATGGTCAGGAAAGAGACTTCTCTTTCCCTGCGATGCCTGGCCTGTGGATTTACTGAGCTCACAGTCCTCTGTAGGTGTAAGCTGTGTAAGACTGACAGAGTCTAAACTGGCAGAAGATGGAAAATATGCAGTGCTGTGGTTATGTAGGTTTAATTTTTTCCTTAATCTCCAAAAATATTTCTTTTCTGATGACCAGTCATATTTACCATTTGAGTTTCTAATTCACTATACAAGTGATCTTCATTGTAGGGCGTTTGCTGTATTGGAGAAAAGGCCCTGCCTGATTCAGTGAAGTCAGGTATGCTGAGAAGCGTGGCCTGCCAAGTTTCAGAGCAGAACACCTTGCTAACATAGAAAGAACATACACTTTTGGTACATAAATCTAGTTGTCAATCTTAGCTACTAAAATAAAATAAAAGCTGAGTCAAGGGACAGGCGTTTCCTAAAGGTTCCTGTTTCTTTCTAATACTTCAAGACCCATGTGCTGATAGTGGGTTGTGCTCATTTACCCTTTTTGAAAAGCCGTTGAGTTTTGCCTCCTACATGACAGCGGGTAGGTGTAATGACCCAAAGGCCAAATGCTCAGGTCACAACCCACAGCTCATTTTGGGGACATGGTTTCCAGCCTAGTACTTTTATTCTTCCTTGATGTGGAACAAAACTTGCCGTTGCTAAAGCCACATTTGTAAGCTGCACATAAGAGGAGACTAAGTATGCATTTCATGAATGAAATTATCTTAATGATGGCTGGAAGAATTATAATATTTTCCAAGTGCTTAACAGAATTTGCAGATGCACAAACTGTGGGATCTTTATGATCCTGCTTTTCTCCATGACTATAGATCTTTGCAGAGTTATGTGACTGTTGTATTTGGTGCTCCAAAGTAGTAGAATCTACAGTAAATGACATTAAAATAAAGGAGTTGAAGTGCTGCATATCTAGTTAAAGAAAAAGTGGAAGTAAATCGAAGTGTTCATGTCTCGCTTATCTTTTGGATCTCTCTTTCCAAACGGGATCTGTCCTATGAAGAGTGTGAGAACTATGTAACATAAACCGTCTCTGCCAGAGCTGCGTGTTGTGAAGAGCTGTGCAGATGCTGAGATGATTAACCTCCCCTCAGTCTACTCACCTAGGTGTACTCGGTATAAAAAGCGGAGAGACTGAAATATAGCAAATAAACAAACTAAACACCTAAGCCACTGACAATTACTTTCCTGCAAGCAGAAGAAAAAAGCTGTCAAATAACAATTTGTATTTTAGTACTAGAAAGCATGCACACCTTTTATGTGATTTCCCCCACTCCCCTGCCCCGGGTGATGTAAAACCTGTGCAGGGGCAGTCTTTAATTCTCAGAAACAACTTAAATCTAGCTTAAATTTATTACTCATTACATTTGTACGTACCCCTCAATCTTTCAGAGAGAAAGGGATGAGATCTGAGCTCTTAAAAGACTAATTACCAGGTAAGCATTTTGGTTCCTTCCTCTCTTCAAGAAGAGCCCTGAAAAATATTAGACAGGCTGCTTGTATTCTGTGCTCCAAGGCATGTGTGCTGGCTCTGTGTTTTAAGGCAGATGATAGTTGAAACAGTCTGCCTTGGTCTGCCAGCATAATAGGGAAAAATAGATCCTTTTTAATTGGGAAGGTATATAAAAATCATTACCACTTGTGTTTCTTCAGCTTTGTGTCATAAAGGTCAATAGTAAGGAAAAAGAAGTTTGGTGATTGCAGTTCAGAAGAATTCCTTCTAAAAACTTTGAAAGAAATGCGTGTCAGGAGGTAAAAGAGGAATTTGCTCATGAAACATTGAATTCTTGAAATGTTCTGTTGCCGTATTTAGATGTGAGAAGCATGACTGAGTAATTTTTGAACCGATAATAAAGGCAGTTTCATAGACAAGCAGCACATGGGCTAGAGCAAGCTGTGCATTCTCAACCACAGTATGGATTTGTTTTAAGGCTCTCTCCTGCCATTAAAGTATTCTGTGAGGCTCAGTGAATGACTGAAAAACTGCAGTGATGCCCTTACTACTGTACAGCAGCTATTTCTGCATTAGTATAATTCAAATTACTAATGCTAAACTAAAAACTGTCCAAGCTAACACAGTATCAGATGTTTCTCTGTGATTGTTGGAAGGCTGTATTATAAGAAAGGACTTGAAATAACTTGTTGATGCTGTGAGTTAGTAGATCCTTTAAATAAAAATTACCTGGCAGCATATTAATATGTGAAAATAAAAAGATCATGGAATTTCATCCACGAGCCTTGTCTCTCCCATTCAAAGATCATTTATCCTTCCTACCACATAACAATATTCAGTATAATGCCAAAAAAATTAATAATAAATATTTCTGGACTTGTTTGCTATTGTTCAGTTAAAAAAAAAAAAAAAAGTTAATTCTTTTCTGTACTTACATATCTGTAGCTTCTTGGATCCTCTGAGCAGTTAAGGGCATTAGCAGGATGGCTTCACTGTGAAACTGTACCCTTGCACATTGTTTTCAAGAAGAGTGATTACGTGAGTCTCTTATGTAGGAGGGGAAGGCTGGGGTTTTTTTTTTTTCTACTGCCAAAAAAAAAAAACCACCCAAGCCTTGTTTGTACGCTGAGCTTCATTTGCTGGCTTGAGTTTTTTGGGATGTGAAAGCATCTATTTTTAATCCTGTTACAACTACTTTGAAAAGGAGCAATTAAAAACCACGGCCCAAGTTACGCGTTACTGGCTTTCCTGAAAGTGACTTTACGCAGAGGTTTACTTGATTAATTGTTGGCCAAGTAAAACCCCTGAGTGAAAAACTTTTGTTTGTATGCCATTTGCATTTGAAAATAAATGTCGTTGGTAGCAAAGAGCTATACGATCAGTATATATAAAGCAATCACCCTTTAAAACTGCTGCTTACTGATCAGATCTGACACAGCACAAGAAAACCTCAAGAAGTGAGGCATACTGAGAGGCTGCGTAAAAACTGACGTCTCGTACATTCCCAGCACTGTTTTAGTCTTGTAATGACAAGGCTTTACAGAAATGCCCTTTGAATTTGTAGGAGGGAGTTGAAGAACTCCAGTGGTTTGAGAGATAAACCAAAATGTGTGCCTTTGTTAGCTTTTCATTGCATTTTGAGCAAGGGTGATGATGATTATAATAATAACAACAACAACCACATGTAAGGTATCTATGTTAAAGAGAAAAAGCTTTTGAAATATAAATCTCATTCCCCTAAAATGCTATTGATAAGAATGGGTGGCTGTGGAATTGGAGAGGAATAGGATGTCAGATTATAAGGGAACCAGTTATTACCTGGAATAACCAGGGTAAAGAGCGTTGATCTAAGAGTTAAATTATCTGTTGGTTAAGAGGGTTTTGGAGACAGAGATCAATGGAAAATCCTGTCATCAGCTGTTAGGTTTTGTGGCTGGGGGTTACCTGGGATTTTCCCCAAAACCTCATCCTGATTGGTCATGACTGGAAAGGACCGTTTATCTAACAGCCTCTGTTAGTGGCCTAATTTAAAAAAAAACCAACCCAGCAAGCAGGTGTGATGATGCTATTTGTGGTGGGTCCAGCCCATGCAGAGGTTGGAATGCCTCTTTAGAAACGTTAGGACTGTGTATGTTGTCTTATGGAAAATGTTTTTGCTGTGGCAGAATAAAGTAGAGCCTTGTAAGCTACTTGCATGCCTACCTGGTTCTTTTAGTTGGCACTAAACGCTGATCTTTCTGGTGCTGAACTCCCAGTGCAGACATGACTTGATTCCCCTCAGATGCCAGGGAGTTGAAGGGCTGAATCTAGGGCTTTCAGCTCCTCAGTTTTTTACTGGGTGTTTATCTTTCAACAGCAGATTCAGAAAGCCTTTGAAAGAACTTGCTGGCCTTATTCTGGATGCTTTCCTGTGTTTTTGAATGATTTTTTAATTATTCAGCTTCATCACAGAGTAGAATCTCTTCAAATGAAGTAATGAGAAATAAAGACTGTGTAAAGGGAAATTGCACAGGGAACTTGCTTCATACATACACAGAGCAATGCTGCAATGTGGTTCCTTGTCCAGCACCAAAAATAAATAGTAGAAATGGGTAATTTGGAGATACACAGGCGTGTAGTAGTCTTTGATCAAAGGCTGATGTTAGTACCACAGCTTCATGTTAAAGGAAACGTTGATTTCAAAATAGCCTTACATTTAAAAGCCAATATGTGTTTCCTGCCCTGATCTGATAAAATATTGCCTGCCTTTGATTAAGATACATTACTAGATTGTACTCCTGAGTTGCAGTAGCTACCAATCCAGCCTAGCATGATGCGGTGTTAATTTCTTGAGCTAAATGCTACAGGTTGCATTCTTTCATTCACTGCTTATCCTTCCAGCTATTTGTTTTCTTTTCTTCTACAGCTGCTGTTTCTCCAATATCTGTTTGACTGTCCCAGGATTTGAACATCTTAAATGAAGAAATGGCTTGTATCAAAAAGTGTGATAGGTGTTGGGTTTTCCCACTTGCAGACAAAAGCTTACTTTGCTGTTTTGCTCCCAGGCTGCCAGGAGAGTAATATGTAAATTAATACAACAATTTCTTACTTTCAGAGGCGGTAACATTAAAGCAGTGCCGTTAATATTTTGACCAGTGTGTTATGATGCTGGGATGATTTATTTTCTGTCTGCTTATTTAGTCCGTACTATATCTGAGCAGTTTACAAATAGTGCTGGATTTCGCTTTGCAGTCCTAGAGAGCTGTTACCCAAGGTAAGAAATGACTTCTGAGTTACACAGAGTGTAATGGTTGCTTTGTCTCCTGTATTAATGAACCGAAAGTTGCAATGATTCTGCTGAGTTATCCATGGACAGGAGAAACTTTTCTTTTCCCCTCAAGATGCACAACTCAAGTTTTGTCTCAGGGCTTTTCTTCTGTTCCTGCATTCCTATGAAATATTGGCAGTTAGGTACACGAGTGTTGGGTAAGGCACCCCAGAGCTTTTGCTGATACTGAGAGGCCTCAGGCACTGGGGTACGTTTGGTAACACTGTCAGATTCGACATCTACAAGTGGAAAACCTACTCTTGGTGAAGGACTACCTCGATTCTCTGTTTCCCTCCACTTGTTTATTTTCCTCTTAGTTTTGCTTTTCCCTTCATCCCTTTTAATCTCTTTTCCTCTACTTTCCTTTTTCAGACTTCCCTCGTGGTAGCAAAAGGGTACAGCAGATGGTTCCTTTGAGTCCTGGGCTCCATTAGGCAGAGGATCCCACCTATCAAGGGTGACCAAGTTTCAGGGAGTTAATTAGGAATTTTAAAGAATGTTATTGAAGATGCTTAACATTTTCAGAATACAGACTGGCACCCAAGGATCATACAGTTCTAACTCCCCTGCCACAGGCAGGGCCACCAACCTCCAGGCCTGGATCTACACAAGATTGCCAAAGGCCCCACCCAACCTGGCCTTGAACACCTCCAGGGATGGGGCATCCACCACTTCTGTGGGCAGCCTGTTCCAGCACCTTACCACTCTCTCTGTAAAAAACTTCCCCCTAATATCTAATCCAAACCTTCCCTCCTTTAGTTTTAATCCATTCCCCCTTGTCCTGTCATTGTCTACCCTTTTAAAAAGTCGATCCCCCTCCTGTTTGTCTGCTCCCTTCAGGTACTGGAAGGCTGCAATGAGGTCCCTCTGCAGCCTTCTCTTCTGTAGGCTAGGGCAGTGTCAGGACATCCCGTAGAAATGCAGAGCACTGAAGTAAGTAACAGTAGCTTGAATTACAAGCACACTGTTTACGTGCTCTGTATTGTCTGCAGCTGCTTTTACAAGTGATATTTTTAGTCGCCAAAGAAATACATCATCGTGAATTTGTCAGGTTAATGGTTTTAAGAAGAACTTAAATGAAGAAAAATCCAGCACCACAGTTCGTAAGGGCAGTGAGTCATTCTGATTAAAATAACAAGTTCTTTCTGCAAATTTAATCCCGCAGATCTTCCATTGACAACAGCAGATGTTTTTGCAGAAGTAACATTTAGCTTTCTACACATTTGTTCATACGTTTTAGAACCACTTTGTTTCTGTCTTTTGTGCGTGTATTTACTAAGGTTAAAAGGTTTTATTTTAATTAGTGGTTAATATTCACCCTTTTAAACTTGAAGTAGCGTGATTCTCTTGTGAGAAGTACTTGTCCCTGACACTTCTCTGTCTATGGTTTGTTTTTTTCAAGGTTATTGCTTCTTCAAGTTGTTGGCTTTTTTTCCTCTGTGCAAAACCAACCTCATCACTTCATACCATGTCGATGTCGAATGTTCCGGTCTGGTCTGCTGTGTTTCTTTTTCACTGCAAGTGTTAAAATGTAGCGTGCTCTTCAAAATGAGGATGTAATTGATGTAGAACCTGCTATTATAGTACATCTTTGGGGTGGGCATGGTGTCCATATAGAGAGTTCAAACTCTAGAATTTAATTTTTCAGGTTTTAGAGTTTTTCAGTTTGCTTGAGAATTTTATTTTCTAACCCACATGACTGAATTTAACTTCCTAAACACAAAGTGGGCATAAACTCACTTTGAAGTCAGCACGTATTTGTGTCTATGGCCCCTCTTTGCATACAGACCTCTCAAGTTTCCAGTAGAAGTTAATCGTGGCACTTGAAAGGATGTTCCTGATATTCTCATAGTATAATGAGCAAAGGCCTGGGGCAAAGGTCGCTGGAAAACAAGGGAAAGTAGAGGAAGAGAGATTAAAAGGGATGAAAGGAAAAGCAAAAGTAAGAGGAAGAGAGAGAAGTGAAAAGAGAGAATTGAAGCGGTCCCTCACTAAGAGTAGGTTTTCCACTTGCAGACGTGGAATCTGACTACATATTGCCAAACAATTAACATAATTTAAAGAGTTAAGAGCTAGTCCTTTTACTTTCAGTACATGGATAGATATTTGTACCTGTCTGGTGAAATATAGGAACAGAAATGCAGTGGTTATGAGCTTCAGGAACAAGACTTGGATTATTCGCAGAATGGTAGAGTAGCTTAGGTTTGACAGGGCCTCTGGCATTCCTCTAGTTCAAACCTGCGTTCAAAGCATGACCAACAAGAACAGGCTACTTAGGGCTGTGTGTCCAAGCTGCATCTCTGAGGATGTAGGTTCTAGCTCTGAGCAACCTGGTACAGCACTGGACCATCATTACCCCCAGTTGGACATGCTGCAGTATATCAGCGTCTTTCCTGAAGTGAGGAGCCCAAAGGTGGACACAGTGGTTCAGGCTCAGAAGGGCTGAACAGTCGCTTCTCATGGCCCGGTGGCTGTGCCCTGTATGTGACTTGTCTTCCCTGCAAGGGCAAAGTGCTGATGAGCACTCAAAGGATTCCCCAGCTCCTTCTCTGCAAACCTGTTTTCCAGCCAGTCTCTACCATTGCGCAGGGTTATTCCAACCCAGGTGGAAGACCCTGCCTGCAGTTGCTTTTGTTGAATTCCATACGGTTCCCATCAGCCCATTTCTCCAGCCCATCAAGGAGTGTCTGAATGCAGCCCTGCTCACCAAAGTATTGACTGCTCCCTCCCAATTTGATGTCGTTCACCAACTTGCTGAGAGTGCACTGTGCCCCATCATCCAGGTCGTTAATAAAGACAATAAATAGTGTTGGCCCCAGTGTGGATCCCTGAGGGAAGCTGCCGGTAACTGGCTGCTGCTTGGACTCTGCACTGGTGGTCAGAACCTTTTGAGTCCGGCAGTGCAGCCAGTTTGCCTCAAGTCTGCTTATCCAGTCGGTATCTCCCCAGTTTTGCTTCAAGGACACAAGATGAGACTGAGTCGAAGACCATCCTAAAGTCAGATCATGTATTTGCTGCCTTCCCCTTCCCTGTCCGCGGTGCCAGAGTCACCCTTGGTATATCCATGCAGGCTGTTGGCAGTCGCCTTGTCGGTCACATGGCTGGCAACAGCTTCTAGGAGATTTGCTCTATAACTTTCCCAGGGATGGAGGTGAAGATTCCCAGTATTCAGCTGCTTGAATCCTCTTGTCACCCTTGGTGATGGGTACAACACTGGCAGTTTTCCAGTCGTCAGGAACCTGCCCTGATCACCACAATGTTTCAGTAACGTCGACCATCTCCTCTGATGTGTATCCCATCCAGTCGCATTAACTCCTGCATGGTCATCTGAGTTCAAGAGCTTCCTAACCATCTTCCTTCACAGAAGGTGTTGCTCCAGTCCCACAGGAGGCCTGGGGCCAGGGAGGCCAGAGGGCAAAACTAACCAGTGAAAACTGAGACAGAAAAGCTACCGAGTACCTTGGCTTTTCTTCACGTCCTTTGTCACTAGGTCCTTTTTCCATTAAGCAGCAGGCTCATGTTCTCCCTAGCCGTCCCTTAGTTGTTCCTTACTATGTCAGTCATACTCTAGTATTGTTACATAGATAACTTCTCTGACAGGCTTGCTGTAGATGAGCAGCATCTCTGTATAGATTCTTTAAACCAAGGCATGAGCAATGTATAGAAAATTCTGAAGGCAACACAAAAGATAATTTGAAATTTTCTAAGTAAAATTGTAGAATTATGACACAGAAGTTGAGAGCAAAAGTTTAAAAGTAATTGGAATAATTGGAATCCACACTGTGGATTCACCTGTACTAATGGGTTTTACAAAATATTTTGAAGGGCACTGGTTTTGACATTTATAAAGAATATATATGTATCTGAAAGGGTATTTGTGTGATACCAATTGGCCCTAGATGTGAACTCTCTCTGAAAAACAGAAACTCTGTGGAGGTGTATGTCTGTGGTGCCTATGAACTTGCTGGTTTAGGAGAAATGTTCGTTTTTAGGTTTTCTCCAGCTCCTGTAGTTGTAGCATGAGGAGGAGAATCACCAGACTTTGAATTACATGGGTCATTGCCTTGGATGGTGGTGGTGCTTTCGATGGTCTCTGTTGACCTTAATGATGAATTTAAAGAAGCTTTCAGCGTTCTTTAATGTCTTTCTAAAATGCACTTGCAGTTGTAGGAAATTCCTTGTTGTACTTTGCCCTCTGTTTGACTGCACTCTTGCATGTGACATCTCTGCGCCTGAGTCACTGTATATCACAGGAGGAGTAAAACCTGAAAAGCATGCCACAGTTTTGGTACTCTTTCAGGTCATTTGGTAAGAGGAGAAAGAAATAATTTTAAATTACTTTTCCAAGAGGAGAAAAGATCTTTTTTCAGTTAATATTGTCTACAGCAGAAGCACTTCTGATGTGGTGCTTTTGTAGCTGGGTCTATCAACTCCTGCAGCTTAAAATACTGAATTTATTTCAAGAATGTGTTGTGTGTGTTTATACAGGAGCTTTTTGTTTGCATAAGAAGGATTATGTGCAAGATTGAACATTTGTCAGTAGTTTCCCAGTTAGCATTCTCTGTATGTTCTGGCTGCGTGTTAGTCGAGTGATACTAAAATATGTCTATAATTAAACTGCATGTAAGTCCTCAGAGAGGAAGCTGAAGCTTTTCAGCAAGCTGAACTTCATATCTAACAAACAAAATGCAAATAAAGTGCTCTTATGCCACAGCCCATTACACGAGTAAAAATAATACTCGAAGGGGGTTATTTCATAGCTGTGGTGTTGTGTTTGGGTGCAGGAAATGTAAGTTTTAATACTCAGACCATCATTTCACATCGTATTACTCCGATCAGTAGCTCAGCCGGAACGAAAATGTATTTTCGAGTCAGCATTTCAAGTTATTTAGGTCCTGTTTTGTGGTGTTTGCAGCATTCCCATTGAGTATAACAAGATCCATTTCAATGTAAAGGCCACAGAATCACAAGGTTGGAAAAGACCTTTAAGATCATCAAGTCCCAACCATTCCCGTCCTGTGCTAAACCATATCCCTAAGTACCTCATCTACCCATCTGTTAAACACATCCAGAGATGGTGACTCAACTCTCTCCCTGGGCAGCCTGTTCCAGGCCCTGACAACTCTTTCAGGGAAGAACTTTTTCCTAACATCTAATCTGACCCTGCCCTGGTGCAGCTTTGTGCCTTTTCCCCTTGTCCTATCTTCTGTTATCTGGCAGAAGAGACCATCACCCACCTCTCTACAACCTCCCTTCAGGTAGTTGTAGGTGGTGATAAGGTCTCCCCTCAGCCTCCTCTTCTCCAGGCTAAACATCCCCAGCTCCCTCAGCCGCTCCTCAGAGGATTTGCCCTCCAGCCCCTTCACCAGCCTGGTTGCCCTTCTCTGGACTCGCTCCAGGACCTCCATGTCCTTCTTATGGTGAGAGGCCCAGAACTGGACACAGCACTCGAGGTGTGGCCTCACCAATGCCGAGTACAGGGGCACAATCACCTCCCTAGACCTACTGGCCTCTAGAAACTGCAACTCTTGAAAGCTTTGATAAACTGGAGAGCTGTGAAAATTACTGTGTGCAGCATTCCATGCCTGAGGGGACAGAAGACAACCCAGACCCACATAACCTTCTGAATCAAAGAGGTTTTGTTCTGATGTGGGACACCACTGCTGTTCTTTTTGTGTGCTTATTTTATAGCAACAGTCTGCTATTAGACTAAATATGTTGCTTTTTCTACTGCCTCCAGGCTTAAATGTTTGGAAATAAGATACTTTTTGTCACCTGTTCTTCTTATTTGCTAATGAATCTATTATCCTGAATGCTAATAATTGGTTCCCAACCTTTGTTTGCAAGGTGGTATTACACTTCGATTGTTACATACTTAGGATAAATTACTTTTGATCGTTCTACACTATTGTCTCTAGTATCATTCTTATTAACCACCTGTATCTTTCTTGTTGCAGCTTGGGGCCCGTGTTTGCGCTGTTTGTACCATTTTATTCCTCCATTCCAAGAGTGCAGGTGACACAAGTATTAGGCCACTTTTCTATCACAAACAAGACACTGGTCTACATACTGGGTTTACAGGTATGGTATGTACTTGCTTGTTCATCTTTTAATGAATTGCTAGTGCAGTAGTTAATATTTCTGTAGGTTCTTCTACGAATTCTAATGCTTCCACATGTGTGATTCTTCATATGTTTAGCTAGTGAATGTCCCATCAAGTAAAATACTGAAAAACACATGTTCTACATGCTGAAGTGGTGGGCAAGTGATGTGTCCTTCTGTTGTCTTGATTGTCTTGCACGGGAAAATAGAGTAGTCAATTAATTCTACAGTATTATTTTTTTGGTCAACAAAATGAACTAGATGAAAATAGATTAAAACAGAACTTTATGTAAGACATAAAGACATCTTCCACCTTTCCAATTTGCTTATATTGATGAGTTTGTTTTCTCCTTTTCTGGTAGAGCTCAAAGCTATAGAATACCATATTTTTCTATGGTAAGACTAAGGAAAAAATCAAGTTTTTTACTGAATTCCACTTTTGAATAAATTAATATTATTTATATATCAAGCATTAGCAGTGACAGGTAATTTAAAGTAACGTAACATAGAGCGCAGCAATATCCTGTAATATTATGTTAAATATGAGTGGAAAAATACAGGTGCTTGGTGCAGAAAGGCAGTAGTTTTTCAGATAAAAAACCAGCAACAAAAAAACCCCAGTAACATAGAAATGAACGGAGGCTCATGTCACAACCTGAATTATGAAACAGAAGATGTGCAGACTGATGAGAAATTTTACTCATTTTTATATATTTCAGGTACTCAAAAATAGCTCTAGCACTAGCAACGGAAAGCACCACAGTTATGTGAAGTGATAGAGAATATTTTAGAATGAATGGTCAGTTTCAGAACATTGACTCCTGCTCCCCATCAGTGTTTCATTCACCCATTTGGCTGTTCAGCCTTCAGATTCCTTCGATTTCTGCTCCAGCACCTTATTTTCTTGATCTCACCGAAATCTTGTTTCCTCTCATCCAAGCCCATCGATACCACTGTTACTCTGGTGTTTGGGAAAGCCATGATACTGTCTGTGCTCTTTTCTGTCACGTCCTTTGCCTTTTGCTTTCATACACTCGCCCCCTCCGGTACAGATCGCTGCTGTTACTAATCACTGTATCTCTGTTCAATCTTTCCCTGCTGCGTACACAACGGTTGCTGCAGTCACGCAGAGGCTGAGGGAAAAGCCATTTGCCTTCCCCTCATTTGTAAACTCTGCCCTTATCTCAAGTCACTCTTTCCGTAGGCAGAAGTCTAAAGGGAAGGTGTTCTCATGGCATGATGCAGAACTATTAGTTTTCAGCCCATTTCCTCAGCTGGTCATAGCCTTCTTCAGGTGATTAATCATATACTTTACTAGAAAAGATGAGCTGCCCTTTTGGTTATCAGGATTCTTTTTTTTTTCCAAACTTCACTCTGACCTATTTCTCTGATTTCATGTCAACAAGTGTTCTCTCTAGGTGAGAACTTTATTTTTTTTTACCCTAATGTTGCACGTGTGAGAGCTTCACTTACACTGCCTGCTCCGCTTGGAACTCCTCCTGTTGAGTCATTTCCTTTGCTTCAATGTATCTCTCAGACTTGCCTTTTTTCGCAGCCTATAACTAACATCCTGTTACACTTATGCTATATGAAAATAAAATGTATTGTTCTGTAGAAGGAGAACAATTGTTGGGTTTTTTTCCACTTCTGTTACTTCAGGAATGCATCTTTTTTTTCATGTTAAACTGAATTTTCACAGTTGACATGTGAAAGTTCACTTCTCCCATTGTCATGATATAAGTACATAGCCTATATAATGTTACAACATAGTAGTTCAGACAACAGCAGCTTTGTAAATTGAAAACTCTAAATCACTGCTCTTGTCTTCTAGCTCTTAACCTCTGGTTCCTACATCTGGATTTTAGCCTTAAGTGGATTGGTAAGTCTTACTGTTTTTAAAGTCACGTGTGGCTTAAAACACTCTGTTATGTATACGGTTAGTGCGGTGTGTTTGGACCCGATAAGAACAGAAATTACCAGGTAATGGTTTGATTTGTGATGGTAAGTAGAAAGTTTTCTGTCTTCAGCTTCCAAAAGTGTAAAACACTGGCTGACTGGTGATAAACTGACAGGCAACAAAAGAGCTGGTTAATATTTTCAGAGTGCCACTGCTCTCTCACCCCCCTCAAATTAATTTTACTGCCACGGATATAGATTTAGACCCACAGCTATAAGGGAGACTATTAAGGAAATAGTAGAAACGTTCACCCTCTTGGCTAGGGTATTTTTCCGGTTTTCAGCAAGCTTCAAGCTGTTACTGCAAAAAGCAGCTTTTAACAACTTTTTACTGTGAAGTTTTCATGTTTTGCTGTTCTCCTGGCACATCTGTAGTTCAGCCGTTTCTCACTATGATAACAGCAACAAGCCTGCAAAATCACTTTCTTCACACCAATCAGATAAAGTTGGTGTGGCCTTTTTCCTTTCCAACTCTGTTCTTAGTGCTCAGGCACCTAGTCATAAAACAGATTGTAGTAAATCTTCCAGAGTGTGAGATACTGATAAGCTTCTTTTAAAATTTCACAACCTTAGAAATGAGGAGCTCAGACTCGTGATTTCTTGGCCCAAAATACTGTCTGCTTTTCAAACAGGAAAGTGCCACCTCTTCCAGAGAAGCTCCTTATTAAGTTGATGCAATCTTAAGAGGAACTTAAATTGTGCCCTTGCTGTTTAGAACCTGCTAATTTGGATTTGCAGTGACCTCACAGTGAAATGTCTGTGAACATGTCTCATATTTCTGATATAACTTAGTGGTTTGGTCTCGTACCATTTGCACTGACTGTTCCAAAAGATGCTGTGAGCTCACAGGGTAACTGACAGGAGTGTCGGAGCAGTAAATAGCGAAGTTTGCTCAACAGTTTGGTTTGACCATAAATGTCAACTAACAAACCAGAATTTCTCTCTCCTGGAGATCAGCCCAAGCCTCCGTGCCCGCCTAAGGATCTGTGACTTCCTCCAAACGCGCTACCCTTCCTGTTACTCTTTTAATAGCCCTTCCTTTTGAACAGGTGTTAGAGAGGGAAGGGAAGGAAAGGAAAAAAAAGGAAAGACAGTTTAACTCCTTCTTTCCTGGTGGCGGGAACTGTACATACACTTGGTTACACAAACTAAAAAAGAATGCCTCAAATATATTTTTTTCATAATATATTATGTGGTTCTTATTTTAAATCCCCTTTATTCAGCTTTATAATGCAACTAAGGATTCCTTTTCCTAAATAATTTTTGTTTTAATTGCAGATTGACAGTAGGGTTTACATAGGTGTAAGTCTATCAGAATAACCAGAGCTTGCTCTGTGTCACAGGAAGGCTTAAAAAAATAACTTGAAATTTTCATATTGCTTCACTGAGCATGAATTAACTCATCTTCAGTGATGATGTGTTTTCAGTCTCAGTTTTTTCTGCAGCAAGCAGAGTGCTGCACTCTGCCATCTTGCAGCCTTTTTTTACACAGCAAATCTGTCACACTTCGACAAATATGAAGTCTCCATTCATATTTAGAAACAATAATTTGGTAGCTTTAGAAAAAACTTGATAAAAGAGTAAAGTTTCATAGTATATGGGATAATCTGGAGAGGGATATGAAGCACTGTAAAGGCACCTTTTAGCACTACAAGTGTAGGGGCTTGATAGCATATGTAGATGTACAATTACAGAAATACATAGGTTGTCAAATCAATGTAACTGCTTTCAACAACCTATGTGTTTTTGTAATTCTTTCTGCTCTTGACATTTTCTAACATACTGTATCTTTGTTAAATCAAATTTCCATGTATTTGTACTAAAAGACCAAGTAAATGCATGAACACCAGGTCAGCTAGGTGTGATGTTTAGTCACTAGTTCATTGCCTGTCAGACACTCCACTGCCTGTATTTTTAGCTCTAAAGATCACTCAGATGTTCATGTGACCGTATATGATGCCGTTCTGCAATTTAGCTCTTGTCGCACTTCTGCTTATGTGGAGTGTTAAAATGGAAGGTGGCGGCACGAGGTCTGAACTGTTGTCAGCTTCCACTTTGTCTTCACCATGTGCCCAGCTTAGGTTTATTTAAATTCTCACAATTTATATTTTAAGGTGTAATGAACACTCTTCAGAGTAAATAGGGTCTGACTTTCCAGGTGCAACATGTGGCACTGGAGATTGACTGCTGTGTTCCTCCTTGCTAATGCTGGTAGGCTTCCTTGTGAGTTCCAGGCAAGATGCAGAGCAACAGGGAACTGTACCACCCTGAGCGCTTGTTTTCAGTGGTTTGGGGTGACGCCGTCGTTACAGAAACGCGTTAGCGCGTGTGTGTGAGTCTGTGCAGGTATCACCGGCGTGACGGGTGTGGTGGTAGGGAATTTGAGACAACTTGTGGTTTCTTGGTGACAGAGATTACAGCACGTGTTCTGTTATTGGAATACGAAGGCTCTGCCTGCGTCTGTCTGCCATAAAGTATCTGTATCTTCACAGAATCACAGAATGGTAGGGGTTGGAAGGGACCTCCAGAGATCATCGGGTCCAACCCCCCTGCCAAAGCAGGTTCTCTAGGACAGGTCGCACAGGGAGGCGTCCAGACGGGTCTTGAATATCTCCAGAGAAGGAGACTCCACAACCACCCTGGGCAGCCTGTGCCAGGGCTCTGTCACCCTCACTGGGAAAAAGTTCTTCCCCGTGGTGGTGCGGAACTTCCTGTGCTCCTGTCTTCCTAGATCTCTGATTTTAAATCAACATAGGACTACACTCTTAAAAGCAGCTTCTTTACTTTCCAGATGAAACTGGAGTACCTCTCAATTACCATTTGTTTGGTATGTCAGTATGGGCCTGGTAATGCCAGTTGCTGGGATGTTGTGTAAAACATGCTCTTTAGATGCATGATGCTTATTTACAAAGAAGGGAGAATTGAAGAAGCAGCTTGTAAACAAGCTCAGCAGTCTGGTCAAATCAGTAACCTGTAATGTTGTTATTCTTGTAATTTAGGAGACTAATTTGGTTTCTTGTCATTTGTTTTGCCAGAAATATGCCATACTTGGCAATTACGTCCAGCTTTGTTGCTTATGATGGGGGAGGGAGGAAGGGTCATGATGTCATAAAATTAGGAAACTTGATATTAGAGATACGGTGATGCAGATGTATCATGAAAGTCATACAACCTTTTCCCGTTTGACTTTAAGCCAGAAGTTCTTTCAACAGTTGTTTACAGAAGTGCTTCCCTATAATGCAAATCACTCAGTTTAGTGAAGGCCAGAAACAGTTTCCCTACTATTTTTTCTTTTAAACAGTCAAAACACATTAGGAAATGGTGCCCACTAGAATACTTTATTGGATGCATACGTATTGAACCATTGTCTCTCCCTTCTTCCTCCCCACCATCCCCTTTAAAATCTCTTGGGCTCGGCTTACGTTTCTCATTGCTGTACTCTTGTGGGATGGAAATTGGATGGGCATGTCGAGGCTCACTCAGTCATAGCGACAGCTTACCTCCTTCAGGAAGTAAGCTCAGGTGGTACCAGGGAGGAGATACGCCCACTGGGACATGCAGTTCCCTCCACTCTTTAGTATAATGTCATCATCACATGTATCACATGCCAGGGTTTCTGCTAGCCACATAGCAGAAACCTGTATTTCATAGGGGAAAGGTATCTTTCAGGCTGTTCCTGTGATTTTAGTGTTGCAGTCTCTTTCATCTAGTGTCACTGTGTTTATTTGTTTGCAAGGTGTCCTGCATCACATAGAAGCTCAAAATTCTGAATACCCTGAGTCTTACTTCCCCTACGAAGAGAGGCTGAGGGAGCTGGGCTTGTTCAGCCTAGAGACAAGAAGGCTGCGGGGGGACCTCATTGCAGCCTTCCAGTGCCTGAAGGGAGCACACAAACAGGAGTGGAATCAACTTTTTAAAAGGGTAGGCAGAAGTACAGAATCACAAGGTTGGAAAAGACTTTTAAGATCATCAAGTCCAACCGTTCCCATCCTATGTTAAACCATCTACCCTGCAATGGCAGGACAAGGGGGAGTGGATTGAAGGTAAAGGAGGGAAGGATTAGATTAGATATTAGGGGGAAGTTTTTTACAGAGAGTGGTAAGGTGCTGGAACAGGCTGCCCAGAGAGGTGGTGGATGCCCTGTCCCTGGAGGTGTTCAAGGCCAGGTTGGATGGGGCCCTGGGCAACCTTGTGTAGATCCAGACCTGGAGGTTGGTGGCCCTGCCTGTGGCAGGGGGGTTGGAACTCTATGATCCTTGGGGTCCCTTCCAACCCAGACCATTCTATGAGTCTATGATTCTGTGAGCTGCCTTGAATTTGTGTAGAGTGCAGTTTCAGACCTTTGGAAATTGAATTTGTCTTAACCTTACATATGCTGATGTTTCTAAAACCTTGTTTACTTTGCAGATTTCATTAAGCCCAATGCAACAACCTTCTGCATCCTTTTCTGCACTACACTGTGGTTTACTTTTCTCAGGTTGTATGACAAACTGTGCTTTTTTATACTATAGGTATTGGAAAACTGTAGAGGATCTGTAAATGGGAGCAGGTACTTTAAGGGCTTAGGGTTAAGGTAGGAAGTTCAGGCAGTGCTGAGTGCTTGATTTTAATTTCAGTTCTGATTTTTGAGTGCTTGAATTCTTATTCATAATTTTGAAATTGCTAACTTGGTTTTACATAGACTACAGATATCTGTTGTTAAATGCTCCTGAGCATACTTTGTGTTGTTTAGAACTGTCTTCATCCTTTCTGGTTATTTGTTCAGCTGAGGTGTTTTTCTGTGGTGAATCCCAGCCCTTTAGGACCAGCATACGTAGGGTAAGACGTGCTGGGGCTGGGGAGAAAAATATTGAAACCAGACTTCTAATATTTCAGTTCTTGTCTTAAAAAATCACATACTGTAGTTAATATCTGATCAGACCTAAGAATCATTGATTTTCTTCTTGTTCTTCCACATCTTTCTTAAGTGATTTTGAACACTCCTTACTGAATTCTTTTTGTTGTTAAAAAAAATGTTTTGAAGGGAATGCAGAAGCATTTGTGTTACCCCACAATGCAATATACACGCTTAAAAATATTCCCTCTTCTACATACTTAAAATGAGTATTAAAAATGGGCTGAGTTTCTTGAAGAGAGTCTTTGATCAGAGCCTCATAACGTAGTAGGCAGTTACCTCCACGTTCATGTCCTGCCATGCGTCCTCCTTCTTCCAACGGTTAGTCTGGATGTCCTCCAGGCACCCACGTTTAGTCTTGTGTAGATGGTTAGTGTCAAAGCATGATATTCCTTGAATTCTTTGTAATTGTTTAATTACAAGCAATCATTCAGGTACATCTACTTACTTCTAGTTAAATATCTTGTGGTCGTGCTTTGGTGACACACAGGAGAGTCAGTCTAAGAGAATAATTTAAAAAATGAATGAAAGCTATAGATTAATAACTTTTTATGCTGTTGATTTGTAGACAAGCAATGCTTCAATTGGAGTTCAGGGTAGATAAAAGTTTGCAATAACTGAAATCACATTTTTAATTCATTCTTTTGAATTTGGAATTACGAAAAGCTATAGTGAAGGCAAAACTTATTAGAAGTACAACATTTAAATAGAACAATATTAAGAGATAATTAACTGATGTCATATTGTTTTGAATATTGTCACTGTGTAAAGTAAAATTTCATGCACTCACAGTAACATTAGTAGCACTTAAAAAACCTCTCGTTGTTTTTTTATCTTGAGCTTATTTGCACCCTAATGCCTGGCTGCAGACTGCTTCACAGTGCATTTCTGACCTGAAAAATTGACACAAAAGGAGTTTATCCCTAACACTATCCTTTACACTTTAAATAGTTTTATCAGTATAGTGTAGCCTTCTCATTGATTTTTTTTAAGTCTTTAGGTTGTTGGAAACATTAGATGATCACAGGGGATCATATTTTTATTATCTTCAGTAGCAAGAATTGTAATTTTTAGAAGAAATAACTAAGAAAATTTAAATAAATCTGAGAACATAGATTATTTAAGGGTTTCCCACTGGTGTCTTGTCTTTAATTGCAACTGGTATTTGAGCCTTTGTGTTTGAAATCAGTGTGCCTGGTTAGAGCTGGAACTGCCCCTGGCTGTTCACCAAAGGCTGAGCTTATGCACAGGTGGTGCAGTGGACCGAAACATCATTTTCAGCTGATTACCCTGTGTCACTGACCACACCATCAATAAATCCCATTAAACACCAAATGAGTGCTGCTTTGGAGATACATCAGGCTGCTCTTTGTAGAGCTGTGCTTCCTCTGCCTGCTTCATGAGCAGAGCTTTCTAGCTCAGGCATGACCACCACGCTAGGGCACTTGCACAGGTCCTGTTTTGCCTGTCACCAGAGGTATTTTGTCCAGGCAGCTTTCTAGTATCTCCAAAGATGGAGACTCCACAACCTCTTTGGGTAACCTGTCCTGGGGCTTGGTCACCCTCACAGTGAGAAAGTGTTTCATAATGTTCAGAGGGAACCTCCCATGTTTCAGGTTGTGCCCGTTGCCTGTGGGCACTGCTGAGCAAAGCTTGGCTCCATCTTCTTCATTCTCTCCCTTCAGGCATTTATGTACTTTAATAAAATCCCCCTGAGCATTCTCTTCTCCAGGCCACAGGACCACTTGTCTCAACCTTTCCTCGTGAGAAAGATCCATTGATCATCTTCGTGGCCCCCACACTGGTCTTGCTTTAGCAAGTCCAAGTCTTTCCTGAGTGCAGAACTGGACACAGCACTCCAGATGCAGCCTCACCGATGCTGAGACAGGAGTAAGGATCACTTCCCTTGCCCTGCTGGCCATGTCATTCAGGAAGCTCAGCACATAGCTTGCAAAGTGCTTACAGAATCATAGAATCGTGGGGGTTGGAAGGGACCTCCAAAGATCGAGTCCAAACCCCCTGCCAAAGCAGGTCCCCTAGAGCAGTTCACACATGTAGGTGTCCAGATGGGTCTTGAATATCTCCAGAGAAGGAGACTCCACAACTCCCCTGGGCAGCCTGTCCCAGGGCTCTGTCACCCTCACTGGGAAAAAGTTCTTCCCCATGTTGGTGCGGAACTTCCTGTGCTCCAACTTGAGGCCATTGCCCCTTGTCCTGTCCCCACAGACCACTGGAAAGAGGCTGGCCATTTCCCCCTGTGTCCCACACTTCAGGTATTGATCAGATCCCCTCTCAGTCTTCTTTTCTCAAGGTTGAACAGCACCAATTCATTCAGTCTTTCCTCATAGGGGAGATGCTCTGTACCCTGAAGAAATGGAAAAGCAATAGACTAACAGAGATTAGGGAATGGAAAAGAATCATCATCTCCTAACTTTGGGGCAGGTGCAGATACCCATATGAAAGCTAGCAGATGTGCCAAATCCCACCCAAAATTAACATGAGGTATATGCATGTGGGCAATGGTCAGTATTCAGCTGAGTGACTGTATCTGACTTAATTCGAGGTGAGTGTCTTTACGTTGTACTGACTGTATTGACTTAACCCCCTTTGTGGTGGGAGCTTCTTGTCTAGATGTCAAGTAAACACAGGATAACTCACTAAGCTGACAACACATTGCATCATTTCAAGTATCTGAGAAGAAAAGTAATTGATTCGTTTGGCATACAGGAAATGTTAGTGTGGAAGTGAGGTCGTAATTGTCTGGAGAGGAGGGGAGGGCAGATGCAGATATTTCCAATTCTGGAAGAAGAAGAAAGTGGTGGGAAAGGAGAAGAGAAGATAGTAATGCATCATAAGATACTTTCTCTTTAATCTCCACAGCTTCTGAGATTCTGTAGAAAAATGGATTTTTGTTTTCACTTGGTATTTAACTTTTAAGTTTTCAGTTTCTCTTAGATCTGAGGAAGAGTTTGTACACTCAGAATCCAGTTTGTTTGGTCGACTCTTCCAAGCACTTCAGTAGGAGGTAGATTGCTTCTATCAAGTTTCCTAGTGTGCACGCACCCCGTTATGGCCACAGCATTGCCGTTGCCTAGAGAGAGAATCAGTGAGAGTAGTTCAGCAGAGTGTGTACTTTGTTGACCGCTGTCATAGGATGAGTCACACCTTAACAGTGCCTGTTTCTCTCTGTTGACTGAAAACAGCTTTAAGCAACCACCCCTTAAGTAGGCTGTTAAATTACAGATGTCTACGTTGGAGCAGATAAATCCAATCGTGATCTTTCATGTAAAGAGGTTTGGCTGACGATACAATGATGATCACCTGCAGAACGCTAGCAGAAGCCCAAGGGAACCTGTCCTTAGATCACAGGTACAAGTTAAGAACAGCTGTAGTCTGCTAGAATAGCAGTACAATCATGCTTGCACACATGATTAAGTGGCTGCATCTGATCAAAGAAAATAGCTCTGATGGACTCTGGAGATACAAAAATTCAAGGTATCTGGGAAATTTGGCCAGTCAGCTGGAAGCCCAGTCAACTGGGAAGGAAATTGAAGTAGGGGTGGTATCATTATTATTGTTATTGTTGTTTTTACTTACTACTTTTACATTACTATATTCATTCACATTGACTGTACATTAGTTCTACTGTTACTACTACTGCTATTCCTACTACTACTCTCTTATTTTTTCTGTCAAGCTAACTACTGCAAAAGGCTGTTTATGCTCTCCATGACTACTTCCGCAAAGAAAACCCAAACAAAAGAATCTGTTGTGTGAAAATTGCACTGCCGTTTGTAAGGACAAGTTGCAAATGCTTGTGTAGTGGTTTTATTTGTTGGGTGGTTTTCTCACAGTCTCTCTGGCTTTGATAAATGTGTTTCTCTAATGAAGGTAAATACACAATCTCAACACAAATTTTAACCCTTTGTTTTGATTCTGGTTGTATAGAATTCAAAGCATACTAAGGATAAAGCAGGTAAAATAGATAGAAAAAGGTCACTTCACCTTAAGAATATTGCTGCTTGCTTTCAATTTGTTGACACCTGAAAGTAGCAAAGTCTTGAATAGGTATGATGCACATATTTAAATTATTCAGAACAGAGTCATTGAGTGTTTGCTCTCGAATTCCAACCATTAGGCAAAATAATTTTCAACACCATTTTCTCCACCAATCTGCCTATGGTTTGGTTTGGTTTTCCTTTTGATTTCCTTTTTATAGTATTAATCAAGTGCAGTGATTTGAAATATCTCAGCTTGTGTGTCTTTGTCATGTAAAATATTGGAGAGCTTCCATGTTTGGCTTACCTACTGTAAAAGAGAAACTTGAGCTACCTCCTTGTTCAAAGTGTACCACTTCAGAGGGACATGAGGGATGGGGTGGGGGGAAGTTGGGCTTTATACAGTCGTGGGGAGAGGGTAGGAAATTTCATGTGAAGGACCAGCAGTAAGCCCTGATGTTAAGAACCTGAAAAAAATATCAGCACACATTTTTTTCTGTAGCATGCCAGGCAATTTCCAGCATAATGCATTTTCTCTGCTTAGCATTGTGCCACCATGGCATGGTGGGTGAAGTTGTAGATTAGGGCGGTGTGACTAACAGCCAACAAATAAGATGCATTTCATGTTGCCAGCCAAAACAAGGTGAAGTTGACTGCCACGTCTTTCTGTGGTGATTTTTTAGAGCCTGAAATACTCTGGAGGCTCATAGGCTTGGAGGAAGTAGCCCTTCAATGTGATGTGCGCTGCTGAATTGGGATATGGGATCATCTTGTCTTCACTGAATAAACAAAGACAGTTTGCTTTCTTAAACACTAGAAATTCACTGCGTGTCTGTAACAAAAATGGTGTAAAAAGTTACCTTATACTTTTTCAAAGCTGCTTGGTATTTTGGTTTCGTTAGGTTTTTCTTAAATTCTATACATTGAGTTCTGCATAGGAACCAGCTAAAGAGGAAGTTCTTTGGAAATACTTGACATTAAGATGACACTAAACCAGACTGAATCACGAGACTTATTTTAACTACAAATGTCTCCATTCTGGTTTTATTGGAAATATGCAAATAGGTGTTTCTTCATCACTAGATGAAACTTCTTGAAAATTTGTTACTGAGCACAGCATTTTAAGTTTCTTCTGTCTCCAGCTAACAGCTTTATAATTGGAGTAGTAAATCAAGGGAGAGAGGAAGAGGAGTAGCATGAAATCCTAACAGAGGAGGAGGTAACAAGATGGGTTGCCAGCGTACACTCAGCGCTCCTCACTGCTGAGTCCGTCCTTCCTTCCATCATAATCGTTAAGAATTGCAGTCTCGCAAAATTGCTCTGAACAAGTGCTGCTCCACAGCAGGATTCTTTGCAACAATGTATAGAAGATAACCTTCTCTTTTGCTACTCCACACAGTTTTGTCTGCTTGCCTTGTCTTTTTTTTAATAGATATTAGGGGGAAGTTCTTTACAGAGAGAGTGGTGAGGTGCTGGAACAGGCTGCCCAGAGAAGTAGTGGAGGCCCCGTCCCTGGAGGTGTTCGAGGCCAGGTTGGATGGGGCCCTGGGCAATCTTGTGTAGATCCAGGCCTGGAGGTGGGTGGCCCTGCCTGTGGCAGGGGGGTTGGAACTGTATGATCCTTGGGGTCCCTTCCAACCCAGACCATTCTGTGATTCTATGATTCTTCACCAGGTGCTTTTTATTTTAGATTTTACTGCGAACTTTGTATTGTCAGACTTCTCAACTTCCTGCTCTGTGAGCACAGTAGTCCACACATTGGGGTTGTGCAATGAGTCTAAGGCAGGACAAGGAGCAGCCAAGACACCAGTCTGCTGTTGAGGAGCAGCAGGGAGAGAGAAGACAACCCCCTGCAGCTGGTGCATTGTCTGTAGACCAGGCATGCTACTCTGGTGAGCTCAATAAAAATTGGAAGGCAGGTACAAGCCATGTGTATGAGTCTGACATGCAGTGCAAAGTGCCATTCTCCATTTTAGCAGTGTCCATAAAATAACAGCTTTATAGAGCCTTTTCTTCCGATTAAATGCCCTGGAATGACTTGCTCTCTACAGCTACCTGAAAGGAGGTGGTAACAAGGTGGGTGTTGGTCTCTTTTTCCAAACCAGATGAGGGGAAACAGCCTCAAGTTGCACCAGGGGAGATTTAGGTTGGATATTAGGAAAATTTTCTTCATCAAAAGGGTTGTCAAGCATTGGAACAGGCTGCCCAGGGAAGCGCTTGAATCACCCTGGAGGTATTTAAAAGACCTGTAGATGTGGAGCTCAAGGACATGGTTCAGTGGTGGACTTGTGAGTGTTAAGTTAATAGTTGGATTTTTGATGATCTTAAGGATCTTCTCCAGTCTAAATAATTCTCTATCTGTCTTTACTTAAAAAAATATGAAGGTGCTTTTACTGATGCAGCTACTAGTTGGTGCTTGCGGTACACTTTCCCTTCCGAAACAAACAAGTCCCAAAGACAGGCTGATGCTATCTCTTTGCTGTATTTTCTATCTTGAGCTGATAAGAGAATGATTCTGTTTGTGTTTAATGTGTTCAGGCACAAGTCGGGTTTTGTCATATATTTGGGGAGTAGATTTTCCTGTCACGGCTTGCTTTGTTTTGTTCTTGTGAGTTGTTAAATTTAGGGTGTCATGAATACATTAGACCTTAACAAAGAACTGTAGGTGTGGTGACAAGAGTGAGCAGCGATCAGTAGCTGGGAGAGAAGTTTGAAGTAAGTCAGGAAATGTTAGTGTGATGTTGGAGAAAGTATTTTGAGTAGGAGCACCTTGCCTGCCTGGTTATACCTGTGCAGCCAGGACTGCAGAGACCCTGGGATCAAAGAGGGGACCTGGCTCCATATCCTAATGATATGAGGTGCGATGAAGGAAGATCATTTGTAGGTTCTGGTGGTGCTTGTGCATTTTGCATCTAAGAAACGGTCAGATTAAATGTATACACAGTATTTGCAAGATGATTCAGAAATTCTTGCCCCCAAATACATGGCATTCCTGGTAAGCCCTACAATCTTGGCTTTCTTGAGTGAGGAGCCTGTAACACTTTTGGGACCCTGTGGTTAGCTTCTGAGGTACCTTCTTGCTTGGTAGATACTTCACGTACTGCATACCAAAAAGTAAATGAACTGTAGAAGTGACATGAATTTTCCTCCACTTACTGTTTGGCGGTTATAGTTCTGTCTTAGTTTCCAGTAGGTGCACACAGATTTTGGTCATGGGCTTACAGTCATTGAAACAGTTTCGCTAGACCTGAGGAGAGAATTTCTGTGGTCCTGAAGAAGCTTCTGTTCCAGTGCCGTGTCATTCCTGGAGTCCTTTAAATAACCTTTCTTTTAATACAGAAATTTCTTGTTTGCAGGAGCCTTCCCTTATAATTCCAGAGATTGTGGCTCTCCTCTTATCCCATTTACCTCCTTCCTCGTAACATGAAAAGATTGAAGGGGCTAAGGGTGGTTTAAAACTGTTCTTTCTCATTTTGGAATGGTGTTATGTCCAACCCTGAGAACTGTCATCAAATGAAAGTAGAATAAAATAAAAACCAGCATTTCCCAAAGCAGAATGTATTTTTGCTGAAAGTCTCATTATCTCAGTAGATAATAAACAATAGCTGTGGAAATAAGCTGAAAAATACACCCCTTCCAAAGAATGTTGCGTTTTCTCCCTATGTGTATATGCAGCAGTGCACTTGATGTTTATACCAATCTTCATGAGATAAAATAAATATCTCCAAATGCATAGCCCAGGCATGGAGTTTCTACAGTACTTCTGGCATAGTCACATCTCTTGGGGATGTTTATGGATTTTGGGGGCTTCATATCTCTATTCATTTCACTCTACTGTCATAGTGTCAGTCTTGCGGCCTAACAGGCCGTACGAAGCCATGAATGCTGAGTTGTGGCACACAGCACAATGCCAGCTCAGAGTTTGGGTGGGAACTTTGGCCTTCCTGCCTGGACAAGTTTGGGCTCAAGTGTGAGGGCTTCATAACAGGATTTGAAATCATGGCCAGGTGATGCTATAGATGATTTGTGGGGCGCGTGGATTTCTCTTGCTCTTCCTGAATCTGAAATGAAACCGAGCCCCAGACCAAGCATGACTGAGAGTGCAGAGGATGAGTATTTTTCTCACAGGTGGGAGAGGGCACTACAAAAACTGGCTTTTTCAGTATCACAGTCTTTAATGCACTGGTTTTTGAACTTTTTTTTTCCTCTCCTAGAAGGTAGATGAGATCCTTTCTGGAATAAGTCTGTGCATACTCTTAGATTTAACTTCAGATCAGCTGTTTTGCTTTTGTTTTCACTTGAGGAGACTTGGAGGGGGGGAACAGAAGCCTTAAGGGGTTGGGTTTTTTTAAGAAATGTTTACAATGCTTCAGCATCCTCAAGGGCAGCCCTTATCTTCTCAGGTCAATGTGCAGCATACCCTGACCAGGTCCTTTACTAGAAATGAAAGTTTTGTTTTAATTTTGACCTCTTTGAGAGAGTCACTTGGTTTGGGCTCAAATTCTGAAACAAACAAAAAACCCCAAGCAGCTTTCTGAGTCACATGCAATGAAGTTCGCAGATTTTAAAAGTTGCTGTCTGTAGCTGTGGGGAAGTTGGAGGTAAAGAAATCCCCTGTTCTTTTTCTGATTTGTGACTCAGACGTCTGGGTAAATACAATAAAAAGTGCATTAAAAACAGAAAGACTAACTGCTATCTGCCGCTAAGTGCAAAGTAAATTTTGGGGTATGTAATGTTTTTGGGGGGGGTTGGGGTTCTTTTAACCATTTCATTTTTGGTTTTAGGTTTCTGGGATTTGCTATAATAGCAGTATATTAAAAGTTCATCGAATTCTTTGTGTACCCAGCTGGGTAGCAAAGATATTTTCTTGGACTCTTGAACCAATCTTCTCATCTGCGGAACCAACGAATGAAGTTCGAGTGGGAATGGGAGCAACGGTTGACATCCAGAGGCAGCAGAGAATGGAGTTACTGGATCGTCAAATCATGATGTCTCAGGTTGCCCAAATGAGGAGGCAAAGGCAGCAGCAGGTATTGATACACATTCTCTAAGGCTTATATTAAGTAAAATACATATCATGATTGTGTATACACTTTATATAATTATATAGATATATATTATACATTAAGTACAATACCTTTTGTTGTTCATATCTCTTTTGTGGTTCCTCTTTCTTATAAATAATGTGTTTCTGTCTTCATTAGTCTTTCATACGCTGTTGTACTACTGATAGCCTTGTAGGTGGTTTATATAGCTTCATATATTAAAACCACTTTGCAACATGTAAGCAGAATGTGACACAGTCCTGTAAGAATATCAGTTCTTCTGACATTCTTTCATCAAAAAAAAATGAGGCTGAAATGTAAAGTGATTGCCCCTCGGTGGTCTTTAGTAAGAGCCATTGTGGAAAGTTAGGAAGTCACAATGCTCCTGACTCTTCTGAGTATTTGTATGTTGAAAACTGTCTAGATAACTCCTTGGTTTGCAGAGGTGCTTTGAATAAGGCTCGTTTCTTCTAAGAGTGTGCGGAAATTAAATTCGCTCAACTTTCTAACAGAGGTCAACCACAGGGACTTTCTGTTGCCAGGCTTTATGCTCTTGCTTTATTTCCGTATTGAACAGAATCACAGAGCCTTTTTATTTTCTCTGGTAGTAGTCAAACCAGCAAATGCAGATATTCACATACTTTGTGCTACAGGGCAGTAAAACAAGGTGTCTCAGTTCACTTTTTCCTGTACCTGAGATTCCTTTCTTACTCCTCTACCAAACCTAGCAGGTAATGTGGGCCTTGCATTGCTCTGTGCAAACATACATTGCTCGTAATTTAATTACAGCCCAGCAATTTACTGCATTTCCTCTGCCTGAAACCAGCTCTGTACCCATACACAAATTCTCATTGTGTTCAAGGCAGTTTAGTGCAAGTCGTTATAGCCACACCAGCATCAATATATTGCCAGAATTAGAGATGAGAGGTCATAAAGCTTTGGCCAGCTAATTTAGTAGGAATCTTTCTTTCCAGTCCCTGATAACATAGTTCTGTTTTCCTGGATTTCTTAACATTTCAATGGAATGAAATTGTTGCTCAGATCCTAATCTGCTTTTCTCTATTCCCATTAGAACGTTGATCAGTTTTAACATAAGAACTGAACTAGAAATTACTCAATTCTTGAATGTTGTCATTGTAATAGAAAATGAATTGAAAGTGTTTGTTGGGCTACAAGCTGTTGGATAGAAAGTGCAGCCAAGTTTCTTCAGGTAGGAGGAAAAAGCCATTTCCAGTTACAAAGGACAATCTTTATCACAAATCTTTAATTGCAGCAAGCGGTAAATAAGGTCAGACCAGTAAATGATAAAAGAAGAGCTGATAACATTTTCTTCTCATCTTCTCCTCAGGCTGCGAACAACCAAAGTGGAAAAATGTCTTTTCATGTTGAACTTCAAATAGAGTTCTTGAAAACGGTGGAGGTTTTAAAGTAAAATAAATGAGCGTTGTTTGAACATCAATAAGATGCTTCCTTTTACAGGTTGCCAGAACACTTTAAAGTTATCTTTGTGTCTGGCCTTTAACTTGAGCGCAGCGTTTAGTTAACTGATAGTGCTGATCTGCAAGCTCAGTGATCAGAAGGCAATGGGATCCATGTATGAATGTTTCTGAGAGGCTCTTCAGAAAACGTGTCATGAAAGCTTTTGACAGGCCTTTTTTAGTGTCTCACAGAATTTACTGACCACAAACTAAATCATAAAAAGCATCATTCACAGATGTTGAGAGATCCCAGTAAAAACAAAAAGCAGACTAATTTTGATCTCAAAGTTTAATATATTTAAATATATGAAAACAACAACAAAAGACAGTCCACATTCTGGATTGTTGTACTTGGGCAGTTCTTCTGCTTGGAAAGGTATAAATTGAAGAGAGTGGAGTTAAACACATCATGTTACAAATGGAATTTAGATCATAATTTTACCTGCGGGAGTGAAACTGTTAAAAAATGCAGACTGGTTTCTTAGGGAGTTTTTTGGTGAAACTGAAAATAATATAAGCTGCAGATATGTATCAATCATCAAATATGGCTTTGAATTATATTTATGAGAATATTATGCAGATTTCTGGACTTGCCATATACTGTTTGTAAGTAATAGTCCACAGGTGAGATAAATTAACATTTTTTCTCCTGCTTTCCTTTTTGTTTGGCAAGGGAAGTGAACTTTCCTCTGTTTGCCACAGTGCAACAATTTTATTTAGATGCCCCTTGAGAAGATGCTCTGCTCATTCCTCCTTCTTTACTCTTCAGTTCAGCTGTTTGAGAAAAGAGACAACACAGTTTCCCTGTGTATTGGTAGCATTATGGAAGAATAACACAAGAACATAAGTGGTTTTAATGGTGCTCCATTGCCCAAGCAGTGTGGCAAATTTTGTTCTGGGCATGAGGAGGCCCCTTTCTTAAATAGATGTTTTTTGTAGTAAGCTCATTCTTCAAGTTTTTGCAAGAAATTCTGAAGAATCTGAGCCTGACATGTTATGCAAGCCAACACAAAAAGAGTAGAAGTTAAAAAAAAAACAAACCAAAGAATCAGGGAGAGAAACTGGGGAAAAAATGTTTCTCAGAAGCTGTTTTTACTATACCTCCAAGACACTGGGGTTACCAGGATGTAAATAATAGTTTATTTTTCTTTATTTTTGTTCCCACTCTGCTCTTCAGAGAGCTCTTTCATCCAAAGCAGAATTCACTTTGGATGCTTTCTGGGGAGGAAGGTGGGTGTTGGGGATAGCACATCATCCACCCCAGAATCTCTTTGCTGGCAATTCTGTGAGCTTTACCTTTCCCAATCTTTTTTTATAGCTGAAATGTTCAGGTCTGGAGCAGCCTGAAGCACAGTGTCATACATGTGAGCGATGGGTTGTCAGATTACCCCTAACTTCGAGGAGCAGGTTGAATAAGTGATAGGATTTGAGCATAAACCACCAGCTTCATTACTTCATGTACCTTGGTTTAGCCCTTACGTGTTTGGTGATACTGTGCCTGAATGTGTTATTAGAAACTAAATAAAAAATAAACCAAGGGGCCGTGGTTACATGGTTACTGATATTTGTCTTGGCTTCTGGTTGCTTTGGAGACAGCCGTTAAACTTTGGGTAGGGTGCATGTTGAAACCTTCTGTTCTTTTTATTTCTTCCACGGGTAGCCCTGAGAAATTATGAACTTGTCACAGAGAATTGCTGAGCATCACCTCAGCACATTTTGAGGCAGTAGAATAAAATAGGTGCTGTAGGTATTCATTGCCTCAAAAAATACAAGCTTGCTGTTTTGTTGCCACTTTTAAAACTTCAGTTTCCTGGTTCTCCTCTCTCCCACTCTTTTGTCTATCCTCAAATCTAATTGAAATTGTTCCTCCTATTTTTAATTTTCCCTGTTATCCGATTTCTTTTTCCCCTTCATGTTTTCATTCCCCACTATGCCATTTTCCTCCCACATTTTCATCATCTCTTCTCCTTCATCTCCATTGTTTCCCATACTTTGTGTTTACTTCTGCACAAAATCCTTGTTTGCTTTGGGGGGAAGTTCCCTCCCGTCACATCTCCCCACCAGTCATCATTTGCTGGTGCATCATGAAGCTCATAGGATTTTAGGGGATGGATGCCTCTTGCCTTTCTCTTGTTTGGACAAGATGTAGTTAAGGTCTTTGAGCACTACCTTATCCTTTCAATTCTGTAGTATGGGTGTGAACATCTTGCTCCTCCTCTCCTGACTCTGCTGTGTCTCGATCTTTTTCATTTCCCAGCATTTTTCTGAAGTTTATCTTTCTGCAACCCAAATGAAAGCCCTGGTGGGAAAAGGGAACTGACTGCTGCATGAGTGTGCACCAGTGTGGTAGCAGGGACTTCGACTTGACTTTCACTTCCTATTGAGAAACTTGGCGGGAGGCGGACAGATAAGGGAGGAGTGCCTAGGTGTTACTGACAGCAGATACAGGGAAGGTGGTGGAAGGTTTCAGAAAAGGGTGGTCAGCGCCTTCTGTTGGCAACTGAACACCACTTCTGCTCTGAGCATTTACCCCTCTACTCACTGGGGAGGGGCAGTGTATGGACCTCAGTCCCTTCATCTTGAGCAAACGCATTCTGTATCCACAGAGCATTTGTTCCTTCGTTCATGCTGGACATGTTAAAGACACTCTATTGCCTGCTTCTTGGCTTCCTAAGTTTCTTGGCTCAGCAAAGAGCTTCACCAGGTTACTCCAGGTTCTGTGATAAGCCTGTGGCCATATATTAAAATCTTCACTTGATTACTTTGTTTCTGCCCCATTCTCCACTTCAATCTTATTTTGTCTTCTCCCTCCCATCTTTTTGTTGTTCCATTCCTTTTCAGCGAGGCCAGACTCTCCTTTGATTCATATCACAACATCTCTGTATGAGATTCTTCTGCTTGCAGAGACCAAACTTCTTCTGGAACAATGTGACTTCCTCTAATTGTTCGTTCATTAGGCGTCTTTCTCCTGGGACGCTGTAGAGATGCTCAGTGGGTAGACCCTGAATGTCTTTATTGTTATAGGGAGTCTCATATCCTGAGAAATGTGTGAGTTTCACATTCTGTCAGCTGAGGACTGTGAGACTGGATTGCTGATCTGCTTTCTGATTCTATCTAAGCAGGAAATGCCTAACCTTGGAAGAAATAGATTAATGGAGCAAAGACTTTCCTGGGACAAGAATTCCTCCTCAGGAATGTTATCCTCATCCACGATGGTAGAAAAAAACCCCTCAGTGAACATACTCCCAGAAAGTCCATTTCCACCTTCCCAAAGAAATGTAAGAACCAGACCTGACCATATTTAGCTTTTCCAGCCACTGTGACAAAGTCTTCTTGAATAACTTCAGAAGTTTGAGCATGAACAAGAAGTCCTTCAAATAGACATTCTGAAGCCTGAAGACCTTCTGCAATGTTTATACATTGCTGGGTCCATATAAACTCTTGCTCTCACAGCCAGGGCTTTGAGCAGAAGCAGCTCATTCATATTAATGTCAGGAAGGAACCTGACAGAGTGCTTTACTTGAATAAACAGGTGAGATTTTCAGCCAACTGTTACACAAAGATTTCTTCTCTAATTAGGTTTCCATTCTAACTATGTGGTACCTCAGGCTACTTTGGGATTTTGTGACATAATAGAATAGAAATGGCCTTTGGCAACCTTGTCATTAACTTCAGAGACAACTAAACATAAGGTACCAGTGTGAACTTAGACTGCTGAGATATGTGTAGAGGAGCTGACGTCGTAGTTTTAATAAGTGATTCATGGGTTTATTTCACCCCGTGCGTGAAGCATGCAGGCCGCAGCAATAGCAGTTGTGGATAAATTTAGACTGGGTATTCACTGATGTATTTGGTCATTCATTCATTCTTCCCTTCCTCTGCATGTTGATAGACATGTGTGGGCACACCCCAAGGGTTTTTTGAAATCACAGGTAGCTTCCATTTTTGTACAGAAAACAGTGCCTTCTCCTTCAGGCCTCGGTGAGTCTTTAACTCCTCCTTTGGTTTTTGGCATTCTTTGGCAACACTTTCTCTGTGTGGGGAATAAGCCTGCTTTTATTTCAGAAGGTGAGCTTTACTCTTGGAGGTTGCTGTGTATAACAGTTGCGTCTGCTGCTAATGCTGGCACGTGTCAGCTCTTTGGTTTTTTACTGTTTCCTTTCAGTAACACATTTGCAGCAGCTGATAACCTACTGTTACTTAAATATTTCTCTTCTCTTCCTCTGAATAACTTTCTTAAAGGTTTCTAGGTATGAAATTAAAAATGGTGATTTTTCCAGGGTGCTGATCCAGCTAATGAACAGTTCGGGACTATTTCCTCCACAGACTTCCACTTTAGTTTTCTGTCTTTTTCATGGAAACCATCAGTTCCACAAGCAGACAGACGCTTGGTGAACCACTAGAATGAGCTGGTGTCTCGTTAACAGGCACCTGCCACAACCACGAGACTGTCGCTGACTCCTGCTCCTCCATAGCACGTCACTCACACACTGAACTTCTCCTAACTCTAATCCAAAAAGTTTAAACTCTCTTTCTGTCTGACTGGGCTTTTGAACTATGGCCTTTGATTTTGGTCTAACATTCGTAATCGATCTCCTAGAGAAGCAGTGTTTCACACAGTGGCTGTAAAACTTCCTAAAGCAAAATACTGTTTTATTTCAAAGCAAATGGTTTTCTGAGAAATGAACAATTTAACTTGAGACAGTTCCTCCTAAAAAAGCTCCTGGCGTGCAAATCTCCCCAGGCATTCCCAGCGTATTTAGTTCTCTGTTGCCTGATCAATTCCTGTTTACAGAAGGCAAGTTTCTTTTTTAGCTGTACCTGTCTCTTCCTTTCCAGCTTCACACATGGGACAAATAAGGGATCTGCTTTGGAGGCTGGTCAGTTACTGGGTTCTAGGGCCTGTTCTGTAATCCTTCCAGTCCACACCAAGAGGGTCGTGATGGGAGGCCTTTTGTTCTTCCTGGTGTCATCTTCCATACCACATAGTAACCAAGCAGCATGTGGTTCAGATAGTAAGTGGTCCCTCTTGGTGTGCAGGTTTTCTAATTAGAACTCTGACATTAGCACAGAACAACTGGAGGACAGATTGACCCATTGTTCCTTAATGCATTACTTGAAGAGGCACAAGAGAGAGAAAGTTTTGCCAAACAAAGTATGACAACTTGTATACTGACCTTGGCACATCAACGAATGGAAGCCCCTCCTCTTTGCAACCTAAGGCAGAACTTGAATCTTTGCATCCCAAAATGGGATGCTAATCAGGTTTTTCTTCCCTACAGCATCAAGACTAGCCCTGTATATACTCAAGTATGTGTTTATGCTGCGACATTGGAGAATTTGGGTTTGAGTTTTCTTAGTGCTCAGTGTTTGTTATCTCAGCTTGCCAAATCAAAACAACTTTGGAACTCTGATTTCTCTCTTTTGCTTCAGCCTCTACTCACTACCCTTTGAAAAGGTTTGTGCAGGAGGCGAATGAAGGGTTGTCTGTCTAATCATCATGCTTTAGTAACAGTCCACTGTCATCAGTGAACATCCAAAGCACCATGTAGAACGGGTTAGAACTGTCTCTTATTTTGTGTAAAATGCCTAAAATGGTGCTAATTGGTTGTTCCCTCAAGTACCAGTGTTCATGCTGGTGGACTTGTCTTCAGCATGTACTACACTGGACCTGCCCCCCGCCCCAATCATATCACAGAATCTCAGAACATTAGGAGTTGGAAGGGACCTCGAAAGATCATCTAGTCCAACCCCCTGCCAGAGCAGGATCACTGAGACTAAATCACACAGGAATGCATCCAGGTGGGGTTTGAATGTCTCCAGGAGACTCCACAACCTCTCTGGGCAGCCTGTGCCAGGGCTCTATCACCCTCACAGTGAAAAAGTTTCTCCTTACATTCCCGTGGAACCTCCTATGCTTCAGCTTGCACCCATTGCCCCTTCTCCTATTGCTGCTTATCATAAAATGAAGAGCCTGGCTTCATCCTTCTGACTCTCACCCTTTACATATTTATAAACATGTCACTCAGGAAGTGTTGAATGCCCAACATAAAACCAGCTCCAAATTGATGTAATTCCTTTAAAATTCAGGTGGTGATTGCAATTGACAGCTTCACTTCTCAGAAGGCACTCACTTACAAAGATTGATTTTTAATAATGGGAACTTAACTTTTCAATATATACCTGGGATTTTTGCAGGAAAAAAGTAACAAACCCCGCTGCATGACATTGATGTGTGTGTATTCCACTGATGTAGCCATGACCATATCAGATGTCACAGCGCCAGCAAAAGCCCAGTTTGGATGAAGGGTGAGAGTGAAGCTGCAAAGTTTGGAAAAGGAAGTACTTTCTAAAGCATTTGAAGACCTGCCTTGGAAAGATACAAATCCCCATTTATTAGTGTAAACTAAGTCTGAGAATCCTGCCCCATGCTTCCCCTATGTTATCATAGACTCACAGAATGATGTGGGTGGGAAGGGACCTCAAAGAACTTCTAGTTCCAACCCCCCTGCCATGGGCAAGAACAGCCCCCGCTAGACCAGGTTGCCCAAAGCCCCATCCAACCTGGCCTTGGACACTGACGGGGAGGGGGCAGCCACAGCTTCTCTGGGCAGCCTGTGCCAGGGCCTCACCACCCTCACAGGAAAGAATAAGTCTACCCTCTCCTAGTTTAATCCCAATCCCCTGCATTCCATGATAAACAGTCCCTCTCCATGTTTCCTGCTGCTCCCCTTCAGGTATTGGAAGGTGAATGAATAACATCAGTTCCCCCAAATGCCATCTTTCATTTTCTGCTTGATACAAAAGATCTCCTTTATCCTTGGCACAGGGATCCATCACCTTCTGGCTGAATTCCTGCATCGCAGCCGTACTGAAAGGGGAACGTTACCGTGAGGCAGAGTTTGGCAGGGAATGGGTATTTACCCTCGCTCTGACAGGTTAAAGGCAGAGTGCTCCAGCTCCTCCAGTCATCTGAGCTAACTTCCAGCTTTCTGGAGTACCTGTGCAGCAGTTCACTTACAGCCAGCCAGTCTGAGTCAGATTAACAGCACCCCTTCCTATACTGTGTGACTGTGGTCTACAAGAAGCGCTTGCGCACGCGTGAGTACATGAGGAAGTGTTCGAAGCTTTCTGCACCTCCCTTGAAGGCAGAGGCAGCCATTCCCACCTCACCCTCGGGGAGCAGAAGTGCCCACCCCTTAGCGTTTCTGGCTATTGCTGGCCTTGAAGGCATTGTGCCTGTGGTGAAATCCCTTCTGCTGCTCCTCTTCTCGGGCAGCTTCAGAGGCCAGGTTAAGGTGTTCCTCCTAGATTTCAAAGGAAATAGCTGATCAGGCTTCAGAAAAGACCTCATGTGGATTTCTGAACTTCTGTGACACGTGAACCCCTCCAGGACAACGCAGGCATCAAAGTTCAGGATGCAGCAAGTAAGAGTTGGAGACAGAGCCTCTTGGCTGGGGAGATTTGTCTGTAGGATGAATTCCCAGGGGAAATTTGAATGTTGTTTGAAATTGCTAGAGTGCTTTTCTTGGTGAAAGTGCTTTCCATCATTAAGAATGATGCCCACAACACTAACGCTGTTGCATTTCTAACCCCTTTCAAAAAAAGGGAAGTTATTAAAGTTTAAAAACAAAACAAAGCCCAACCTAAGCAACAGAAGAGTTTGTTCCACAAAAAGAGGCAAGCTAGACGTTTGAGTAATTCTGCTCAAAATTTCACCACTGCCACTGATCTTTCTTACAGTGTTCAGGTACTGTGGCAGCAGGTATAATGTCACTCCTGGCTATGTTTTTTCTTTGTATCATCACTGTGTGTACCTCAGAGTCAATAAGTCGTAGAAAAATACGTGTCTGAAAAGCAAGTAAATGTTTCTTGCTTTCAGTACATAAGATACTGTTTAAAATGAAGTTTTATATAAAAGAAGACAGTATTTCTATCTGTCCCAAGTAACGGCTCCTACGCAGAGTAGCAGACCTCAGAGATATATTACTTTATAAGATGAAATGCAAAGCAATTTCCTTTTTTTTTGTGTGTCTTTTTGCTGCGGTTATTATGTCAAGTAAAGGTGAACGAGACAGATATCAGGAGGTGCTTCCTGTTCCTGTTTGTGCAAGCACATGGCAAGCTGGCATTAACCATGAACATGAGATAACATTATCAAAATATCTTAACTACACACATCTCTTTCAAGAGGACTTTTATAAAGCATTGCTTTCATTTCTTTTTAAATTAACCCAATTGAAACAGGTGAAGATGTGAGTGCTACTGGAGTTGATGTTTGTTGATGGTGCATAATGCAGAGTTTTTACTTGTCAGGCTTTGGATTAGAAGTGCTTTTACAAACTCTGCCCTGACAGGTGTGTCTGTGGGAAACAGGTAGAGCTGCCTTTTCAGAAAGAGAGGAGATTATGTGAAAAGAAGTGGCATAACTGGGATTTTAACAAGCTGTCCAATCAGAGACATTTGCTAGCTCTACACTGGGATGAATATCTCTTTCTTATTCTGGAGGAAAGGAGGATACTCCTTTCTTTGTAAACAGTATTGTCCCAGGCACCACATAAAAAACCCCAAACCAAAACCAACACACAAAACAACAAAACATCCCAAAAAAGAAAAAAGCCATCAAGGATGTGATCTCATAAGTCACAGCTTCAGTACGTAAAGCCCTGGCAGCTATCCAAGAGTAAGTCGTCACCATGATATTTCCTTACAGTCTTTTCTGCGATGAAAGCTGCCATTTTCCTGTTCCCTTGACCCAGTCTGTTCTTACATCTCATCCTATGGGCACCTGAACTTGTGACTGGTTTGTTGTCTTCCTGTGATGGAAGTGCCAACACCTCCGGTGTTCTCATCCACTTCAGCAGTGGTTTATCAGAGACCAATAAAATGGCATCCTTGGTATGTTTGTCTCCTAACAGGCAGTAATAAAGAATTTACAGTCAGCAGATTCACCCACCACTTCTGAACCAAAGGAAATTGAATTTTTCTTGAGCTAAAAAATGACAACCTTAGGAGTACAGACTGCCCAGAGTGGTTGTGGAGTCTCCTTCCCTGGAGACATTCAAAACCTGTGTGATTTAGTCTAGGTGATCCTACTCTGGCAGGGGGGTTGGACTTTCAAGGTCCCTTCCAACTCTAACGTTCTGTGATTCTGTAACTAAGGGAGGAGGGAAAGCTTACAGCCCTTTCTTAGGTGTGTCCATCACCTTTCTATTCAACTAATTAATGAAGTGGCCTCCTTGTCAAATGTTTTTCCCCTTTGACATCTGGAAGAGACAAGGACCGGGTCACCAATTTGTATGAAGTATTTTCATAGGTGATAGTCTGTAGACTGATTTTTTCAGTGCTTGTCTCCCTCTAGTAGCACAGCAGTCAGGACATCTGAAACATGGTTTCTGATTAACACTGTGAAAATGAGTATGACAACTGGCAAGGGGACTGTAAGTTCGTCGTAGCGTCCCGCTGCGGGCACTGGGACCAGTGCATGCAAGTTGATGGGAACCTTTTCCCTCTTGACTGCAGTGAGCTTGGTGCTGTTTTCACAGCATATGCAGAGAAGGTCTCCCCCAGCCTCTCCTCCTGCAGCACAAAGCAATGGAGGGATGAAATATGGCTTTTAAAAAAAAGAAATAATTTGTGCTTTAGTAAATCTTGCAGCATTTATACAATTGGATGTGGAAAATTTGGACTAAGGAAGCAGGTGTGAACAAGAAATCTTACCTTTGCAGAGATAACCTGATGAATGGCTACTGTCCAGAGCACTGGATGGGGAGAGGAGTTGGATTATAATGTCACAGCCGCAAGCACACCAAGGGCTCTCTGTGCTTGGGGCTGGCCCTGGTACAGCCCAGCTCTTCAGCTTTGGAGCAGACATGGTGGTTAAGAATACCAGCAAGCAGCCTTGTTGGGGCTTCAGCCACTTTGACTGGGAGTTGCTTTTAAATTCAGGTCCTTGCTGAGCTTTGTGGATACATGTGTGCCTAGACATCCATCTCCCTCCCTGCTCCTCACCCACTGACCTGACTTCTAGGCTTGGTCTCACACCTGCCCACCGACAGCGGGTTTGCCTGGTGATCTGGACTTCTGGCTGACCGTGGTTACACTCACTGTACCTGCCCTGCTCTTCTCACTTGGATCCTGTAGGAACCCAGGACATTTCTGTGAGGCCACTGCCTCTGCTTGCCTTACTGCATCCTTTGCTCTCAGCTTGCCTTTCCTCTTGGCACCTACACTTGGAGCTCCATGGCGTCCAAGATGCAGAACAAAGAAGAATGTCACCTGTGATAATCTACGTGCAAGGTAGCCTGAGTCTGTGAGTTATGGAAACTAGCTCTGGATGTAAAGAGGTTTAGTGCATCCTCCTTACCTAGTCCTGACTCATGTTAAGTCCCAAACCTCAAACTGTGTAGTATGAAATTTAATTCTTTTCATAACAAACCAACAAACCAGCTGGATTTCATTTAATGGATTAAATTGGCAGACACTTGTCACTGAAGGTGCTGCTCAGGAAAGGAGCATACATACTGGACCCTTGATCATCCTCACCACTTAATTATTAGTTCCTTCCTTACCTTTGTTTTTTGCACCATTTCAGAGAGCTCTGTTATCTGAAAGAAGGAAAGCTCCTGTGGAGGGTAAGGAGAAGGGTGTGAGCTGTTGGGTGCTAGTGCCAGGGTTCGGGTATATTGCAAAATGCTTAAATATTGTTTGCTGATCCACAGCAGGGACTCTCAGATGGCTAGAAGCATCACATAAATTCATCAGATTGGATATCTTCATGTGAAATCTTACTGACTTCTTGCAGAGTGAGTGTGGTAGCATGATCAAAACCCACTTACAATACAGAAATCTTCATTGTCTGCAAAATGAGGTGAGGTGGAGCATTAGTCTGGAAATCTCCTCCTGCACATTCAAAGATGTCCAGATATTTCTGCTGTGATAGTTAAGGTTGTTTGGAAGTCTTTAGGCAGTCACTATCCACGCTGGAAATTCATGGCCTTGATCTCCATCTTCTGTGGATCTAAGACATCCTCATTTTTCCTTACCTTTCCTCTGTGGGATTGACCACAGTACCAATCCCAGAGTTCCTGCTCCAGTTCGCTGAATCTCTGCTCTTTTGAGCCCGAGTTTGTGCATGTCTGACATATCATTAGAGGCCAGTCTATGAGGGGAAACATTTCTCTTGCAGTTAAGGATAAAGGAGCCTGATGTGTCTGCTCTTGGTGCCGTTTGGAAAGCTTCTCATCCCAGATGAGAAGTGGCCCATTCTGTTGGGATTAATCCTAAAACATCAGTATTCATGTACTGTTAAAGAGTTTCTTGTTGTTATGTGTTGGATGTTCCTACCTCATTGATGCAGTTAAGAACCAATGGGTTATGCTTGTCATGCTTTTCAAAGGCAATAGATACATTGTGAGGGCAACTGAAAAAGATCATTTCACAACTATTTTTATGGAATTTGTCAGACTAGTCTGCTATTTCTAGGAAAGGGTTAGTGGCCTTCACATGGCACCCTTCTGAAGGCATCAGTCTGTATCTCTAGGTTAGCAAGATAGCTGCTGTAAACCTTCAAAACTGAGTAGTTAACTTAGTAAGGAATCTGCCTGATTTTACTGAATATAATGAATTCTGTACGTGTAAACTTGAAATGCTTTGTAAGTTTAGGGTAAGGAGGTAGATGAATCTCTGTAGTGTGATGTGACATCACTCAGGACAGAGGAGATGCAGAACCAAAGTGGAATAGGCAGCTTGGTAGTAAAGCTGAGAGTGCAACTGGAAAGTTATGTGTCAGCCTTCAGATACACTGGGGTACTGCTAGGTCAATTCATTTATTGTAGATTTTATATTTCATCCACATTATTCTGTATGACTTCTGACAAAGAAATGTGATGTTGCCCAGTTAGCATTTTTTAATTTACCAATTTAATGTGAATAATCCTTGGAAACATATTTTCTTCCTCTTCCCCTCCCCCAGGTCTTTCTGAAAGAATAAAAGCAGGCAAAGCAGCATTAGGGCAGTGTTCTTTCTGAACTGTAGAACTCAGCAGACTTTGGAAATTCAAAATTAATGAATTAAAACTCAGTATAATTCTGAGTGGAGGGAAATTATAGATGGGGAAGTACAAGACGTGATTTTCCAAGGCCACAGAGTAGAACAGTGGTGTCAGTAGAAGGTCTGAGATTCCTCTCAGGGTTTAAACTACAAACCAATTCTCTTTTTCACTGTGCTACGCCGTTTGGCTGACGCAAGGCTTATGCAGAATCCCTTGGTTAAAACCTCGTGACTTGAAAGGGAATGTTTTATACAGCGTGTGAAAGAGAAATGGAGATACATAATCTCCTTTTAAATTCAAAATCACTGACAGTGGAAACTATGTCTCGAAACCCAGTGATGACTGCTAGCTATTGCACATCTCCACGGGGAAAACCGAGCTGTGGTGTATGAGGGATCAGGACGCCGTACAAGCCGGCATTTCAAATCTGGTGACTCCCCAAGTGCTTTTTGAAGCGTGCTAACGCAGTGCCCCCTGTGGTGTCTGGGCTGGTGGGGTCTTCTCTGGAGAGAAAGGAAGAAACAAAGGAAAGGGCAAGAAAACTAAACAAACATCTTCAGTTTGTTGGGTTGGTTGGGGTTTTTTTTTTGGTCTAGGAGCAGGTTTAGCTGCTGCTGATTGAGCAGAGAGCACTTAATGCTCATGGGGTACAGAAAGGCAGGAAGAGCCCTCACTGAGAGCAGAAAAAAAATAAAATGTCTGAAGAGTTCTGAGAAACAACAGTATAGAACTAAAATAGAGCAACTAGAGGAAGGAAGCCCATGTCCTATATATACAGAAAGGGAGGGGGATCTTCTCCATAGTAACAGAAGGAGCGGGAGGGGGGAAGAAAAGGACAACACAAAATGCAAAAAGGCATTTTAACGAATTGCACAGAAAAGAGAGATTTGAAGTTTGTTCTTCTTCCCCACTTGTGGGTCTGTGGCTTTTTATGTGATACAAAATCCCTTCAGAAAATATTTGTTTAAGCCAGTAAATGAGATTTAATTCTTTCTGTCCTGTTATAAAGCTTGTACTTCAGTGTCTGCACTTTATATTCTAAATGTCTTGTTATTACAAGACTTGAAATTTGGGAGTTAAAAGCTTCAGTTCTGTGATTAACACAATCCACACATCACTGCTGTATTTGTCTTAGTACTGTGCAGTAACTCAATGTTTTGGTGCTGGAATAGGGCCAGATTTTGCAGCGGTATTTATTAGGCAGAAGTTAGGAGAGGAGCTCTTTGTGTCTGTAACAGGCCTGTTGGTGTCATAGATGTAATCACTTGCATGGAGTACCCAGTATCCTGCAGGTATCCTGCAGGCTGGGCTTGTTCCGAGTTTCCTGATGTGGCCTTGCTGATGCACTGAGAATCAGGTTTTGCTTCCCCCACCACCCCAACTTATTTCTTGCCCTCTTTTCCCCGGTAGACTCCAGCAGCAGTCCGGCAGAGCACTTATGGGTCCACTGTTGCATCTCTTGCCAGATAAATCCTTCAGCCTCAGAAATCTTAGCTCTGTAGTAAACCAGATCCTTCACCATGCACATGAAACATCCTGTCCCACTCCTGTTAGCGCTTCTCCTGGATTTACAGTGATTGCTTCTGATGACTGGTAGAGCAGTAACCTGTCCCAGTGATAAGAGACTGCAGCAGCTTTTATTGTTTAACATGTTTCACTCTAACTTTCACCTCTAGTATTATGCAGGACGGATTATCTTTCTGTTTAAAAATGTCTGTAGTTCCTTCTGCAAAGACTGACAGCAGTGTCTGGTTTCAGGGTGGGATGATTAACTGGAATAGACTGTTTCCTCCATTACGTCATAGACACAACGCAAATTATCAAGATCATCGCCCCTCTGAACAAGACACACCTCCACCTACTGAGGTTTCTGAAGAGCAGGTAAACGTTTCTCTATTTTAAAATGGCATTAAAAAACTGGTTAGGAACTACCTCTGCTAATTTGTTATCATCTGGTGACACAGTTTCCTAAACCTTCTCGACAGCAGCACAAATTAGATTATCAGATAACAGTCGAAATACAGACAGCAAATCATCATCACTGCCCAAGCCAGAGTTAGAAACCAACTTGGGAGTTTCTGCTTTCATCTGTAACTGTCTGTATTGAAAGATGAGACAGTTTCACTGGTGGGGGCTATTCAGATCTGATAAATATTTCACAGAAGGAAGAACGACAAACGGATTTCATTCGTGGTCTTGTAGACATGCAAGTTTTCCTTCACTGAGGTCTCCAGCTTAAGTTTCCAATTCACTTGTGTAGGTTTTTTGGAACTAAGAATGCTATGAATGTTATGCCAGCTGTGGACCAAGCAACACATGCTTGGTACAAAACATGGATGTTTCACGCAGTAATGGACTAATTTCACTTACTGAGAAGCTTGTCTCTTTTCTGTCAAGTATAGATGTAGAACTTTGTCCATAGTTTTGTTCTCAGAAGAGAGGATGATTTATTAGGAAACTGAAGAATTCAGGATTTATTGCAGGCACTCAAGTTCTCCAGGTTGTGGCCTATCTGCAGTTAGTTGCATGGTCATTTTATAGCCTAAGGTTTCTCCCACCCTTGAACAAGGGCGGGATTGAAGTGTGAGTTTTTCTTTCCCTTTTTCCTTTTTTTTTTTTTTAATTAGGGAGAAAAATCAACATTTGCTAGCAGCATAACACTGTCATTTCTAGTCAGTTTAAAATGAACTTGTCCTAAACAGAAATCTGTGCTATGACCTGATTCCTGGTTTTGATTCAATGTTAGATTATGTTCAGAACATTAAAAACTTTAACTGCACTGGTGGTTTTGACTGCAGACCTGCTGGGCTACATTCAAAAAGTGTGTGGGAGGAATAACCAACCAGAAAAAAAAAAAAAAAAAAGAGAGAGGAGAAGAAAACCCCCACACCAGTGAGCATCTTCTAGGAGAAAACCCAGAAACCTAGGTTTTGGCTAGCCTGAAAGCCAGGTTATGGGGTGGACCAAAAGGTTTCCCTGCTGGGTTAGTTTGGTTATTTGCTTTATTGACAAGCTCTGCTTATGGAAACTTCTCTTCTTGGGCTGGAGCTAATGAAAGTTAATTCGTCTGACCTATGCTTGGGTCCTTACCCAAAGCCTTCAGGCCCAGATATATGAAAACAATATATGTTTATATTTTCTTACGCACTGGAGTTGCAGAGCTTGCCTGATTGCTGTCATTTGCAGCACTGTCTGGTTACCCCACAAAGAACAAAGCAATCTGAGCACCTTTTATTTCTCAGGACTGTGTTGATAACTGCAGTCTGAGAATAGCAGAAATGCAAAGTTTTCTTCCGTTCCTCAGATTATTTGCAAGCACTTGCAGCCCTTTTGTTGTTACAAAATCTCTGCATTTCTTGTGGGTTTTTAGCACCTGAAATTACCGTTACTGGTACACAGCTCTTGTTTCCTGGAGCTGGAATCAGTTCATGTGGTTAAAATATACTTAGATGAAAAGAGCTTTTTGTTTTTACAGTCTCTGTGATGCTCGCTGGGTATTTCTGTAAATGGGAACATTGCAATTCCATCCACTACTTCTTAAGGTCAGAATTCACAGCAACTGCAGTAAAAACCTTTCTTCTGAAAGTTATTTCTGTGGTTAGCTTTTATTCCACTGCCTGCCCTTTTTCTCATTAAAAAAAACCCAAAACAATCTTAGATGAAAAATCAGAGGAAACTGTAGAAAGTTGCAGGTTATGAAATCCAGTGTGAAGCTATGCTAAGTGTCAAGAGTAGCAATGCGTTTCTCTCTATATAAGGTGAGAAACCGACATTAGGTTGTAGAGGAGGAGCGGGGAGTGGGAGAAAGGCAGGAAGATGGTGGTAAGGTATTTGATGTTCTGGCAAGCGAGGTAGCCATTTTCAAACGTTATGTAACAGTGTTACACAGGAGAACTGGGACCCCCACCTCTGGGCCTACCTGGAAGTAGTGTATCTCACAGTAAGCTGCCAAAGCAGAGAAGATTAAAAATACTGCACGTTTTGGAGGTGTCTTAGAGGAAGGGGAGGTTGCTTTTAACATCACCTTTCTTGTAAAAGGCCTTTGAAGCACTTTGAGTACTAGTGCACGATGTTCTCGCACCCTGGGAAGGGTCCACCTGAGATGTAAACAGCCTTTGTGCTGCTGCTGTATAAGCAGAGGAGGAGCAGTGGTAGCTCCCAGGCAGCTTCTGAAGCTCAAAACTTCCAGGGCCATTCGGAGCAGGATAAGAAACGCTTTATGCTGCCAGTGGCAACAGTTAATCTTGTGTGCCGCTCCCCCCACACACCTTGCTTTTTCTCTCTCTGGAAGAGGAGCTCTAAAAGTGAGTGGGCTATATGGTGACTTTCAGTTGTGTGTAATCAAGAATTGTAGATGTTAAATGTACTTTAGATTGGCATTTAACCATCAATTAAATTAGGTTATAACTGTATTGCTTGTCACGTGGGGGAATGTTTGAGTCTGCTGCTGCCAAGCGAAAGTGGCAAGGGCCTCACCTGTGTGAGGTGTGAGCAGGTGGATGACCTCCTCTGCTTAGTTGCCAATCTTGAGGATGAGCTCAAAAGGCTGAAAGCCATTCGGGGAAGGGAGCTCAGCCTTGTTGTGGAGCTTAGGGAGGAGATAGATAGACTACGGACCATCAGAGAATGCGAGCGGGAGATAGACTGGTGGAGCAACTCTCTGCGAGAAAGGCGCAGAGATTGCACTTCCCAGACTAAGGGAGTATTGGGAGAAATGGCCCCTCTCTCTCACCATAGTCCAGCAGGGAGAGACAGCTTGAGAGGAGAGGAGGAGTGGCAGCAGGTCTCAGCCCGGCGTTGCAGGCGACCCCCATCCCAACCTACCTCGGTTCCCCTAGTCCCTCTCTGTAACAGGTATGAAGCCCTGAAACCAGAGGGAGACGTGAGTGATGATGACATGGGAGCGCTGCCGTCAAGCTTGCCCAAGGTAAGGCAGACGGCTCCACGTTTGAAGACTGCTTCCTCCAGGAAAGAAAGGAGGGTGATAGTTGTGGGCGACTCTCTTCTGAGAGGAACAGAGGGCCCAATATGTCGGCCTGACCCTACCCATAGGGAGGTGTGTTGCCTTCCCAGGGCACGGATCAGGGATATTTCTAGAAAACTCCTCAGCCTTATCCGCCCCTCCGATTACTACCCTTTATTGGTAGTTCAGACTGGCAGTGATGGGTTTGCTGATAGAAGCCTGAGGATTATAAAAAATGATTTTAGGAGGCTGGGGAAGTTAGTCGATGGAGCGGGCATACAAGTTGTGTTTGCCAGTATTCCTTTGGTGGCAGGGGCAAACACTGAGATAAGCAGAAAAGGCCATCTTATAAATGCATGGCTGAGAGGCTGGTGCAAACACAAAAACTTTGGATTCTTTGATCACGGGGCGGTCTACTCGGCACCTGGCCTGAGGACAGCTGATGGGAATTGCCTGTCTCCGAAAGGGAAACGGATACTTGCCCAGGAGCTGGCAGGACTTGTAGAAAGGGCTTTAAACTAGATAGGAAGGGGGAAGGGGATAAAGCCAGGACTGCTAGAGATCGGCCTGGGGAAGTGGTATTGGGATTAGGAGAGAGGCAAGGGGCTCAGCTGAGGTGCGTCTACACTAACGCACGCAGCATGGGCAACAAGCAAGAAGAGTTGGAAGCCATAATGCGGCAGGCAAACTATGACCTGGTTACCATAACAGAAACATGGTGGGATTGCTCCCATGACTGGAGTGCTGCAATGGATGGCTACAAACTCTTCAGGAGAGACAGGCAAGGAAGGAGGGGTGGTCGTGTGGCTCTATACGTTAGGGAATCCTTTTCTGCCACTGAGATTGTGACTAGGGATGATAACATTGAATCCCTATGGGTAAAGATCAGAGAGGAAGGGCTGACAAGGCAGACATCCTGGTGGGCGTCTGTTATAGACCGCCAAACCAGGATGAAGAGACAGATGAGGTGTTCTACAAGCAGCTGGCACGAGCTGCATGGTCATCAGCCCTTGTGCTCATGGGGGACTTCAACTTCCCTGACATATGCTGGGAGTACAGCACAGCACAGAAGAAGCAGTCTAGGAGGTTTTTGGAGTGCACAGAGGATGCATTCCTGATGCAGCTGGTCAGAGAGCCCACAAGAGGAACTGCCCCGCTAGACCTGCTGTTCGTGAACAGGGAAGGTCTGGTAGGAGATGTGAAGGTTGGGGGCTGCCTTGGACAGAGTGACCATGAAATGATACATTTCTCAATTCATGGTGGAGCTTGGAGGGGGAATAGTAAAACTGCTACCTTGGACTTTCAGAGGGCAGACTTTGATTTGTTCGAGAGACTGGTAGGGGGAGTCCCTTGGCATTCAGTCTTAGCGAACAAAGGGGTACAAGAGAGCTGGTTGCTCTTCAAGAAGGAAGTCGTAAGGGCGCAGGAGCAGGCGGTCCCCCTGAGCCGCAAAATGAGCCGGCGGGGAAGAAGACCAGCGTGGATGAATAGGGAGTTACTCTTGAGGCTCCGTGAGAAAAAGAGAATCTACCGCCTGTGGAAGGAGGGACGGGTAACTGAGAATGAATTCAAGGAAGTTGTCAGGATGTGTAGAGGTGAAATCAGAAAGGCAAAAGCCCAGCTTGAATTTAACCTGGCCGCTGGGGTGAAAAAGAATAATAAACTTTTTTATAAGTACATTAACAGTAAGAGGAGGACAAAGGAGAATATCCACTCTTTACTGGATGAGGCTGGGAATGTGATCACTGAGGACAAGGAAAAGGCGGAGGTTCTGAATGCCTTCTTTACGTCTGTCTTTAAAGGTCAAACAGATCCTCAGGGTACCCCTCTCTCTGACCTGGTAGTCTCAGCTGGGGAGCATGCTAACTCCCCTGTGATTCTGGAAGAAACAGTCAGAGACTTCCTACTCCAACTGGACTGCCACAAGTCCATGGGGCCGGAGGAGATCCACCCGAGAGTGCTGAGGGAACTGGCAGAGGTGGTAGCCGAGCCGCTTTCCATTATCTATCAGTCCTCCTTGCTGACTGGTGAGGTCCCAGAAGACTGGAGGCTTGCCAATGTGACTCCCATTTACAAGAAAGGTTGTAAGGAGGATCCTGGGAACTACAGGCCTGTTAGCCTGACCTCGGTTCCAGGGAAGGTTATGGAACAGATAGTCTTGAGGGAGATCATGCGGTATGTGCGGGATGGCCGGGGGATCAGGCCTAGCCAGCATGGGTTCATGAAGGGCAGGTCCTGTTTGACCAACCTGATCTCCTTCTATGATCTAGTGACCCATCTGCTGGATGAGGGAAAGGCTGTTGATGTGGTCTACCTAGACTTCAGCAAAGCCTTTGACACTGTCTCCCACAGTATTCTCCTGCAGAAGCTGGCAGCCCGTGGCTTGGATGGGTACACCCTCGGCTGGGTAAGGAGCTGGCTGGAGGGCCGGGCTCAGAGAGTGGTAGTAAATGGAGTTAAATCCAGCTGGCGACCGGTCACGAGTGGTGTTCCCCAGGGGTCGGTGCTGGGGCCTGTCCTCTTCAATATCTTTATTGATGACCTAGATGAGGGCATTGAGTGCACCCTCAGTAAGTTTGCAGATGACACTAAATTGGCTGGGAGTGTGGATCTGCCTGGGGGTAGCGAGGCCCTACAGAGGGATCTGGACAGGCTGGAGAGCTGGGCTGAAGCCAATGGCATGAGGTTCAACAAGAGCAAATGCCGAGTCCTGCACTTTGGCCACAACAACCCCAGGCAGCGCTATAGGCTTGGGGCGGAGTGGCTGGAGGACTGTGTGGAGGAAATGGACCTGGAGGTACTGATTGATGCACGGCTGAACATGAGCCGACAGTGTGCGCGGGTGGCCAAGAAGGCCAACGGCATCCTGGCTTGCATCAAAAATAGTGTTACTAGTAGGAGCAGGGAGGTAATTGTCCCCCTGTACTCAGCACTTGTGAGGCCGCATCTCGAGTACTGTGTTCAGTTTTGGGCCCCTCACTACAGGAAAGACATTGAGGCTCTGGAACGCGTTCAGAGGAGGGCTACTAAGCTGGTGAGGGGTCTGGAACACAGGCCTTACGAGGAGCGTCTGAGGAAGCTGGGATTGTTCAGCCTGGAGAAGAGGAGGCTTAGGGGAGACCTTATAGCTCTCTATAACTTCCTGAAGGGAGGTTGTATTGAGCTGGGGGTCGGCCTCTTCTCCCGTGTAGGCAGTGACAGAACTAGAGGGAATGGTAGCAAGCTGCGCCAGGGGAGATTCAGGCTCGACATTAGGAAGCACTACTTCTCAGAAAGGGTAGTCAGGCACTGGAATGCACTGCCCAGGGAGGTGGTGGAGTCACCAACCCTGGGGGTGTTCAAGGAAAGACTGGATGTTGTATTGAGGGATATGGTTTAGTGGGAGCTAGTAGTAATAGGTGAATGGTTGGACTGGATGATCTTCTAGGTCTTTTCCAACCTTGATAATTCTGTGATTCTGTGATTCTGTGATTTGAGTATCTGTCGGGACAAACCAAAGAGGTTAGGTGTCCAGTGCAGGATATTGTAACGAGGGATGGTCGAGTGGTTATTGACCACCAAAATCACTGTCTCAATATGCTCTGGACCAGCTAGGGAAATACAGGCAGGGCATTCTCAGTTAACGGTTGGGTTTCAATAAACTACCAGAAAGCAGTCATCTCTCTCTGCGGGGAGGCTTTCGAGCACGCTGTCCCAGATGCATCTTTGTGACGGTACATAGCTGCCCCTGCTTGCTTGCTCCCTGAGAGGTATGCTTGTGAACAGCCTGATCCATGGAAAACTCATCTCTGAGGCTGTTGACATGACTCCTGCACACAGAGCATGACTAGAACTCTGTTTTTAAAACAGTCTTATTTACTTCTTTTCCAGGTTGCACGACTTATGGAAATGGGATTTTCCAGGGGAGATGCTCTAGAAGCTCTGAGGGCTTCAAATAATGACTTAAATGTAGCCACTAATTTTCTACTGCAGCACTGATGGTTTTCTGTGTGAAGGAACTTGGCTTGAAGGGTTTGTATTGTCTGAAAGAGGATCAAAGCCACCTGCTGGACAGACTCACGAAGGTCTTGTCCTTCCCTCCCCCACACCCCACGAGAGTATCAGGAAAGAGAAACTGGTTCTGCGTGACTGGTGATTCAAAGTGATGTTAATGAGCGACATGAACTGTTCCCAAGCCTTCAGATCACTTGGTGGTTTCTAGTCTGGTTATCCTTTTCAAAGTAACTTTAGTTTCTACTTATTACTGGATATCACCTAAATTTATTTTTAAAATAAAGTAGGTGGTTTTTTCCTTGGAAATCATAGGATCGTTGAGGTTGGAAAAGACCTTTAAGATCTCTACCATAACCACTAAACCATCTCCCAAAGCACCTCATCTACCCATTTTGTAAACACCCCTGGGGACTGCGACTCCACCACCTCCCTGGACAGCCTGTTCCAGTGCTTCACCACTTAATAGCTGTAGAGAGCAATAAGGTCTCCCCTCAGCCTCCTCTTCTCCCAGCTAAACAGCCCCAGCTCCGTCAGCCTCTGCTGCTAAGACATGTTCTCCAGACCCCTAATCAGCCCCGCTGCCCTTCTCTGCAACCTCTCCAGCACCTCAGTGTCCTTCCTGTACTGCGCACGGGACTCAAGGTGTGGCCTCACCAGGGCTGAGTACAGGGGAAAGATCACCTCCTTGGCCCTGCTAGTCACACTGTTCCTGATAGAGACCAGGATGCTGTTGGCCTTCTTGGCCACCTGGGCACACTGCTGGGTCATGTTCAGCCGGCTGTCAGTCAGCACCCCAGATCCCTCTCAGCTGGGCATCTCTCCAGCCACTCTTCCCCAAGCCTGTAGCATTGGCTTTGGCCCATCAATCAACCTTGTCTAGGTCCCTCTACAGAGCTTCCCTACCCTCAAGCAGATCCAACGCCTAACGCAGCTTAGGGTCACCTGCAAGCTTACTAAGGGTGCGCTCTATCCCCTCATCCAAATCACCAATAAAGATACTAAACGGTAGCAGCCCCAGCACAGAGCCCTGGAGAACACCAGTCATGACCAGACCCCAGCTGGATTTAACTCCATTTAACACAACTCTTTAACCCAGCCACCCAGCCAGTTTAGCAATCCTTGTTAGATGTGTTACCAGGCTTAATGACTAGGAAAAGAACTTCCAAGAACCACAACAACCAGATTTATCTGTTGAGAAAACCAGCGTTTTCTTCATTTATCAGTCTTAATTTCTCTAGCTTACATGTTATGTTACAGTACTTGATTTTTGATGATAGTAATAAGAGGTTTGACAATCATTTTCAATTCAGTAGGGGGTTTATGGGACTTTTATGTCATTCTTTGGAAAGTTTTATTAATGGCCCTAAGATTTTACTTCTGGAATTCCTTTTTAAATAAAAGTTGTCATTCAGCACAGATTGGATGAGGGGAAATTCACGTGCTCGTTGCTGGTTGTGGTAAGTGACTGCTGTAAATTAAGTATTTTTTCACAAAGGGAGTGAATTGCTATTCAGATACAGGTCATGAAGATACCCTCTGGAAGCAATAAAGGTGAATTGAGTGATACAGTAAGATCAGAACTGAAATGATTTGAGTGACTCCCATGTCATTTTCAGGCAAGACCTCTGAAACAAGGGATGTGCGCTCAGTGTCCTGCGTGCTGGTTTCATATGTTTTTTTGAGCTGGCTATGTATTGTCTTAAAAGAAAATGATAAAAAGGTAACTTTTCTATATATAGTTCTAGTTTTCTACTGTCAGAGGTGTGGGTGGCATTTGCTGAAAGACCCTGGCATGTGCTGAAACCTCACCGTCTGAAGCAGCTTACTATTGGTCACAGGCTGGAATGTTAACCCGAAGGGCGATTCAGGCTAACACAGGAGGTAGCAGGGTGCTGATGCCGAGGTAATGCAATATTGGGTTCAAGGTTTAGATTGATAAGTAAACCTCCTTGGCCTGGCTCTCAGAAGTGCTCAGTATTATTAGCACCTTAAGAGTTTGAGGGGGCGGCAGGATGAAGAGAGGCGGCTATAAAACCCCACCTGAAGGAATGCAAGATTACAACCTGCGACTCCGTGAAACCCATCTGCACGTGTATCTTAAACATTTAATGTGTGTTTCTCTTTGTGCTTCTGTCTGTACGCTGTGCATATGTCTGTGTCTGTCTGTATGCACACAGGCCTGTTTAATACATACACACGTCTAGAATAAGACGTAGGTTTGGCAGCGTAACGAAGGCGATAGCAGGTGCAGAGGGGAGGAGGTGAAGGAACGCAGGAGAGAGAAGGGGGTTTTGAATACCCACGTGAACACATGTGCACCAAAGTACAGACCCGTGCAGTCTCATTTGGCCTGGGAAATTAAAGGACAAGATCTGGGGAGATTCTTTTACTTTTCTTTTTCTCTTTCTTTTTATTTTTCTTAGTTGACCATTAGAACGGAGAAGACGTCCTTCAGGCATACCTTACCCAGAAATGGTACCAACTTTGTGCCACTTTCAGCACATGACATAGTTTATTTAATAAAGTCAGTGTCCTGTATGTATTTTTTCGTATTTTCCGGTGGGTGAACTAAGGGGTTTTTTTGAGTGACCAGGTGTTTTCCTAGGCTGTGATCAACCTCCTTCAGGGTTTGTCTTGCTGCTATGACCGCTTTATTTAGGCAGGGTCTGCTTTTTAATTGGAGGGTTTTGTGGGTGTGAAGGTGAGTGGCTGGCTGTGTGTGTGTGTAGGAGGAAACCTGCTGTCTTACAAAGCAAAGGGCAAGTGTAAAAAAGGGGGCGTAGGCGGAAAGCCCTACAATAATTTGTATATGCAAACTAGTTAAATGTTTTGAAGTAGGTACAGGTTTTAATTTTGAAACATAGAGATCCTTCATTCACAAATATTTCTTCAAAAGTAGCAATCAAGACTAGTGAATTCCTTCAGAAGCCAAATTTTATCTGTAGGAAATGAATGTCTGGGATAAACGGAGTATGACCTGTGCCCTTTTCAGCTGTTGCCCCACTCCAGGGACAAGCACAAACAGCATTTGGTCCTTAGAATTCTAAATCATGTTGAATCACATCCTGGGACACGTAAGCAGATATTTTCCAAGTCTTAAATCCTTTCTTATTGTTGTGTGTACCTGGGGTATACAAGTGTCACAGCTGTGTGGAAACCCCTCATTTTGCTGGGTATTTGGCAAAACATTGTCAAATGGGAGGGGTAAAATTGCGGTCTTGGTGATGTCAGTTGAAAACCCCCCTTGACATTGGTGGGAAGAGTTTTTGCTCAGAGTGCTTCCAGGGTTGTGATTTCCCATTTAAAAAATAAAGAAGTGGTAAAAGGAGGGGTCTGGGATGCCATTGAACACAGTTCCTGTTTTATGCAAGAACTGTAGAAGAGAAGTTTACATTTTAGAGCTGGAAAAAAATTCTGATTTCTCTTGACAGTGAAACTTTCATGGACCGTTTCTGAGAATGTGAGGAGTGTTTTCTTCACACTGCACAGCATTTGTCCTGTATGGTGGTGAATATCTCACAGCACGGTTTCTCTTCCATTGGTGACACGATGGCAGTTTTTAGGCAGCAAGAGAATGCAGAATGTTTTTCTACAGAGAAGATAAGTCCCTAGGAAATTCACGCTGGGTTTAGTAAAGCCAGGATTTGGTATTTTGAAGTAAAAGTAGTTGTTCCTGTTAAAATTTCTCTGGTAGATTGGGAATCTTGTCTTGTGACATGACATCAGAGTAATTTACTGGGGACTTTCCTACACAATTATGTGATACTTGGAAATGCACCCACAGCAAGGTTTGTATTTGTGGAAACCTGCCTGATAAGGTGCCATGCTCTCCAGCCTTAACTTTTCTCTTAAGATGTGGAATGATTTGGCTCTGTACCTACCAAATCAAATCCATTTTTCTTACCTAAAACAAGAGTTAAAGGTTGCCTCCTCCTTACGTGAGCAAAGAGACACATCAAAACTACAACTCTCACCTTGCAGTGGGATGCATCCGTTTCAGGATAAATAAATGCACAGTATCCATTGGGACTAACAGGAGGTTTTTTATATATTAGTGCAATTAATTTCTTGTGTGTGTTCTTCCATGAAAAAAAGCCTAAATGAGATTAGCTTTAACTGGGTGGCCACAGTAAATAGGTATTTTATATAAATGATTATAAGTACTATTTTATTAGGAGAGTCACACGAACATACATACACTGTACGTGTTTTTATATACACACACATATTTTAAGCACACATATATAAGCATATATAAATAACCTATATGTGTGCTTAAAGTAAACTGGGTTTGATTTAATTTTTAGTAGGTTTATGTTCCTACTGCTTCCATATGTAAAGGGATGCTTTGACCACAGAAAGCCCACTCGTAATTGAAACTCAGCAGGGGTTATGTGCAGCCCATAGTTTTCAGTCCAACTGCTAAGATGAGAAACCGATGATGGGAGTGAAGGAAGGGCATGAGCTGGGTGCAGCTGGCAAGAATCTCAAGAAATCGGTAGTTCAGCTGTTGTCATTTGATTTTTCTTTTTTTCATAAAGGAGAGGTTAAAGAGGAAACGAGAAGTTAGCTGGGCTCACACATGTTTGTAGGGGACTTGTTTCCAAACCTGAATGATAGTAGTGGAGAAAACATGACTCTGCATACTTTGAAAGTGGGTGAGAAATTCCGGGATGGTGGCTGAACTGAAAGCAGGAATTGACCTTTTGACCAGAGATGTGTAGAGACCATAAATGTCATGTAAGATAAGCAGAGGAGAGGATCTGAGGGAGACGGGAAGTGGAACTCTGTGGAGCAAAAGGGTTAGAGTAAAGGAACATAAGCAGGAGAGGAAACCCTGTAATCCCAGCAACTCAGCAGTGAAGCAAACCCAGGAGTCACCACAGCATGCAAGAAAGATATTTCTGGTGTTCAGTTAGTCCTGACAACCTGACCCTTCTCCTGGCACCCCATCCCAACTGCAGAGAGACCCTCCCCAGAAGGGACACAGCTCACAGCGGGTCCCACCATTCTTCCCACCAAAGGTTATTTATAAATGCCAGTGCCATGAGAGCGCACTGCCTTCCTGGGGAAACCAGTGTCCTGCCTAACAGAGATGGATCGACAGCGTCTGCTTGTCTCTTGACACACTCGTGCACCTCTAAGAAGCTGGCAGTTGCCTACATCACCTGGCCCAGACAATCACACCGGGGCTTGTTGCTTGGCAGCGAGAAGCTTTTATTTTAAGTAGATAATGTGCGGTTTTACATGGCAATGTTTTACTGGCTTACAAAGACGGATGTTGCGGACATCAGCTTCAATTCAGGACAGCGGGCTGAAGAGGCATGTTGTTCGGCCCAGGTAGTTTACTAACAGGTCATGTCTAACTGTAACCAGGAGCTGGTGTCCCCCAGCGCTCTCCTGGGGATTTGGTCTTTTAGCTGAGAGAATTTAGTTTAAAACCACTGTTAAGGAAGAAAAGGTGATGCTGTTCGAGCCCCAATGTGCTTCTTTGCAGTTAGGATACGCCTCATCAGGCGGGCAGGTCGTCTGCTTTCATTCAGTTGCGTGAGCTTTGCACAAGCTCAGGAGAAACCCAAAATATGCTGTGTCAACAAGGTGAGTTGCTCCTCAGGGATTTTGAACTACAGGCATGACTTCTCTCGGGCAAGCTCACTTTGCGTAATCCGTGTGAATGCACACAGGCATGCTAGTAGTGTGTGACTGCAAGAAGTGCACCCGCTCCCCTTAGACGAAAATGTCGGCTTTGCCCCCTCTCCTTCTTCGAAGACGCTTCAGCAACAGGCTGCTGGCTAGCATGAAGCAAGAAACACCTGCGTATGGTACAGTAGTAACTGCATAGAAACCATCAGGGATTGCCCCGCGCTTCACAACCACCCTCCTGCCACGTTCCTACGTGGCAGCAGACGATGGAAGTATGGGGAGGGTGGGGGGCAGTATCAGCTGTAGATGTTTTTGGTTTGGGTTGGGTTTTTTTCTGGGGTTTTTTCTTAAACCTTTTAGATTCGTGGGCGTTATTTTTAACACAAGGTAAAGGTTCTCACTCCCTCTTTCGGCGGGAGCCGGTGTTGCCCCTCTTTGCTCCAGGAGCTGCGCGGAGCCGCCGGCCTGTAACGGGGGAGGGTTGTGTCGGGCGCTGTGCTCCTCAGGCAGCCGCGCCCCGTCCGTAGGTATCCCCTCCGCCCCTGGCAGCGGCCGAAGGGAGCTCGAGTGGTGTTTTACACCGCGGGGGGCAGCTGCCGGAGCTGGCAGCGAAAGCGGAGGTGTCGAGGGGTGGCGGAACCGATGGCTGTTCCCGCAGGGTTCACCGCCCGTGAGGCGGGGTGAGGCGAGGGGCGAGCGTCGGTGCTGTGGCGGAAGGTGGGCGGGAGAGGGCGTCGTGCTGGGAGCTCGGCTCAGGCAGGTGCCTGTACAGAAAGTCTTACCGCGCCTCAGGGCAAACCGCTCCGTAGCGATCCGCTTCAGTTTTAGGGAAATACTCCATTTTCGAGCAGCCAGGGAAGCCCCCCCAGGTGAGGGGCCTGGCCATACAGGCTTCCTTAGGCGGTTCTCCTCTGCCTGGGCTCCTTCAGACCCCAGGCCAACATCCCCCTTTTTATTTCCAAAAAGCAAAGGGTCCCAGGCTGGCATCTGTGCAGAAGGGGAGACTGGGATCCCACCTGCAGTTTTGTAGAGCTACACATGACTGTTCACCCATTTCCTTCCCCAAAGGCTCTTGCTGGTGGGAAGAGGGTGGAAGGTGGGAGTGCCTTCTTTAGTAAAATACTTTAGAGAAAAGTAGAGCCCAGAAAAGAACAAACCTGGATATGTTTATACTCCATCTTTACCTGAGACAGTTTTGTCATAGATTTGCCTTTTTCTCTGTCACAGGCTCCGGTCTGGCAAAACATCTCTCAGCAGTGGTCTCAAGGAGGAGGGTCAGCCACAGCTGCAGACCCACGTTCTGGTCCTGTGGTTGCTTGCTGAGCTACATACCACTGTTCTCCTGGCAGCCCCCACCACAGTAATACAGCAAACAAGCTCTTCTTAGCATGAGTAGGTGATGTTAGGGGTGATGACTACCAGCTGTGGATGGGGAGATTCAGGCTGTACAGTGGGGAAAATGTTTTCATCTGGAGGGGGCTGCAGAACGGGAGCCATCACCTCAACAGAGGGAACTCCCTTGCCTGGAGTTTCCAAGCCTCTGCTAGACGAACACATGGCCAGCCTGACATCATGACAGCCATGGCCATGCTTTGAGTAGGCTGTTGGGTGATGTGACATACTGAAGTCCCTTCCAGCCAACACTTCTTTTATAAACTAACAGTGCACCAAAAATGTACAGCAACTACCAGCCTAGTCAGGACCCTGGGTGTTCAGACCATCGATATATTGTTGCATACCAGCTCCTCCTTGTCCATTGTAACATGCTTTTTAGGACGTGGACTCTCAGCACTGAGGTTAGACCTCTTTTCAGGACAGTCCCTTTCCCACCTGAATTATTTTAGGCATCCCTCTTAGTCAGCCTTCAGGATGCTTGCAGTTGCCCATACAATAAGTAAAACCATCAACATCCAAAAGCTTGTTCATGTGCGTTTAAACAATAAAGGGCTGCATGTGACTCTATTACTAACTTTATAGCCATTTTAAAAATATAAAAAAACAGCTTATTACCTCAAAGAATGTGGTTTAAATTGGATATTAGGAAAAATGTCTTCACTGAAAGAATGGTCAGGCATTGGAACGGGCTGCCCACAGAGCTGGTGGGATCACCATCCCTGGAGGGGTTCAAAAAATGTGTAGACGTGGCACTCCAGGACATGGTTGAGTTGATATGGTGGTATTGGACAAACGGTTGGACTTGATGATCTTGGTGGACTTTTCCAAACTTCTATGATTCTATGATCTGTAATAATCAAGTGTCCACTGATGAAACTTCTTCAGTTTTACTTTTCAGCAAAATAAAGCTGCTTTTTTTCTATTCTTCGTGTCTCTGTGCGTGTCTCTGTCCCTTCCAACCTCAAACACAAGACCAGCCAATCCAGGACCTGTGAAATCCCACATGTGGTTTGTTGTTATAGTCCAGCGACTTCAGAAAAGAGCCCAGGTCTTTTCTCCTCATCACACAGGCTCAAATGCCAACGGGAACCCAATGTCTTTGGGCTCCTCCCCTCCCTCTGCGGATAGTCTCACCTAACCCGCCCTTTGCAAGGTTGTCACTCGGACTTGTCGTGGTGCCAGGTTCAAGCAGAGGTTAGTCAAAAGTCGTGTTAAAGCAATCCTTGTTCCTGTCCCTTCTTCTCCACATGCTTTGAGGTAAGGAGGGACATGGAGGTTTCCCTGGGGAGCACCCTGAGGTCGGGCTTACAGCCTTACCGCTGAGCTGCTGCTGCCAGCCAGGCCAGCCCCGGCATCCCCTTCCTGGCGGCGACACCCCGCGTGACCGCAAAAAGAAGGGCACCCTGGGGAAGGAGCAGCCGCCCAAGCAGCAGGTGCAGGCAGCGGCACTCCCAGGAGCTCTGCAAATTCACAGCCTCTCCCTTTTCCTTTGAAGAAGGGCTTTCCCAGCAGCTCCCATGTGCTCTGCGCTTACTACTCACCCCATGCTGCACCCGGTGAGGAGGGGCAAGAGTGGGGTGTTGGGCAGAGGGGGCAGCAGAGCTGCCATTTGTTGGTTTGTGTTGGGAGGGAGCTATGGGTGACTTTCTGCATGGAAGTAACATCCCAGCCTGTTCCCGAACCCCCCCGAGACTGCGTGCTCCATTCTAGCTGCCCTGAGCCTGATGGGGATGCTGCCCCACACTCTGGGGGCAGTGCAGGGGACGAGGACAGAGAGGCAGCCGTGGTGGTTACTGGCAGCCGCTGGCCTCATGAGGGATGCGGGACAGGCGTAGGAGGGAAGCATGGTGCAGTGCTGGGAAACCCCCTGGCTGAGTTTGCCAATCAGAGTGGTTGCACGGAGCTGCTTCCTCTGAGGATGGGATGAAAACGAGCCTCTCCGTGCTCCAGGACGGTAGGTCCAGCCGTGCTGAGTGCAGAGCCAGGTGTGCAGAGCCAGGCAGGGCTGTGTCCCAGCTGGGTTGGCTTTGTGAGAGGCCCTGCCTCCAGGCAGGGGAGCAATGAAGCCTGATGGAGGTGCTGGTCCTACTCTGCAGCCCGGCTCTGGCTCCTGCCGTCCAGGGTGGTCCATAAGCTGCAGGCCAGAGTGAAAGGCAGGGGATTGCATCGCTAGAGAGAGACAGAGCCGGGCGGCTGGCTGTTGCTGTTGCTCTCAGAGGGGGTCTTGGCAGTGGAGGAAGTGGCCAACGAGCCACTGTTCCTGAAGATGCGGAGCAGCCTGGTCTTGTAGCCCCGGAAGGCGAAGAAGTAGATGATGGGGTCGATGCAGCAGTTCAGGTTCATGAATGCCACAGTGATTTGCAGGGACATCTTGAAGGCTTGCTGCTCACGGCAGGATGGCTGATAGAGGATCTTCCTGACCATAAACTGGACGATGTTGAGGTGGTAGGGACTGAAGCAGACCAGGACGGCCACCAGCACCACCAGGATGACAGTGAAGGCCCGTTGGTGGTGCCCGTTCTTCACCGTCAACGGGTTCTCCTTGGCCGTCTGGCAAAGCTTGAGGTTGATCCTGATGTAACACAGCAAGATGATGCCCACAGGCAAGAAGAAGCCGACCATGCAGGCCCCCAGGAGCAGGTAGGGCAGCTGGGGGATTTCCTCAAAGTTAAAGTATTCCATGCATGTCAGCTTGTCCCCCATCTTCCGCGTCAAGGGCCGCAGAAGCAGTGGCACCGTCTGCAGGAACACCATGGACCAGATGAGAATGCAGATGCCCCTGGCACGGCTCATCTTCTGGGTCCTGCCGGGGTGCCTGGTGCGCACCACAGCGATGTAGCGGTCCACACTCACACAGGTCATGAAGTAGATGCCCACATAGGTGTTCATGTAGAAAATGAAGGCTGTGACCCGGCAGGTCCAGTCCCCAAAGGGCCAGTTAGAGTCCAAGATGTAGTAGGCGATCCTGCTCGGCAGTGCCAGGGTGAAGAGGGCATCAGAGAGGGCCAGGTTCACCAGGTAGAGGTTGGTGGAGTTGAATTTCTTCTTCCTGCGCTGGAAAGTGATGCAGAGGGCCAGGACGTTCCCACAGGCGCCAAACACAAGCAGGAGGATGTAGAACAAGGTGAAAACGACTTTTGCAGAGAAGTGGTGGTTGTGCAGGTTGCAGCTGCTCTGATTGCTGGAGGTGAGGTTGATGGGCGGGAAGGTGGCCTCCTCGACAGCCATTTCTGTGGTGCCTCGCGAGCGCTCGGCGGCCTCTCCCTTGGAATAAGAACAGACATGAAACTGGCAGCTTATCGATACCAGGAGGAGCAGCACCCGTAGGGCCTGTCCCCCCTGCTCCCTGCCAGCCCCCTGGCAGCACACAGCTCGAGTCATTTGGAAAAAGCCATCTCTTGTGATTTCGGGTGCAAGTGTCTCCACAAAGGCTGGTGACTCATTGTCTATCCGCAACCAGCTCCTCTTATTTGTGCTTTCTGCAAGTCCAATCAATACCAGAAAAGGAGGCGGGGGGGGGGAGGGGGGGGGGGCGGGCGCGCTGGGAGTGGGGGGAATCGTCTGTCACACAAACAAGGTCCCAGACTCGTCTGGTGGCAGTGATGTGATGTCCATCATTCATCGCCACGGGGCGGGGAGAGGGAACGGGGAGATTCATTGAGAGAACGTCCGGAGAGCGGGGAGGGTTGGGGGCGGAGGGGGCGGAGGAGGGGGACCGGCGGGCGGAGGTGCCAAGGGCAAGGAGTGCCTTGCCAGCCAGCGGGCTGGGGCCGGAGCGGGAGCAAAGCTGAAGCAATTCAGTGAGAGGAACCCCCACCCTCCCCCTAGCCTTCCCAACCCCCCACCCCGTACCCCCTGCCCGTCCCAAGCGGGGAGCACCCCGGCAACCAAACCGTCGCTCCCAGCACGCCCTCCCGCCCCTCGCCCTGCTTTGAGCCGCGGCTTCGCGCCCACTGCCGGGACGGGGGACAGCGGGGTCCCCTCCACAGCCCCCGGGTCCCCTCTGCAGCTCCTGGGGTGCTCCACCCGTCCCTCCCACACCGATCGCAGGTCCAGCCGGGGCCACCGCCGCCCACCCCAACCCACCCAAACCCCGCCGCTCACCTCACGCTGCCGCCCGCTTCCCGCCGCAGGGCTCCGCTCCGCGGGCGCGCAACAGCCGCGGCACCGGCCGGGACGGGACGGGGAGTCACGGGCACGGCGCTGCCTCCCGCTTCTGGCGGCGGGGACCCTCGAGGGGCTGGGATGCTCACAGGCACCCTGACAACGCTCTGAAGACAAATCAGGGGCTCCAAGCTGGGAGCGACAGTGTTGCCTCCACCTCCTCCTCCTCCTACACCTCCTCCTCCCGCCCGGTGCTCTGTGGGGGGGTTGGTGTGGGAGGGTGGGGGGGCGTGGACCCTCCCTGCCGCGCCCGGCTCTGGGGCTCCTTTTTGGCCGTCTGAGCACCTCTCGGGATTCGCTCGCACTAAAAAGCACCGAGAGGTCTGGGGCTTTTTTCCCTTCCTCCCTTTTTTTTTTTCTTTCTTTCTCCCATGGTTAGTAAATGTATGCCTTTTCTGGGTTTTGGGGAGGTTTTGGGTTTTTCTTTTTTTTGAGAGGCTTGGGTTTTTTTTTTTGCAGAGCCGCTGTTTTCAGTACTGCCTGTATGACTGTACCTCTAAGATCACTCCTGACATCTGAGCTGACTTCGGCTTTTACTCTGCAAGTAAAGTTGCTGCGAGGATGCAAAAAATATGGCTGAGCTATGAAACAGCTACAGCTCCATGAAACGGTCTGGGGCGGGGAGGGTAGAGGGTTCACCCCTGGGCACACAGGCAGGGCCACAGCAGCCCCATCGGACAGCGGCATGTCCTCAGACAAAGTCAGGGTTGAATCTCCCGTGGAGATAATTGAGGCCGTGGTCAACGCAAACCACGCTGCACACTGCTCCCCGGCTGTGGCAAAGCCCTGATTTACCTTCCCTACAAACACGAAAATGCCACCAGGCACGGCTCCCCGAGGCAGAGGCTGGCTGACCCCAGGGGAACCAGGCAGGTTCCCCGTAGCTGAAAGATATTTCCATTATCAGGGTGATGATATACAATGTGGTGAAGGTCGGGCAAAGCCCCGTGTCTCAGCTGGGAGCTCTCTGCTCCGTCCCTGCCGGGCGCCGGTCAGAGAAAGGCTCTGATTTACACCTCATCGCCGTGTGCAGGCGATCAGCAGGGCTGTGACGTGGCCGGGAAGCCACCACGAAGCACAGCAGCACTGACCGTGGCGCGGTGTCGTCAGAGGCGTGCATGGACAGCCAGCACACTTGCAAAGGAGAGGGAGACTGCTTTTCTCCCTGGCACTTCCCAAAATGTTTGCAGAAGTGCTGGCTGACCCGTGGCCAGGGGGATGGCCTTCCCCCGTGGTGGCTATTTCCTGGACTACCAAAGGGGTTTTCAAATCCCAAGAGGTTCTTGTGATATTTCTGGTGGTTTTAGGGGTTTTTCGTGGTGATGATCATGCTTGTTTTGGTTTTTCCCCCCTCCCAAAAACTCCTAGTAAACTAGAAAATTCCCATCACGGGACATTCAGGGTACTACTGAGACATCAAAGTTAAGATTAGAGTTTCTCTCCAAGCTGGCAAAGTTCAACCAATCCTTTTAATTGCATAATATTTATAATGTTTTTACAATGTAGGGACATTAAGCTCGGTACTAATCTATGTACCGTGAGTCACTTGTATAGAAATTACACAGTGAGTGATATTGTTGTGAATTACTACAAACTGAAGGTACTTAGCCAGAGTAATAGTGAAAATCTGCTAGCAACCATCTCTCTGTTCATGGAGATGCTTCTGTTGCTCGGGGCTTTGTATCTCACGAAGCCAAAGGTGTGCTGAGCCAATGATAAAGAACATTCCTTAGTAAGACCGGGGTTTTCTACCTGCACAATCAGGAGTTCAGCCAGTCAAACCAGTGAGGGGCTCAAATGTCCTCGAGCTGATTCCTCGCCAGGATGAAAACATGATGGGTGTAACACCAGGCAAGCGTTCTCCCTATGGAAATCTCAAGCCCACACCGGTGGGCAGATCCAGGACTAGTCCTTCAATCTACCCAGTGCACTGCACAAAATGCAGCTGCAGCTGAAATAAAAACCGGTCACCCTGAAGCCGTGGTCACTGTTGGAGCTGATGGTGGAAGACCTGATGTTTTGTCCACGAAAGGCTCCTATCTTTCCTCCTCCTCCTCTCTCCGTGGGTTAATATGCTCAAGGAAATAAATCTGGGATGAAGCAGGGCAGAATGTCAGCACCTTCCAGCCAGGTGCCTGCAATGCCTCAGGCACAGTGATGACGGACACGGAATGTTGCAATGCAAATTCAGGCTCGGGACTTTCTCCGTGCAGTCACACAGGGCCCCGTACAATCCCTCCCGTCCCTCGGGCTCTGTGCTCACACGGGTGCTGAGAACGGAGCTGCAGATCCCAGAAGGGGAATTACAGGCGGATAACCCAGCAGCACCAGCCCCACTGCTGACATGTACCCTGGGGACGGGGTGGGGTCTTCTCATGGGAGGCCATGGGAGCGGAAAGGCATCGCTGTGCCAAAGCGGGGGCTGGATAAAGGATGGCTTGGGTGGGGCTCAGCCCCTGCACGGAGGGTGAAGTCCTCCTTGGAGGGCAGATACAGAGCAGGTCTTGGGGAGCTGGAGGAGGGAGATACCCCAAGTGGCATCACCAGCCTCGAAAACAGGTGGACACCAAAGGTCTGGGTGGCAGGGCGTCCAGGGACTTGGGAATGAAGAGGATGGAGAATAATGCTCTCTGCCTGGTTTTATTTTTCTTTTTTGCAATGAGAAGAAAGGAAGTGGGTTCCTTTGTGCAAAACACGCTCCTGCCTTGCGTGCAGCAGGTGCTGTGCTACAGGAGTGCAACCCAGCTCCACCCGTTTGCATGGCCCCAGCAGCCCTGCCAAGCCCAGCAGTGCTGCACCGCGCTGCACCGCGCTGCACCACAGGCAACAGCTCCTTTCAGATATGGGTGCAGGTCTGAGGAGATCCCCTTCCCAGCTGGTGGGACACCCCACTCCCCGAAACATTGGGTTAGCTGAAAACAGACACCCTGTACCCCCGGGCAGTGTAGAGAAGCCCTGTCCAGCCCAGTTTGTGGCCATCCCATTGAAGAGATGCTGCCCTTCGCTGAACCTGGTGTTCAGATGAAGTGTGGTGTGAGATTCGGGGTGTGAGGTGTGACTTCAGAGCTTGGCCCAGGTTTTCTTCTGCTGTGCCCGTGTTTGCACAGTCACTTTTCCTTGGGCCTGGCAGGGAGCAAGGGAAGGGTCCTGCAGCCCTGGTACCCACCCCAGGGCGAGCAGGAGCTGCTGCCTCAGGGTGTCCCTGCTGCCAAAGACCCCTCCAGCATGCAAGAGATACCTCCCAGGGGAGTCCTTTGCCTGGAGAGCCTCCTTCCCGACACGTGCATCATAAGCCATTAACCATGACACAATCCCAGCCAGGTCCCTGCGAGGCAGCCACCCCACGCTGTTTGCCTGGGGGTTGGTGCTGCCCTTCCCAGAGCCAGCTGCCAGGTATTTCAGGGTAGGCAGAATCACAGAATCGTAGGGGTTGGAAGGGACCTCCAGAGATCACCAGGTCCAACCCCCCTGCCAAAGCAGGTTCCCTAGGACAGGTCACACAGGTAGGTGTCCAGACGGGTCTTGAGACCATCTCCAGAGAAGGAGACTCCACACCCCCTGGGCAGCCTGTCCCAGGGCTCTGACATGCACCTCTGAGTCACTACATCTCTCTCTCACACCATCCTCACAGAGGACATCTCTCCCTGCCATCCCATGAAGGCTCCCTGCAGGTCCCTCTCCTTCTTGGGGGCCTTTGCAGGGATGTTTCATCCCAGCCCAGCAGAAAAGCCAGCCCACAGATCCTTTGGGATCAGGTCCTTCCATGAGCCCTGCTGTGGGAAAGCTTGCAAAGAGTCATCAGAGCTGCACTTGGCAGGCATTCACCCTCACACGTGCTGGGAGAGCTGGCATGGGGCTTGCTCCAGAGCTTTGTCTTGGGGTGCAAAGCCTCGTGCGGGGATGTTGAGGCTGTTGTTTACACCTGGTGGGGTTTCCCAGAGTTGAGAGATGATTTGGAGCTGGACTTTCTGAAGGCATAACAAATGAGGTAACAGCCCCTTCACAGAGAGACAGCAGGAAGTTTGCGCCTCCTCTTTCCATTGTATCATCACCTCTCCCTCTTTCCTTTCCCCTTCTACTTCGGTTGCCTTTCATCTCTTTCAGTGCAAAACATTTTCAGGAAGCTTTGGGTTTAGACACAACAATCTCAAATCCAGGTGCTTTCGGTTTCAATGCGACGGGCAGGGATTTTCCACAGCTCAGCTCCAGGATCTGAGGCCACCATGAGTCGCCGGGTGGCAGAGCAGACATTAGGAGAACAGCTGATTTTAACACCCACCTGTCCATTCAACCAGAGCAGGTATGTGGGGAGGGCAGCATTTGAGGGCTTTAACTCAAGATGATGGGAATTGTAAAGAAAGCAAAATCTCTACTGCGATCCTACCAGTTTGTGTCAAAAATCTTAAGACAATAATTACAGGGAGTTGGGACCTAATCTGGCCCTAAATCTAGGTGGGAAACACTGAATGGCAAAGCAATGAAAGTCTGCTTCTGCACGACAGGGTGTGATTTACTCTGCATATCCAGCACCGGCTCTGGAAAGGATACTGCAGCACCAAATCATGGCACTGTCAGAGGAGCGGCACAGCTTGCTCTGACCTCTTGAGCGGTGGGACTGTCGTGGTTTTGCCCCAGCTGAGAGCCAGGCACCACACAGTCACTTGTTCTTTAAAAGGGAGTGGGGGGGAGTTGAGGGAGGGGAAGAGGGAAGGAGAAACCCAAGGAACCAAAACCTGGCTGGTTGGGATAAGGATAGTTTACTGGGATAGCAGAGAGATAGATGTAATAACAATAACAACAGGACTTCATAGCACAACACATGAAACTGGTGCTGCACAATGCAGTCTGTCACCAACCCGCACAACTCAGGCCGTACAGCTCAGAGCTGTTGCAAAACTGGACCATCCCCAAAAACCTCGTGTCCTGGAGCTGCCTGCTCCTCCTCCCACCAGCCCCCCTTTTATGCTGAGCATGACGTCATTGGCATGGAATACCCCTTTTGGCCAGTTCAGGTCACCTCTCCTGGCTGTCCCCCCTCCCTTCTCGTTAGCAGGGAAATATGAACAACTGAAAAGTCCTTGATTGCTTGGCAATAACTAGAAACATCCGTATGTTATCAGCACTGCTCCCATCCTGACTCCCAAACATGGCATTCCATCCACTACTAGAAAAGGAATTAACTCTATCCTAGCCCAAACCAGGACAGTTGGTCAAAAAGTCATGGAAGGTGCTGGATCTTATGCCTGGACAAAGATTTAAAAAAAAAAAGTAAAAGAAAACAACTCAGGCTGTACAGCTCAGAGCCATCCCAAACCCAGACCATCCCCAAAACTGCACATCCTGGAGCTGCCTGCATCTCCCTCCACCAGCCCTTCTTTTATGCTGAGTGTGACGTCATTGGCATGGAACACCCCCTTTGGCCAGTTCAGGTCACCTCTCCTGGCTGTCCTCCCTCCATTCTCGTTAGCAGGGAAATATGAACAACTGAGAAGTCCTTGATTGCTTGGCAATAACTAGGAGCACCAGTGTGCTATCAGCACTGTCCCCATCCCAACTCCCAAACATGGCATTCCATCCACTACTAGAAAGAAATTAACTCCATCCTAGCCAAAACCAGGACTGGGACACAATGTGGCCGCTCCAGGAGCTTCTTCCTTCCACATCCCCTGGCCTTTGGTCCCAAAACTTGGGCACGAAGCCTCGCGTGTGGGCCACCTAACAACCACAGTTTCCATGTGCCCACTGTTTTCACCAAGCCTGGCTGTGGAGAGGGGGGTGGGTATGTTAACAGGGGCAACTCTTAGTCATGTAGGTCTGGGCAACTCGGTAGGTACCAAAGAAATTCACATTATGAACTAACTTTCCCCAGTAGAGCATGAAAGGCATCTGCTCCCCCGCTGCACTATGACTTAGAAGCTCCATTTTGATTTTGCAGGAATAAGATGAAAGTTTTTCTTGGTATCTGATTTTTTTGTTGTGGTTAAAAACAATGTTTAAACACTCATTAAAAAAAAAAACCCAACCGCCACGCAACACAATCATAAGGCAAGTTTGGAGAACAGAGGTCCTATTTTTGTCTGTTTTTTCTTCTGCTGGAGCCACATAAGGCTAGATAGCGTGTGCACACACATTTGTTACACACAGCTGTGACACGAACAAAAGCAGCCAGTGTAGATGGTCAGAAAATGCAGAAATGAATGTTCATGATAGAGAAAGTGCCCCAAAAATAGAAGTATCTTAATTCATCCTGGATCTCCATGGCCCTATACAAAGATTTCTTTTGTCAGGATACCTTCTTTCATGACTTTTTTCCCCCTTAATTTCACAGAATGGCAGGGGCTAGGAGGAACCTCTGGAGATCATCTAGTCCAACCCCCTGCCAGAGCAGGGACATCTACAGCAGGTTGCACAGGATCGTGTCCAGGCAGGTTTTGAGTATCTCCAGAGATGGAGACTCCACACCCTCTCTGGGCAGCCTGTGCCAGGGCTCTGCCACCCTCACTGTGGAGAAGGTTTGTCCTCATGTTGAGATGGAACTTTTGGGGTTTGGGCCCCATGATCTCTCGAGGTCCCTTCCAACCCCTATGATTCTGTGATTCTGTAACTTCCCATGTCCCATTTTGTGACAGTTGCCCCTTGTCCTGTCACTGGGCACCACTGAGAAGAGTCCAGCCCCTTCCTCTTGACACCCACCCTTTAGATATTTATAAGCATTGATGAGATCCCCTCTCAGTCTTCTCCAGGCTAAACAGACACATCTCTCTCAGCCTCTCCTGATCCTCTGGAGATGCTCCAGCCCCCTCATCATCTTTGTAGCCCCACGTTTCCCAGCCTAGATTTCCATTCATTCTCTGCATTCTGTGTTTAGGCCATGTTATGAACAGGTTTTGACCATGTTTAACATGCACCAGGTAAATCCTGTGGAAAAAAAAGCATCCTCGTGAGCATCTCCATGGGGCACTCAGCACAGTGCACCACTGTCTCACAGGTGGACAGAATGGTTGAGGTTGGAAGTGACCTCTGGAGGTCATCTGGTCCAGTCCTCCTGCTCAACTGGGGCCCCCCAGAGCTGGTCGCTCAGGGCTGTGTCCAGGCAGCTTTTGAATATCTCCAAGGGTGGAGACTCCACAACCTCCCTGGGAAACCTGTGCCAGTGCTCGGTCACCCTCACAGTGAAAAAGAGTTTCCTATGTTCAGAGGGAACCTCCTGTGTGTCAGGTTGTGCCCATTGCTTCTGGTCCTGTCACTGGGCACTGCTGAGCAGAGCCTGGCTGTGGCCCCTTCGTACCCTCCCTTGGGTATTTATGTACATCGGTGAGAGCCCCCTGAGCCTGCTCTTCTCTGGGCTGAGCAGCCCCGGCTCCCTCAGTGTTTCCTCACAGCAGAGACGTGATCCAGTCCTTCATCATCTTGTGGCCCTTTGCTGAACTGTCTCCAGTATGTCCATGGTTCTCTTGTGCTGGGGAGCCCACACTGGACCCAGGACTCCAGGTGTGGCCTCACCAGTGCTGAGCAGGGAATAAGGATTGCCTTCCTTGGTCTGCTGGCAGCACTGTCCCTAATGCAACCCAGGACGCCATTAGCCTTCTTTGCTGCAAGGGTATGTTGCTGTCTCATCTTGGTGTCCCCCAGGATCCCTAGGTCCTTTCCTGCCAACTGTTTTCCATCTGGGTGACGTGTCCAGCATGTACAGTTGCCTGGGGTTGTTCCTCTACAGGTGCAGGACTTAGAACTTCCCCTTGTTGAGCTTGATGAGGTTCCTACCAGCCCATTTCTTCAGCCTTTTGAGATCCTTCTGGATGGCACCATGACCCCCCTGATGTATCAGCCACTCCTTACAGTTTGGTGTCATCAGCAAACTTGCTGAGGATGCACTCTGCCCCGTGATCCAGACCGTTAATGAAGGTGTCAAACAGGACCAGACCCAGCACTGACCCCTGGCATACACCACTAGTTACTGTCCTCCAACTAAGCTTTGTGCTGCTCAGCTCCACCCTCTGTGCCCAGAAGCTCATCCAGTTTTTAACCCACCTCAACACCTCAGCATCCTCTGCTGAGTTATCTACCCAGCGCCGGGGTGCTCTCTGCTTTATTGTGGGAAAGGAAACCTCAGAGGAGTCATGGTGATCAGTGAATAGCTGGAGCTTCAGTACCTCATTTTTTTCTCAGAGCAGTTCGTTATCTCTTGCTCAAAGCGTGACTGTAAGCAGCTGTAGGACCAGCCCCGAGCGCTCTGCACATTTCCATTTCCCTGGCCCCAAACCCTGCAGAGCCCCGTGGCTTTTTGGAGAAGGTGGAATGAAAACCTTCCTTAATAAAAGCCTTCCTTGGCGGCTGCGGTCAGAGCGCGCCCCAGCTCTTGTGGCTGTCCCCACCTAGACTTGGTGTGGGCAGAGCAAAGGGAGCAGCCCGTTAGCACAGCAAGGGTGATTCACCTGCAGATCAGAGGGTTGCCCACGCAGCAGCACCACACTCTGCACGGGCTCCAGCAGAGAGAAGTCGGCTGTCACCCAGCTGTAGGCTGTCCCACACCCTGGCACACAGGGTGTGCACAGGGCCCGGGTTGAGCTGGTGCAGACAGTTCTAATGCTGGCACCTCCTAATCTACATGACTAGGAATGTAACTTCAACGTGCCTTTTTGGTGGTGCTTTAGTTCCTCTCCTCTTCCTGCTGCAGGACAGCAGGCAGGAGAAGGGAGATGTGGCACCCGAGGGAGCCATGAGGCTCGCTGACAATGGCCACCAGCACAGCCACAGTGCCCTGCTATGACACTCACCATCTGTCTGGAGAGATGAGGAGCCCCATGGGCTGGTTGCTTCCTCCCCAGACAGCAAGGGAAAGCAGTGTGTGTGCACACCAGTTCCTGCCAGGATACATGTTTGTCTGACTGCAGGCTGCACTCCTGGAGCTGCCAGCATGTCACTCCCTCCACAGGTCAAGCCAGTGCCAGGTCCCCCCAGGGATCCTGGCTTGCAAGATGGTCCTGCTTGCAAGCGTTGTGCAGCAGCATCTGGACTGGACCCTCAGGGAACTGGGGGCAAACACTAACATTTCTACTGAGCTGTTGTTTTGGGGGAACCTGCAGCTGGGCCAGAGTAGGTTGGAATTTCATGCAGTGAGCAAAAAGCTGATCACAGAATCACGGAAGGGTCGGAGTTGGAAGGAACCTCTGGAGATCATCTAGTCCAGCCCCCCTGCCAGAGCAGGATCACCTACAACAGGTTGCACAGGACAGCATCCAGGCAGGTTTTGAGTATCTCCAGAGAAGGAGACTCTCCAATCTCTCTGGGCAGCCTGTGCCAGGGCTCTGCCACTCTCACTGTAAATGAGTTTCTTTCCTTATATTCATGTGGAACTTCCTGTGTCCCAGTTTGTGCCCACTGGCCCTTGTCCTCTCACTAGGCACCACTGAAGAGTCTGAGCCCATCTTCTTGCCCCCCACCCTTTAGATATTTATAAGTATTGATGAGATCCACTCTCAGTCTTCTCCAGACCAAACAGACCCAGCTCTCTCAGCCTTTCCTGATACAAGAGACGCTCCAGTCCCCTCATCATCCTCATACCGTCTGCTGGACTCTCTCCAGTAGTTCCCTGTCTGTCTTGAACTCGGGGGCCCAGAACTGGACACAGTGCCACAGATGTGGCCTCCCCAGGGCAGAGCAGAGGGGGAGGATAACCTCCCTCAACCTGCCGGCCAGGCTCCTCTTAATGCACCCCAGGATACCAGGGGCCTTCTTGGCCATGAGGGCAACTGCTGGCTCATGGAGAGCTTGCTGTCCGCCTGGACTCCCAGGTCCTTCTCTGCAGAGCTGCTTCCCAGCAGGTCAACCCCTCACCTGTACTGGTACTTGGATGTGTTACTCCTGAGATACAGGACCCTACACTTGAATCTTGTTGAATCTCATTTGGCTCCTCTCTGCCCAACTTTCTGGTCTATCAAAGATCTGTCTGAGTGGCAGAACAGCCTGCTGGTGTGCCAGCCACTCCTTCCAGTTTTGCATCATCAGCAAATTTGCTAAGGGTACACTATGTCCCCTCATCCAGGTCATGATGACTATGTTGAATAAAACCAGACCCAGCACTGACCCTTGGGGCACACCACCAGCTACAGGCCTCCAACTAGACCCTGTGGGGCTTATCACAGCCCTCTGCCCCCTGCCATCCCACCAGCTCTCAACCCATGGCACTGTCCAAACGATCACATCCTTGCAAGCCCATCCCCCAGGCTGGCTCCCTTGGGCAGCAAGCACCCCTCTGCGAAACCACAGCACTATTTTTTCATGTGCAAAAGGGAATGTCTCCCATGAGTTTTACTTCCAGAAATCACTAAGCCATTTTTAGGTGGAACCTTCCAGCAGTGCTCACCCCAAGGCAGCCCCAAACCCAAACCATACCTGGCTGGCCAAAGCCAACAGATGTTATACACCAGGAAGCGTTGGGGACGTGTAACCACAGCGCACGCTGCCAGCCCGGCCCCCTGCGCTGATCCCAAACAGCACCTGCTCCTTCCCCACAGCCAGCCCAGGCTCAGCCCCTGCTCGGGAAACCCAGGGCCTCTCCCAGTGATGCAGAGGGGCATCCCATGGGATGGATGTAGCTCATCCCTGAGTATTTCAAGTGTCAGGGAATTTGGCATTTGTAACCAGCATTGAAAGCCCAGGGCACAAATGTGTGTGGGTGTCTACATGCAGCTATGTACGCCTTCACGTGCCAGAGGATTTCCTGTTGGAGAGCAGGGCAGGTGAGAGGGGCCTGGGAGTCCTGGTGGGCAGCAGGCTGACCATGAGCCAGCAATGTGCCCTCATAGCTAAGAAGGCCAATGGCATCTTGGGCGGTATTAGAAGAGGGGTGGTTAGTTGGTCAAGAGAGGTCCTTCTCCCCCTCTGCTCTGCCCTGGTGAGACCACACCTAGAATGCTGGGTCCAGTTCTGGGGCACTCAGTTCAAGAAGGACATAGAACTGCTTGAAAGAGTCCAGCACAGGGCCATGAAGATGATTAAGGGAGTGGAACACCTTCCTTATCAGGAGAGGCTGAGGGAACTAGGGCTCTTTAGCTTGGAGGAGCCGGAGAGGTGACCTTATTAATGTTTATAAATATGTAAAGGGTGAGAGTCAGGGGGATCGAGCCAGGCTCTTCTCAGTGATGGCCAGCGATAGGACAAGGGACAACGGGTGTAAGCTGGAGCAGAGGAGGTTCCATGTGAATGTAAGGAGGAACTTTTTCACTGTGAGAGTGACAGAGCCCTGGCACAGGCTGCCCAGAGAGGGTGTGGAGTCTCCTTCTCTGGAGACATTCAAACCCCACCTGGATGCGTTAGTCTCAGTGATCCGGCTCTGGCAGGAGGGTTGGACTAGATGATCTATCGAGGTCCCTTCCAACTCCTAACGTTCTGTGATTCTGTGATTTCACCAGGAGCTGGGAAACTGGGAATAGAGCCCAGGCACTTCTGGGGATGAACAAGCAGAGAGCAACATCTCAGGGTGAGTTCTCCCTTTTGCTTTGTGGTTTCTCCATGAAAGTCCATGTTCCTGCAAGTAAGATTTTGTTCAAGGCTGCAAGAAAAAGCAGCTGTCAGATAATACCCTTGGAAAAGTTGGAAGTCATTAGGAGGAGGGGAAGGAGATGCTCTTGCACCTTTCAGTCACATGGTCCAATTTTGGTGAGGCATCCTTCCCCAACAAAGTGGTACCAAAACCCTGTGCAGGTCCTGAGCAGGGCCCAGCCCTCCCTCAGGGCAGGAGGGTTGGAGCTGGATGATCCCCAAGGTCCCTTCCAACCCAAAGAATTCTGTGTTTCTATGATTCCCTGCACCTCTCTTCCCTGGCAGAGCTGAGGTCCACTAGCAGCAGACAGTGTGCTTCACCAAACCCACCACAACTTCTCCTCCTTCTCTCTTTGCTGTGTTGCGTGTGACTCTGTGTGGCAACATGAGAAAATGTGCTGCCTAAACCAGAATGACTTAAACCTCAAATATTTAATCAGATTGAATCTTGGTGATGCTTTAAATTTCTGGATTATAGTGAAGGTTTTATTTTGCAGTCATCCAAGTCATCATTTTAGGGCTTACTTGTAAGACCAGACAGATGCATCTTAAACCTTGCCGCCTTAAATGCCCAGAGTTTTCAGGGTTTGTTGGCTAAATATCATTTTGATGTGTTTATTACATGCCTTGTCTTCCCCACTCGTGTCTCCTGAGCCCAAGTTGCGGTTGGTCTCCTCCCTTAAACACCCTGGGGAATGTAGTTACCAAATTATTCCCTGCCTGTGGAAATTTTGTTTCCTGGGATTTCAGTCACTTTTAAAGAATTCATGTGGACTGCAATATTTTAGCTGCCAATGCTTATTGAAACCACATGAGTTTCTGGGCTCTATGTTTGATGTTTAAAGCTTTGAATGATTCGTGATCATGAAGAGTTTGGTCTGACAGTGTAATCCTTGAGTAGATGGAACTTCTGAGCGCTCCATAAAAACTAAGGAGAGAAAAAAAAGTGGTAAAAGCTTTTGCGCCTTCGGGGAAGTTTTCTATGTACACAGTAGAAATAGAAAATGGACCTCAAAATGAAACTATTTGGGGAGGTGGGGGGTGGGGGTGGTGGAAAGCAGAACTGGATGTTAGCATAAAGGAAGACCCTTCCAAGAAACAAACCCCCTCAATTCACATCAAACTAGAACGTGCTTGGCATCACATTGAGCCGCTCCACAAAGTCACGAGCCACAGGCCAACCGATGCCCCTGCCCAGTCTCAGCACGTGGGGAAGAAAAAAAGGTCCAGTTTTATGGCCCCAAGCGAGAGCGCTGGCCATGGCCTTCTCCAAGCCCCTTCTTGCTGGGAGGCTCCGACACTTCCAGCGCTGTGACTTGAGGCTGCCTGCTGCTCACCACCCTGCACAGACCTTACCTCTCCCCTCAGACACGGAGGAAGGAGCTGCACCTCACATGTAGGGATCAGAGGCAGGGCGTGAGGAGGTCTGCTTTACCTTCTTCTGCCGTCGCGGCTGCACTGGTTGGCACCGCGGGGTCGGGAAGCTTAGGGCGGGATGCTGCCTGGGAGCCGCGCTGGTTACAGACTGTTCCAGTCCCAAAGCTGTTAGTCAGCGAGTATTCTGCTCGTGACAAAACACCACGCAGCTCAGCCTGGCGTGGGAGCCAGTTTCTGATTTGTTTTTAAACCACATTTTTTTTGAGCTCTCCGCCAGCGCTACTTGTCTGCAGCGGCCCCGTGCTCAGCGCTGCTGAGGCGTCTCATCTCCAGATGTGTCGAGAAGCCTTTCTGCTCTTCACACACACACACCCTCCCTGATCAAAGCCTGACGTCGAAGCCGCCTCAAGTCTCGATTACTTTGAAACCATTTTCAAGCACAGGGGAGAGGTCTCGGTCCTTGCACGGCTGCTGCCGGTCCTTCGGTGCCGCCGTGTACGGCGCACGTGGGCATGGCGTCATCTGGCAGGCAGTCAGCCCTCTCATTACACATGTCTTCAATCAGCCCACTCCCCGTAAGCCTGTGAATGCCGCTGCTGAGGGGAGGGCATGATGACCACTCTGGCTGGTGGCAGGATGAGTCAAAGCTTGGCTGATAGAAAATGGGAATAAGAAAAGCACTTCTGAAAAGGCAAGAAGCAAAGGGTGTTTTGCTTTCATGAGCTGAGGGAAATTTGGGTGAGGCCAGTAATTTCCCGATTCTCCAGCACTGCAGTCATCTGGTGACTTTGGTTGGTCTTGACCATTGATAGCTAAACACACAATTTCACACAAGATGACCTGTGTGCCGTGGCTTTATTAGTGGCTCATTGGTTTTCTGTGGGATTTTTTGTAATGCATTCAAATAGTCTGGGACAATAGAGTCATTGCCCTAATCTGATTTAAATGCCAGCTCCTAAGAAGGGTAAAATTAGTATTTACTAGAAATGAAGACAGTGTAGTTTCAACAGCTAGACTCTGATACTCCTCAGAAGGTGCAGATAAGGACACACACCATGTCCCCACCCACATGGTTCACAAATTAATAGCCTGGCTGGGGCTAGCAGAACAAATGCATCTCACTGCAAAAAAGCAGTTTCTGCTTTCAGCTCTTTCTGGGAACAGGGAACAAAAGGTCTGGGCACACCATAACCCTGCGGCCACCCCTGCCAGCAGAATACCCACCCTGCTGAAAGCGTGTGGGGCTCACAAGAGGAGACTCCCGCTGCTTCCCACCATCTGCCACCCAGTCACCTCACCACGTGTCACCGGTCCAGAGCTGTGTCTCACTTCCAGGCTCCACATGTGTGGGCCACCCAACAAACCCTTCTGTGGCTGGAGCCAAAGCCAGACCCATTGATGGGGGTGGGCATTCACCTGATGGCTTCGTGCTGCCTGGTAAGGCTCCTGCACCAAAATCATTCTTAATTTCAATGCTTGGGTTGTTCTTACTTCACAGGCAGTTGTTCCTAATATGTGTTTTGCACAGCTGATCCAGCAGTTTAAAAATGCAAACACTTTTCTTCCATTGCTATATCTGTTGACAATGGTAATAATGTTTGTGACCAGCAGATCAAGGGAGGTGATTCTGCCCCTCTACTCTGCTCTCGTGAGACCCTACCTGCAGAACTGTGTCCAGCTCTGGGGTCCCCAGTACAAGAAGGACATGGAGCTGTTGGAGTGAGTCCAGAGGAGGGCCACAAAGATGATCAGAGGGCTGGAGCATCTCTCCTACGGAGGCAGGCTGAGAGAGTTGGGCTCGTTCAGCCTGAAGAAGACTCTGAGGACACCTTAGAGCAGCCTTACAGTACCTAAAGGGGCCTACAGGAAAGCTGGAGAGGGACTGTTTACAAGAACATGGAGTGATAGGATGAGGGGTAATGGGTTTAAACTGAAGGACAGTGGGTTTAGATATCAGGAAGAAATTCTTCCCTGTGAGGTTGGTGAGGCTCTGTCCCAGGTTGCCCAGAGAAGCTGTGGCTGCCCCCTCCCTGGCAGTGTTGAAGACCAGGTTGGATGGGGCTTTGGGCAGCCTTGGCTAGCAGAAAGTGTCCCTACCCATAGCAGGGGTTGGAACTTGGTGATCTTTGAGGTCCCTTCCAACTCAAACCATACTCTGAGTCTATGAATTGATTGAAAACTTGGGTGAGGATAGGGGTGAAGGTGGTTTTGTACTCAGAAGCACATTTTCTTTTTGAGATGCAAACATCTTCACCCTACTATCCTAGGTAGAGCATATCTGTGGGTGGACGCCCCACAGCTGGCTGGGGTCCATGGGCTTGTGCACCATCACACATGGCTCTTGTGAAAGGAGAAGGTTTTGTAAAATACACTAAGCTTCACATGGAAAAGGTGCTTACCACTTGGACCAGTTTTTCATCAGAAGTATGAGGTAAAAGAAAGGTATTGCACTGTGACCCTTTGGTAAGGTCCACTAACAAATCCTAATTTAATTAAAATTCATGCATGGATGTGGGATTTTGTGGAAAGCAAAATTCCTGAGCTGAGAGATCATGCTCTCCACAGGGCAAGCAGAGGCTGGGTCTGCAGAGGCAATAAAGACATCCCCTGAGCCAACCAGCAGCAAACTACGTCCTTAAACCAATCTAAAAATTTGCTTAAAGACAATTTCCTCCAAGGAGATGTTTGCTGACATGCGTCTGTGCTTTCAGGTGTGAAGTCCTTCCTGCTGGCTATGAGCAGGGCACCGCAGGACGATGATGCAGTGGGGTGGGACAGCCCCATCAGAGGAAGAGAGCACACCAAGGTGCAACTTCCCCGTTCACAGGTGACATAGAACTTCCTCCGCCCTACTGAGGGTGCAGAGTGTCTGCGGGACCTCAGTGAGCAGGGGAGGGGAGAAGCCCTGGCACAGCGTGGGTGGCACCTTAACACCTCCAGGACTTTCAGGAAGAGGGGGAAGGTACTATGGGCCTACTCAGCCACAGTGATGCAGGTCCCATTATAAGATGCTCTGGTGTCTATGGAGGGGAAGTCACCTTGCTGTGACTCCTGTGCATGCATCATGCAGCAGTGAGGTGCGGAGCAGTGTCTGAGTTTCCGATGGCAGGTACTTCTCCAGGCGTGAGCTGAGGAGGGTGCGTACTGACACCAGCCCCGAGTGCAGATTCAAAGGGAGGAAGTGGTTGCGCACATCTCCGAATGATCCGCCGCTGCACACCAACAGCAAAGCCTTGTACAAGGCCCGTGACAGAGCTCTTTGCCTGAGGAGGCCTGAAGAGACAAAGAGGGATGGGGAGTTAGTGGGGAAAACAAAAAAAAAACCTATAAGGGAAGAAAAGGAGGTTGGAGACAAGTTGCCATGGCACTGCTTGGTGCTGACCAGGTGTGGCGGAGGCCAGCTCAGGCACTTCTCCATCAGCAGCCACTGGCCCTGGGCCTGCAGGGCCTGCTAGGGTGATAGGGAGCTGGCCCAGGTGGTCAGAGGCCTCCCTGCCCCGGAGGGGAAGATGTTGGTGGGATGGGGACACACGGAGCTGGCACACACTGGCACTGACTCCCCAGACTGGGATGTCCAGGCTGAGAAGACCAAGTACATCAGCTCATGTTGGCCAAGGGACTTGTCTGGTCTTGTGTGAGAGAGCCAGTGGGGTGCTGGAAGGAAGCGGGTAGAAGTGCAGGAGAAGATTATTTCCTTCTCTTTCCAAGCCCATCTGAAGCAGAGAGATGGCGTGGAAGGGGACAGGGGTGCTGGGCCCCAACCCATGTCTGCTGGGCCCCAACCCATGTCCTCTCCACATTCACAGATGTGGACGAAATGGTGATTTTCAGCAATGAATTAAGGAAAGGGAGAGACAGCAAAAATAGATTTGAAGCCTCAGTCCCTATTTTTAGGATACCTAGAGGTGAAATCTGGCACTGCCCACCATCCCTTGGATGCAGGCTTACCTTCCCACATGCACTTGTCAGCCTGGGATTGTGCACTAGCATTAATTGTCACTTACTACAAGAATTAGATTTTTTTAATAGGAAAGATAGGGGGTAATACACCCAAACCACCTACGATGAATTACAGGTAACTTGTGCCTGTGCACTTGGGTGTGAAAAGTCAAGATCCAGAGCCCATCACGCTTAATCCCCTATTTTCTTAACCTCTGCATTGGTTTGCATTGCAAGGTTTACGTACTGGGGGGCTACAGGGTTGGCTTTCTGTGAGAAGCTTCTAGAAGCTTCCCCTGTGTCTGACAGAGCCAATGCAAAACAGCTCTGATGCTCATTACTGGCCAAGACTGAGCCCATCTGTGATGGCAGTAGCAGTTCTCGGTTAACAGTTTGTTAAAAAATAGATAAAAATGAGCAGCGGTTTTTGCAGTCAGAAAAGAGGAGTGAGAATAGGTGAGAATATGTGAGAGGAACAACTCTGCAGACACCAGGGTCAGTGAAGAAGGAGGAGGGGGAGAAGGTGCTCCAGGGGCTGGAGCAAAGATTCCCCTGCAGCCTGTGGAGAAGACCATGGTTGTTCCGCTGCAGCCCACGGAGGATGATGGAGAGTAGAGATTCCACGCTCAGCCCATGGGGGAATCCCATGATAAAGCAGGGGGATGCACCCGAAGGAGGCTGGGACCTGGTGGGAAGCCCACACTGGAGCAGGCTGCTGATGGAACCTGTGGCTCCAAGGAAAGAGGAGCCCAGGCTGGAGCAGGTTTGCTGTCAGGACTTGTGACCCCGTGGGGACCCACACTGCAGCAGTCTGGGCCTGAAGGTCTGCATCCCGTGGAAAGGACCCACACTGGAGAAGTTCATGAAGAACTGCAGCCTGCAGGAAGAACTCATGTTGGAGAAGTTGGTGAAGGACTGATTCCCGTGGGAGGCAACCCATGCTGGAGCAGGGGCAAAGGGTGAGTAGTTCTCCTCTTCCGGAGGAAGGAGCACCAAAGGCAACGTGTGATGAACTGACCACAACCCCCATTCCACATCCGCCTGTGATGGTGAAGAAGGTAAAGCAGGTAGAAGTAAAGTTAAATCTGGGAGGAAGTGAGGAGTGGAGGGAGGTGTTTTTAAGTTTTGGGGTATATTTTCTCATTATTCCACTCTGATTCCATTGGCAAAGAAGTAAATTGATTTTTCCCCAAGTCAAGTCTGTCTTGATGGTAATCGGGGAGCGATCTCTCCCCGTCCTTATCTCGACTCCAGAGCCTTTCATTACATCGTGTCTCCCCTGCCCAGCTGAGAAGGGGAGCAACAGAACGGCTTTGGGGGCACTGGGGCTTGGGGGGGGGTGCACCTGAGGCTTTGGGGGACAGCTGGCCTCCAGCCGGGGTCAGCCCAGCACAACGAGCAGAGGTGAATGACCCCGGCCTTCAGCAGCTTTTGGGGTTCACGCCTGGAAATGGAGCAGGCCGGCGGGGAGAGCCGGCTCCCCGGTGCCACTAGAGGTCACCGTCTCAACGAGGTACCGGCAGCGGCAGCGGGAGCACGGGCAGCGAGCGCCCAGCCAGGGCGGGCAGTACCGGCAGCCCGTCACCAACACGGGTTTTCCTCAGCGTTTCCAAGCAGGCGGTTTAACGAACGAGCGCCGGTGCCCCAGCCTTTGAGAACGCGCTGGGAAAGGCTCGCTGGAGCGGATGGGTTAAAATGGATGTTTTGGAGAAAGGAGGCAAGAAAAACCCAAGGTTTGGGTGCTCTGAGAGGGGGGGACTTCTTGAGTGGCTTTGCTGCTCTTGGTTATACTACTGCTCCTCATTAGCCTAAGAGATAGTTTAAGAAAATCTAATTCTACTTTCCTGGTCAGAGAATTTGAAAATATTCGGCCTTTTAAAAATTTTTTAATTTTTCTTTTTATTTTTGGGGCTTCTGAATCTCCAGGCAGCTTTTGAAACATATCTGCCACGGCATCCTGCACAAAACCTTCTTTGCCACCGCTCTTGGAAGCTGAGTTTTTTTATCCTTTGGAAAGCTTCAGTGCTTCTCCCACACTGCCACCTCCCTCAAACACATCTTCACATGTCCTCACCTCTACCTGACAGCAAAGGTGAGGCAGAAATGAGGTCTTGGCCATGGTGGGGTTTACAGGAGCTGCTACAACAAAAACTTTGCTTCTAAGCTTTTGCTCCTTATTGCATACAAATTAAAGATGTATAAGTAAGAGAGACATTAAACTCACCCAAGAGAACTACCTACAGTCAGGTGGTCTTTTAATCTTTCTCCCAGAATTTCCCCATCTCCTCCACTGGATGCTTTCACTTGTGCCTGAAGCTCAGGCCTCAGTTCCTTTGGGAAGGGAGGTCTCTCATTTACGTGCCTCAAACATTTCTGGCTAGAGAAGAATTTAAGTAACTATCATGGGTTTAGCCAGGTCTCATTTTGAGTAACTGGCTTACCTCAAAGCAAAACTGAGAAGAAGCCTTGGGCTAGCTCTCATATCTTAAACCTCGGACTACTGCACATCTTCACGTATTGTTAGAGTGAAATTATTCAGAGGCCACGCTGGCAGCTATCGCTCCTGTTAGAAATCAGATGAAACACCCTCGAAACTGAGAGCAGGATTCATTTTTAGTGGCTAACCCCATATTTTCTCTGCTGGAAGCGCTAGTAGCAAATCACCATCAACATCCAACAAACCCGCTCTCACTTTCCACACCGGCACCCTCTGATGCCACTTTTTTGAGAGGACCTGGACTTAAGAGCCTCATGTGAGACTGGAAATGCCACATGGTGAGGAGGATGGGGGACTTTTGGCCAGTAGAAGGCACTGGGGAACAAAATCTGGTCAGCATGGCATAGCCAAGGCTGGCCCCCAAACACCTTTCCCGACGAAAGCCAAGCCGCTGTGGGGCTGTGAGGGGGTCACTGTCAGGAGCTCTTTCCACTAGAAATTCCCATACAAATATGCATTTTTCTTGTGCTGCAGATGCTTGGCAGCAGTGTTTTGCATCAATGCTGTCACCACATGTGGATACCACAATGCTGGTGGGCAGGACAGGTTTAGCATGGACAAGTCTTTCCCCTTTGTAGCTCACAAAACAGTATCACTTCTTTTGTGACACCTCATGGGCCCCCAACTGTTTTATTTCACAGATGACTCACTTTCACTAGGGAAAGTTAATATATTTGCAAGACCAGGTAGCCACGGATTTCCTGGTTTCCAGTCACTCCCTCAGCTACCAGGGCTTGTAGAAGGAGATGGAGGCGGAAGTCCAGGGCCCTGCAGCGTGGGAGGCTTATCCAGGATGACACCTCTGCAGAGGTTATTTCTGGACCCTGATGTCCCATTGTGAACCCTGGGGACCAGCACGTGTTTTCTGTGTCCCCAAGGCACTTGTTGCGTGTTCATGAGCGTTGGGGTTGGTAACAATCTGTGTTTGCACAGGCAGCTCCGGGCCTGCTGCAGCCACCCAGCTGTCTAAGCACCTCCTGGGGAATGGTGGGAGGTGGGGGAGTGACTATTACTTCCTGGTAAACAAAACAGTCCTGCTGTAAGTGCTCAGGTTTAATTCCTTGTCAGAGAGAGTCCTCGCTGTACAAGGCCGGGTGTGAGGCCAGGAGGAGGAGGATGAAGTAGGAAAGATACCAGCAGGAGGAAGCACGGTACCCAGAGGGTGGCGGGATGCTGATTTCTGGGGGCACCCCTGTGTATTACAGCATTTAAAGGTTTTATCTAGGGCCCATGTGGTGTGGGAGAGCCCCAGACCTTGTAACCAGAGTCAACGCTGACACCTTTTCCACGGCGTGGAGGAGACCTTCTCCGTAAATGAGGAGCATAAATCCAAGGGGAGTGAAGGTCCCACTGCTCTCAGCTGGAGCAGGTGCCACCTGAAGCGTGGGACTGTGCTTCTTCCCCCTTCCAGTGCTTGTAAGGAATGTGCAGAGGCTGTGGAGAACAATAAATGCTGTGGTTCATCAGACCAAAATTATCAAAAGCTGGTGCAGCTCTGCTGCAGTTTCTGTCCATTTAATAAAAACCTGCTTTTCATCTCCCTCTGCAGGCACGTGACCCCAGTGATTGAAAGCAGGCCAGGAGAAGCCCAAATGAAAAAAACCCACCATAGCTATGGGACGAAATCCAGTACAGGCAAGTTAGGTGCTGATTAGAGACCATAAACACTTGAACAGAAATACCAAGGTGAGCCAAGGTGCTGGAAAAGGCACTGCTGGTAGGAGCCACAGGAGAAGGTGAACTGCAAACTGATTCAAGGCTCCGTCCGGCACCAGATGGCCGTAGCAAGCTGCTTCACGTGCCCTTTGATAAGGAGGGACACCTGGGGACTTGTTCTTAACCCAACCTCTAGGCAGAGCAAGGTTCTCGATGCATTTCAGCCTTGTATCGCTTCTGACCACTCTGTTGACAACCGGTGTGGTGATATCAAAGCAAGGCAGAGAGGAGAAGGTGGCCCACATCCTCAGTTTCATTATTCAGGTGCTAAATGGAAATCTGGAAAACCCAGGAAGCAGGGACTAGTGAGAAACTTTGAAATGCCAAGCTAGTTAGAGGAAATAGGTACAGTGAGAGGATTTTGGACATCCAAGCTAAAAAATGGTTCCCACAAGTGCCATTTTTTATAGATTCTGCACCAAATTCAAGAAATAAAAGCAATCAACACATATTCTTTTTTAATTTTGATGATCAAATGGTCAGGCTTTACTAGTATTACCAACAGCATGCTGGGAAAGGGTTGCTGGTGAGATCTGTTCCAGCCTTGCTTAACTTTTTGATAAGAGTTAGCAAACAACGTTGATTGATACAACTCAATTAAAGGCAGATTTTATGCATCAGACCTTGCCTTTAACAGGGTAGTTAATCTCAGTGAATGCCTTGATTGCAAAAATAAAGCATCAGAAAGAAAAAACAGCTCCTCCTAGAAATTCCCCAAAGGTTTTAAAATCTTCTACTCGCAGCAATGTCCACGGCCTCAGCATTTCGGGCCTCTGAATCTACCTGGGAAAATTAAATCTATGACTTCTTGACAGAGCAGATATTTTAAGGTATAAAAGTACAGCATGAATGTTTCTTGAATGGAATCCTTGAGTCTGTGGGGGTGAGATTCAGGACCTCTGGATTGGCCCACCTACACGTGGATGTCTGCCAGGCAGGTGTCTTCACGTGAGGAAAAGAAATTAAACATTAAAACCAAGACCCAGCTGGTGGAGCTGAGGAAAGACAAAGCTTCTGGAGTTTTGGCTGGAGAAAACAGTAGGGAAACTTGGAACAGAGAGCAATGCTAGTTCCAGGCTGGTGGTGGGGATGGGGTTTTTAAACCCCTGAGCTCTGCTTGGTGTTATTTCTCAGATTTGGGGCATAATCCTGCTCTGATTTAAGTCAACGGGAGTTTTGCTGTTGACTTCAGAGGGACCAGAATCAGGCACTTTGTCTGCTCCAGACCTGACTAGTTTATTTGGAAATGTAGCTTTTTAAAACACACGCTTTTCTCTTAAAATGCCACAAAGCAGAGCAAGTAATTACATTAGACTCTACCTGAAGCTCCAGAGAATTAATACAAAGGCCGTTTTGGCTCTTGCCAACTTTCACTATTACAATTTTACTAGCACCATATGCAGCACTACCTTACCTGCTTGTTTCACTTAGTGAACTCGTTGGGGGTTTTGCATTGTGGGGTTTTGTTTGGTTGGTTGGGTTTTGGAGTTTTTTTCTAAAGGAGCATGCAATATATACAAAAAAAGGATGCTCCAGGGAGCAGGGACCAGCTTGGTGGCCCATATGGTCTTAGTCTCAAAGAAATCACCTCATTGCAGCCTTCCAGTCCCTGAAGGGAGCATATAAACAGGAGGGGATTCAACTTTTTAAAAGGGTAGGCAATGTCAGGACAAGGGGGAATGGATTGAAGCTAAAGGAGGGAAGGTTTAGATCAGATATTAGGGGGGAACTTTTTACAGAAAGAGTGGTGAGGTGCTGGAACAGGCTGCCCAGAGAGGTGGTGGATGCCCTGTCCCTGGAGGTGTTCAAGGCCAGGTTGTGTGGGGCCCTGGGAAATCTTGTGTAGATCCAGGCCTGAGGTTGGTGGCCCTGCCTGTGGCAGGGGGGTTGGAACTCTATGAACCTTGGGGTCCCTTCCAACCCAGACCATTCTGTGATTCTATTCTATGAAATCAAAAATGGAGTAGGACTGTTTGCTCATCAACCCCATCTCTCTTTCTTGCGAACGTGTGTGAGTTGGCTCAGGAAAAAAAATTCTTTTTTGTCTGTTTTCTGTTGTGCAAGAAACTGTGAGGCGAGATTTCCGGTGGGGTTTTTTGAGCACCTATGTGGCCAAAAAGAAAAGGAGCTGTAAGGTAGGAAGAGGACTGGCTGTGTCAGACTTGCAACCATGGAAAGGCTTGGGACGGTTTTCTGAGGACAGATGTGGCAGGATTTCTGCAGAGGAGAGATTTCACCAGAAAAACCAAATCCTGTGATTTTCATGTGATGATTTTAAATGCAAGAGAAGAATCAAATGAAAATCATACACACCAAGTTTCACATAAAGACCAAAGTGGAGATTATTCTGCAACAGGCAGGTTTGCTAATGCAGAGTAAAATTTGATGAAGGATTTGTCACCACCGGCCTTGAAAATAAGGTGACATAGAATCATAGAGTCATAGAATGGTATGAGTTGGAAGGGACCCCAAGGACCATAGAGTTCCAACCCCCCTGCAACAGGCAGGGACACCAACCTCAGGCCTGGATCTACACAAGGTTGCCCAGGGCCCCATCCAACCTGGCCTTGAACACTTCCAGGGACGGGGCATCCACTACCTCTCTGGGCAGCCTGTTCCAGCACCTCACCACTCTCTCTGTAAAAAACTTCCCCCTAATATCTAATCTAAACCTTCCTTCCTTCAGCTTTAGTCCATTCCCCCTTGTCCTGTCATTATCTACCTTTTTAAAAAGTTGATTCCCCTTGGAAGACCAAAGACTCTAGCAGCTCCCTCAGGCTTGCTCAGAAGGGATCTTCTGCTGCACCTGGCTGGGGAGATGATCCTCAACCTCACCTGCACCACACCATGCAGGGGCGTGTAAGCACCCATGCCCATGACAGTCCTATTTTTGCTTCACCCTAGCGAGAACACCCTGTGATCATGCCAACAAGGCATTTTCCTCTGCCAGTATCCTTTGAGACTGCTGTGCTGTGCTGCATTGGAGCAGCCTGATAGACCTTCTAGTTGAGTTGGGTCCTCCCCTACCTCTACGCATGGTAAATGGTCAAGAACCAGGTGTGCCTCACTTGAGAGCTGAGTGGTGTAAGCTGTGCAAAGGGCAGCTCATCTGCTTTTTATCCCTCAGGACTGTCAGCCATGAGGTGGGCAGTGAGAGGGTCTGGGGGCCCAATGGGTGTCAGGAGAGAGCAGCGTCAGATGGAAAAAGGAGGTAGGGAGCAGAAAAGGGGAGAAAGGGCTAGAAAAGGAAGGCAAAAGTGACCAGGAGGTTTCAAGATGTTTCTCAGAGATGGGTTCGGTGACTGAGTACAGTGTATGGAAAACTTCTGCCCACAAACCAGATTTACTGTATCAAAGAGCTCCACCACTGGGCTCCAACTAAGTTCAGTTTGTCATAAAACAAGGCTTTGTCTTTAGAAGCCAACTGGTATTGCCTACTCCCAGAGTCAGAGAGAAAAATCAGAGGATTCCCAAGGAAAGGCTAAAGGTTTGAATTGAAGGTATAGCTTTTGGCCTCATTTGGAGTCTCCTACAGTTCAGTGCATAACAAGTTTGGGGTGATTACTGCCAGTAAGTATGCTGTCCTGTGATGCACAGATACACTGAGGGGTGACCACTACAAGACAGAACTGTAAGTCAGACATTGGTGGCTTCAAGACTCTGGTTTATTAAGTCTGAAGGAATTTGTTGCAAACATATTTCTGAACCCCAGCACAGCCTGATGCATGCTGACGAGTAAGAGCTAGGCTGGGACCAGCCCTTAGGAGCATGGGTCTGGCAGAGATGCCCTCTCTCTCTCTGACCAGGTGAACTGACTGATGGACTGGGACATGCTTTTCCCTCACCCTGGGGAAAAAGGGCACAAAATGACAGACGTGTTGGTTGAATGGGAGGTCACTTAGTCCAATTCCCAGTTGAAGCTAGACAACCACCAACATTATAGCATTAAATCAACCTTTATTTAGCCAAGTCATGCAAAGCCTCCAAGGAAGGATCTGCCACAGCCTCTCTGGAGCAGCTGGTGGGGAAAGTTTTCCTAATGTCCAGCCTGAGCCTCCTCATCCGCTCTGTGGCCACTGCCCCTTGTTACGTCCTCTGGCATCACCAAGAAGGGTTTGGCTCTGTCATCTCTGTAACTGCTCTTCAGGCAGCTACAGGCTGCTGTTCCATCACCCTTTTGTCTCCTCTTCGCCAAGCAAAATGAGCCCAGCTCCCTCCACCTCTCACACCACACCTCTGCTCCAGAGCCCCAGGTCATGGCAGCAGCCCTCAGCTGGATGTCTCTGGCTTTCCCACATCCACCTTGAAGCAGGGGTCCCTAAAGAAGGGACTGCACTCCAGGCACAGACCTATCAGTGCTGGGAAGGGGAATTGCATGGTGACAGCTCTTTCAACTGCAGCCTCATTTTATTTGATGATAAAGGGGGTCCAAACAGTGGGTATAAACTGGGAGAAATGGGGTGGTTTCAGTTACAGCTAACGCTTCGGTGTGGAAGCACCAGAGAGCCGCCTCCTTGGGATCTGCACCTAGTTAGCCATGCTTCTCCAGTCAATCAGCACAGCGCCCAACCTACCTTCTCTTGTTCCTTGGGTTTGTGTTGCAGCCTAAGACTAACCAAAACATAGTTTTATATGCTAATTTCCTTACAGTAAACCCCTTACTCTATGTCGTTCATCGATACCAAGCGGTGTACATGTAAGAGGAGGCTAATATTCTGTGTATACTACCAACTTTATGAGTTCAAGAATTACAACGTGCTCACTTTATTTAGGTGGTAAACTTTTTTAATGAGCCTGGAGGGTCCTTTACATGAAAGCAGTGACTCGAGCTCGGTATATCTTTCCATGTTTATTAGAAATGTGTTTTACTTTACTGTGAAAAAAGCCAAGGAAACATGCAGCCTTAAAGTCTAATGAAGTAGTTACTCGTGCAGTCAAAGTTCATAAATTTTAAATACATTTAATTTATAAATTGAAAACATAGCCTGCCGTGGCTTTTTCAAGATTATTGCTTGCCACAGGGGTTTTAGGATAGTTGCTGGGCTATGCTTGTTACCTCTCCCCTTTCAAGGCCGAGACTGGATCTTCATGATTTGCTCACATTCATTCTGATGCTTTTATGTATTTAAAAGAAAATAAAAATCAGAAAGGGAGCTCTTTACAATATTAAAAATCACAATCCCTCCAGCAGCCTCTTTGTTCTCGACTCAGATAAGATTTGCTTTTGAGCTGACACTTTAATAGAGAGCTCTTTCTTGTTGTGAGAAACTCTTTTTCCCTCCAGAGACCTCTTTGCTGAGCTAATTGCAGAGCACAGTCCCTACAGTGGCAGTCTGAGCCGGGCTCCAGCCTCACACCAATAAAACCTCAGTGCCAGCCTGGGTTAGAAGCCCAGCTCCTGGGAAGAGGGGAATTTAAGGAAGGCGGGAAATGAAGATGCCAGCTCCCCACTTTTGCCCTCTGCAGTCCTCAGGTGGCTCATCCAACCCTCAGGAGCTACCTAACAGCACAAGCTGTGCTATAATTTGTCCTACTTGCAAAGCAGCCTTGGGTACAACCCGTGCCACAGGGATCCCGGGCCCTTGGCAGTGCTCTGCCTGCATCAGGTGAGAGGGGCGATTTCCACCAGACACCCCAGTGGGCACCCTGCCTCGTGCTGGTGCCACTGCAAAGTGAGCAGCAGCTAGCTGATGACTGCAGGATCACTGCTTGTTGATTCAGAGACACGAGAGGTCGGTGCTGGAGCTTCAGGTAACTCCGGTGGAGGTGATGGCAATGGGAATCTCCCTGGAATAGGGGAAAGCTTCCAGCCCACAAGATCCAGCACACTGATGTTAGCATAGTTTTAGTAGTTTTAGGCTTATATGGACAACCTCCCCAGGCTTCCTTCAGCAATGCAGCTAAAGAAGAAAGGGTAGCAGGGCTCAACCTCCCCATTTCCGTGCCCCCAAACCAGCCAGTTATACCCAAGGCATTTCAGAAAGCTATTTCTCTCAGCTGGTCTCCAGTGACTGACTCAGGTGAGTCCTTGACCTAACACTTAAAAACACTTTTCCTACACATAGCTCACATAAAGGACCGTTTCTGTGTGGCTCATCCTGACGGCTCCATCCTCAGCTGTTCCAGCACCTCCAAGGACTTCTACAAAAGGCAGCTGTGAGGTGACGCCCTCCAAACTGACTGATGCACCTCTGTGCTCTGCCCCACCGCTTCTCCCCTCTCCTCTCTCCTGAGCTTCACAGCCCCCACATCACTGCTGAGCCTGCCAGTGCAGGGAGTGGTGCTGGTAATTGGAAAAGGGAATTGCAAAGCACCAAAGCTTATCAACAGGCAGCAGGGGAGAGTTCAGCAGCCACCCTCATGGGCCCAGCACGAGATCTGGGGTGGGCTGGCAGCCTTTTTTTGGCAGCACAGGGCAGACACGGGTGGCTGCTCTATTCAGAGTGGGCACCGCCATGGTTGGAGCCAGGAGAACACCTCACCAGCGGGTGCAGCCTCCTCTTTCTGCTGAGGCTGTGGAGAGCAGGGCAGAAGCAGGAAACTGGCACAGCTCGGGGTGCCCACACACCCCGTCTGTTTTCAGGGTACCCTTAGGTATGGCTTCTTGGCCTCTGAAGTGCCACCAAGCGCCATCACTATGCACACAGAAGTAGCAGCTATTTTCTCATATATCTTTTACTCATTAGCCAAAGGGTCTAAATATAGCCCTGACTGACACCAGCAAGAGATGGTGGATACCCTCCATGGTCACATCTTTGCTGCCAGCCTACCTGCAGCGCTGGTTTTCTGCACCAGCTCCTCCACTTTGCCAGCACCCTCTGCTCTCAGCCCTGGGGCAGAGGGATATTTTACACTACAGGTTGCTACCACGTGCACAGGAAAAGCATGAAGCCCCCAGAAAGGAGTCAGCTCCTCCCGTGCTCCTGCCAGCCTGCCATGGCCTGTGCAGTCCTCCCCCCATCCCTGCGCTGGCTCCTGATCAGATGACATTGCTCCTGTCTGGATGTTTGGAAAAACCAGGATTTTGGTGCAGCCAACATGAGTAAAACATGAGTCCAAAACCTGGCTCCTCTTGCAGGAGTTGTTCTCAACTTGTTGCCCAGGATATGTCCAACGGGAGGCCCCCAGTCCAAGTGAGGGAGGATTTTAGTCTTACCAAGGAGGCAAAGAGGAAGCTATTGCCTTTGCTGGGAGCTGGGAAGCTTTCAGGTTGTATCGCAAATATCTAGTATGTTCAACAGTCTGTATTCCTGACTTCAGCCCCAGGTAGTAGTATCTCCACACCTACCAACCACTCGCTGACAGCCAACGCTCCTCCCTTCCCTTGGCAGTTTGTTCAACATAGTGGGCAAGTGGAGAAAAGGGAAGGCACCTCGTGTCCCCATGTGGATTTTAGGCTACATCACAGGTGTAGCTCCTGCAGGAGTTCCATGTGTCCATCCCTCTTCTCAGGTATGTAAGAATTGAAAAGGATGGCCAAGGGAGAAAAATTAAATGCACATTTGCACTTTGTCTGACAAAGAAACAGTTTATGGGTGTTTAAAGGTTTGTTGCCATGTTCTGGGTAAAGGAATATGGTTGGGACCTCTGGCATTTTGAAATATGATGCCCCTTGCCAGCTCAATATTGATCTCAATTTTGCCCATTCATATCAAAACAGGCTTTACAGTGCCATAAAAAAAGCTAATTAGCCTCCAAATCTCCTTGGAGGAGCAGCCTTCCACAGGAGTTTGCAATCCCTGTCCGGGAATTCCTCAGCTCATCTGTCTCAATGCAATTTCCTTGGAGTAAACGGAAGGCCACACTCACCTCCAGTAATGTACTTGAATTCCTTCTAGTACATTACTGGAGGCAGCACAGCATTTTCTGGAGATAAAAGCTGCTAAGTGGCAGGATAACCTGATCAGAAGCAATCTGCCTTTCAGCCTGTGGCCTTGCATCTGCTCTCTCTTGCCCACTGATATTTTTTTGTCAGTAGCCAGAAATGTAACTCTCCGTTTCTTCTCTTGGGATAACAGTATGAGAAGGAAAAAAATAATAGTGTTGGTGAGCAAATATGTGGTGGCAAATCATCTGCAGGAGGACGGAGCCAGGCTCTTCTCAGTGATAGCCAGCGACAGGACAAGGGGCAGTGGGTGCAAGCTGGAGCATAGGAAGTTCCATGTGAATATAAGGAGGAACTTTCTCACTGTGAGGGTGACAGAGCCCTGGCACAGGCTGCCCAGAGAGGTTGTGGAGTCTCCTGGAGACATTCAAACCCCACCTGAATGCCTACCTGTGTGATTTAGTCTCAGTGATCCTGCTCTGGCAGGAGGGTTGGACTAGATGATCTCTGGAGGTCCCTTCCAACTCCTAATGTTCTCAGATTCTGTGATTCTGTGAAGGCTGAGACTAATGATAACAAGTAAAAGAATCACATTCTTTCGAGACAAAACTCTCTTTACTTACAGCTGAGTAGACAGAGATTAAGTTATAAGGAATCCGGGCTCCTTGCCAATTCCTCCCCATCTGCTTGTCAGGAACAAATGCTTTGTTATTTGGCTCACTGAGGAGCTAAGAGCAGGAGGGAGGGCAGTGGGCCATGGAGGGAGGGCAGTGGGCCATGGTGGGAGGGCAGTGGGCCATGGCCATGCCCTCCCACAGGAGCTTCCCTGCCCAGAGGAGCTGCTCTTGCCTGGGACCTCCATTGCTAATGCTCCATGTTAGTGACAGAGGGAGGGTCAGGGCTGGCTTGCCAGCAGAGGTGGGCACCATTCGGGGACAAAACCATCTGTATAGAAGAGAAATGGATGAAGATGGATACGTGAGCCTTCAGAAAAACAAAGGCAGGTGCAGAAAATCGTGAAAGTCACTAAGAGAGGTTCTCAGTGTCCTGTGAGATCCAGGCATGTTGTGTCACAAAGGTAGAGGCTGAGAGACCATGGGAGCTATGCACAACTGGAAGAGCTGGTAGTTCCCAGGGCTACATTACTGTGTCACTGGTGTGCTGTGACAAATGTGAGAAATTATGAGAAGAGCAAGCCCAAGAGCCACATACCATTACCACAGCAGCAGCCTCTTTCTGCATCTTGTCCCATGTTGTCCTGGTTTCAGCTATGATGGAGTTAAACCTTTTTTAGCAGTGGATGGAATGCCATGTTTGGGTGTTAGCATGAGAATAGTGCTGATAGCACCCTGATGTCTCCGATTTGTTGCCGGGCAATCAAGTACCTTTCTCAGCTCTGCATACTTCCTTACTAGTGAGAAAGGAGGGGACACAGCCAGGACAGGTGACTCGAATTGGCCAAAGAGCATATTCCATGCCAGTTACGTCATGTGCAGTTTAAGGGGGACTGGGAAGAGGGGGAGACAACGCCAGGACGTGCAGTTTTTCTGGGGCGGTCGGGTTGTCCGGGACGGGCTCTAAGCTGTGCGGCCTGAGTTGTGTGGTTTGGTGAGAAATTGCATTGTGTATCACCAGTTTCATCTATTTTGTGCTTTAAACTTCTGTTATTGTTATATCTAGTTTTCTGTTATTGTTTAGTAAACTATCCTTATCCCAACCTGCGTGGTTCTGGTTTCTAGGTTGTGGTTTATTTTCCTCCTTTCTTCCTTCCCTTTTCCCCTTCCCCCAACTTTCCCTCCCCCTTCCTTTTAAAAGTACAAGCGACTGTGTGGGGTGCGGCCCCCGGCTGGGGCAAAACCACGACAGTCATTTTGGCACCCAACGTGGGGCACGAACGGTTGGGATAACGGTAGATCTGACCCTAACTATCGCAATTAAGATAAGCACTGTTGTTTAAGCAATCTCTGGTCACGATGTTGTGGTATTTATTTACAAGGCTGTGGCAGCAAAACCACCGCATGCTGTATACAATCCTGGCAGGATTCTTTACTCTCTCAGGTCTGCTGCTCCCGTATTTGTTCCCATACTTCATTATAGTGTATTTTATGATATTGGTCTATGATACAATAATATCGATGATCATGAGCTTAAGCTGATATTTGTATGAGGTTTTGCTGTCCTGTCCATTCTTTGGACAGGGAGGGGTTAGTAACAGCAGCCGGTATGGTGGGGGCACTGCTTTCTTTTCCTTTGGGCTAAATACAACAGCTCTTAGGGCAGTTTTTGAAAACCTTCAATATCTCTGGGATATTCAAACTAGCATTTTGCTATTGGTAGGTTTGGTGCAGTTTTTGTTATATATCAAGCATAGGTTTATGAATACCACTGAAGAGCTTTCTCCGAGACAGAATAATCACGAGTGGCAGGGCATGTGGCAAAGTATGGGCGAGTACCTAGGTACTTTCTCACGCCCGATGGTTTGGAACTTCACTCCTGAACAGTTACAAGACCCCGATCAAGTGACTGCATACCTAAGGAAAAATTGCTGTAGGTTTCCCAGAGATGGACACCTTACTGCACTGTGCTGGGCTCTGGCCACTATTTATCAAACACTGCTTGATAGCAGGCAGCACTGTCAGCACTGTCAGCACTGTCAGGGAGAAGGGAAAGGAAACAGACTGGCAGATACTATAGCTGCTGCAACCACTGGGGCTGACACTGCAGCTACTGCAACCCCTGTGACCGACACTGCAGCTACTGTAATCTCTACAGCAGACACTGCAGATGATCCGAAACCAATCCATACCAGTGTCTGTTGCTCCCGTACAAAAGAGGAAAGGCACAAAGAAATCAGTTCGCATAGTGACGGATAAGGATGATGATCAACCGGGATCATCTCGAGGATATCAGGATGAGGCAGAACCAGAGATTGTTACCCGATCCCTGACTCTGAGTGAGCTGCGTGAGGTTCGAAAAGATTTCACTCGCCACCCAAGTGAGCACATTATCACTTGGTTGCTCCGATGTTGGGATCACGGGGCCAGTAGTTTGGAATTAGAAGGCAGAGAGGCCAAGCAGTTGGGATCCCTAGCTAGAGAAGGAGGAATTGACAAAGCAATTGGGAGGAGGCCGGAAATCCTCAGCCTCTGGAGGCGACTACTGTCAAGTGTGCAGGAAAGATATCCCATAAAGGAATATATTACATGCCAGACACCCAAGTGTAACAGCATAGAGACAGCTGTCCAGCACCTGAGAGAATTAGCTGTACGGGAGATAATTTATTATGATCTGGACAATTCACGGCTTCCCTCTGATCCCGATGAAGTCCTATGCACTCCAGATATGTGGCGTAAGGTTGTACGAAGTGCACCAGCAGGGTATACCAATTCACTGGCAGCAATTGACTGGAATGATACGAATCCGCCAACCGTAAATGAGGTGGCCTGCCGACTCCGGAAATACCAAGACAATGTTTCCCTCTCCGTCATTGCAGCAGTAGAGAAACTGGTTCAACGACTTGACAACAATGTGTCCAACTCCCAACCCGTATGGAGCAATGTTGCAGCTACTGGGAGAAAGCGTCCATCGTTCCAAGAGGGAGAATACACACCACGACGTACATTGTGGTTTTACCTGCTTGATCATGGAGAAAACATGAGGAAATGGGATATGCAGCCCACCTCAGCCCTTTGAGCACGAGTAAATGAGCTGCGGGGTAAAACATTCGCACAACGAGATTCTGCCAGGAAGAAGGCTGCACCAGTTTCTACTGGGCAGTTCCCTAGACCAACTGGAAGGCCTACCTATATGTCTGATGTGCCTGATCCTTTTGAAGGGACCTCTAAGCCCTTTATGCAACCAGTGGAAAACAAATATGATCAGCAGCAATAGAGGGGCCCTGCCTCCAGCCAGGTGGAGGAGAGGGATAATCGGGTTTATTGGACTGTGTGGATCCGATGGCCTGGCACGTCAGACCCACAAGAGTACAAAGCTCTGGTGGATACTGGTGCCCAGTGTACTCTAATGCCATCGAATCATGAAGGGGTAGAACCTGTTTGTATTTCTGGAGTGACAGGGGGATCCCAACAACTAACTGTGCTAGAGGCTGAGGTGAGCTTAACTGGGAAGGACTGGGAAAAACACCCCATTGTGACTGGTCCAGAAGCTCCGTGCATTTTAGGTATAGATTATCTACGTAGAGGGTATTTTAAAGACCCAAAAGGGTACCGATGGGCTTTTGGAATAGCTGCTTTGGAAACAGAAGAAATTGAACAATTGTGTGCCTTGCCTGGACTCTTGGAGGATTCTGCTGTTGTGGGGTTGTTGAAGGGTGAAGAACAGCAAGTGCCAGTTGCTACGACAACGGTGCACAGACGACAATACCGTACTAACCGAGATGCCCTGATTCCCATCCATAAGCTGATTCGTCAACTGGAGGATCAGGGAGTGATCAGCCGAACCCACTCACCCTTTAATAGTCCCATATGGCCAGTGAGGAAGTCCAATGGAGAGTGGAGACTGACAGTAGATTATCATGGCCTAAATGAAGTCACTCCAGGTATGAGTGCTGCTGTGCCAGACATGTTAGAGCTCCAGTATGAATTGGAATTGAAGGCAGCCAAGTGGTACGCCACAATCGACATTGCGAATGCTTTCTTCTCGATCCCACTGGTGCCAGAGTGCAGGCCACAGTTTGCTTTCACCTGGAGAGGCATCCAATACACGTGGAATCGTCTGCCCCAGGGGTGGAAACATAGCCCCACCATCTGCCATGGACTAATCCAGAATACACTGGAAAAGGGTGAAGCACCAGAGCACCTGCAGTATATTGATGACATCATTGTATGGGGCAACACAGCAGAGGAAGTTTTTGAAAAAGGAAACAGGGTAATTAAAATCCTTTTAGAAGCCGGTTTTGCTATAAAACGAAGTAAAGTCAAGGGGCCTACGCGAGAAATCCAGTTTTTAGGAATAAAATGGCAGGATGGGCGTCGTCACATCCCAATGGACATTATTAATAAAATAGCAGCTATGTCTCCACCAAGCAACAAAAAGGAAACACAAGCTTTCTTAGGTGTTATAGGTTTTTGGCGAATGCATGTCCCAAACTACAGTCTCATTGTGAGCCCACTCTACCATGTAACTCGAAAGAAGAATGATTTCCAATGGGGCCCTGAGCAACAGCAAGCCTTTGAGCAGATCAAACGCGAGATAGCCCATGCAGTGGCCCTTGGGCCTGTCCGGACAGGGACAGATATTAAAAATGTGCTCTACACTGCAGCTGGGGAGAACGGCCCGACCTGGAGTCTCTGGCAGAAAGCACAAGGGGAGACTCGAGGTCGACCGCTGGGGTTTTGGAGTCGGGCCTACAAAGGATCCGAGGCCAATTATACTCCAACAGAAAAGGAAATACTGGCCGCCTATGAAGGGGTTCGAGCCGCCTCAGAAGTGATTGGAACTGAAGCCCAGCTCCTCCTGGCACCCTGACTGCCGGTGCTGGGCTGGATGTTCAAAGGGAAGGTTCCTTCTACACACCATGCCACTGATGCTACGTGGAGCAAGTGGGTTGCACTAATTACACAGCAGGCTCGAATAGGAAACCCCAATCGCCCAGGAATCGTGGAGGTGATCACAGACTGGCCAGAAGGCAAAGATTTTGGGATGTCACCAGAGGATGAGGAGGTAACACGCGCTGAAGAAGCCCCACCCTACAACGAACTGCCAGAGAATGAGAAGCGATATGCCCTGTTCACTGATGGGTCTTGTCGCATTGTGGGTAAGCATTGGAGATGGAAAGCCGCTGTATGGAATCCTATAAGAAGAGTAGCAGAAGCCACTGAAGGAAAAGGTGAATCAAGTCAGTTCGCTGAGGTGAAGGCCATCCAGTTAGCCCTGGACATTGCTGAGAGAGAAAAGTGGCCAAGGCTCTACCTTTATACTGATTCATGGATGGTGGCGAATGCCCTGTGGGGGTGGTTGCAGCAGTGGAAAAAGAACAACTGGCAGCGTAGAGGCAAACCTATATGGGCTGATGACTTATGGCAAGATATCTCTGCTCGGTTAGAGAAACTTGTTGTAAAGGTACGTCATGTCGACGCCCATGTACCTAAGAGTCGGGCCATGGAGGAACATGAAAACAACCATCAGGTAGATAAGGCTGCTAGGATTAAAGTGGCTCAGGTAGATCTAGACTGGCAACGTAAGGGTGAATTATTCATGGCTCGATGGGCTCATGATACCTCGGGTCATCAAGGGAGAGATGCAACATATAGATGGGCTCGGGATCGAGGGGTGGACTTGACCATGGACGCCATCGCACAAGTTGTCCACGAATGTGAGACATGTGCTGCAATCAAGCAAGCTAAGCGGTTAAAGCCCCTTTGGTATGGAGCACGGTGGATGAAATATAAATATGGGGAGGCTTGGCAAATTGATTACATCACCCTCCCACAAACCCGCCATGGCAAACGTTATGTGCTTACAATGGTGGAGGCAACTACCGGCTGGCTAGAAACATATCCCGTACCCCATGCCACTGCTCGAAATACAATTCTGGGCCTTGAGAGGCAAGTCCTCTGGCGACATGGTACTCCAGAAAGAATCGAGTCAGACAATGGGACTCACTTCCGAAACACTCTTATAGACACCTGGGCCAAAGAGCATGGCATTGAGTGCGTGTACCACATTCCTTATCATGCACCGGCCTCTGGGAAAATTGAACGATATAATGGACTTTTAAAAACTACACTGAAAGCAATGTGTGGTGGGACATTCAAGCATTGGGATACACATTTGGCCAAAGCCACGTGGTTAGTTAACTCTAGGGGATCTACCAATCGGGCTGGCCCTGCCCAGTCAAAATTTCCACGTACTGTAGAGGGAGACAGAGTCCCAGTAGTGCATATGAAGAGTGTATTGGGAAAGAGAGTTTGGGTCATCCCTGCTTCAGGCAAAGGTAAACCCATGTCTGGAATTGTTTTTGCTCAAGGACCTGGCTGTACTTGGTGGGTAATGCAGAGAGATGGAGAAGTTCGATGTGTACCTCAAGGGGATTTGATTTTGGGTGAGAATAGCCAATATAATTAATAAAGTAGAAATTATAATAATTGCCAAATAACCCATTATTGTATATTCATTATTGTTATGATTGCTGTATGTTGTACCATAGCATTATAGCCGGAGTCATACAAGTTAATGAAGAATGAGTGCCATGATGATGGAACTAAAGCCTGGCCTCTCAAGAACTTTTTTTCTCCCTTTGAAAATAAACTCTGACCCACAGACTATGAGCATGGACCATGCCAGGTGTATCAGTCAAGAGCCTGAGATGCAGCATGCAACGAGCCAATGGAACATACAATTATCCTGAGAAACTGTTACGACAAATGGAGCCTGAAAATCATGGACTAAATGAACTCAACAACTTCAGAGGGATGATTCACAGACTGAGGGAATAAGATCTGTATGCACGTATGTGTGCATACATGTGTACATACATATATGGGTGTGTGAAACACGAAACTGGTTGTACCCAAAGAAAATTGTTGGATCTGGTCATGACGTAAATGGTATGGAATAAGGGGTGGATAATGTCCTGGTTTCAGCTATGATGGAGTTAAACTTTTTTTAGCAGTGGATGGAATGCCATGTTTGGGTGTTAGCATGAGAATAGTGCTGATAGCACCCTGATGTCTCCGATTTGTTGCCGGGCAATCAAGTACCTTTCTCAGCTCTGCATACTTCCTTACTAGTGAGAAAGGAGGGGACGAAGCCAGGACAGGTGACCCGAATTGGCCAAAGAGCATATTCCATGCCAGTTACGTCATGTGCAGTTTAAGGGGGGACTGGGGGGAAGAGGGGGAGACAACGCCAGGACGTGCAGTTTTTCTGGGGCGGTCGGGTTGTCTGGGACGGGCTCTAAGCTGTGCGGCCTGAGTTGTGTGGTTTGGTGAGAAATTCCATTGTGTATCACCAGTTTCATCTATTTTGTGCTTTAAACTCCTGTTATTGTTATATCTAGTTTTCTGTTATTGTTTAGTAAACTATCCTTATCCCAACCTGCGTGGTTCTGGTTTCTAGGTTGTGGTTTATTTTCCTCCTTTCTTCCTTCCCTTTTCCCCTTCCCCCAACTTTCCCTCCCCCTTCCTTTTAAAAGTACAAGCGGCTGTGTGGGGTGTGGCCCCCGGCTGGGGCAAAACCACGACACATGTGTCAGAAGGAAAGATGAAATGAGAAGCCTTGAGAGAGTGGCAGACCGGTGCATGGGACCTACGTTTGGGAACTGAGGAAGTCTGGGATGAATGATGGATGTCCAATGCCTGTTAGGTGGTCTGATAACCACTTGGACCACTGGCCTCAGGACAGCGTTCAATGTCTTGATGCTCAGTCAGCAGCTACTAACAAGCAGAGTGCTCCAGGGGTTGATCCTGGTGCCAGTATCATTCCTTATTCTCATCAAAGACCTGCATGAGGAGGCAGAATGCAAATCCCTAAATGCCTCATCCTCAAACAAATCTGCAGATGGTACCAAACTAAGGAAGTGGCTGACAAGCTGCATGGTAGAGAGCAAATATAGACCTCAAAAGCCCAAGGACTGCACCAGCAGAGACCCCATGAAGTTCAGCAAGGAGACATAAAAAGTTGTATGACTGGCACCCCAAGCAGGGAAGTAAGAGCTCTGCTGGAAAGGGCCTGGGGTTTATGGTAGGTGACAAGAGGACCATAGGATCCCACTGTGAATAACTGCATGCTCAGCAGTGCTGGGAGGAGAGTGGCCAGCTGATTGAACAGGACTCCTGTGTGGCATTGCTAGGTCTGTGCCTGGAGTGCAGTTGCCTCTTTAGGGACCTCTACTTCAAGGTGAATGTGGGAAAACTGAATCTGTCCAGCTGAGGGCTGCCCCCATGACCTGGGGGTCTGGAGCAGAGGTGTGGTGTGAGAGGTGGAGGGAGCTGGGTTCGTTTTGCTTGGTGAAGAGGAGACAAAAGGGTGATGGAACAGCAGCCTGCAGCTGCCTGAAGAGCAGTTACAGAGATGACAGAGCCAAACCCTTCTTGGTGATGCCAGAGGACGTAACAAGGGGCAGTGGCCACAGAGCAGATGAGGAGGCTCAGGTTGGACATTAGGAAAACTTTCCCCACCAGCTGCTCCAGAGAGGCTGTGGCAGATCCTTCCTTGGAGGCTTTGCATGACTTGGCTAAATAAAGGCACCGCTGACCTTGTGATGGTAGTCCTGCTTCAAGTGGGGTGATCTCCAGCCCAGCCAACCAACAATTCTGTGATTCCTCAATCTCATTACTTTAGCTGTAAAAAATATCAGTTTAGTTACTGGCCTACTTCACTAGCACGGATGAAATTCCAGCAAAGTTGCAAACAATGAATGCAACACTGCAAGGATGAGCAGACACATAACTTGCTGCAATCCAAATGTGTCACTTACCATGGAGCAATGCATGCATGGGCTGCATGTTCAGCTGCCTGTGTTTCCCAACCAGCCAGATCGCACGAATGCATCACCATGTCCCACAAACACAACACAACATCCTTTCCCACTGCACCAGCAGTGCTGAGGCACTCGCAGACTCAGCTGTTGATGGTCTGTGATTGCTTCCAGATCACCATTCCTGGCAGGCCAAGCCACCAGAAACAAACGTTTGGCTTGCAAACGTCTCAGGGCTCACAGAATCACATAGAATCACAGAATCACAAGTTTGGGAAAGACCTTTAAGATCACCAAGTCCAACCGTTCCTGTCCTATGCTAAACCATATCCCTAAGTACCTCATCTACCCGTCTGCTAAACACATCCAGGGAAGGTGACTCAACCCCCTCCCTGGGCAGCCTGTTCCAACTGGAGGCCCTCACAACTCTTCCAGTGAAGAACTTTTTCCTAACATCTAATCCAACCCTGCCCTGGTGCAGCTTTGCGCCATTTGCCCTTGTCCTGTCTCCTGTCTCCTGGCTGAAGGGACCATCGCCCATCTCTCTACAACCTCCCTTCAGGTAATTGTAGGTGGTGCTAAGGTCTCCCCTCAGCCTCCTCTTCTCCAGGCTAAACACACTTCAGTCACAAACACAGCACTAAGAGGCATTCTCTCTGAATCCTTAGACTGAGCTGTCGTGTGTGTCACCAGCCCTCCAGACCACCATTCTGCCTTCATCCATCTATACAAAAGAGGAATGGTATAGAAGCTCATCCCCATACCCTGCCAAACATCCACCATGGTCTGGCCAGCACACCCACTTTCACACAGAATTATCAAGGTTGGAAAAGACCTAGAAGATCATCCAGTCCAACCATTCACCTATTACTACTAGCTCCCACTAAACCATATCCCTCAATACAACATCCAGTCTTTCCTTGAACACCCCCAGGGTTGGTGACTCCACCACCTCCCTGGGCAGTGCATTCCAGTGCCTGACTACCCTTTCTGAGAAGTAGTGCTTCCTAATGTCGAGCCTGAATCTCCCCTGGCGCAGCTTGCTACCATTCCCTCTAGTTCTGTCACTGCCTACACGGGAGAAGAGGCCGACCCCCAGCTCACTACAACCTCCCTTCAGGAAGTTATAGAGAGCTATAAGGTCTCCCCTAAGCCTCCTCTTCTCCAGGCTGAACAATCCCAGCTTCCTCAGACGCTCCTCGTAAGGCCTGTGTTCCAGACCCCTCACCAGCTTAGTAGCCCTCCTCTGAACGCGTTCCAGAGCCTCAATGTCTTTCCTGTAGTGAGGGGCCCAAAACTGAACACAGTACTCGAGATGCGGCCTCACAAGTGCTGAGTACAGGGGGACAATTACCTCCCTGCTCCTACTAGTAACACTATTTTTGATGCAAGCCAGGATGCCGTTGGCCTTCCTGGCCACCCGCGCACACTGTCGGCTCATGTTCAGCCGTGCATCAATCAGTACCCCCAGGTCCATTTCCTCCACACAGTCCTCCAGCCACTCCGCCCCAAGCCTATAGCGCTGCCTGGGGTTGTTGTGGCCAAAGTGCAGGACTCGGCATTTGCTCTTGTTGAACCTCATGCCATTGGCTTCAGCCCAGCTCTCCAGCCTGTCCAGATCCCTCTGTAGGGCCTCGCTACCCCCAGGCAGATCCACACTCCCAGCCAATTTAGTGTCATCTGCAAACTTACTGAGGGTGCACTCAATGCCCTCATCTAGGTCATCAATAAAGATATTGAAGAGGACAGGCCCCAGCACCGACCCCTGGGGAACACCACTCGTGACCGGTCGCCAGCTGGATTTAACTCCATTTACTACCACTCTCTGAGACCGGCCCTCCAGCCAGCTCCTTACCCAGCCGAGGGTGTACCCATCCAAGCCACGGGCTGCCAGCTTCTGCAGGAGAATACTGTGGGAGACAGTGTCAAAGGCCTTGCTGAAGTCTAGGTAGACCACATCAACAGCCTTTCCCTCATCCAGCAGATGGGTCACTAGATCATAGAAGGAGATCAGGTTGGTCAAACAGGACCTGCCCTTCATGAACCCATGCTGGCTAGGCCTGATCCCCCGGCCATCCCGCACATACCGCATGATCTCCCTCAAGACTATCTGTTCCATAACCTTCCCTGGAACCGAGGTCAGGCTAACAGGCCTGTAGTTCCCCGGATCCTCCTTACAACCTTTCTTGTAAATGGGAGTCACATTGGCAAGCCTCCAGTCTTCTGGGACCTCACCAGTCAGCAAGGAGGACTGATAGATAATGGAAAGCGGCTCGGCTACCACCTCTGCCAGTTCCCTCAGCACTCTCGGGTGGATCTCATCCGGCCCCATGGACTTGTGGCAGTCCAGTTGGAGTAGGAAGTCTCTGACTGTTTCTTCCAGAATCACAGGGGAGTTAGCATGCTCCCCAGCTGAGACTACCAGGTCAGAGAGAGGGGTACCCTGAGGATCTGTTTGACCTTTAAAGACAGACGTAAAGAAGGCATTCAGAACCTCCGCCTTTTCCTTATCCTCAGTGATCACATTCCCAGCCTCATCCAGTAAAGAGTGGATATTCTCCTTTGTCCTCCTCTTACTGTTAATGTACACTTTAAGTGTCTGTGAATAATCTGTGTAACATGGGAATAGCAATCACCCTTTCCACAGTGAAATTTTCAATCATTTTTGTTTAGGACTACAAATGTTCCTGGTTTTGGCTGGGATAGAGTTAATTTTCTTCCTACTAGCTGGCATGGTGCTCTGTTTTGGATTTGATATGAGAATAATACACACCGATAACACACTGATATTTCAGTTGTTGCCAAGCAGTTGGGGACTTTGCAGCTTCTCACACTGCCCTGCCAATGAGAAGGAGGAGCGTGCCCAAGAAGCTGGGAGAGGACACAGCCAGGACAGTGGACCCAGACTGGCCAGAGGGATAGTCCATCACATATGATGTCACGCTCAGCATATAAATTTGGGGGGGAAGTTGGGAGTGGGGGGCTGCTGCTGCTTGGGGACAGGCTGGGCACTGGCTGGTTGGTGCTGAGCAATCATTTTTTCCTTTGCATCACTTGTTTTTCTTGGGTTTCATTTCTCCCTTTTGCTTGTCATTTCACTTACTAAACTGCTCTCATCTCAACCCACCAGTTTTCTCCCCCATTACTCTTCCTATTCTTTTCCCCCATCCCTCCAGGCAGAAGGAGCGAGCAAGTGGCTGCATGGTGCTTAAACCACAGCACAAAGCCGTAGCATTTAGGAGACCCCCAAGACTCTAGCTTGTATTACCTGTCCATGTTCCCAGCAAGCACAGCACTGTATCCCTGCTCACCCAAATCCAAGAACAGCAAACAACCGCCTCTGGGTGAGCAGTGCAAAGTCACCTTCACAGCCCTACCCACCAGAGGCGTGTTTGTAAGTGGTTTTCATTGTAAGTATCCTGAGATTCTCCTCCTTAGCAAACCAACACACCAGGTGAGATTCTTTTCACCACAGCCTCTATTTTTCGCCCCTGCCTGTGAACACGTATAGCACAGCAAGTGATCCTCCCAGGGAAGGTACTGTAATCTCCGGAGAGAAAAGGTCACCCAGAGACACACAGCTTTTCGCCGGAACCTCCCCAGCATTTCTGTCTCTTGTCTATGTAAATAACAAGCATGTTTCAGATCTGATCAACCTTCCTCCCACCAATCATAAACCAAAGAGGTAACTTTGTGTTTATCTGTAATCTGTGGAATCTTATTCTCTTTGATGGCATGGGGAAGGCATAAATCAGAATGTAATTTGAAATTTCCCGAATCCCTCTAGTTTACAATGAATTTGTAACACAGAATAACAGAGAGAATAATTCTCCTAGCTGATGTTTTACATCAACTTTTGACATCCTAATCCCACTGATTGTTAATTTAATTAAGTTTCAGAGTAACCTCCATCCTGTTACTGGTTGGGACACACTGACAATTTTTTTAAAAGCATGTGAAGCAATGGCTGGGATGAGCTGTCAAAGTTCCTATCCAAAAATCAACAGGAGGACCTCTCAAACTCCCTCCCCCTGCATTCTCTAAGCACTTGTAACAAACCACTTTGCAGAGAACAAAGGACCTAAGAAAGAACTTTAGTTGCAAATGAGGGCAAATAACTTTATTAAACCAGTTTGTGGATGGGAGCTGGCAAAACTACCGCTTGTAGTGGTAGTGCCTCTTGATTTTTTGTTAATCATTCAAATGTGGGTACCTAGAGACCCCACCCTCTAGAACAGAAAAGGGAACTTCAGTATGGGAGGAGCTGCAGCAGATTTGTTCACTTTTCTCCCTCATATGAGAAAACAAAGAGCTTCATGCAAAGGATCTTCATATTTTTGTCCGTGTAGGTCAGGTCAGGATTGACTGATCTGAGAGATCAGGTTCCATTTACAGTCACACACCATTGCTACGAAGACAAAGGCATTTGCATGAAAATACAACACTAGATGTGTAATACTTTATTGGTTTTTATTTTGGACTCTTTTTTATTATTCTCTGCCCCATCTCATGCCAATTCCCTTCTCTGTCCCTCTTTCTTTCTTTTCTGCCCTCCACACACTTCCCCAATCCTTTGCCTCCTTTCCCCCACTTGATGGTAGTTTAATGAAGACCACACGTCCCTGGTTTGCAGGTGAGAGTATCATACAGGACAGCATTAGAAAGTTTCCTTCTAATGCCTGCTTGCAAGGTCTTTTTGACTGTCAGGCCACCTTCCTAGGTGGCCACACTGGCCTCTCCCCGGGCTTTGTGGTGGTTTTTCATCGCATCTTCGGCATCTCTTTTAGGAGCTGACAGTTCTCCCAGGCTCCCTTTCCCATTAAAATTCCTTTCCACAAGACTGCATTTACCAATTCTTTGAGCTGGTTGAAGACTTCTGGTTGGAGTTCATTAGTCCATTGCTTTCTCTCCCTCCCATCCCGAAACTCGAGAGCTCTGTTGATTTGTGATCTTTCCCACCCAGATCACCCTTCTCCAGTGGCAGCCTCTCAACCACTTTAACCTTTCTCCAGCATCAGCCTCTCAGCCATTAACCAGCAGAAAACCACAAGCCACCAGGTACAGCTGCATACGCCTCATGTCACTGAAACAAAAAGCCACTCTTTTTCCCCTAAAACTTCAGGGACAGGCTATACGGTGCCTCCCAAACACTTATCTAGGACAGGGTTTCTTCCGCTGTTGAATGTGTCCTACAGGAGGCATAAGCATCCCTTCCACGTGCCCCCTGCTGCAAACAGGGACCATGGCTGAAGCAGGATGCTCACGGCTCTGAAATCAGCCTCCACGTCTTCCATGCAAACAATTCCCTGAGGAGTTGGGAACCAACTCAAACACTTCGGCTCTGTGCTGTTCCCCACTCCTGAAAGCCCCAGGATGTAACTGGCTGGAAAGAGATGGGTCTGTGACCTTTAAAATTTCATCGACATCCTCGTCCCTGAATCAACATGTTTCTTTCCCCAGTAACAGGCAGTCAGGCATTCAGATGCGGTTACTGATTTTGCATGGTTCTCCTCCGGGATGCTGAATTTCTCTCTGAAGTCAAGGGAACCCAGCAATACTGATAGTCACATGCAGGCTGTCTCAAGGAAGGGAAATACAAAACCAAACCCAAAAATCAATAAATCCAAAACGCAGACTTTAGAAAAACAGGGAAAAAAAGAATTTTTGCCTGTATTTCTCTCAGAAACAGCCACCATAATTCTCTGCTGGTCTGAAGATCAAGAAAATTATCTTCTAGTTTTATCCACATCATGTTACAAAGGATTTTAAACACAGTATTATTCAACATTATTGTTCCTTTCTAATTGTAAAGTTCTTTTACTTCTAAGCATAACACTTAGAAGAGCTAAGTAAATCTCTTTTCAGTGCCAAATTCCCCCAGAATTAGAGGGCTGGATGCCCCGAATTACCGTTGCCATTGACCACACATCCTGCTTCTTGCTGCTCTCTGTCCTGCTTTTGCTTTCTCCAGCCATTTATTACCTTCTTTCCTCTCCCCACTTTCTATTTCAGGCTGTCAAGGAGAGACCGGAGTCCGACTCCCACAATGAAATGCTTCACCTGGGGAACCCGCTGAGAGAGAAATTGATAAAGGGCAGCACCAGCCCAGGCAATTTCACTCACAGCGGGCACTTGCAGGTGAAACACTTCCATAAAATGGAGCAAGGTTACTCGCCTGCTGCCTCTCAGCACAAGTCACCAGCTGATAGCTGCTTCTTTCATGATCTTTTCACCCGTCTCCTGCCAGGCACCGCTTGCTCTGAGCCTGGCGCTAGAGGTGGGAATCGGCCACGTAGACTAGTGTTTGCTAGCAGGGGGGTTGAGCCCAGGTAAATGCTCCAAACATTGAACTCAGACAACGTTTGAGTGGCCTGCAGTGGTCCTGCAGCATGGCCTGGCTGCAGGACCACTGGAGCCTCCCTCAAGCCACTTTCTCACTGGTGACATCCCAGGTAGGATGCCTGCAGTCCCACCCCCCTTACTGGGTACCACAACACTGCTACAGAGCTGTCACCACTGCAACCACCTGACAGGATGAAGGTGACTTGTGTGGCTGTTTCTGTACCAGCCTGATGCTCGGCGTCATTTAGGACAACCCATACATCATTTTTGCCAGTGGCTCCATGGATCTATTTCAGCACAGGTTAGGTCCCAAGGGGTAGGGACACAATCATTCCAGCATCATTTTGCCCCATCCCACTTCCTCTGCTATTTGAAAATCCCATGGATTAAAGGAAAACTTTTCATCAGCTCGGGAGGGTTGTGGGGTTTTTTTAACAGGAATATTCCTCAGAGCTCAGAGTAGGTAAACTGGGCTCTACCATCTCCCCCTTTTTTAATACTGGGGATCAAACATAGAAGTTCTGGATTTGAAACAAATAAATAGATTTTCTTACACAATTCCTTAATTTGTCAAAGCTAAGATATACTATTTCATACCTAAGACCAAATATATTTTGATATCTAAAAAGGCTTAACAATTTCAGGGGAACAGTCATGGCTGCAGCTAGATGACATTGATAAAGTGAGATAAAAAGTGACAACAGATAACCTTTCTTATAACTTCAGGGCATAAAATTCCAGGAACTGAATTAATTATTGAGAAACTCCCTTTTTAAACAGTGCTTCTGACAGAGAGTTCTGTAGCCCATGTTAGAGACCTGAATGCTGGGCAGCGCCAGACATCTGGCATGGCAGTTCCTACGGAACGGGGAGGGGCAGGGGGAAAATCATTACGACAGACTTTCTGTGAGTCAAAAAATACCAATCATACCATTTCCTGATTGAAATTAAGACCCAAGAAGCACAGTGCGAACTCAATGTACCTGAACGCTTGGTTCCTAATTTGGCATGTAATTCCCAGTTGAAATTAGTGGGGAAATAGGAGTCTCAAAAGGATTTAACTGTCTCGATACCTTCTTGCTTCTTCCCTAGATTTTCAGCAGCTGCATCCCAAATCAGCTCTTCAGCCTTCACTGCTTTGTTCCAGAGTGCTTCCCAGAATCTGAATTTAATAAACATTATTTGCTTTACATCGGCGCAAAATCCACCACCAGGAACTGAACGTGGATAAAGAAAGATCTTTATCAATGAAGGTAGCTGATTGCATGTGCTAATACGTCATGCACAGGAGGACACAGGGCAAGGACAGAGTACTTGAGAAACGTGACCCCAGATCAGCTGCGAATAGCCAGATGGTGTCTGTGTGAGTATTCCGACTTACGTGCTAGAGTCGGATCAATATAGATTATTACACCAATTTTTTCTTTTTCTTGTTTGTTTTCCCTCTCAAATCTAGTTTAACTCTTGCCAAAGATCCTGAATGATCTGTTCTTGAAGGAAAAAAAACCCACCAGGCTCTTCTTTTCCCAGCTGATAGCAAACAGTGATCACCAAGAGCAATATTTCAGTTTGGAACTACAGTGAAATGATTACTTACTGGCCACACTGATTGCTGAACAGGTAACCAGCTCAATTTATTTGGGCCTCATAAACCTATAAAAAAGAAAGCATTCCCTTTTGTTTTATCCACAAGCATATTCTACTTTCTCCTCTATAAAGGTTTGTTTCTTCCCAGTCTCTATAAGTGCTACTAATGTGAACAGCAATTATATCATTACACGCTGAGGGCTGAGCAACCTAATTGGTGCAGCCTGAACCAGACCCGCTCCCAACGTGGGAGAGGTGGGCCAGGCAGGCTAGCAATCTTCCCACACTTTCTTTTGTGGCAGTTTACAGTTCAGCAGGGACCTCACAGAAACCTTACCTAGAGCAACTGCTGAAGAGAGTCATAAATCCAGCGCTCAGACTGCACTAGCTGGTGCCACACACCCGCTCGCCCTCCTGGAAGTGTCTGGTTCGTGTTTGCTGGAAGGCCGCGGTGCGTCCCTTCTCTGAGGGCTCTGTGCCATTGCCTAGGCAAAGGGGTCAGCCGAGCTCAACATAGCATGATGGCTGCATAATCACCTCAACATTTTCAGATGGAATTTAGTACTGATTTTTACCTCTTCTTTGCCTATTTTATTTAGGCCTTTCTCTTTTTAATTTGGCAAGTCAGGTATCAGACAGGCTGCTCATTTCTAGCACAGTATGAAATCGTGGGGAAAGGGGCGTAGGCCTCTACTAAAAGCCTGAAAGGATTTGTGGTAAATATTCATTTGAAGTTGGTGTCGCGGTTTTGTCCCAGCGGAGAGACGGGCTCCACTTGGGATAAGGATGGTTTACTGGGATAGCAGAGAGATAGATATAATAATAACAACAGGACTTTATAGCAAAATATATGAAACTGGTGATACACAATGCAGTCTCTCACTGAACCGCACAACTCAGGCCGTACAGCCCAGAGCCATCCCAAAACCAGACCGTCCCCAAAACTGCACATCCTGGAGCTGCCTGCTCCTCCCCCCACCAGCCCCCCTTTTATGCTGAGCATGACGTAATTGGCAGGAATACCCCCTTTGGCCAGTTCAGGTCACCTCTCCTGGCTGTTCCCCCTCCCTTCTCATTAGCAGGGAAATATGAGCAACTGAAAAGTCCTTGATTGCTTGGCAATAACTAGAAACATCCGTATGTTATCAGCACTGCTCCCATCCTGACTCCCAAACATGGCATTCCATCCACTACTAGAAAAGGAATTAACTCTATCCTAGCCCAAACCAGGACAGTTGGTCAAAAAGTCATGGAAGGTGCTGGATCTTATGCCTGGACAAAGATTTAAAAAATAATAAAAGAAAAGAAAACAAGCCCCAAAACCATACAGACTTGCAAGTCATAAAACCAAACAAGGATAGCAATGGCACAGCCAGATGACTTTCTACATGCTGTGTGACTAGCCCGAGCACTGCGCTGTTTACTTAGGTAGTGAACTGGCTGCTGTTCAAAAGGATATACTTTTCCTGGAATGCCGTGGCTCTACTTTGACCTGAAGGATAAGCACACTTCACCAGCCCTGCAGAGTATTTGCAGGTTGCAGCACGGCTCCTGCAATGATCCCGAGCTGCAGGAGGCCAACACCTACCCACCAGAGGACTGTGCCTTGCAAAAGAGGGAGGGAAACCAGCAGGATCTCTGGCCCGGTGCTTCACAGGCAATTCCTCCATCCATCTGCATGGGCTGAGGGGTGCTCATGACATGCTTCCAGTCCCACAGGTAAGGTGATCGATGACACATTGCTATTCCAAGGTCGCTCTAGATCCACAAAATAATTAGAGCACTTGATGTGCTCAACTTCTACTTCAGGTGCAGAGCCGCAACGCTCCTGTCACCCTGCTCTACTGCTGTGTCACTGAGGACACACACAGGCCCCTCCTTAGCAGGACTGCACTGCTCAAATATCCTCAGGCCAAAGTAGGATCAACCTGCACAACCACCTGTTTTATCTGCAGGAAGTTCTCAGACACACTTGATACACCTGCTGGGGGGGAAATTGTTACCAGCAATCATCCTTGGTACAGCCATCTGAGTCTTGAATTCAACTTCCACCTGTGCCTGATGAGGTCCTCACCCGTACTTCTCGCTCTCTAGAAAAATAACCAAACCATGAGTCCAGGGGTTACTCAACACCAGGGGATTTCTGCCAAATTATCACAGACTCACACACTGGTTTGGGTTGGAAGGGACCTTAAAGACCATCTAGTTCCAATCCCCTTGCCATGGGCAGGGACACCTTCCGCTAGACCAGGCTGCCCAAAGCCCCATCCAACTTGGCCTTCAACACTGACAGGGAAGGGACAGCCACAGCTTCTCTGGGCAACCTGGGACAGGGCCTCACCACCCTCACAGGAAAGAATTTATTCGTAATATCTAATCAAAATCTGCCCTCCTTCAGCTTAAAGCCATTACCCTATGACTCCATGCCTTTGTAAACAGTCCCTCCCCAGCTTTCCTGTAGGCCCCTTCAGGTACTGGAAGGCTGCTACAGGGTGTCCCTGGAAACTTCTCTTCTCCAGGCTGAACAAGCCCAACTCTCTCAGGCTGTCTTCATATGTGAGGTGCTCCAGTGCTCTGATCAACTTCATGGCCCTCCTCTGGACTGGCTCAAACAGCTCCATGTCCTTCTTGTACTGGGGGCCACAGAGCTTGATGCAGTACTCCAGATGGAGTAGAGGGGGAGAATCACCTCCCTCAACTGGCTGGTCACGCTGCTTTTGATGCAGCCCAGGATATGGTTGGCTTTCTGGGCTACAAGTGCACATTACTGACTCATGTTGAGCTTTTCACCCACCAACACCCCCAAGTCCTTCTTCTCAGGCCTGCTCTGAATCCATTCTCTGCCCAGCCAGTAGCTGTGCTTGGGATTGCCCCAACCCACGTGCAGGACCTTGTACTGCACTTGGCCTTGCAGTTCATGCAGTTCACACAGGCCCACCTCTCAAGTCTGTCAATGTCCCTCTGAATGACATCCCTTCCCTCCAGCGTGTCAACCACACCACACAGCATGGTGTTGTCAGCAACCTTGCTGAGGCTGCACTCGATCCCACTGCCCGTGTTACCGACAAAGATGTTAAACAGTGCTGGTCCTGACACCAACCCCTGAGGAATGCTACTCAACTGGTGTCTAAGTGGACACTGAGTTGTTGACCACAACTCTCTGAGCATGACCATCTGGTCAATTCCTCATCCACGGAGCGATCCATCTGTCAAACCCATGTGTCTCCAATGAAGTTTCTCATTATTAGTGCCAGTTGTCTCAAGAGACAAAAAGAGCATTCTTATTTACAAAACTCTTTATTTTAGTTATTAGAAGAACTCATCTGCAAGAAGGAAGGAGACATGGGTTCCAAGCTGCAAACATATGGTTTATATTGAACACTAAATAAAAAATTTAAAATGTTGACATTACTATGAGCCGTAAAGTGGATGTTAGCTGGATCCAGTTAGCACCTTAAATGTTATGTGGCAGAGTATCACTCTGCTGGTCTGGTACCAGAAGCACACCCATGGCATTGTAACCTGTGGCTGTAAAACCCATAGCAGGGGAATCGTTAACTGAGTGCTTGCACGCTCCATCACAAGAGGAACAGCCCCACAGCTCGGCTGCTGAGGCACTGTAGTGAGAAAAACATTTTTTGAGGACCTTCAGGCAAGGGACTATGCTAGAAGAAGTCAATAGCCATTGTCCACAAGGGACTTTTCAGAGTTTGTTTCTGAAATGAAGAATTATGAGAGCTGTGAAGAGAAGGAGGTTCCCCCACCTCGCAGCCCAGACATGAGCAGCAGGTGAAAACCGTCACAATAATAGCAGAAGTTATTCATAACAGTTTCTAACAACATTTTTTCAAGGAATGACACATTTTCCCAGCAGTTTCTGACCACTCTATTATATTTGGTCACAAGAATTTCTCCGGAAAACCCCCAGATTGATTTTTTTGCTTCAGCTTCTGTTGGTTCACTAACCCCTGGAACAGTAATTTTTCCCATGTTTTATCTCAGAGGCTTGTATAATCTTGGAATTTCTCATGATAAAACCTGCGATACTTGTTCTTCTGGTACTAAAACCACACCCCTGAATTGTAACCTATGGCTGTAAAACCCATAGGGAAGTAATCTTAAAATGAGGAATTGCTAAGCAAATTCCCTTTGAAGTTAAATTAGAGAAGATAGATTTTGCCCAGGCTGAAATTGGATCTCAAGGACCATGGCCATTCCTGGGACTATAACCCATGGATACAGCTGCTACAAAAGTGTTGCTACATTGAATTGGCTACTCAGCCTACAAACTGTTTTTCCACATGACTTTCATAGAGCAGAAAGGAAGGAACATTGTAGCATACGGCATCACATCCGCTAAAATGCTCTTTGCACAAACTGGCTTGAGAACCCCTTAAAATCATCCTGAGTCAGCAGTTTTAGTAGCCAGGAAGGCAGAATAAACCAAGGGATTTAAACTGGTCACAAAGCACACCGAAACTCCTACTCATCGCCCAGCTTTTGGAGCATTCTCAAGGAAGATGAGGATTAAATGGGCAAAGGCTTTAAAATATTCTCTCATGCAAAGGAACAGAATTAGGCCCACAAAAGCAATTTGCCTGGAATATTAACCTGGGAAATGGGAGATACGTTTGAAGTCCCCTGTGGCAGAAGAGAAACTGAACTTGGGTCATTTACAACCTGATTACCCTAACCATGAGCAATTTTAAATAAAAAGAGTGAACTGGGAATTCTTCCCCAGCTGCAATTGTCACGGGGCTTGCTGTTATAATTGTGCTCTTAGGATATCTACAGGATGAGACAAGTAGGAATTAGACCGAGAAAGGAGAAAGGTAGATTAACAACTTGAGTTTTAAATACAGAGTGTTCAAAAATATCTCATGTATATAATATAAATTATTATGCATTTATATAAAAGAACAGCTTGTTTAATGTAGAAAAATATATATTAAAATAACCTTACCCAAGGTTGTTTTATAAATAAGGTAATGTGCTTAGATGTTCAACAGTGCATCTGGTCAGACACCGTGTGAATTCAGGCACCCGGAGCTCCACCACCCTGCAGAGACAGGCTGGCCACTGTAGCCAGGCATGTCATCTGTTGCCTTCTCAGGCACCTGGATATTTCAGCTGAGCAGACATCCCTTTGCACAGCACTGCTCATTCCTCACCAACTTTACCTGCAATACCTCAGCTGCCTGAAGACTTTGGTTTTATACAGGATCATGTGAGCAGGTGTATCCCCTGAACCCGAAAATAAATAGAGGCATGGAAATCAAATATGTGCCAATCAATGAAATTAATGGAAATGCTGCAATATTTATAAATACAGCTTTTTATTAGAGGTCGTTGCTTGGTGTTTCTAAAGCCGTACAAACTCAAACTGATGGGAAATACTAGGAAGTAGGGAACGGTAAAATGAAAATCTGGGCAATGCCCTCTCCCACATCATCCCAACAGCAACGTCCTCTCCCACATCATCGCAACAACATGCCTGCCCCTTCTGTAGGGTTGGGTTGGGGTTTTTTTGTGGGCTTTTTCTTTCTTTTTGTTCAGTAGATCGTGGCACACATGACAGCAGCCATCAGTGACACCATGGGGACACGGGCCCGGGTTGTTCTGAGCGCTGAGCTGTAACGGATGTCCACTGCAGCCAACATCTGCCTGCCTGCCTGCCTGCCTGCCTCTTGCCCGGCTCCACTCAGGCGGCGGTAGGTCTCGCCTCAAGTTCAGTGTGAAAACCGGGAGAGCTGTCTACGGGGAAACCCTTGACAACTAAAAAAAAGGCAAAATCTCCTTTAAAAAGAGCAAGGTCGGCTGAACAGCCGCGCAGCCAGCGCTGCCTGACCGGCCGCGGGGCCACGCCTGGCTGGGACCGCCCCCAGGCGCTGGCCGCCGCTCCCATGGCCCGTGGACGTGCACTCCCCCGCCATTCCTCAGCGACCGGGGCCGCCCCTCACGCTCCCGCTGCCGGAGGAGGGGTGGGGTGGGGTGGGGAGGGGAGGGCCGGGCCCGCTGCTGTGGCTCCCCGCTTCCGTGCCGCTCCCGGCGCAGGGCGCCGCGCTGCCATGGCAACCGGGGCAGGCGGATCGCTACGCTACCCCGGAAGCGAACTGGCAGGGAGCCGGTCCGGCTCGTCGCGTGCGCTAAGCCCCGCCCCCGCCCCGTCGCGCCCGTCAGGCGGTCCGCGCGGGGTGACGTGTCGCGCGCGCGAGAAGCCGGAAGTGGCGGCCGTCAGGGCGGGGGGGCGAGAACTCAGCCGCGACCGTTGCCGCTGCAGGCGCGCGAGAGGCGCCCAGGGACCCTCCTCGCCCCCCGCCCCCGCAGGCCGCCCCGCCGCCGCTTTCCCCTGCCGCTGCTTCCCCCCCCCGTCTCCTCTTCCCCCGCCATGGCTCTACGGCGGCTCCTCATCGCCGCGGCGCTGGCGGCAGCCGCGCCCCCCGCCGCCGCTTTCTACCTGCCGGGCCTGGCGCCCGTCAACTTCTGCGAGGCTGGGAAGGAGAAGCCCGAGTGCAAGGTGAGCCCGAGGGGGCCGTCGAGCCCGCCGCGCTGAGGGGAGGAGAGGGGAGGCCTCGGCGTCGCCCGCGCCCCGGAGGCCCGGGTTGCTGCGCGGCCTGACTTTGAACCGGCTGCTGCGGGGCTTGGGGGTGAGGGGCGCGTTGGTGTTTGGGGTCTTTCCCTTCCCGGAGGGTTTGTAGCTGCTTCGTAACGCCCCGCGCGGCCCCGGCGACTGTTGCCATAGGGACTTCCGAGAGTGTTTGAGTTCCCGCTGTCATGGCTGGTGGCGAGGTGTCCACCGTCCCTCGGGGGGAGAGGGGGGAAAGAGCTATCGGCTCATCTGGTGAGTTACGGTCACGTTGCGGAAATAGGAAGCCCCGGACGCTTATCTTTCGGGACCTTTTAAGTGCTTGTTGCGAAGCTGCAGAAAGTAAGAGCCGCACTGACAGGTCGTGGCACGGCGTGTGTGTGATCCCTGGCAGGGGGGAGCAGCAGATGCCTGCAAGCAGATGTAAGATCAAGGCAAGCATGCAGTGACACTTTCTTTGCTGTATCTTCCTAACTGTAAGAATCTGAAGTGTAGTGGCTTCTGGGCCCCGGAGGTTTCAGTGAAGCCTAAACTTCTTTTTGTGCCTACCTAAACGACAATCAAAGTTGACGTAAATGAATTACATGTAAGGATGCTGGCTGGTACGGGGGTCTCTACTTAAAAGTCTTTGCTCCTTTGCATGAACTTTAGAAGTTAATTACTGATGCTGTGATGAAATTACACCAGATGGCAATTTAAGACTCGAGAAAGTTCAAGACCAATCACTTTTATCATCCTTGGTGTTAGGGCTGTTCAAAGTGCCTACTTCACGCTTTTTGATCTCTCAGCTGCTCTGTTAAACGGAACTCTGGCACATGATTCTTCAGAATGAGAATTTATTTTAACTGTATGTTTTTAGTAAATAAATGCCTTGCACTGGCTTTATCTATTTCCTGTCAAGAATCAGAAGAGCAGGTAATAAGCCAAACGTGTAATGAAAGCATAGTTGTTATAAATATGTTTTCTCTTCTTTCTTAAGTGTACCGTTCTGTTCAGACCAGCCAAACCTTGCACCTAACACATAGGTGTGAATTTTTCACTTTTGTTTCCATTCCACTTCTGTTGTGGTAGTAAAATATTTTGTGGACATTCCTTCATAGGATCATAGAAGTGGTGGTTGGAATAGACCTCAAGAGGTCACACAGTCCAGCCTCATGCTTGAAGCAAGGCTGTTGCCAAGAGTAGCATCAGTTCAGCTCTACCTTTGTTTAAGCAAGCCTTCAAGACATCCAAACTTGAATCACAGGGGTTGGAAGGGTCCTCCAGAGATCATCGGGTCCAACCCCCTGCCAAAGCAGGTTCCCCAAGAGAGGTCACACAGGGAGGCATCCAGATGGGTCTTGAATATCTCCAGAGAAGGAGACTCCACAACCCCCCTGGGCAGCCTGTGCCAGGGCTCTGTCACCCTCTGAAACACTCTGAACACTGGGAAAAAGTTCTTCCTCATGTTGGTGCGGAACTTCCTGTGCCCCAACTTGAGGCCATTGCCCCTTGTCCTGTCCCCACAGACCACTGAAAAGAGGCTGGCCATTTCCCCCTGTGCACCACACTTCAGATATTTATAAACACTGATCAGATCCCTTTTCTCCAGGCTGAACAGCCCCAGCTCACTCAGCCTTTCCTCATATGGGAGATGTTCCAGGCCCTTAATCATCTTCGTAGCCCTCCTCTGGACGCTCTCCAGGAGATCCCTGTCTTTTTTATACCAGAGAGCCCAGAACTGGACACAATACTCCAGGTGGGGCCTGACCAGGGCAGAGCAGAGGGGGAGGATCACCTCCTTTGACCTGCTGGACACGCTCCTTTTAATGCACCCCAGGATCCCATCCACTGCCTTAGCCACCAGTGCACAGTCTGGTCCCTGGTTAGGAGTAACAAGATGTGATCAGATAATTGCTTTATCAGAATATTTATGTAAGTGGGTAAAACTAAGCTTCCCTGGACAGCTTTTAATTTTTCACATGTTCTTGCTGAGTTCTTACAGTTGTCACTGTTGATTATGATGTCAGTAATAATACTGAGTTTTCCCCTGCCTCAAGGATTTTGATCCACTGACCAGCTCTCTACTACAATCTCTATAGCTGTCCTGTCCTCTGTTGGTGAGATAGGATGGGCTGTTAGTGTGGCACATAGCTAGCAGCACGAGAATGATGAAACTTGTTATCTTCCCTCTTCCTCCAAGCTGTCAGGTAATCCACTTGGGCAAACTCAGTGTGGCTACCTTTTCCTGTTCTGGCTGGAATATCACCAGAAATGGAATGTGATCTGTGCAGACTTAAATAGCAACTCTTGCCTTACTCGGTTTAAAAACATACTGATGGCTCCAAAGGGGACTTGCTGTTGTGTGTGAAAGTTTGCCAAAGATGCCAACCTGCAGTAATGCATGTACTTCTCATGGAAAACTGCAGCATTCAGGTAAATCTTTCCCTCCAGTGAAAATTAGCTAATATAAGGTCATGGTTCTGTGACCAGGCAAGGACGTCTAATTCCTTGCTGCTGTAAGTGAGCGATTTCATTCCTATCTTCCTCTGGGCAACGTGTTCCAGTTTTCTGCATTTTCCCAGCTGTTTTACTTGTTAATTCCTTTTTTGAGCTTATTAACATGGCAAGACACTACTCAACTTTTTGCCAGACTAGTTTTTTGCTGTTAGTGTGTTGAAGTGGCATATGAAATTATGACAAGTGTGCCCTACCCAGCAGCAAGTCTGCATGGCTTGAGGCAAAGAGAAGCAAGGTGTGTCTTCACTTAAGGAATCAACCAAACAGCTACCTCCCTCTCATGGAACTGCATCTTAACTTGCATATGGACAGCTACAGTATATCAGTAAAACACAGTACTTAATGACTGGAGTAACTGAGCTACAGATAGCCATGAACAATTCCGTCTCCCCCACACACACCCTCCCACCCCCACCTCCTTCCAGAATTTCTTGGTTTGGCTGAACTTGGGTGAATTTTCATACAGAGGAAAAGCTCTCCTGTTGATTCATGGTAAGAAAAATATATGGGCTGCTGTTGAAAGGGGGAGGTCTTGTTCCTGGAAGCACTCTCTTCCTTCTGCTGTCTCCAGCTCTTGTCTGATTGCACACTAAGACACTTTAACTTGCTATGCTGCTAAAAAACTGTTCTTTAAAAAAACTTTGGGGGGCAGAGGGTAAGTCTTTTGCCAGTTTAGTGTGCAAGCAGATAACTGCCAAAACCAGCGTGAGATAAATAGTTGAGATGCATTGGGACTGTGGGACTGTAATAGGGGAAGCGATTTTGATACAGAGAGGGAAGAGTGAGAGACCTCTCACTTTCTGTAGCAGCAGACTACCCCATCTGTAATTAATGTGTATAGACCAAACTAGTCTGAAACCATGGCAGACTGAATTTCAGGTTCTACTCCAGAGTTGCTAGAGTTACTGATAAATTTCTGTAAGAAGGCAAATGTGGATATGCTGGCCTTCTCTTTGGAAAGAGCTACTGTTCAAAATCAAAGTAGTGTATCAGTCTGAATACATAGCTCAGTTTTCAGTTGCTACATAGATATAAAATTGTGAAGCAGCTTAATTATAGGGAGAAGTACTGACCTCATCCATACTTGAATTCATGTTCGTTTAAGACTTTTATTACACAGAAGTTGTGGTGATGACTAATGTGGCTCTAAGTTAGTACACTTCACTAAAACGGCCGGGAAGAGTGGTAGTTGTATTATTCTTGTGCAGGATTTCTTGCTGTCTCGTAGTTGGAATGGTTGGGTTAGCCTGGCAGTGGTTTTGTCATGTGGTCACTGTTTTTGTGGTGGTTAGATAGGGTTTTGGTCACACTCTCAGCAGATAAAGTTCGTTGCACAAGATTCTGCATTTCGAGGTGTCTGATTACACGAACCTTGGATTTTCAGCTTTCCTTTATTCACACAAGTCTATTGATAGATATCTGTCAGAACTGAAGAAGTGCTTTAATGTAACTGCTGATTATCTCCACTCTTTCAGTCCGGAATCGAGCTGTTCGTGAACAGGCTTGACTCTGTAGAGTCTGTCCTTCCCTATGAATATACTGCGTAAGTATGTTGTACTGTTTATGCACTTAAGTTGCCAGTTCTCCAAAAAGGATTCATTTAATTTACCTTCAAGTATTAATTGTATCTTGCTACAGCAGTGAAGAATGTCTATGTATTTTGCTAACATAAGTTTACAAATAGAGAATTTTGAAGCAGCAGCTGGATTCATACACGGCTTCCTTCTCTGTTGTCTTTGCCCATGCTTTAGAAGCAGTGCATGAATTCATAGGCTCTCATGCAAGTCGAACCACGGCTTTAGATTAAGTTAAGGTTAAAACGTGTGTGTGTGTGTGTATATAATACTTTTCTGCACCAGTTGTCATATTATAGATCAAAGTATTACTGCTTTCTTTAGAAGCCCGTAGCCAGAGGAGTTAAAGTGGTAATGAGGTGTGAACTTCCCCTCAATTATCTTAATGAGGTGTTAAACGTTTACTAGGTACACACCATAGGAGTGCACAAAATGTATCAGTGCCTGATACAACTGTGTAAAGTCCTTGCTTCAAAGAATATGCCGGGTAATATTGAAGAGGTTAAGCAGTAGTTATGCCTACACTTTAATGAACATAAACGTGATATACTTGAAAATAGGCTGGAAAAACTTGGAGGATGTGCTGTTAAATGTGTTGGTGAATAAAACCGCAATAACCTGTTCATTTAATAGTGCTTGTTGTGAAGGAACTGTCTGTATATGTAAGTGTGTAGTTTTGTAATTCTGGTTTTTTCTTATTCCCCTCTCCAAGAATCTGGTCTGCATGCTTTTCTCTCACAGCAGTCAGGAAACAGTGAAGGTTTAATTCTTGGCTAAAATCCCTGTTCAGATAGGAAACATCTTATAACTTAAACATGGTAGCATAATTTTTTCTTTAATATAAACTGAGTTCTGAAGGAGCTGATACAGAGATTTGCCTGTGTTTTGTTTTGGTTTTTTTTCCCAAATGGGACTGCAATTTTTCACACTTTTCTTTACAGGTTAAAGGAAGGAACAGTTGTCTAAAAAGAAAGCCTCATAGTTCCTTTACTTGTGATAAAGGTGCTGATTTTGGAGCACTGTTTGAAGTCTGATATTTGCAGCAGGGAATATTTTATTAACTTCTGTATCTTTTCTCTAATTCAGGTTTGATTTTTGCCAAGCGGAAGGAAAGAAGCGTCCCTCTGAGAACCTTGGCCAAGTCTTGTTTGGAGAGAGGATAGAGCCGTCTCCTTACAGGGTTTGTTCTCTGACAAGGGCTGTTGGTAATATGTATGATTAAATGGAACCGAAGGAGATTGGAATCTCAAGGATCCTTTTCACAAGAGCTTTTATCTCAAAGAGCTTCAAAACCTGAAATTCCACATAATAGAAATCTGTTGATTTAACCTTATTGTAACTACACATTTTGCATCATCAAGCTGTAGCCTTGAAACGCAGTGGAGGTTGTCTTCTCTCTTGGGAACCTGATTCTTGCTCCTCAGCTGTCCCCTTTTTAGAGGGAATTGAATCCTGGTATTTCTTGGAATCAGATCTGAAAATACTGAAGCTGTAAAGTGAAAAAATTAGGAATGGTGTTAGGCAGCTTGTCTTCTCTGGTGACTGGAGCTCTTGCCTTCTCTCCTATATGTACTAGGGGAGAAAGTTACCAGTTGAATCTGCCTGTGATGGCAGATGCTGCTGTGAGGTAGGATGACGTGTCAGGTAAATCATTGTAGGAAACAGGTTTTAATGGGTGACAAGGAGGTCTTAGTGCAGGGCTCCTACAGTGAGCACGGGAGGGTTTTATAGCATATACCAGTATAGAAACCTTCCCTTGAGGGTTAATGTACATACTCTTTGTAATTATTTAGGTGGTTTTATAAATGCATAGGGGAAACTTGTTAAATACTGAAATAGCACAAAAGTTTGTTACAATGTTTTGCTCATATCTCTTTCCTTTTTCTTAGTTCACCTTCAACAAGAAGGAAACATGTAAATCTGTTTGTACAAAGACATACGATACCACAAAGACAGAAGATAAACAGAAATTAGACTTTTTGAAAAAAAGCATGCTACTGAATTACCAACATCACTGGTAAGTTGATATCAAAAATCATCGCTTGGTTAGTCTTGTGTGTTGGTGATAACTTTGTTTATCATTTTGCAAGTTAATAACAGATTGAACACTGGGTATTTGCACTGAATGTTCTTGCAAAAGATGTTACATTGTTTGTTGTCCCCATAAAAAAAATTCCTTCACTTCCAGGTGTAATGGAAATGAGTCTGTTTCCAAACACAAAGCTTTGTGTAGTGTTTGCACTGCCTCTGTGCTTACTGTAAAATACTATTTCCCTGCACCTGTAAATGTTAATCCTGGCCTAGCTTGAGAAAAGTCTTAAGGGACCTTCATTCTATCACTGGGTCATCTTTGCTCTTCTCAAGAGCCTTTGTGCTCCCCTTCAAACGTTGTGTCCAGGAAGTAGGATCAGCAGTTCTGAAAGGGTTTTATGCAACGTTTGTTTCTCATGTAGGATATGGAAGTGAAAGGTGATCAGTGAAAATGAATTAATGAAATAAATTTGTGGAATTCATCAGCACTTGGTCCTTTCCTATTCTCTGAGTCCCTCTGTAGCCATCTGAGTCGTCTTGGAGTATAGTGCCCTTCTGTTTCTGCTTGGACATTGAGGTCCCCTCTTGGTGCATGTTTAAGGGTGGGGCAAGGCTGAATATGTATGCTGAATCAAATGCTGATTTTCAGTTTGGATGTAGCCATGCTCTGCACCCATGTCCAAAAGGTGGGAAGTGTTTATCAGCAGGCTCTGCTGATAAGCAGCTGCCATGTCATTGTTTGTACAGTGCGTTGGTGCACTGTGCAGCAGCCTTTGGGTGCAAGGGTAGAAGGAACAACTTGGGTATGATGTTGGGATGAGTTCCTGTGGCATGTTTTTACAAGTAATTCTTAAGCATTGTTAACTGATGTTGCTAGATGATTCCAAATACCTGCCCCCTGCTTCACAGAAACAACCGTTTTGGTCTTCATCCAATTATATCCAGGAAGTTTTAATCTATTAGTAAAAATCCAGGTGAAATGTTGAATTTTGATTAGGTGTTTTTCTGTAATGGTCATGTTCCATTTCTTCAGTTTTGCTGGAAAGGCAATGAGTGCATTTTCTACCACTTTTGGGAAGGGATACGGGATATCCCTTTTTAGGGATAAACTGTTGCTCAAAGATGTAAATCTTTGTGGGAACCTTCTGAAAATTAGTTAAGTTGAAAGTTGATAAATTAGGTCAGGAGAGCTCACAGGCAGTGGCCATATGTTTATGTAGGTGAAGTAATAAATAACCCCTGAAAGGTACAGCAACTTTTGTGGGGATTTGAAGCACGTATGCCTAATTCTGAAATAAGTAGAACAAACATGCTGGATTTTATTATATTCCTATCAAATGCTGCATATATTTATAATATTTACACCGCTTTTAATTTCATTGATACATCTTGGTCTGGCTTAAAGCTTCAGCTTTAGAAGTGTGCATGTTTTGGTGTATAAATGAAAAGTAGTTTCCCAAGGCTATGGTCCTGTTACTCATTGAAATGAATGGCTAATTTTGAATTTTTTTAATTTTTTTTTTAGAAAAGCCCAAAAACTAAGCTGAAAGAAACTGAAACAAAACATGTAAAATTAATCACTCTGAAAAATGTTTAAGGCTGGGTTTTTCCCCCCCTTAGTTGTATTTAAGTTTATTTTTTAACCTGTACAGCTGGCTTTGTATGACTTCAGATATTTTTTTAGGTGTAGTTCTATTTTTTGGTGTGAAAACTCCCCTTCTAATTTAGGGTACTATTTTAGTCTTAGTACTTTTCGTAGCACTTCTACTATTTATTTTTTTGCTAGTCCCACTGGCATGAAGAATCCCTGTATATTCTGTGTGGTAACAATAGTCACACTCACCCACAGCTTCACAAAGTGAAATTGGTTGGGTTTTGTGATGAATGATGCATGGTCCAGGGGTATGGTATGGTACAGGGCTGTGTTGTGCAGGAATCAGCAGGGTATCCAAAGTGGGAGTTTAATAGAAATTTATTCCAGGTTCAACTTATCATCAGATTCCTGCGGAAAAACAAGTGGTGCAAAGTACTTTTAAGTTTTTTAAAAGCCACTTAATAAGATTAGGAGTTGAGATACTGTATTGAACTCAACAGCTATACTGATACCTGGGCTGACAGTGTTCATCACCAGATGTTTTTGAGAGACATACAAGAACACTGTTGTATAGTATATTTGCCCCAGGTGTGTAATCTCTTCAAGTCATTTTAAATTTGAAGATTAACTGTGAAAAATTATTTGCTTCTTAACTCATCAGTTTGTTCCAGCATTGATGCTTGAAGGCAGCTCAGTATGTCTTTGCTGCATAAGATGCAAGGGAAAGCCCTTACCCCAGCCAAACTCATTTGTAATGGGTTAATGCTTTACTGAGTTTTGATTATGAAATTAAAATACTAACAAAAGCAGGAGGTATCTCTAGTCTCTATCATGGAGGTGAAATTCAAAATATGGTCCAAGCATAACGAATCATTTGCAACTTAATTTTACCCCATAGTACCAGGGTAAAGTGAGTCAGGATTTGATGGTGGTGCTGCTGCTTGTGACTGTGGTATTCTTTGGAATTTCCTGAGAACCTGTGAACTGTTTTTTGGAGGGTCTGTCTTCCCCTCTTCCACGGTGTCAGTATGAGCCAAGGACATTGCTAGCTACTTCTGCCAGGTGGTTAATAGTGGGGGTGATGAAGATCTCTTATGTTGGATGAACACAGACAGCACATACTGCTCTTTTTACATCTGTTGATGTGCTTCAAGAAATAATGCTACTTTAGAGGCTGTTACAATATGCAACAGACTAAGTAATGCTTTGGTTTTGTTGTCTGAAGCCATAACTCCTGTGTTTAATCAGGTACTTTAAAATACCACATGATGTATTATCAGGTATCTCTTAGTAGCATAGTGGTTATAATGACAGGACATGTAATTTTAAGGGCTGTTCAGTAGCTTGATAAGCTTTACCAAAAAAAGTGTGGTGTTAGCTTTCAGTGGGTGGTCCTTTTCTTGATCTGGCGATGCACACAAAGTGGCAGCTGTCTCATGTCTTCATGTGTGAAGTTTATTAATAAACCTTTAAGAACATACCTAGGAGCAATTAATGCTGCCCCCAAGGGCAGCTATTGAATTTTAAGCCTTCTTTGAATTACTTTCTTGTGGGATTCACCTTTTAGCAAGTTAAAACACTATGCAACATAAACAGGTTTGGGTGTTTCAGTAGGTTCTTTTACAAAGGGATGGGTCACTATGCCAGGTATCTTTGTTTAAAAGTACTTTTTTGTTTTGACATTTGTACTGTTTCTAGCAAGTTAGATACTGTTTGTATGTTACTGTCTTATCATTTTCTGCAGCTCCTCATGGGGGTATGGGGTTCCTCCACAGATTTTCCATTGAAACTGAACTATAAACATATTGGGTTCAATATTTTTAGGTAATATGAATATAAATCTTGTGCCAGTAATGTAAAAGCAGCAGGTAGACAATAGAGGGATTTTTGAAAGTGACTGTTTTCCCAAATCTGTGATGCCTTACAACTTTTTTCTTGTGTAAACCATCTAGTTAAAATATTCCATATTTTCAGGGAACTACAACTGAAGTCAAGGCTTAGAAATTCATTTAAAATAACAAAAAAATCCCCAAAACAACAAAAAACCCAAACAACCCCCCCCCCCCCAAGAAAAAAGAAACCAACTTGCACTTCAGCCTTGATGCAAAATACAAGCTTGGAGTGCCATGAAGAATGTATTCTTCAATGAAAGGGCAATGAGGAAGCTGGGGAATTAATAATATATGCATGTAGGCAAATTTTTATTTTGCATTTTGTCTTAAACTTGAAATGATAAAGTTCATTTTAGCTGTTTGAGTGGATGATTTTGGCCATTTTTAAAGACAAAAAAATTGAAAGGTTAAGTTCTTACAAGTTTGGAATGGGGGAGTTTTATATATTGGGCTATGATTTTAAGGGGACTTCAAAAAGAGTAGAATGTTTTGGTGGTCTCATAGTAAGCCACGTTCTGAGGAACTAATTTTTAATTGTTTTTTAAGTTTAGGGTTTTTTAAAAAGATAGTTTAAGTTGAAGAGCTGCGTGCTTATCTCTCACATTTGGAAACTGGGTTGACGGCGTAATTCCGTGTGTCAAGATCTGAAAGAAGTATTATTCTTGCAGTTAATTCTCCATAAGAAACATGGCAGAGTTAAATCAGTATTCATGTGGGTTTGTTTCCATCACACGGTGTATTCTGAAAGATGGTGAAATGTTGGCATGCCGTTTACAGGATTGTGGACAACATGCCTGTGACCTGGTGTTACGATGTGGAAGATGGCCAGAGGTTCTGCAATCCTGGGTTTCCTATTGGCTGTTACATTACAGAAGATGGCCGCCCAAAAGACGCCTGTGTTATTAATGTACGTTGATGGGATTTGTTTGCTAATATCCCCTTTTTCCTAATTTAAAGCCTGGCATTTCTCCTATGTCATGTTTCTATGGTGAGGCCTCGCTATGTTAGGAACTGTCATTGCCTAAAACTAGGTGAGTGTTCTGATATCTCTGCAAGTACCGCAGTTTGTAAGCCTCATCTAAGCCAAAGAATTTTGTCTGCTCTGCTGCATAATACAGAAGGGCTTAAAAGATAGAGGAAATGAATGTGCACAGCATTTAGTACATGTAAATGGTGAGGAAAAGAAAAACGTGTCATCCTTCACTGCCTAAGAAGTCTAAACATCTGAGGCTTGGACTTTACATTTTGCTGCAATAGAAGTGTTTGTATCTCTGCATGGAAATTAATACTTCTTGGGGGACTGCTTTCCTTAAAACTATGTGGGCTAATGGAAGAAGGCAGAATATAAGATTTCTGAGTGAACAAAGCTTCTCCTGTCAGAGACAGAGCTGTTAGATTAACTGGTGGAGGTCCAGATAAATGCACTGCAAGCATTTATAAGACAAGAATGCAATAGGAAGTCCAGGGTGTCTTTGGGTTACCACTGACCTCTTCCATGGAGAGGCCACTAAGTCCCTGGTTTTGGTTTTATCAGAACAGTTGGGTTTAGTTAGTGGATCTCACCACAAATGAGAGTTTCTGCAGTTTCTAATTTTTGTTTCCTTGCCTCTGTAATAAATTGGTTTCTGAGGCTCCATGTGAATTAATGCATTTATGATCAAATATGTAATCTGGCAATATCCTTTTAGTCTTGTTTAAATACTTCTTTGGAAGTAAAAGGAAATAACATTTGAAGGAGTAAAGGGAAATAACATTTGAAGGAGTAAAGGGAAATAACATTTGAAGGAGTAACTGAAGGACTGTAGAGGAACACTTTGTTTATATAACTATTCTCACCATTAGGGTGCTTGGTAGAAAGGGGTGAGGGTAGGACCCTGAAGAAGTGCTAGTTGAACATCAGTAGATGTAATGCTTGTGATTTAACAGCCTCTTTAGGTGATTCAGTTCCAAGCTGATGTTTCCCTTCACCTGAGATATGTTTTCAGCGTTCTTGGCTGCTGCTTGCAGTTCATCCCTGTGCATCTTTGGTTTTAAATGTCAAGGTGGTTCTTTCACAAGGAGCACTTATTTGCATTGTTTGTCTGGGAAGGTTCTGTTTAATCTATGGAAAATATACAAGTTTTTAAATAACTGACACTTATGAAACACTTCCAATATGAAAGTTGCCACATAGTTATTCAGTTTTTTCTTCAATTAAATATCACGGGGCATCTTCAGTTATTTTAATAAATACAGGTATATTTATAAATACATTTTATATTTAAATACCTTTTTCTACTTTTCAACCATAGTACTAGTCAACTATAGTAAGACAGCTCTTGGTACTAACTTCTCTAGTTGTTTTTTTATGCCAAGTCTTTACTGTCTTTGCATTTGTAGCATCCCACATGCACCTTGTACAGTTTTCTGTCAAGATGTTCTACACAGTCTAAAATTCTGCTATGTAAGCTTCTGTCTAAGGCTTTTTAGATGTCTTAATATTTTGATTGTTTAACATAATCTTTTCTCATTGCAGTCAGAATTTCATGAAAAAGATACTTTTTATATCTTCAACCATGTCGACATTAAAATTTATTACCATGTTGTGGAAAATGAAGCTCTGGGAGCAAGACTAGTTGCTGCTAAACTCGAACCAAAAAGGTTAGTACTGAGAAATAACGTGTCATCAAGCAGTGGTCCATCCCAAGATACTTGCTTTGATTGGGGGACCTCTTTCTAGTCAGAAATGTTTTCAGGTATGTGACTTGTAGATTAGCTTCCCTGTTGATTTATGTAGTGCAGTCTAGGGTAGTCTGACATAACTTTGTCATGAACTTGATAGATCTTTCTGTGCTGTTCCCTGTTTGGGGGAGAAAAAAAAACCCAAACAAAAAAACCCCAAGAAAACTACCCAAAAAACTGGAAGTGGTATGTGTTCAGAGAAGCAACCCTCATTTCCCTGCTGGAGAACGTCCCGTCTTGTGACGGAATAGGCCACCAGTGCCCGGTGCAGTAATGAGAGTGCAGCGTTTGATGTCTGCAGCAACTGGGATTTGAATGGAATGGTTTCACAGATTTACTCCTCAGTTGTTCTGGTGTCTCTGTGGCTTTTGCACAACTGATAGCTGGTTTATTCTTTCTTAGCAGCTTGTCTTTCAGGATGACCCATGTATTCTTGGTATAACTGAGCTTGTGGCATTGTTGGTCCAGCATCATAATGAAAGTTGTTGGGGGGTTTTTCCTGACAGAAGTTAGTATCTCTGCAACTTTTTGAGTGTTTTGGAGACTCTTAGACTTCTTTAATTTTTTGGTGCTCTGCTTTAGAGACTGTGCACTTTGTCTCTTCTAAAAAGAAAACCACAACTTTTGTTTAAAAGGTTCAAGTATCAAAACCTCCTGGGTTTACAACGTATTCCTTGTAAGTTCTGAAATTTGTGAGGTGTTAAGAACAACTTTTCTGTTTAAGGGAAGAATCCTTGATGAAGCTGATGCTTTTGTAAGATGAATGAATTATTTCTTAAGAGTTGTGATTGATGCAGCTTTCATTCTGTGTTGTTATAGTTACAAGCATACTCATCCAGACAACCCTGATTGCTCAGGAGTACCTATGGATATAAGTAATAAGGCTAATGGAGAAGTCAAAATTGCTTACACATACTCAGTTTCTTTTCAGGTGAGTACTAAGCTTTCTGTGGTAGTTAAGTCTCAAAATCCTGTACTAATACACTGAATTATAAAGATGGACAACTAAAACTTTCTCAGAATAGTAAATTCGTGGGTTTAAAACTTTATTTGAACTGGAATGTCAGAGATGGCTTGGGATTTAACGACAGGATTTGAAACTTTGCATAGCACCCCACACATACTTGTTTTTTAAAAGAATCCCACTTTCCATGTTTACTTAGGTGGTCTGGTAGATCATTTTTTCTGAAGTCTGGGAAATTGTGTGTTGTAGGTAGGCTGAAACTGCTATCCTGCTGCAGAAGCTTTCTTCTCTCCAAGGTCTTCCTCCCATAGAAATATGCAAATGAGTAGGAAGCTGATGTTCTTTGTTCTCTAGTCTCTATTTAAAAGCAGAAGAGCAGTCTGTCAGACAACTGTGGGGAACAGTGATACTTGTGTATGTTTCATTCTTGTGACAAGCAAGGGAGGAGTTTTTCATGCTGTTGGGGTTTTTTTTGTTTTTCAATGGTATATATTGGACAAGCTGTTTTCCAGAGTTTCCCACTCTTTCCCAAGCTGTTTCCCTATTTGTCTAAGACTTCAAAATGCAACTGACTCGCTAAAGAGTGCAGATTATAACTAAGTGGATTTCTTGCCTCCCTATGTATGCACTGAGGGGATAACTCAGATGTAGCAGTTCCTATTTTCAGCCTCAGTATTTCTGTGATTCTCCTGGATATGAAGGAGTTTGCTCATTGCTCTTTTTTTTTTTTTCTTGTTATGGACTTTAATAAAAATCTTGGCAGTTAACAGATGAAAAAACATCAATGAGGTGATTTTTATTTTTGTTTAACCCTTTTCTTGTTCTGATTGCAAGGTCAGTGCTCTTTCAGGATGAGAGGCCATTGCTATATCAAGGCTGTTCATATACCTTTCTTAATTCTAGGCATAGCCTGCTGTAGGGTTTGGTTCGGCTGTGCTGAAATGGAGACTAAGTAGATGATCTTTAAAGTTGGTTGGAGGGTACCATTGGGTTAGGGTGTGGATCCACTGCCACTGTCTTGAGTAGTACACAGTAAAGCACTGGCCTTACAAGGTCAATACATTGCCATAGTTTCTCAGGCATCAACCCTTTTATCTCCTATAAGCTGTTACAGCAGTGTTTATCATATTACCATAATTGTTCTTTAGTAAAATAAATAAATAGCATAAGAAAAATTCATAAGGAGTTATATAAGACTTAATAATTATAATTTCTTAAATATCTCAGTTATGGTCCTGAAATCTAATTTGTATACTGAAAAGCAAGTACTTGAAACCTGGGAGAAATCAGTAATTAAGAATTGCCTTAGCTTCATGATAATATGTTGTTTCTCGTTCAAAATTGACATGCCCAGACCTGCGTGTGTGTGTTACTGTCCTGTGCACAATGTTACATCATTTGGAGCTTATCTTCCAAAATTCCATCAAGCTGGCAGATCAGGTCATCTCAGGAAGACAGAAAAAAGGCAGTGTAGATATGGGAGGAAACTGAGATTCTATTCTGGGATTGTTGATAGTGGTTTAGAAACTTGTTCCTTGCTTTGAGACCTAGTTTTATTACCTCAGTGAACAAGGTATTTGATCTTGGCTAAATCTTTTTCCCATGATGGTTTTTATATTTTCAAAAACTGGCTTTACTCGAGAACACTTTTCCTCTTGTATGTTCTAAATTCTCTGATAACATCTAGTCAGAAGGTCACCTAGCCTTTTTTATTAATTAATACTAGTTTTTCTGGTTTGTTTAATAGCAATCTTCAGGTCAGTCAGCAGTGTTTATTCCTCTTTTTTTTAATGTTTACAAAATAAAACAAAGGAAAGCGCTTTTTGAAGTGTTTCTGATCAATGGATGTTCAGTATGAATAAGTATAATCAGTTGCAGTGCCTGAAGGAATCATTTGTTTCCCTCTACTAACAATGTACTTTCTGTACTATTGCCCCCCACCCCCCATCTGTCCTGTGGTGTAAGCTGAGGGGAACTGGGTTGGTAGTTGGTACTGAAACACAGTTCTATGAAAGCAGAAGGTAATTTGGACAGACTCTCTAGAATGTGGAATATTATGCTGGAAACTATATAGCAGAGCTTAGTTTCTCAGGGTTTGTAGTGTTGACTTATATATGCTAAAAAAATGCATATTCTTTTATTATTCTGCTAGTTGTTTGAATTCCAAATGAATTAATGTCATTCGTGAAGGGAGGAAGCACAATTTAATTTAATAGGCTTTTAAGAAGACATGGGTGCTTGATACTATTCAGAAAATATTTTGGTTTAAATTCTATGGTCAAATCTTAGGTTTGTCTTAGGTAGCTGTTTTTAAACAATGCCCTTTAAGGCATGCAACACGAAATTTCCCTTATCAGGAGATTGCTTTGCATTAACACTACCTTGTAAATTTACAAATTGGTTACTGATGTGTTTACTCTTTCAGGAAGAGCCAAATATAAGGTGGGCATCAAGATGGGATTATATTTTGGAGTCCATGCCTCACACTCACATTCAGTGGTTCAGGTGAGAAGCTTTGTCTTCAGGTACAATGTACTGAATTGAGATTGAATGATGATTTTTAATTTTTCTCTGTCTTAACTTCAGTATTATGAATTCCTTGGTCATTGTCCTCTTTCTGTCCGGAATGGTAGCTATGATTATGTTGAGGACACTGCATAAAGACATTGCACGATACAATCAGATGGATTCCACTGTAAGTCTAAAATGTACCTCCTCAAACTTATTTGGAATTTATTTTTTTCAGCTAAATGTATTTCTGAAACAGGCTATTTAAGTGATGATCTACTGTATTAAAATAGGTGTGTTTACTTTACAGGAAGATGCTCAGGAAGAATTTGGCTGGAAGCTGGTTCATGGTGATATTTTCAGGCCCCCAAGAAAAGGAATGCTGTTGTCTGTTTTTCTAGGCTCTGGCACGCAGATCTTGATCATGACTTTTGTTACCTTGTGTAAGTAATAAAGTGGGGAGGATTTACTTGAATACAAATGATTTTTCACTGCTAATTGCATAGTGCCAGTAAAAATAGCAGTATGGTTTTTGTCTAGAAATTCCTTAGAAGTCTTAAGGCTAGAAACAGCTGAGCTGAGAGAGCAGACACACAGCATAGATGTTCAGATAGCTGAGGTGTAGTGGCTTTAAGTTGACTGTATGGTTACTTTCTGTGCATCTCTGCTTTGTAGTTTTTGCGTGCCTGGGATTTTTGTCACCTGCGAACCGGGGAGCTCTAATGACCTGTGCTGTGGTTTTGTGGGTACTGCTTGGCACTCCAGCCGGTTATGTTGCTGCCAGATTCTACAAATGTGAGTAAAGGTTATTTAAAATGACAAGGCTTAAGTTCATTAAAGTAATTTATCACCACAAAACTGATTTTTACTTTGCAGGGCTGTTTGTAGTTTCCCTTGGGGTGAATTGGAGAAATGGACTTAACAATAGAAAATACATATAGAATACTGACATAGTTACCCTTTATTTTTATTTTTTTTAATGTGATCATGCCCAAACACCCTGAATTGTTCTTGGTACTACATATTTATGGAATTTGGAAGCAAATTCCATTTTACTGGGTGGGGTTAACATGCCATGGATGTTGCTTGGTAACTTTTTTTTTTTCCTCCCCAAATCACAAACCTCCTTTCTCCCATGCCTGAGATTTGTCACCTCTTCTTAGCAAGTTCCTTAGATCTTTGGGAGAATGGTGCTGATCAGACTGGCAAGGATGTGGGGAGAAGGATTACTGGGGGTTCTGTAACAGTAGAAATCAACCCAGTGGTGGCTGGGCACCTGGCAGTAGTTAGTTGATACTGTTTTCCTTCCCTGATCCCAGCTAGCTATTGTTTCAAGGCCTGCCTACCAACTTGAAATGGTTTATCCTTGTAGTATACAAACAAAGTAATGTGAGACATAAACCAAAATGCAACTGAAATGGATATTCAGTTGTAGAGGTGTGGGGTTTTTTCAACATTGCATTTAAAAAAAGAAACCTGACTTGAAATTAAAGGGTGAATCTTAATAACTGGTGCCCTGTTTTACTAAGATTTTATGAAGAAATAGAAACTTAATTAAAATCACTCTAACCACAATCACTTCTGACTCTCAAAGTAAAGAAGCATATCATTATGGTAGTGCTCAGATGAAATTGTCAGCTTCACTGAATTCCAGTGGGATATTTCCATTTGAAAGGATGCTGACTAGAATTTTTATCAGCATAATGCAAACTCATAAAGATTTTCTTATTAAAACTGTCTTTGGTTTTTTGGTATCACCACTGCTTAATGCTGTTAAGACTCAAGAGAACTTTCTTGTAAAATTCATAAGCAAAAATTATTTCAAGAAAGCTGTTAAACCTGCTTTTCATATATCTGTGGTTTTGGTTTGGGTTTTTTTTTTTTACTACTAAAGCTTTAATTCAAATGTTAGAAAGCTTAAACTTCTTACTCCAAGTTTAAACTATTTTGAAAGACTTAAAAAGTACTGCAAAGCTGCTTAGTCCTTTTAGCAGATAAAGTGGTCAGAGACCCAGTTTATTTAGTTGGATACTTTTGCTGACCTTGGTCGGAGGCTTTGCTTTGAAGCTCTGTGATTAAGCAATGTGATGAAAGAGTTCAGTTTTATTACTGAAGATTTAGTTCACTGTTTTAAACGTGAACATGATAGCACATTATTTACATATTTGCAAGCTAAGTGTAATAGGTAAATGGACTGGAAAATTAACAGTTGTGAGTTTAAGGCATGTTTTGATGACTGTCAAATGTTTTAATACAGCATTTGGAGGTGAAAAATGGAAAACAAATGTCCTGCTGACATCATTCCTTTGTCCTGGGTAAGTTGAATGATTAAAAATATTAAATATTTTCTCTGACATGCATAGCTAATATTTAAGTTTCAGTCTCCAAGTAAATCTTGTTTCATACCAGAAGCTATGAGAATTACCATGGCACTTTTGACAAAGATGAATATGTTAATGGCATATCATCCTTAGATTTATTTTTTTTAGCAAGCATTTGTTTACCACATGAAAAGGTTGATTAAGAAAGAGCATCATGATAGTAGCAAGTTTTAGACAGGCACGCTTTTTCAAGGCTTTCTTTTACTCTCTAGGCTGTTTCTCTGACCACACTGTAGTTGGTCTTACATAGTGTCATATACTGTATAAATACCATGATAAATGGTTCTACTTAAACACAGCAAGCAGTCTTACCCCAAAGTGCACTTAAGACAAGCGTATATTTGAAACTGCTTAGCTGGAACGTCAGCTCCTGCTGTATTTCAATCCCACTAGATTAACCAAGAATTGCTTGTTTGACCTCCTCAGTTTGATATTTGGTGTGTGTCATCTGGTTTAAACAGAGATTTACATTAAAATCTTAAAACAGTGCTATTGTTTTGTTAAAAGTATTAAACATTAAGAAGTATTTCTGTGCTTTAAGTGTGCTTATCTATTTTTCAGAATTGTATTTGCAGATTTTTTTATCATGAACCTCATTCTCTGGGGAGAAGGCTCTTCAGCAGCTATTCCATTTGGTACATTGGTTGCTATTTTGGCACTCTGGTTTTGCATATCTGTGCCACTGACGTTTATTGGTGCCTATTTTGGGTTTAAGAAAAACGTAAGTGTTTGATAAATTGTTTCCTAAGTGTGTAGACGCGTATATGCACATACATACCTTTAGCTGTATAGACTGTGACTGAGGTAGCACCTAAGCTGGCTGCATTGTCAGCTCCAGTCCTGCTCAGTTACTTCCGAGCTGCTTTAGATATTTGATCTTGAGATTCCAAGACTCTGCTATTCAGTTGGTTGTTGCTGGTGATATATCTCTGCAACAATAAGGGTTATCATGGTCTTTAATTGACTGCTCCAGATAAAGCAGTGATTTGGGCATTCTTTATTTGAATTGGCATCTCTTTCATTACTAAAAGATTTAGTTGACCCAGCCAAGCGTAAAGGAAAGCAAATTATGCGTTTTTGGGTTTTCCCCTGTGTGTTTTTTTGCTCCTGTCTGCACACCAAGTGTTTAGAAGGCTATTTTCTGATTAACTTGCTACAAGAATATTTGTGAAGTCTCTTTGCAAAAGAGTTCCATAAATGATTATCACTGCTTGGCAGATGTTAATTGGGATTTACTCCTAAACTGACCGAGTTGACTTATTTATATGAGGGACTCTGTGACACTGGTGACCAAACCTTCTTAAATAGTGAAATCAGTTCTTCCCTTTTTGTGTCATAAGTGGTTTACTGTGCCCCACAAACTTCAGTCTGCAAGGTCAGATATTTTTGTGGGGTTTTTTTCCCTGTATAGGAAGCCAGAATTCTGTAGCACTCTCTGTAGCCCTCTCTGTAGCCAAAACTATAGCCAGTTCTCTGTAGAGAATATTTAGGTATACCTTCAGAGAATATTTAGGTATCTTAGAAGGCACTTTTTAAGTCAATTGTAGTTATTCTGTTTTTCTTAACCAGAATTCAGTGGGTCTTTCTGCTGGCCAGGTTGAAATTCCAGCAAGACCCCCTGCCTTGTACAGAGGCAGTTTCTTTAAGAAAGGAGGATTTGATAAACTATAAGGTGATGTGACAGGTGTCACAAATATGTTAAAATCAAATGGGAAAGCAAGTACCTAGCAAGTATCTACTGACACTTATAATGCAGTCTTTATGAAAGGGGAAAGATGGCAAGGTATGTATTTATCTGTCTCTTCTTTTTTTTCCTCACTATGCTGATCGGTGCGTGCATCTCATATTAGGATTTAATCACCAGATTGAATCCTCTGACTTTGTGACTTTACCCTAGTGTGATTATTTTTTTGGGTAAATGCTGGAAAACAACATACAGGGACTTTTAGAAGGGGAAAGCAAGAGATTTCACCACCACTACCCAGCCCCCCGCCTCCAGCTGAAAAGTGAGAAGTCAGCTTGGGCTGTGTAACATATCGTAGCTAGGCACTTGTGAAAAGGGAAGTCCAAAATACCTGATGCTGTGCTTTCAATTAGAGCTGTCCTTTAGCTTGCTTGCCCAGCAAATCTTAGTAGCAAAAGCAGATGCAGTGGTAGCTGGGGATGTATATGCTCAAAACAAACAGTAGCCTTTTGCCACCGCTCACTTTAAAAATAAAGCAAAAAGGTTGTGCTGCAGTTTGACATGTTACTTACTTGGCCATCTCTCGTTTGTGTTTCCAGGCCATCGAGCACCCCGTTCGCACGAATCAAATTCCTCGTCAGATTCCTGAGCAATCGTTCTATACGAAGCCGTTACCTGGCATTATCATGGGAGGGATTCTGCCCTTCGGGTGTATCTTCATACAGCTGTTCTTCATTCTCAATAGTATTTGGTAAGTTAATTGAATTTTCTTGGTCATAAAAAGTGGTAACTTCTTTGTCAAAGCAGCTTTAAGAACAACTTTGACACGTTTTTGGTGACGCACGTTTACCAGAATACTAGCTTGATAAAAATGTAAGTGTTAACATCTTTTTAACACGTTGGTTTTTAGAAGATACTCAGTGCCTGTTTTGCTTGTTTAGGTGTGTAGAGAAGCGGCTGTGGTATGCTTAGCAACCTACAGCTGACCTGTGATATTCAAATAGCTGTTTTTCTCATGCTTCTCCCTCTGACTTCACGTGCAAGTGGCTCTGAAGCTGACATATGGCATAGAACTTGAAAGTAGTAAGCATATTAAATTAGACTCAAGTTTTAGTTGTAGCTGTAGTTGTTGGTTTTGGGGTTGAAAAGTTTTACTACTCTTGGGAGAAAAGAAGAGAAGAAATTTTATGAAACCTTTATGAAGGCACCAGATTAATTCTTTTCAAAAGTAAAGCACCAAGGACTAGTCCAGTGTAAGCGAGTTCTGATGTGAGTTCAGCATACTGACAAACTAATCTACTGTGAGGGATTTGTCTTCCTTCTGGCACATTTTAGTGACTGGATCTCGTTAAACTGTTTCTGAACCTTGAACAGGTGCCTCTACCCAACACAGACAGCTACAGCATTTGACATTTCTTGTTAGTTTGCAGCTCTGCCCCTTTGATTGAAATGAGAGGTGAAATCCAGGTTCTGCTGAAGTCAGTGGAAGAGGTCATGCTGACTTCACTGGAACTGTAATTTCACTCATTATGTTTAGTCAGTTCTTTCCCTAAAATCCCAACCAGGAGCATGCTTTGGGCTTGCTTTCATGTAGTTTTCAGACTGAGCCACCGAGGCTCCCATTATTCAGTTGGAGAACAGATTAGTCAATTGGGTGGCCACACAGCTGAAGGGGAATACTTAAGGTGAAGGTGATACTACTGCATGTTTTTAAACTCCTTTTTATAGGTCTCACCAGATGTATTACATGTTTGGCTTCCTGTTTCTGGTATTCATTATTTTGGTTATTACCTGTTCTGAGGCTACAATATTACTCTGCTACTTCCATCTATGTGCAGAGGTAAGACATATTCTTCAGTGTTCAGACTTGATACTGTTTTAAGAATGTTTCCAAAACTTGTAACATATATTAAAACTGAGTACTGCTAAGGCAGATGTCTCAGTGCTGCTAAGTCAGATGTCTCTAGATTCCAACTCCCTCTTTTCTGAAGATGCTAAACTAATCCATTAACTTTGGTCAATCCGAGTGCATTTTGGACATGCCCAACCTTTGGTGGGGGGGAGAAATCTCTGTGGCTGGCAATAGTAGGTCTGGATTATTTGTCAGTTTGGATTTTTGCTTACTTGATAGTGGTCTTAAGGTTTCTTCTCTCTCTGAAGGTTGTATGGAATATTACTCATACTTTTTTTTTGTTTGTTTGTTTCCCCCACCCCTTCTAGGACTATCACTGGCAGTGGCGTTCATTCCTCACGAGTGGTTTTACTGCAGTTTATTTCCTAATATATGCAATACATTACTTTTTTTCTAAACTGCAAATCACAGGAACAGCTAGCACCATTTTATATTTCGGTTATACCATGATTATGGTTTTGATCTTCTTCCTTTTCACAGGTAAGTATGTTGAACCTTAATTTTAAATTTTGAGTCTACTTTTAGCTTTGTACAGTAGAATCCTTGGCAATGCTTATCTTGTTACAGGATTATAAATGTATATCTAGTCTTTTGGGTTTTTTTCCAAGTAGTTGTGTAGCATTTTGCAACTCTCGGATCACAAGTTTTAGTGAAAGAGATTTAAGTGAGGATGAGCAAAACTACTGCTAATTTGAGGTGTGGCCTATAACTAAATCTTCAAACATGACACATTTGAACCTGATAAATACTTCCCCAGATTACATTCCTATGTTAGTCATGTGACAAACTAAATTTTTTAACGAGTTGTCTTTTGAAGAAACACAGTATCAAGGGAAAAATTGCAGCTCTTGTGGAATAGGAGGAAGGGACAGAGAGAGGAGTAAACAGAGAATGCTTTTAAAATTTGCTCTTTACCAGAATTTCTTTACCTTCTTTCCCATTTGCATTGATGTGGCATGGGAAGCAGACAGAGTTTCCTAAACATTTTTTGATGCAGTTGTCAGAACCTTGTCATCTTTACTGTGACCTTTTGGAAAAAGCACATGTCTTGAGTGCTGCATTTCAATTTCCTCTTCAATAAGTGAGATGAAGTCACAAAATCTTCCTTTGTTGTCTTCAGTACTGAGAAGGAATCTTCAGTCGGACACGCTTATCCCTTGCTGAGGGTGGAAGAATGGTGGTCAAAATACTAGAAGTCTCCTTTCAAACTCTTGTGCAAGAAGGCAGCAACTGCCAACCCCTCTCAAAAGTCTTAAAAACACTAAATTCTGTTCTAGCAGAATGTAACTTGTCTGTGTGGACTTTACCCTACGGAGCAATACTTCAAAAACTATTTTGAACTGGTAGATGCTTTAGATAATTTTAAGCTCTGTATTTATGATGAAGCTTAATGATTCCAAAGGCTTTGATATGTATTTATATATACAGCTATTCAGGCTATATTTTAAGGCATCTCAGCACACAGATTTCTTATTGGAGCTTTTAATGCAGATCCCACTATTAAGTAGAATTTTCATTTCCACTTAACATAGGAGAATACAAAATGGAAATCTAGTTGGAGAAGAACTGACATTTGAGAAATGGTGTTCATTTAAAGTCTAACTGAATATTAATGTCAAAGGCATTGCCACTTTAGCTTAGGAAGTATGGAGGCTGTTTGCACACCACAACTGAATGCAGATGGTGATGAACAGGAACAAGAGCCTGCAAGGAGTTTCTTGGGTCATTGCCTGTTAAGAGGAGAGAATGGGATGAAGTATGTTATATAATCTCTTTGAAAAGTGATCAAGCTGTGTTCCAGAAGTGGTTAGTTTTATATTCCATCCTTCCTTTTAAGTCAGGCTAATGTGCCTTGGCATTGCTGGCAGCTATTTTGTAATCTACACATCATCTCTACTTTTGTTTATATTTTGTGTACCGGGTAGCAGGTCACTCTGAATGCATCCCTTGATCAGGGATTCTGCCTCCCTTTCTCACTCTGTCTCATTTCTCACCCTGCCTTTCTCAGAACCTGTATTTCTGATCTGGGTTCAACTAGAAAGGAATGTGTACTGCTGTACACAGATCAGTTTTACATGTGCAAACTTCGAGTAGCATAAGAAACTAATTAGGCCTTATGTAAGGTCAGTTAATTTAGTTTCACTAGCTTTTCCAACAGGTATTCAGCATATCTGTCTGGTTTTGGCCAAAACCAGAATTGTGTTTACCCTGTCTCTTTTGTTTACTTTGGATGCATGCAGTAATTCTGGAGTGTGCACATTCCAGATAAAAAGAGGATTTACACTAAATTTTCTGTGCTGAGACTTGGCTTAGCTAAGGTACCCATATAATTTCCATCTTTTGCCCTTATTCTTGCAAGTCACTCATGTCACATGACATCATCTAGACGTATGAAGGTGTGACCGGTGTGTCGCCCTTTCCCTTTGCTCACACATTCATTTGCAGTTGACCGGTTGGCTGTGCAGCACCTCCCAGCAAATCTGGGGAGTCCTTTTCAGGGTGGGTTTGCAAGCATGCCAAGGAGAGGTGGTTTACTCTCAGTCCCCCTCAGGTGCTTTCTGGGGAAATCATTTGTACATAACGGGGGCAGTGGAGGTGTGAGTTATTTTGTGCACCTTGAACTGAGCTTTCAGAGTCTGTGTGCTTTAGTTCCTTGAAATTTTCGGGTTGTATATTAAGGGAGAACACATGTGAAGTGCACTGAACGGTTGGAACTCTGAAACACTGTGCTTAATGATACTTTTTAAAATCTACTTCCCACAAGATTGAGTACAAATTATCCTTTGAGGGAATAGTGCTGTTTCTTAAGATTTAAGAATAATTCTGTCTATTTTGGTTGATGTGCATTCAAGGCTGGATATGTTCCGATTTACCGAGGAGTTTTGAGATAAGGCTTTACATAAAGAGTTGGAGGTGGGGTGAAAGGGCAGGCAGTTCTTCTCCAGTTTCTTAAACAAAAAAGCCTATTAGCAATTTAGCAAAAAACTGCTCCTAAAGGCAACTGGCTTCCTGTGTCAGGATGATAAAGAAGCTAAAAAGAGAAAATCATAATTGTTGTATCAAAACTATTCTGCTGCTGCTTACTCATCTGTTAAAAATCATCGGTATGGGGAAGGGTTTTGATGGTGCCCTGCTGCTATGTCAGTGTAACACATGCTTCAGGCGCTTGCATCCGTGCTGCATTCCAGGTCATTGATCAGACTCAGCAGGCAAAATACCGGGAGCTGCATGACAAATCTTTGATTCACAGCTGGGACCACAACTACGTATCATAGTCAATGAGTCAGTTAAGCATCAGTAGTTTAGCAAGCGTGAAGGGGAAGAAGAAAGAAGGAAAAAAACCCAAAACCCCAACCCAGAAAAACCCCATGATACCATTCAGGGTTCCTTCCAAGCTTGTGCAGTGAATGAGTTGAGTTAGCACACAACTTTCGGTGTGCCTCTTATCAGATCTAAAATAAAGGCGCCTTTTATTTCTTTTCTTTTTTTTTCCCTTTAAAGAACTTAGCTCTGCTCTTGCATAAGTTAAGGCTACAATTTTAGAAGAGGTACACAGACAAAATTCAGAGAAACCTTGGGGCTTTTTCCCTCTCCTAATTCTTGTGATACCTGAAGGTTCCTCTAGCATTACTGAGCTGCCAAGTCCGTTGTTATTCTGACTGCGGCTTACTGAAGTAATCCAGTTAGATTAATGAAGCCAAATTATACTGACTACTCTACATTCAAAAGAATATTTTTGTTTAAAACTTCTGTTGGATTCCACAAAGAGAAGGGATGCAGCTATATTTCTTCAGCCAACAGGGTTAGAAGTTACTAGGGAAAGTCTTCATTCATAAATTTCAGTTCATGTTCGCTTATACCTTCTGAAATACTTAAGGCAGTCAAAAGTGTTTATTTTTAAGGTATGTGAGAAGTTGTCAATAAGAAGTACAAGTTGCATAGTAACTATGGTTTGAAATTTGTATTAACGTGGTTTATGGGGGGGGGAGGTAGTGCTCTGATTTTCTGAGATCTTAAAGTATAACTAAGAAATGCAAACTCCTTCTGATGCTGTCAATCTAACTGGTTTATTAAATATAGTAACACTGTTCTGACTGGTTGAGCTGACCAGGTAAAGCATGACTAGTTACTGAAGGGTGGTGCAATAGGAAGGAGTGGGACTGGGTAAATAAGGAAATGACAGAGAAAAAAGATGTAGGAAGAGAAAGAACGCAGACATCTTAAAATGAGTTTCCCATGTCATCAGCTATGTGACTGTAAACGTAGTAAAATGCTTTATATAGCAATTAATGCCTGTAAAGACCAGATGCTCTCTGGAGTTTTCTCCTGTTTGATCTGGTGGATGTATTGAAGACTAAAGATAGCAGAGTGTGTACGTGAATGTCCTGATTTGTAAGCTACAGGTAGAAATTTGCATCTCCCATGTCAGTTTTCCTAACATGATTTTAATTATTTATTTTTTTTAGGGACAATTGGATTCTTTGCATGCTTTTGGTTTGTAACCAAGATCTACAGTGTGGTGAAAGTTGACTGAAGAAACCAATGTAAAGAATTATCACAGAAGAGGTTTGATCTTCATTAACATAACTTAAAGACCTGGTCTAGTTGATGAACTTGAGCTTTATCAAAGTGTTGGCTTCCTGTTCTTTGAGAGTGATGCTGAATAAGCAGCTGCCCCAAACACTTTTTCCACTAACACGTTTGTATTGTGACTTAACAGCCTGTTTTCGTTCAGATCTTAAGGAAGGTCAGAGTTAACGATATTTATGCATTTGTAAATACAACTATACTTTAAAAGACAAGTTAAATTCTAATGGTGAAATAGAAGTGGCTATAATACACACCTTAATGATACTTCTGATCAAAGTACAACTGTAAATAGTTTTTTCTAGCTTGGTAGGTGGGATGAATTATTTTTCTTTGAGGGAAATGAGAACTTTTTATTATGCTAACTTTGAAGGATTACTCTTAAGAAGTGTTGCTTTTAGTTTGGATGTGATTTTGATTTTTTTTTTTTTTTTTTTTTTTACTGGTGTTACGTCCATAAATATTCTGATTTTCTGTGACTTCATTAGTTTTGGTGTTCTTGGCCTTTTAAACTATGTGCCTCTAAGTCCTTGAATTTATAAATTCATAATCTAATAAATATTGTAAAAATGTCTTCAGTGGCTCGTTACCTATTATAAGTTGGGTAAAACATGTAAATACAATTATATTGAAGACAGATGCTTAAAGATAGAGTATTTTATGGCGTTTTCTATGGTTTAATTCTATTGACACACCCTTCAGTCTGCAAGACAAATGTTACTTGTGCTACATGGCTCTGACACGGAAATGTGATTGTGGCGCACGACAATTAAATTCCCCACACAGTTAAAAATCAAAACCAGCCTGCAGCATTAATTGGGTCCTCAACCCAGACACGTTTCCAGAGATTGCTATGGCATTGTCAGCATGTTGAGAAGATCTTAGGACGTGTGAAGTCAGCATTCTCTGCTGATCTTGCCTTTCAAAGATCTCGATGATGCATATTCTATACAGCAGATATTGCTGGTTGTACTTAATGTAGGTTTAAAAAAAAAAAAGAAAGATAAATAAAAGAAAATGACTATTTTTGCCTTCTATTAAGATGACTGTTGTCGATTTTGGATGACTGGCATTAAACCTGTATTTGCTGTTTTGGAAACCAGAGTATTTTGTCCGTATCTTGTTTGGTAACTTTAAGACTCGACACAATTGGGCTTTCAGTGTGTTTTCACAAGCCTGATGAGATCTTACTTAACATTTAAACTTCACCTACTGATTGCCATTCATAAAGTTGGGCTTTTTTTCCTCTTGCTGGTTTACTCTTCTAAAAGACCTGAACCTAATGATGCCTGAATATCGAACCCAATAAAAATATCTTTGGTTAAGGGCACTTGTCATTATTAACCTCCTAAAAGTTGTCACATAAAAAAGGCCTCAGGTGATGTTTCCTCGACTGCTGTGCTCCACAAACCCTCCCTGATGAACCACACCGCTCTTGCACACTGCTTGTCTGCAACCACAGCTCTGCTCAGATGGCGCAGACGGCTTGGGTCTCGTGCCCCTCCCCACCTGCCATCGGTAGGAAATGCTGATTTCAGATAAATCTTCCATGTGCTGTGTTCAAAACAGGAAAAGGGTGAGTGCAGTGGTTTGTTCTGTACTAAATGCACCGAGCTGTAACGTGACTCCTGATTTCAATCTTTTAAAGTGTGAACTTGAATAATCTTATGATCCCTGGTTTTGTCTGTATGGTCGCTGCTCAGAGTCACCAACAGTTGCTACACAAATGGGAAGGCTTAGTTCCAGAATCATCCATCAGTTGCCCAGCATTGAAGTATGAGTATAATAAGGTGCTCAAGAATTTCAGTGCAGTGATATCACAGCAGGGGGGTTGTGATGTATTTACAACTGCTGCCTAAAAATCCAGTTAATGGAAGCGAGATGTAACCGCTGCGGTGCATACATGGGTGTGACACTGATCGGTGGATCTTCTTTGGGGTGGGGTGGGGGTTTTTTCCTTTTCCCCACAGACTGCCTGACAAATCACAGCAGCTTCTCAGGTATCTTTTTTTCTCCTTTAAATGCAGTTTGTGAAGGATGCTGTTATCTTCTGGGATCTAAACCTGCTGCACACGCCTTTCCTTCAAGCAGCCTCCTCTTGTAGCCATCGCAGCTGTGTTGGAAGCGGAAACGGGTACGATTTGGTGCGCAGTACTCCAGACAACCCAGAAAGTTTAACACATCACAGGGTTTATGGAAGACCTTTGAAGACCATCAAGTCCAACAATTCTCATCCTAAACTAAACCACATCTCTAAATACCTCATCTACCCTTTTTTTGAACACATCCAGGGAAGGTGACTCAACCCCCTCCCTGGGCAGCCTGTTCCAGGCCCTCACAACTCTGTCAGTAAAAATTTTTTTTCTAATGTCCAATCTGACCCTGCCCTGGGGCAGCTTCATCCCATTCCCCCTTGTCCTATCACCTGTCACCTGGCTGAAGAGACCATCACCTACCTCTCTATAACCTCCCTTCAGGTAATTGTAGGCAGTGATAAGGTCTCTCCTCAGCCTCCTATTCTCCAGGCTAAACAGCCCCAGCTCCCTCAGCCGCTCCTCATAGGATCTGCCCTCCTTCAAAATACTGTCCTCCTCCAGAAAGTTTCCATGCTCTTAGGCATTTCCTTAGAATGCCCTAATTGTGGGGATGCCTGAGAAAATACACTGTAAGGGGTGGGTTAAGAGGTAGGAATGAAGTGTTTGGATGCATGAAGGCAGAAAAAATCTATACGGAATAGAGCACTTCAGAGCAGTGTTCCTGCTTTGGTGGCTGGTAAATAAAATCTGGTGCTTTGGAGTCTTGGAAAAAAGTGACCATCGTTGCCAAATTTAGTCTGAAAGTAACCCTCGGTCTGAATGGGGTATGGAAACATGGTGTGGGTGTTAGTGGTTCGGCTTTCTCTGAGCAAGAAGAAACAAAAAAGCAGCTTTATGGCAAGCTGCATCTCATGGTGAGCTGTCCCTTCCAGCTGTAGCCTGGCAGCTTCTTCCTGAAATGCTTACCTGCAGTTGAACAGCAATAAGCATTCCTAGATTTTGCCATCATACAGACGGTGTGAGCCCTCACCTGCTTTAGCTGGAGTCTTGCAACCGTATCACAGGTATGACTTGACTGTGGGTGAGAACCACCGTTTTCCTAATACCAGTAAAGGCAAAAATGCCAATCTCTGTGTGAAGAAAAGTAGGCTGGGCAATGTCTGTACTTCAGGCAAGGTGGGAGAGGAGTGAGACGCCCTGACAGGGAACGGTGGGGGTTGAGTTTGAGATTGTGGCCAAGTATTTTTGCAAAGCTTTGTGGCATGGCTGGGGAGGGGTTGCTGCAGCCAATCCAGATGACGTTAGCAGCACACGATAAATAAAACCTGAGGTTGCTCAGTGAATTATTATTACTCAGTTGATAGAGATCTTGATTTTCACAAGTAAGGAAGAAGTCATGTGGAAGTACAGTAAATCCTTAACAGCGGGGAGAAAGCGGTGTATCTGATGGGTGATAAACATCGTCCGCTGCTGCTGCCGTTGTAATTCTGTGTTACCGCAGTGGTGGGTTTAGTTTTCCTGCTCCAGCCATCCTGAAGGTCAAATTGTATGAGCCAGAACTTTGATGAGCTTCGCTGGTGTGTAACACACATGGCTGTGACTTTATGCCACAAAGTTGGACGCTGTCCTCCTGTGCCTCAGCACTTTGGGCAACAGCTTCAATCTGGGGGCAGCTGTATTTCCACTTCCTAATTTCCTTTAAAAGTTATTGCTTTTGGAAGTGAGCTGTTACCTGTTAGCACTCTCTCAAATCCTTGCTTGCTCCCTTGGATTAATTATAAATCACAGAGTCACAGAATTGTAGGGGTTGGAAGGGACCTCGAGAGATCATCAGGTCCAACCCATCACTTAGAGAACGATGCATACTCAGCAAAGAACAATTCCCTTCCTGCATTTTTTCCCTTCCAATTGCTATTTCTCCAGCAGCTCTCACTTCTGGTAATAGCCCCAACTCTCGCTCTGAACAGCTTGTTAATCTTACAGAAGATGACTTGTGCAGAGCTGTTGTCAGAGTCTTCTCTCAGATACAGCTTTGTACAATTCACCTCTAATTTAACGTTTTATCCTCAGTACCCTGCCGTTTCTCCTTATACCAGACAACTAGCAGCAATCCAGGTATTTCGTCTCTACGTAAAGCTGACTCTTAATGTATGGCTTGGTTATCCTATAGCTGCCCTCACGCGTTTTTCCTTATCATCGGGAACATCTGGAGCGATGGGAGTAGTTAACCGCCTGTAAATCAGGAATACCGGAGGATTACGAGTGAAACGTGTCACGCCGGGGGTGACGGCAGATTCTCGGTGCTTCTCAGGATGCCGGCACTTTGAATGGAAACTCTTCCCTCCCTCGGAGGTATTTGAGCATCGCCTGCTGGCCGCAGCACGTATCGACTGGTGGAGCGCAGGAGCAGGGTTTCGGGGGCGATGGGAAGAAGTACAGAAGCACACGGATGCAAACCCTTAACGTCATCATCTCGAAACACATAGGCTAAAGGCAAAGTTTCTGGAAGCAGGCAGCCAAAAATTCAAGGTGAAAACCCGGTGGTGGTAATCGTACGAATAATTTATCTGCAATGATGGTAAAAGCACAGCTCCTGTGTCCAGGAGGGGCACAGGGCCAGCCAGGGTCCTTCAGAAGGAATTAGATTGAGGACAGACGCCCACTGCCACACCGTCAAACAGTTCTTCTAAGCTCTCCAAAGAAGGGGCGTGCCAGAGGCGGCCCCACCGTGCTTCCTGGGGGTCTGGCCAGCCTGGACCTGGCCAGTGAGACGGGCCGAACGCTGTTTCCCAGCTCGGTGCTTTCAGTAGTGTCAAGCCCTCGTTTTTGAACAGTTTGGCACAACCATTGTTCGCTACTGCTGGTGCGAGGTGTATTTTGGCTGGGATCTTGTTGTGGTTGCTTTTTCATTGTCTCTGATGATACCGAGTCAAGAAGACAGAAGATGTATTTTTAATTTTCTCCTCTACGTTAGGGAAATTGTTCAGGTAGAGAAAACATTCTTCCTGATGTTTTTCCCCAGGTCTCCAAGACTATCTTTGGATTTGTTGGCAATGACAATTCAGTTGAGGTACGTAAAGAATCATGGAATAACCTGACTCAGCTATGCCCACGTGAAGAAGTAGTGATGCAACGTGGTGACACCCTAGCCAGGTGGTCCGGCCTCTGCTTGCCCTGGCATTGCTGAAGATGAGCAAGCTTCTCATTACTTCACATTCACTGGTGGCATCGGGAACAATTCGCTCTGGGATGCCTCTAGGGAAGTCGGTGACCTGACAGGGAGGTCCCTTCTCTCCCTTTGTGGCCCAAGGATAGAAGAAGTAGTAGGGTTGCGACGTTTCTTTTCCAGCCTTGCTCATGAGCTACAAGAAAAGGAGCAGTCAGGTCAGCCTGGTTTCCTACTTGTTTTCTGCAGGTCCTCACAAGGAGCCCTAACCGCTCTTTGCCCGGAAGCCGCCCGTATCAGCCCATCGCAGCAAGGCCAGCGAGGCAGCTGAGAAGTGTATGTTCTGCTGCCCTTTCCCTCCTGTCCCCATACCAAAGTGACAGCCACAGAGCTACATCACACGATTATGCGTGTTCTCCTGCTGCATGGTGTCAAATCAGCGCGGCCCCGAGGCAGGTGGAGGGCACCATGAAGGGAAGCAGCAGGTGGCCTTAAATTTACTGTTCACCCCAGAAAGCAGGGTGGCCGAAGTAACTCTGGACAAAAACTGCAGAGAGGAAGAAAGAGGCTTCCTTCCCCCCAAGAGGGACAACATACAGACCCAGGGGGGCAAAACCAAACAAGGATTTAATTAATGTCCCAGGAAAATGCTTGTTTATTAAACCCAAGTCTGGGGGGGTTTTGTTGTCAAAGAGGAGTCTTACATCCAGAATTCTGGATGTTTCTGGAGAGAGCAAGACAGGCAGACAAATTTAGGTAGATTAGGAACATGACTGTAAATCCCCAGAGATTTTCTTGACTGGTGGATTATTTTTAGGGTTAATACGTCTATCTTCCTGTTATTTCAAAACAGCTTTACTGAGAGAGGTTTGTGAAGACAGTTGCTGCAGGGAATGGGACCGAACTTGCAATGTCAGTGCTTTGCCTGGCAGTACACGGTCTCCTTCCCTGCTCATTCCTGGTGCTTCAGAGGATCGCTGGTAAAATAACCAGAGCAAGCTGCCTACCCTGTAATCTGATGCAGAAATACAGCACATGGAAGGGTTAAGGCGAGTCCCAGCGCGCAATGTTGGGCCTTTTTAAACATCTTACCCCATGCAGCACTACAGGCTTGGGGGGGACTGGCTGGAGAGCTGTCAGGCAGAGAAGGACCTGGGGGTGTTGGTTGACTGCAGACTGAATATGAGTCAGCAGTGTGCCCAGGCGGCCAAGAAGGCCAATGGCATCCTGGCTTGTATCAAAAACAGTGTGGCCAGTAGGTCTAGGGAGGTGATTGTGCCCCTATACTCGGCATTGGTGAGGCCACACCTCAAGTACTGTGTCCAGTTCTGGGCTCCTCACCACAAGAAGGACATTGAGGTCCTGGAGCGAGTCCAGAGAAGGGCAACCAGGCTGGTGAAGGGGCTGGAGGGCAAATCCTATGAGGAGCAGCTGAGGGAGCTGGGGATGTTTAGCCTGGAGAAGAGGAGGCTGAGGGGAGACCTTATCACCACCTACAGCTGCCTGAAGGGAGGTTATAGAGAGGTGGGTGATGGTCTCTTCAGTCAGGTGACAGGAGACAGGACAAGGGGAAATGGCACAAAGCTGTGCCAGGGCAGGGTCAGATGAGATGTTAGGAAAAAGTTCTTCACTGAAAGAGTTGTCAGGGCCTGGAACAGGCTGCCCAGGGAGGGGGTTGAGTCACCAATCCTGGATGTGTTTAACAGACGGGTAGATGAGGTACTTAGGGATATGGTTTAGCATAGGACAGGAACGGTTGGACTTGATGATCTTAAAGGTCTTTTCCAACCTTGTGTTTTTGTGATCTCTCAAAGGAAGGAGTCTGATGGGCCATCTATTTGCAGGACCACAACGGGAAACTTGCAGCCTCAGAGTCCTCAGTGAAAACATGGCCAAAGAACAAGGGGATAAACAGGAAACAGAAATTGCATGAAAACTGTCCTGAGTTTTAGGGCTGCAAACAGATGGCAGCAAAGGCAAATACTCCCTCTTGTACTCTTTTAATCGACTTAAATTCTCACCACCTGTGCAAATACAGACAGAGGTGCACCACTACTAGTTCGTAGATCGATTTCAGCTATATCCCGTGTAAGGCAGGGCTGAGCGAGCTGGAGAAAAGGTCATGGGACAAAGTTCATTGGAAAGTTTACAGGAATCAATTAAAAAAAGCTCTATTTACAGCAAAGGTAAAACCCAAGTTGGCTGGAATGAAAAGGGAAGAGGAACTGGGATGAGTTGAAAATTTAAGATGATATAAAGTATAATTTGTATTGAAATAACTTTGTCAGTGTTACCCAGAATGCGATGAATGGGTTTTTTTGCTGAGTTTTGGTAAATCTACCGTGAATATCAAGGAATTGGGCATTTTTGGAGAGTCATGATGCAGAAGCTGTTGAAGAAAGTTTGTTCTTGTTAATAGGACAGAGTATTGGAAGCAAAGGAGAAGAGCTGCCATAACCCAACCTGAGCAAGAGCACTGTCTGGTCATGGACACACTGTTCCACAGCAGGGGTAAAAAAGGTTGGATAGGGCTAACAAATTAGAGCATGAAAATTATAACCCACCCCTCTCCTTATATCTTTGAGCAATTTTTTCCATCATTTCACTGCTGGCCCTGACAGCATCTGTTGGGAGGGGAGGAGGGAGGGATGCAATGGTTCCCTTCTTTGTTAGGTGATGCTCAGTGTCACAGACACACCCAGAGCTGTCTGCCAAAACTTTGTTTAAAACCTGTGGGTGGGTGTTAATTTGTAACACCTGGTAGTGGTCTTTGGGAAGCAGCAGTAAAAGGCTCACAGATTGGTGTCACCCAATGGGTGACATTACCAACTAAATTCTTAAAATTGGGCATTTTTGAGGGGTTGGGTTTATTCCTGCAGGTGAATACTGCTAAGCTTGTTACAGGTGGAAGAGACTGAATTCATGCTACAGTTGCCAAATGTAGCAATCTTGTTTTCAACTTTCCTGTTAAAAACTGAGCAACTGAGCTCTACTCCTAAATATCCCACCGCCATAGTGGTCTATCGGGCTGACCGTTGTCACCTGGCAGGTGCTCAGGTAGCCGTCGTGATACAAATCACAGCATTAAAATAACAAGCAGAAGAGGAAAGCTGGGCTGCAGAAGGGTTGTCCTGGGTCCTGTCCATGCAGAAACCACCCCAGGACCTTCTTCACAAAATGGTAGCCAGAGACAATCATTCAGTTGCACAGGAGCGTGCATTCCCTTGGTGTAACCCCGGAAGGCAAGGCAGCCCCTTCTCAGAAATGCTCCAGGTTTATTTCCTTGTGCTGCACAGATTTCTCCTGGAAGTTGATTTTGGTGTTCCTGAAGGTCCCTGCTGATCTTTTTTTGGAGAAGACTGTGTGTGCTTGCCCCATGGATGGTAATGGCTTTCCATGCGGTGTGTGGTACACATCTACTGGCCAAAACGCTTTGTAATTTTTACTTTCAGTTTGACTCAGGTTTAATTGTCTAGATTTAAGCCTCTTGCTGTAACACTAAGCTGCTTTTGTTTTTACTTTGGATCCAATAATTTTAATGTTTCCTCCATATGGCAGTGGGTTTTTGAAAGGAAAAAAACCCAAACCCCAAACAACAAGGCCCGAGACGGAATGATTTGAATGGATTGAAAGCAGGAAAGTGAAACTAAAACATAAATAGGAAATACCAGGCTGCTGTGACACACAGGTAGGGAAACTCCTGCCTGTGTGATATAAACACATTCAAAACTTTGACCACGTTTTTCACGTCTTACATTCATGTCCCTTCTGTACTGGCCATGGATTTGGTACATATCCAGCAGCAGCTGGGTGAGCAGCGCAGATACTCCTCTGGGGTGGGTGCCAGGGAGTAACAGTTGTAAAATTACATTTGGGTAATTCTAAACAATGAGTTGGACCCCCCTGTCAAAGGTAATCTTCTCCAGCATGGCTGGGCTGTGGGCCTATTCTGTGAGTGTGGTGTACTTTGTTAGCCAAGCTTCCTTTATTGTCGCTTGGATTATTAGTGCAGGGAGGAGGAGGACATGGAGGTCCTGGAGCGAGTCCAGAGAAGGCCAACCAGGCTGGTGAAGGAGCTGGAGGGCAAATCCTATGAGGAGCAGCTGAGGGAGCTGGGGCTGTTTAGCCTGGAGAAGAGGAGGCTGAGGGGAGACCTTATCACTGCCTACAACTACCTGAAGGGAGGTTGTAGAGAGGTGGGTGATGGTCTCTTCAGCCAGGTGACAGGAGACAGGACAAGGGGAAATGGCACAAAGCTGCACCAGGGCAGGGTCAGATTAGATGTTAGGAAAAAGTTCTTCCCTGAAAGAGTTGTGAGGGCCTGGAACAGGCTGCCCAGGGAGGGGGTTGAGTCACCATCCCTGGATGTGTTTAAAAGACAGGTAGATGAGGTACTTAGGGATATGGTTTAGCATAGGACAGGAACGGTTGGACTCGATGACCTTAAAGGCCTTTTCCAACCTTGTGATTCTGTGAGAAATACAGGTCTGCTGAGCAGGGTTTTCAGCCCAATAGGTATATTGATAAATATCTTCTGCTTGAGAATGCCGAGTTTTCCCAGGAGCCGAACCCTGAGGGAGTTCTGCTGCCAGCCACAGCCCATGAGTGTATGATGTAATTATGTGCTACAAAACCTCATCCCACTCCCCAATCTCTCCTGTTCTCTTGATAAGGATGAGAAAGTGACCTCATTGAAGTGACACAAGACGCTAACCTTTGGATGTTTAATGGTCTTTGGAAGACTCTTTTATTTTGTGATATGTGGCTTTCTGACATGGCAGAAAGCAGTAGCACTTGAACAAGGTTTCAGAGACTACAAACAGAATAACATATTCAGAGTATGCACTGTATTCAGAAGGCATATCCTTACCTTATTGATCTTGGCAGATTCACTGGTTGAGAAAAGTCTTACTGGAAATCAGTGAAAGCTCCATTTTTGGGTTTTCTTTTTGCTTCCTTTTTACCTTTTTGTTCCCTTTTGGCATTGCAGGATAATGAACTACATGCAGTCTTTCATATAGGGACTTCAGAAATGTCTAAAAATTATGTCTGTTAAAGTGACAGGCAGGCAGGCTGTGTTTAACTTCTCCAAGACTTCCTTGTGGGTTTCTTTCATTTGTTGTTACAGTGGAGCACAACTTCTGAAGCAAGCAGCCCTCCAATCCCAAATTGCTAGTGCCACGGGGCTAAGTTATACGAGACTCTTCAACTAAGGAGATGTAAAAGCTAAATTGTATAAACCTCCAGCTTAGGATTTGATAAGAATTGGACTCTCCCAAAATGTTGCCTTGCAGAGAACTGTGTGGGGAAATGGATTCATTGGAGCTCATCAGCTTTTTTTCTAGATGTTTTCCAGTTTCCCAGTGCCAGCTGCAGCTCATGCTTGGTCCCAGAGCGATCCTTTCGTGGATGTCTTGTGCCAACTCCATTTGCTGCACATGGGGTTTCATAAGCTGCTTAGAAACCACAGAGTCGCGTGTCCAGGGGATGTACAGGTGTGGGAAGTGGACCTGAAAACTGTCAGCTGATGTGGAAGAGAAATTTCCAGCACGGGGACACTTGTCGAAGTTGTTTAGTTTGCTTGATATGGAAGCATCTGAACCTCTATTCTGAAATATTCAAATTACAGTAGGAACCTGGACTATCAACTACAAGATTTCTAAAAAAACCCCATAAATCCTTAAAACCTGGCCTTATTAAACATTCTTTTTTAATATGACTTGCACTACAACTGAAATTTGGTACTAACACATTCCACCTTGGGAAAAAAATAGCTCCATTCTACTTACAGTAAATATCATACAATTTTGACTTTTTTTTTTTCTTTTCATGTTGGTGTTTCACTACTGAAATGTTTCTTGGCTCCTGCTTCACCAGAAAACAAGTGTCAGCCAGAGTTCAGCTCCCCAGCACAGGGAGCGGGCTGTAAGGACGGGGATCTGTGGCAGGCACACAAACAAACCCGTGAGTCTTTGCCTTTTACACAGACCCCGTTTCCCTTCCCCCACCCAACCCCCCCCTTCCAGCCAGTAAACAGCTTCTGGCTGCAGATTTGGTCCTTTCTAGAAGAGATTTTTAAGATGCCAGCTGACCTGTCCAGCAGCCTGGTAATCCTCAAATCATCCGCTTGCCGTGCTCATGTGGAGATGTCACCGAAAAGGCTTGTTGACAACCTTCTGTTGCATTACAGATAATGTAGAACTGCCACTCTCTTACTCAGCTCAGCTTTAACACATGGTTGAATAAAACTTCCCCTTCCGACAAATTCAGAGAGACTGGTGACAGAGGAAAACCGCGTGGAAAAATACTTCTGGCTTCTAGTTCGCTCTGGGGGAAGATTAAATTAACACTGATCTGTAGAACAGCTTGTGAACTCTTTCTAAAATAAATAAGTAAAGAAATAAATCTATTCTACAGGTGGTTATTTCAGCAGCCTGGATGTCCTTTCCATGCATGTTCTCCTGCGATGTGTTTTAAACCATCTCAATGCCGTTATTAGTGTGACGTTACCAAGCATTTTGATTAAGGACAGCCTTACTTCAGTTACTCAGTATTTAACCTTTTGATTCTTTCATTCTTGGACCTTAACAAGAACTTGTATGGCAAAAAGGCAGTAATTTAGCAACCAAATAACACACACACACACACACACACATACACACGTTATAAGCATCTACAAATCCTTCAATCAGTTTTTGTGTCGAGTAATAAATACTAATCTCAGCTAAACTCTTTTGTTACATATACAGCGTGCTCTGATCCCAAACAACTCCTTAATCCACTATTTTAATAATAGTCTGTGGATTAAGGGGTCTATACCGTACGCCGGCCCAGCGCACGGAGCGCAGGTTCGACAGAGGAGCCATGTTAATGGCGCACAGGCCCGTCGGGGTGTTACGGCGTCAGCAGGCCGCAGATTATCTGCCGGCTTTCGAAGCACCCCACAGCAAGGCGACTCTAATGAACCCCCATAAAGATGAAAACATTACCAAATGTATGGGGAGAGAGGGCTTTGAAATAAAAGCCTAGGGTATATAAGTACCAACAAGCATTTATGTATAATCAGCTACATGGTTCCGGTTTCAAAATCTGTCAGAATAACAGTGTTAAGAAGGGCAGTCTGCTTTTTTTTTTTTGGCCCCCTCCTCATCCCCTGCATCCCCCCCTTTTTTTTTTCCCCCCTTCTCATTTCTCCCAGCATATGGGATGCATGCTGCTTCCCAGCAAGAAAATATTGTGACTTCCCTGAATTCCAGTGACTCCACGCAGATGCTTCTCAGGAATCTTCTCCCAGAGTTGCACTGTATGTAACAGTGTCTGAACTGGATGGCAGCAAGGACTAAAGCTAAAGGAGGGAAGGTTCAGATTAGATATTAGGGGGAAGTTCTTTACAGAGACAGTGGTGAGGGGCTGGAACAGGCTGCCCAGAGAGGTGGTGGATGCCCCGTCCCTGGAGGTGTTCAAGGCCAGGTTGGATGGGGCCCTGGGCAACCTTGTGTAGATCCAGGCCTGGAGGTTGGTGGCCCTGCCTGTGGCAGGGGGGTTGGAACTCTATGGTCCTTGGGGTCCCTTCCAACCCAGACCATTCTATGATTCTATGATTCTGTGTAACCTACTCCTGATGTCCAAAAACAGGCCTCCCGTACTTGGTATCACTTATCCAGCGTTTTCTTTGATGAATGGCTGGACCTGTTCTTGTCATTTCTACTCCCCACAGCTTCACCTCAGCTCCCAGCCTTTCATTTTTTCCCAGATGTTTCTCCCTTTTTTTGACTGTCCTGTTCCACCTGTTAGTGATGCCACCCAACACCTCACCTGGGGAAGGGAAGGCTTTGATTTCAAAGGAAGAGAACTGGGCTGGGACAAGCAACCTCTCAAAATCATCTCTGGTGAGGAGGTTGGGATGGGCAAGGGGTTATCTGCCTTTTCTGGGGAGCTTCCTGTGACATGGGAGAAGCAGAAGGCTGTGGATTTCCCCTGGTTCAACAGGATGGTGGTAGCAGGAGGTCCCTGCTCTCCCCCCAAAGATGAAGCAGCTGAGCTGTGCATTTGGGGTGGTTGAGAAAGGGAAGCTGGGGTGCTTCAGGCCCTTCAAGACTGCAGAGAGAGGTCTTCTTGGCCAAATGATCATGTCTTGACATACCAGGGCTCATCAACCCATTTTCACCAAAAATCCACTTTCCATCATGCCTAATGCATAGGCTCTGGATGATGGATTTATGGGGGATTAAAACACCATGTGCTCTGCTGGGCTGTGACCTACACTGCAGTTCTGTTAAACATAACTATGGGATGAACAGACATTGGAAAAAATCAGTTTTCACCCTAGAAAGCTATTCAGAGTTTGCTGGGTCATTTATATTCTTACAGCGATCCAGTTCTGGGAGAGGTTCCCCAAGATTTTCTTGTGGCTGGAAATCAGGTTCTTCCTTGGGCTCTCCTCCTCCTCCTACAGGAAGGCCCAAATTGTCCCAGCAGCTCCCCGAGCAGCACTGCATGCCCATGTGTGGGGATGCTGTTGGCTCTGTGTGGGGCAGTGGGCTGGGACAGTTCTCCCAGGAGATGGGCATGCCCATGACAGCCAGGAGTTGTGGGCAGCGTTAGGCTGAGCACACGTGGCCCCGCTCCACCTCACAGGCTCAGCAGTCCTGCCTGGCACAGGAACCCAGAGACCAGCTCAGCTTTCCAGACTACTGGTAAGACACTCCTCAGGCAAAGAGGCTGGCGGTGGCATGGCCTCCATTTGGTGTCCAGAGATGGCCAGTGCCATCTGAAATGCTCTTGGTGCACCTCTGAAGAGATGCTGCGGCTCAAGAAGGCTCTGAACCCTGTGATGTACCTGCTGCCTGGTGCATATAGGACTTAGGGGCTTATACTTAAGTGGCTGGGTTGAGCTCCCCACGGGTGTTACATCTTGTGTGAGGTCCTGGCATTAGTTATGGTAGCTGGGACCCAAGGAAGAGTTTGCTCTCTCAGGCTGTGTCTACACTACCAGTAGCTCAGATGTAGTAGTGTGGTTTCAAAGCCAAATCCATCACTGCACTTACAGTGCCCTAGATTGGTTCTCAAAGCACCTGTGAATCTCAGGAACTGGACACCTTTTGAAGGATGCTATGCTAGAAGCTGCGCTCCAGTGCCTGCAGGGGACGGGAGGGCAGAGGTGAGCTGCATCATCCTGAGGTGTCCTAGCACAGCACAGATGGGCCAGCAGGAGATGGCTCTGGCATCAGGAGTCCTGAAACAGTTCTTGCACTACACATGGGGCAAGTGTGCCTCCCCATTAGCCTTGACTGCTTCTCTGCAGCACTTTACGACTCTGCTACTGCTTACCCACCCACCCACCTTTCTTCTGGCTCAAAATATTTTCTCTTCCTTTCCTTCTCCTTGCCTAGCCACCTATATTTTTATTACCTTGTCTATCATCTCCTTAATGCACTGTAGAGCCCAAGTCAACTGCATTGCTCTTCCAGAAAACTGAAGTCCCTTAGGAGAAGTCACTGCTGGCGCTGTGAGGCCAAAGACACTGTCCCGATGGCCATGGTGGTCCCATGGAGGTGCTAACCTTCCAGCTGCTGACAGGTCTGGGAGGACCACATAAAAATGAAGGTGATGGAGGCAGTGCTCTTCAAGAGCATCATCTGGCTTAGGAGGCAAAAGGTGGCCTGGCAGGTGTGTTCCCATTGCAGGAGCTTGAAGAGATCTGATGAGAGTGTCCCACTGTCCGCAGGGATGGCCACATGTCATGGCCGTGTGGGGGAATATATCCTCCCACTCTGCTCTTGCAGAAGGGATGGAGAGCTGGCAAAGGGGCCTGGTGTGCCTGGAGGTTGTTGGTTGCCCGGGACAGGCAGGAGGCCAGGACGGGCTTCCTGGGGTGCTCCTGGTGGGAAGCAGAGGTTTGGCACCCATCGCTCCACAAGTCTGGAAGCACAAACACCAGTCGTAGGGGAAACCAAAGACCACCCATTGTTCAGAGACCTCAGCAGACACTCAGCTGGGTAGGAGACCAGGCCCAAAGTGTAGTGAGTTCACCAAGAGGCACTTGAATACTGCTGGCCAGCAAAAATGAGCGCCTGATGCAAAGAGGCATAGAAACCTCAGCAACATTGGTGCTGACATTTATTTCCCATTTTTGGACAACTTGCTGAGGAGGACATCCTGTAGTATTCACGGTACCAAGAGGAAGGGACATCATTCCTTGACTCATGATGCTCATTTCTCTCTTTAAGATCAAAGTAAATGAGTGTCAAGAGGACACTGATGTGCAATAGCTTCAGTCAACAGCATAGGTTTGGGTGTTTTTTAAATCAGACCTCACAGAGATTCCAATAAAAGATTATTTCTTTTTAGCAGCATGGCTTCACCAGTAGTTCTACTGTACTTCTGCCCGGCACCTTTTACCTTCCTTGCACAAAAATACCTGCTTTAGTCACTAATCATTCCATTAAGAGATCATTAACAAATTAGAAAATGAATGTAGCACAAGGACAGCCTGTCACAGTTTGACCCCAGTCAGGAGGTAAGCCCTGTGCAGCCACTCACACACTCCCCCACGGTGGGGGCGGGGGCAGGGGGTGATTCATTGAGAGAATTGAAAGAGTAAAAATGAGAAAACTTGTGGGTTGAGATAAAGACAGTTCAATAGGTAAAGCAAAAGCCATGCACAAGCAAAGCAAGACAAGGAATTCATTCCCCACTGCCCGTAGGCAAGGAGGTGTTTAGCCATCTCCAGGAAAGCAGGTGACCTGGGAAGACAAATGCCAACACTCTGAACGCTCCCCCTTCCTTCCCAGCTTTACGTGCTGAGCATGACAATTACATGGCATGGGATATCCCTTTGATCAGTTGGGGTCAGCTGTCCCATCTGTGTCCCCTCCCAACTCCTTGTGCACCACCAGCCCACTGGTGTGAGAAGCAGCAAAGGCCTTGGCTCTGTGCAAGCGCTGCTCGGCAGTAATGAAAACGTCCCTGTGTTCCCAGCACTGTTTCCAGCACCAATTCAAAACACAGCTACCGTGAAGAGAATTAACTCTATCCCAGCAAAAACCAGCACACAACCATGACTTCTTCTGGAATATCTGGTCTGCTTTTTTGTAGCAACGCTACAGTTCAAGCTCTGAGAAGATACTAGGCCACTATTACAATAACATTATTTGAAATACAGCCATGTTAAAATATACACTGGAATGTGCATTGTAGCACTGGGGCTGCTGTAGCGCTTTGCTGCAGTAAGAGAAGGAAGACTGATGGGCAATCATCATTTTTGGGATTATTTTGCCCAGCCCATTAAAATTGCAGAATGATTCTCAACAGAGCAATCTGTGCGTCATTGGATGTCCAGAATTTGCTTTCTATCTGAGAAGCTGCTCTCTCCAATTAATTTCTGTGTGTAGTTATCACGTGTTCAGCTGAAACATTCGTGCAGATGAGGTTTTGCAAGGAGACACAAAAACCAGTAGCGCCGAGGGGAGCAGCATAATGCCAAGTACAAGCCCCAGCCAGGCTCAGTGATCTTTTTCTATACATATTCTTCATGTATGTACAACCCCAGGGGTCTCAGCCCCAAAGAAACTGCCACCGTAACAGCCACATCCACATAAGCACCTGGGTGCCTAACTCCTGAGGACATCAGGTGGGAGTTGGGCTTGTGAATACCTCCAGAGCATCCTGGAAAACATTACAAGTGGCTTAATCCAATTCACGAGCAACAGAGCATCTTTAAAAGGCTTCTGTAGTTAAAGGGACAAAACAGATGAAAGGTATTTTTCCCAGCCTGCAGAAGGGAAAAGGCAGTAATGAGATTTAACTGACATCCCTGCGTTCTATGATTGTTTACATGTCATGTCAAGGGGCATATGTCATTCAGAGAGGAGCAGGCCAGGGCACACCAGGCCTCCTAACAGTGGTTCATGCAAAACCTACACTCAGCTGCTAGGGCTGACAGAAGTGTGTTTGGACTTCCACACAACCTGCCAGCTGCTCCATACGCAGTGGTATGGCTGATTCACCATCACCGTGGCGTCCTGCCTGCTTCCACCATCAAATGCTGTTGCTGCAAGGGAGATAGATACATGTTTTCAGGGGGGTTGGGGCTGTTGTGCCCTAGGCTGGCTGTACCTCTGCTCTCATCCTCTCCAGGCTGGTGTGGAGAGCCATAGAGAGACTCCGGGGTAGGGGGTGTCTGTCAGGGGCCACACATCTCTTCCACTGGCCAGCCTCACCCAGCAACGTGGGGAAGGAGGGAATTTTGTGTACCTGGGAGTCTTGAAAGACAAGAGAGGTGCCAGAAGGGGAATCCCGTGTCCCTACAGAGGTAAGAGAGGGGCAGGAGACAAATCCCAGGCTCTCCTCCACCAACTCCTGCCATTTCACCCCTCATAAGGAAAAGTTCCCCTTGGAGATAAGATCAGTGGGAGGAGAGGGGTGAGGGACAGAGGCATTAGTGATGGGAGGAAGAAGGGTCTCTGCCACGCAGAGTTCACTGGGCCTACGCTGAGAAGGGCTAACACTGTCACGCTACTGGTGATGCCAGGAAATGTCTGCTATCAGGTCTTCTCGGATTCAAGAGGTATCACCCATGATAAACAAGCAAGATAACAGAGGGGGAGGACAGTTGAGTTGAGCGCAGGTCACTTTCATGCTTCAGCACAGCTCTTCAAAGCAGAGGATTTCATTTTGCTGGGAGCGGAAACTCACACTTGCTGGCACTGCCTCCCCGGTGAAGTGCTATTAAGCTAGGCAGGAGCATTTCTGCACAGCCTTCTGACAAAGAAATGCAAATTGGGTGTCAGGGCAAGGATAAAGTTACACAGCAAAAGTGAACAAAGCTAGAAAATATAAAAGCTCTTCCATGAGGACCTGGGCTTGATAAACATGAACGTGGGCCTGAGCCTTCTGAGGAGTGGGGGCACTGTTTTGGGATGTTGTTTCATTGTCCTTCTCCTGGTTTTATAAAAGCTGTTTAAACTGTCTTGGGGAACCCTCTCTCATGGCCCGACTTGGTCCAAAATGGGCAACGTGCTTAATGGGTGTGGGAGGATAGGTAATGGGAGACAATGGCATAGCCCAAGGTTCCTGACCTTAGTGAACCCAACTGACACAGCCACACATAGTGAAGGAGCTTGCTGAGATTACGCTTCACAGAATCACAGAATGACTAGGTTGGAAAAGACCTTTAAGATCATCGAGTCCAACCGTTCCTGTCCTATGCTAAACCATATCCCTAAGTACCTCATCTACCCGTCTGCTAAACACATCCAGGGATGGTGACTCAACTCTCTCCCTGGGCAGCCTGTTCCAGGCCCTGACAACTCTTCCAGTGAAGAACTTTTTCCTAACATCTAATCTGACCCTGCCCTGGTGCAGCTTTGTGCCTTTTCCCCTTGTCCTGTCTCCTGTCACCTGGCTGAAGAGACCATCGCCCACCTCTCTACAACCTCTCTTCAGGTAGTTGTAGGTGGTGATAAGGTCTCCCCTCAGCCTCCTCCAGGCTAAACATCCCCAGCTCCCTCAGCCGCTCAACATAGGATTTGCCCTCCAGCCCCTTCACCAGCCTGGTTGCCCTTCTCTGGACATGCTCGAGAACCTCAGTGTTCTTCTTACGGTGAGTAGCCCAGAACTGGACACAGCACTCGAGATGCAGCCTCACCAGTGCTGAGTACTGGGGCACAATCACCTCCCCAGACCTACTGGCCACACTATTCCTGACACAAGCCAGGATGCCATTGGCCTCCCTGGGCACACTGCTGGCTCATGTTTGGCTGGCCACTCTTTGTGGCCACCCCCGCAGAGCCGAGAAGCACGGCAAGGAAAAATACATTCTCGGTCTACCCTTGGGGTGCAGACAACAGGCAGAAGCCCTGCTCCATTTTAGGGGCCTTTTCCTTTCCGATTCGGCTTCTCTCCAGCTCCCTCCCCTGCCACTTCATACGCCAACTCCGGTCCCGACTCTTCGCTCTCCTCTGCGAGAGCGAGCCACGGCGGGAGAGCCTCCGCGGCGAGACGTCCCAGCCAGAGCCGGACCCTCCGGGCACCGAGGCCAAAGGCCACCGCTACGAGTCCATCAGCACCTCTCCAACGACGCGCCCGACTCCGGCAGCCTCGCTACGAACGCTCCCCCATCCGCGCCAGTGCTGCCACGCCGCCGGCGTTACACCGGCACCCGGCTGGATGATACCGCAACGCCTGCACCGGCGAGGCGACCGCTGGCCGGGAAGGGGAACCGGTGACGCCAGGGACGCGACTGTGGCTGAGCAGCCGCTGACACCCCCGACGGGCGCCATCCCCGGGCAGTCTGAGCCGGGATGAGGCGGGTGTGAGCTCACGCCCCGCTCGGGCCCGCTGGCTTGGCGGGACCGGGCTGGAGGCCGGGCTGGCTGGCGGGCTGGCTGGCTGGCTGGCCGCGGAGCTGCGTCCCCGGCGAGGGCACCGGCCTGCCCCAAAGCAGCGGCGAAGAGACCCCCGCCCGCAGCCTCCGAGCCGCCTCCGCCCTAGGGCGCGCAAACCCCGGGCTACCCCCGGCGGTGACCCACGCCCGCCCCCGCGATGACGCAATGCTCTTCCCCGGTCCTGCTCGGGCACGTGGGGGGCGTGGCTCAGGGCACGCCTCCTGCCCTTCTCCAACCAGTCAGCACCGAGGGGAGGAGGAGCGCGGCGGCGGGAAACGCCGCCGCCTCATCCAATAGGCTGCGGGCGGGGCGGGGCCGAGACCGTGATGGTGATGGCGACGGCGTGGGTCTGCTCGCGGGCCGGGCTGCGCTTGGGGAGGCGGAGACTGTGAGTGACGCGAGCGCCGCGCGCGGGGGGGCGGGACCAGTGGACCCCCGGCACCGCCCCTCCCCGCCGGAGACGCCGCTCGGGGGTCTGCCCCTGCCCGCGCCCCCAGGGCCATGGCGGCCGGGCCCGTGGGGATGGGGGTGCGGAAGGAAGGGCCTGAGCGGCGGGTCACCGGCAGCACTTTGGGCTGGGCGCCCGGCAGAGCCCGCCCCCGGAGCGGCCAGGGTCAGACGGCCGCATCGCGTCGCGGCGGGGACCCGGCGAGCGCCGGGCTGCCCGCGGGAGAGGCGGCGGGGGCTGGGGCAAACCGCGGCTCTAGCTCGGGGAGCGTCTCCCCGCCTCCCGGTGAGACCCAGCCTTTCCTTTCCCTCCCGCCCCCGTGCCTCCGACTGCAGCCCGCTCGGAATTTATCGGTAGCCTCAGGTGAACCCGAGGTTAATGGTTCCCTGGCGCTGAAGAGCTGACTAAGCTTAAAGGACCGCGAGTGATTCGGTAAATGCATTACGAGCAGAACAGCGGCTTAAACAGGAGTTCGGAGGCGCCACGGTTCACGGGAACCAACAACCCCATGCAGCGCTACAGGCTTGGGGGAGACTGGCTGGAGAGCTGTCAGGCAGAGAAGGACCTGGGGGTGTGGGTTGACTGCAGGCTGAATATGAGTCAGCAGTGTGCCCAGGCGGCCAAGAAGGCCAATGGCATCTTGGTTTCTATCAAAAACAGTGTGGCCAGTAGGTCTAGGGAGGTGATTGTGCCCCTGTACTCGGCATTGGTGAGGCCACACCTCGAGTGCTGTGTCCAGTTCTGGGCTCCTCACCACAAGAAGGACATGGAGGTCCTGGAGCGAGTCCAGAGAAGGGCAACCAGGCTGGTTCAGATCAGATGTTAAGAAAAAAAATTCTTCACTGAAAGAGCTGTCAGGGCCTGGAACAGGCTGCCCAGGGAGGGGGCTGAGTCACCATCCTTGGATGCGTTTAAAAGACGGGTAGATGAGGTACTTAGGGATATGGTTTAGCACAGGACAGGAATGGTTGGACTTGATCTTAAAAGTCTTTTCCAAACTTGTGATTCTGTAACTTAGCATAAGGTATCGTTGAGCATATGGATGTATATTGCATCACATAAACAGAGGAAGGGGGATACAAGGGGCCAGTGCTAGATGCCACCCATGCTCGTAACAGCAAGGCAAGCATGTGGATCTTAGGCAAGCAGGAAGGTGGGTGAAGGAAGCCCATCATAACGGCCAGGTTCACCTCCTTGAGGGCATCGTAGATGGACTGCGGCCGGATCCCTGCTGGTACTGTCATGGCGCAGTTGCAAATGCGCTTCAATGAAACCTTTGTACGTCCTGTCGTCATTCTAAAACAAAGGAGGTGGGGGATGTCAAGCTCCAGGGAGTCATTTCAGTCCTTCCCCGCTCCCCCCACCCCCAAACTGTAAAGGACTTTCTGATTTACAGTGCCTGTGAGGTGAGCGTAGGACTTTCCACCCCTTGGCACTGCTAGTCTATAGTTTGGATTTCCCTCTTCCAGCTGAAGAGTAAAAACCTCATGGTGCATCCACATCCCTCAGCAGGTCATACTGGAGGCTCGGGGAGGCTGGAAGGTAGCTAGGAGTTAAAATTGCCCTCCCTGAGTTTAGAGTAAACACACGTGGCACGGCAGCATCCTTCAGCGGGCAACAGTTGAGGCCTGAGGAGGCTGGCTGTGTCCTGGTGGGTGATTTTCATGAAGCTCATGCCTCAGAGGTGTCTGGGGTTAGGTAAGCTATTGGTGACAGCCGGCTGCGATCCAGGAGAGCTTTAAAGGGTCTCACTTAGACTTGGCATTTATAGGGCCCGAGGTAATTGATTTTTGTCAGGTCCTGTTCCGCTCCAGCCCAGCTGGGATGGTGAAATATTCTGGCAATTTCTGCCATTTGCACAGACTCGGAACATTTCTGGCATCTCCCCCTTTCGGGCCAGGGCTCAGGCATAAGTGTACCATACTGTCGGAATGTGACCAGTTACCTGGAGGAACAGGAATGTTACAGCTGGAGCACAGGTGTACCAGGTTGTTACCAAGGACCTGGCATGTTAAGGGGACACCCTGACGCTCTGGTCAGCTGCTCAGGTATGTGGCCTGCAGAAGAAGGGCAAGAGATTGTACCAAGGGGTCAAGAGAAGGGGGCTTGTACTGCCACACCTCCCCATGAGGGGCCCTGGTAACAGCCACACTTGAGCACAAAGAATGTGAACTGCAGAATTGCCCTTGCCTGGCTGTCTGTCTGGTACTGCTGCTGCATGGGGAGTGACCTGGGTCTTTCCTGCCCCTGTGCGGAGCCTCCAACTTGGTGAGTCCCTCACAGCCACTGTGCCCAACCTCCTGTAGATGGAAACCAGGGTGGCAAGAGGAGCAAGGAACTGCACCGTGAGCTTTCCTCTTAAGACAATACCATGTCATCTCCTCTGTTGATGAGGCACACTGGATGGAGCTGAGTGTAGGTCATGATGTGGGCTGTCAGCAGCCCCACCAGCACCGCTCGTCCCGGGCTCGGGGGGCCCTTGTGAGTCCAGAGAGATAGTGTGTGAGTCCGTGGTGGTGGCTGGATGAGGGTCATGGCAAGCAGCATGTGTCTGCTTGTAAAAGGACCAAAATCACCAGCTGCTTTCCCACGGGTGGTAAAATTGCTGTCAGGGTGTGGACTTTGGGAAGGTTACTAGGAAAAGCTCTGCTGGAAATAGTCAGTCCCCACACAGGTCAGTTTGCAGAACGGGGCTCTGAGTGACTTGATGTGTAAGATGAGGGCTCCACCACACCTTCCTTTTGGAGATCTGTGTGGTTTTGGTGCCTGGCTTGCTGCCTGGAGGTGCGTGCCTACGTATTTATTACCTGTGGGCAGAGAATGACTTCTGCCAGAGTGGCCTGTTGGTCGAGGCTGTATTGAATTTAGGGAGGTTTTCAGCAGCAGTTTTTCTGGTGCTGATTCCATGCAGGCAATCAAGAGTTAATTCATTTTAATATTTAAAGCTTTAAATTCTTGCAGTCTCTGCGGAGACCATGATACTATAAATAATTTATAGTTGACTGACAAAAGAGTATGCAGTCTGTAATAACTGCAATATAGATGTTATTGTGAACACACGATATTGATGCTGGTGTTCTTGGGGAACCTCAGGGACAGCTGGGCTGATTTGTGCTGTGCTAGAGCAAGTGTGAAGAGCCCATAAAACCCATGTCAGGCTGTCTTCCCTGCAGTTACACTGTCCTACATTGCACCCAGGGTCATTTTTCCAGCCTTTCCTCTTCAGCTTGCTTTTGCAGTCTGTTTCTGGGAAGATGCATGCTTATAAATGCCTATTTTTAATTGATTTATTTTTTTCCTTCCCCCATATTAGTGCAGAAGTGTAGAATCATAAATACTATGCCTTGCTATTTCTGGTCATCAGGGACTTAGAATGTTGGGAGAAGAATCATAGAATCACAGAATGGTCTGGGTTGGAAGGGACCCCAAGGATCATACAGTTCCAACCCCCCTGCCACAGGCAGGGCCACCAACCTCCAGGTCTGGATCTACACAAGGTTGCCCAGGGTCCCATCCAACCTGGCCTTGAACATGTCTGGGGACAGGGCATCCACCACCTCTCTGGGCAGCCTGTTCCAGCACCTCACCACTCTCTCTGTAAAGAACTTCTCCCTAATATCTAATCTAAATCTTCCCTAGAAGAGTCTGCACAGTGTGAGGGCAATCAAATGATCACATTTATACATGCAACAGCAGCCTTTTGGGGCTGGAAGAGGAAGCTGACTGCACGTTATCAGTGATTCTGCTCTCTCCCAGTCGTGGTGAGAAAGGAGCTTCCTTGGCTGGTGCTGCCATAGGAAGGCATGTGGCCGCAGAGCATCACAGGGCCCTCACTTGACTCCCAGGAGATGTGATGACCTCCCTGCAGTGGGAACTGCCTGCCCCTTGTCATCGGTGCTGCTTTGGAGACTGAGGCCACCACACAGGTGGAGACTGGAGAATTTGTGGCATCCAAGCAGTTGGAGAGGATGGGCACAAGGAGTCCTCACTCACCTTTGAGCTAGGCAGCCATGTTGCCATCTGCAGTGGAAAGAGAAAACACAGGGATGACTTTCAATGTTGGCAATCAGTGCATGCACTGGTTGGATTTAATTAGCAACTCCCTGGTCTTCATGAGGAGTTGGCAGGTCCTGCTGGGTCTGGACTCTGATGCCTGGATCCCGTGGCACTCACTGCTGCACCATTGGGCTGGGGCCCTTGTTACAGCAGGTACCTCTGGCACAGCACAACTGCCTTTCCTGCTGCTGCCATCCTCTCTTCACATGCATCTTGCTGCCCCTGCGAAGCCGCTGTGCAGTGCTGCCGTGGAGATGCGGATGGACTATTTATGTCATTAGGAGGAATGTAAAACCTATGGTACCCAGAGCTGGTTTTGTTCCCTTGTGATGTTTTAGAGCAGTTTGGGCTTTCTCTGCCTGGGAAAGATTTTTGTCATGTTGAAAAAAGTTCAAAAGCCCTCCTTCCAGCTGTTTTTGAATAGCAAGTGCAGCTGGGTTGCTTTTGCTCTTGTTTTTAAGAGCTTCAGATGTGCTTATGAAGAAAACGTTGCAGTGACGAGTCAACTAGGAGAGAGGATTGTGCCCCTGTACTCGAAATTGGTGAGGCCACACCTTGAGTGCTGTGTCCAGTTCTGACCTCCTCACCACAAGAAGGACATGGAGGTCCTGGAGCGAGTCCAGAAAAGGGCAACCAGGCTGGTGAAGGGGCTGGAGGGCAAATCCTATGAGGAGCAGCTGAGGGAGCTGGGGCTGTTTAGCCTGGAGAAGAGGAGGCTGAGGGGAGACCTTATCACCACCTACAACTACCTAAAGGGAGGTTGTAGAGAGGTGGGTGATGGTCTCTTCAGCCAGGTGACAGGAGACAGGACAAGGGGAAATGGCACAAAGCTGTGCCAGGGCAGGGTCAGATTAGATGTTAGGGAAAAGTTCTTCACTGAAAGAGTTGTGAGGGCCTGGAACAGGCTGCCCAGGGAGGGGGTTGAGTCACCATCCCTGGATGTGTTTAACAGACGGGTAGATGAGGTACTTAGGGATACGGTTTAGCATAGGAGAGGAACGGTTGGACTTAATGACCTTAAAGGTCTTTTCCAACCTTGTGATTCTGTGAACTATGGAAACTTTCTTGATGACAGCTTTTTGTGAAGGGCTCTCTCTTTGCTTGATGATTACAGCACAAGAGAATGCATGCATAGGCATGGTCATCTGCTTGCCCTCAGCTAGCCAAGTGCTTCATTCATGTGTGTGAGGGGTGTTCAAGGGCATTTCTTTATATGTATATATCTCTGTCTAGAATATGCCATGTGCCCCTACTAAATCAATCTAATCCAGCTTCGCTGAGCTTGCATCTCGCCGGAGTGCTTCAGAGTATGGAATATATTGTGTGGGCACATAGAGCTTGTAGTGCCAAAGGTGCCAACACTGGCACGCCTGCTAGGAACAAAAGAGCCCGAGAAGAGTCATAACCCCATGTCGGATCTTGTTCAGGGACTGCACCCATGTCTTCCAAAATTTTTAGCATTGGGAGTGTCTTCTCTTGTCTTTGATTGCCATTTTCCCTCCCAAGAATCCACTGCTGCTCTCTCTGGTGTTTCACACTCAAGTTCATCTCGTACTTGGCAAATTAGTGAGGATGTTGTTTTTCGTGGGTTGGACACTGGAGGGTGCTAATGCAATGGGAGCTGAAATTGTTCTAGCAAATTAAAGGGTTCCCCTTTGTTGGGAAATACTTTTATTCTCTTTTGCAACATTTAAATGGAAAGACAGGAATTGTGGTCCGTACCAGCAGCTGATCCTGCTTGGTGTGTGTGTAGAGCTACAACCAAGAATATCAATAAAGTGTTAACGTTTGTGAGGGATTTCTTTCCTGAACCTCTATCAAAAAATCATTCATTTTATGTCCTACACATTTTTAAGCGTGTCTTTCAAGAGTATGGGCTCAGGGTGAAATTTATTTGAAAGTGTGGCTTTCTAGTGATACAGACACTTTATCTGGCAGAACTGTTGAGCCGTACCTGCAGGATCTGCTTTTCATAGAATCATAGAATGGTCTGGGTTGGAAGGGACCCCAAGGATCATACAGTTCCAACCTCTCTGCCACAGGCAGAGCCACCAACCTTCAGGCCTGGATCTACACAAGGTTGCCCAGGGCCCCACCTAACCATCCCACTTGGCCTTGAACACCTCCAGGGACGGGGCATCCACCACCTCTCTGGGCAGCCTGTTCCAGCACCTCACCACTCTCTGCATTTCTGCAAGGTCACTTTGGTTCGCCTAAGCCAATATTGTCATGTTGCTGCCAAGATGAAAACCTGGTAGGGACACCTTTGAACACCACTAATTGAGTCCCCGACATCGTGATGCTCTCTCTGGGGATGGACCTGATGGAGCCTCAGTTTACCTTGCAACCACCATCACCGAGCCACTCGTGAGGGAACATGTGGGACAGCGCCTTTCGGCAGCCATCGCTGCTGGGCAAGCGAAACACATTACAAAGCTGAGCCTTAGCTCTGGTGTTCCACATTCACTCAAACATTTTTGGGAGGTTAAGTTGTGCCGACAGGTCTAATGCCAAAGGAGGTGTTACCTGTCCGTGCTGCTCCAGCTCTCTGCTGATCCGGGTCTCCCCTCTCCTCTGCCCTTGGCAGAAAGACACGGGTCTGACATAAGCTCCCCGTCGTGCGCTTTGGCAACTCCGTACTTTGTATTAAGGATGGTGAAACTACTGCCTGAGCCAGTTCTTATCCTGGCAGCAGCAGAGCCATGATGCTGGCTAATTATTGCTAATGAGAAGCAAGGTGCAAAGCTGAGCCTGTCCAGCTAATCAGAGCTGGCACCCCAACTTGTCTGCTTGAAGTGAACGCAGTTCTGGATGGTTCTTGCCTGGTCATGGACCTGCCCTTGCAGATCTGTTAGCCAGCTGGTATTCATAAAGCATGTGGGCAAAACAGAACTGGGTACAAACACACCTTCCTTAGAAGTCCTTCTCAATAAGTACAAGTGGCAAATGAGTTGCTCCTCTGTCTTGCTCCTCTTTGCAAATGAATTTGTCTGTCCCCTCCTGGAAGACACTGTCACCGCACTGTATTGGTCAGGTTTGGTTCTCTCCCAAGTGTTACAGTTTGGCTGGTTTGGTTTTGCTTTCTTTTAAACATCTGCATCACTTCTCTCTGAATTCCCCCTCGGACAGATGATGCTGATGAGCATGGAGAAAGAGCCTGTGGATAAGGAAACCAGAACCCATTGCTGTCCTGTTCTGGTATCGGTTGAGATCTGCTGCCCGCCTGGCAGATGGATGCACAGCTGGTTTCACAGCGAAGCTGCCTGGCACTTGTAGCCAGCCAAAAGTTTACACTTCTGCAAAAACCAGTTTTAGTAGCTTACAGGGGTAGGGAGGTAAGGGGGTGTGAACAGCAAAGCTCTTAAAATCATTGTAAGAACTAGCGGTACCAAAGATAGTCAGCTTGAGAGGAGATAATTTCTAAGCACAAGAAGAAAGATCTGGTTGACCATGTATTTTTTTTTTATTTAACAGCTTTTAAGAGAAGACCTCTCCTTCCATTGCACCTCTGTGCTTACGAGCAGGGAGCCAGGTTACGCCTCCTGGTGTCATTTCAAGACCTGACACGCTAGCTGTGGTGCCAAGAGGATTTGCAGTTGTGCATTTAATATAGGCGCTGTCCTAATTTATCCCGGGAGACCTTCTCTGGGAGAGAGGGTTAATGGACCTTCCACCAAACCTGCTTGATCGTGTTGACTTGAAATGCTGATGACTGTGGGTTGCTGTCTTGATGCCCAATGCCACTCCTGCTGCGTGGCCCTGCACCAGGAAGGAGCGTTTGCCTGTTCCCTTGGGGCTGCTCAGCACTTTCCAGCATTGCAACTTCGTACCTGCTTAACCTTTCTTGGCTAATCATAAAGACTGGGTGAGTGGGCTCTCCCGGGTTTTCATGCCTTTTAGGGACATCAGGCTACTGTGTTTGAAGACTCTTCTCTTAAGAGGCACTCTCGCAGGTAGAAGCCCCTTGATGCTAAGAACTTTATAGGGTTTCTGCTGATGAACTGGTTCTCTCTTGAGCCCTCAGTGTGGTGTTTGCTCCTCTGTACATCAGCCCTTTCCTGATTTTCAGGTGCTGTCCTGGTGGTGGTCTCTCCTGGACCTCTTTCTTGTGTCTTCCTGAGGTCCAAGCCTCCTTGTTTGGTGAGGGGAAGGGAGTACTGGATTTGTCCTTAGGACAAGGGGGAATGGCCTCAAGCTGCACCAGAGCAGGTTCAGATTAGACCTTAGGAAAAAATTCTTCACTGAAAGGGTTGTTGGGCGTTGGAACAGGCTGCCCAGGAAGATGGTTGAGCTACTTTCCCTGGATGTATTTAAAAGATGGGTAGATGAGGTACTTAGGGATATGGTTTAGTAGAGGACAGGTATGATTGGACTCAATGATCTCAAAGGTCTTTTCCATCCTAGTGATTCTGTGATTCTTACTTTGTCAGCCGGGCTACCTACGGAGGTATTTCTCCAGCCACTGCCCTCGCCACGCTTCCCTTTGCCCAGTGAGGCTGTGGAGCCCAGCAGGTCTGCAGAACTTTGACTGCAAGCGGGTCTAGAGGTCAGCTGCATGGTTACTGAGACCCTGGGTGCTGAACAAATCCCCTCCATAATTTTTCCCTTACTTTCCCATCAGTGCTATTGGTACCTCTCAAGTCTCCCCGTGCCCTTTAAATCTCCTAGTGTCCCTGGCATGAACAGGATTTGCCCATCGCTGTGAAGCGGGCATCGCCGCGGCTGCCTGCCTTGCCTGCTCCACCCTTTTTTGTCAGCCAGGGTTGACCCGTGTCCATGGGCTGAGCGGCCAAGCCCGCTTTCCTCTCTGCCATTTTAATTAAAAATGGTTGGCATCAGGGGCTCTGCAGCAATGGAAGGGAAATGATGAAACTTTGAAGAATTCGGGGCATAAAGTTAATCTCTAAATTTTAATGTACTCGTTGCACTTAAAGAGTTGATACATTTTATTATTGAGCTTTCAGGTGACCTAATTTCCCTTAGTACTGTACATTTAGCTTTATACATCTGCACCTAATTTGTAAAAAAGGACTTAATGAGAAACTTCAAACAGTTTAAATGTCAATTACAAAGAAAGCGAGGTTTTAAAGTTCCAGTAATCTGTCCATATTGGTCATCGAAACATGATCCCAGGTGGACGTTAATTCAAGACAGATGGCATTCCAAAGGCACAATTACAAAGAGCTTATATATTTTCAACACTAACAAGCTGTCACGCTATGTTGTAGCTACACTTCCAATACTGTATAACCACAATTGCCACTTTATCTGCTGTAGACTCAGTAATAAAGGGGGTTGATTCCCCACTTCTGATATTGTCAGTGGGGTTTGGGGGGAGGGGGGTGTGAACTGGAGAGTGGGATTAGTTAGTGTGATTATTTTTCATTCAGTCAGTCTTTTGGGGGGGGGGTGTTTTGGGGGAGTTGGGGTGGGGTTTGGTTGTTTTTAAGTTGGTGAAATGCTCTTTAAAAAAAGGAGGGGAAACACCGAATATGGGCATAACAAGACTAGCTCATCACAGACCTATTTCTATTTCCTGGCAACACTGACTAAGTCTTACCGGCTGCTGGACAATAGCTATGATTAAATCTCCCAACACCCTGGATGGTTTTGGTTAAAAAGTCATCAGAAAGCTTTTGGAGGAACACACATGCTACTCGAAGGGCTGAAGTCCAAGGGAGTGACAGTGACCTGACTTGGGGTGATGTAAATGGGCAGCAGCTCAGCCGCAGCCAGGCAGAAGCGCTACCCCCTGCGCAAGAGGCAGTCTGAGTTATTTTTAGGGTTTTGAAAGTATTCTTAGGCCCAAAGGGAGAGGTGGAGGGGCTGGACAAAGCAGGGTCAAGGTAGGACTTCCATTAGACTGAAGCATCAACATGTGATGTAGTTGACCTAGCGGAGGGTGTCCCTGCCTATGGCAGGGGGTAGGAATGAGGTGATCTTTGAGGTCCCTTCCAACCCGAGCCAGCCTGTGGTTCTGTAAGGTAGGTTTGTTGTAGAAGGACAATGTTTGGTATCTGGTTAGTCATTGAGGTGGGCAGGGATCTGCGTAACTTAACAATGAAAGGTAGTTGTGTGTAATTTCCACTGATTTTTTTGTTTACTTGTTTGTTTCTTGAAACCGGGTCATGAAAAAGCAAGACCTGCACAGCTGTGACTAGACAGTGTTTTCATAGGCTTTAAAAATTCTGCACAGTTAGGAGCAAGGTTAATAATGCTCCACGGGAAGGTTTTTAAGCTCCTATGGGCGCATGTATCCTCCAAAGAGGTGCTGAGAATGAAGAGCTTCTGTTTCTGCTGATTTACCTGCCTTTCGCTGGAGAGGAGAGCAGAAAGGCTCAGATGCTTCATCCTTGGCAAGCGGGAATTAAACGGGGAGGTATGCTCTTTAATTTTTGGTTTTCATTAATGAACGTTGTAAATGTGTGGTTTTTGAAAGCTTCTTACCTGGCTTCCTTTTTTTGGAGGAGCTGTGAGTGCTGTTTGAAATGCACAGCGTGCCGACAAGCGAATTGGACTCCCGAGCCGCGCTTGAAACAAAATGCCAATTTTACCTACAGTTTTACTAGGTTTCCTGGTTTATGCAGTGGCATTTGAATGGCCTCTAGTAATTGTTTTTAGCAGGAGGAAAAAAAAAATTCAAACAAAAATGAAAACACAACCCAAAGCTCATTAGCACTGCATTTGGCATGCCATGAATCGTTAAATCTTTATATAAATGCAGAAGTAATCTGTAACAACAACAACAAAGTAGTCCTTTTTTTTTTGGAAAGACTGTCTTTTGAATTGTTGTTCAGACTGCTGAGGTAGGGTATGTTTTCCAAACATTGGATGTTATTAGGAGAATAGAGGAGGAACCAATTCATGTTTTAATTGAATATTGTGTATGATCCTTGAGTGTCAGATATACTTAGTGGTGATAAGTTAATAAAAAGAGGTGGAAAGCAAAAGGCAATAAATGCTTAGATAGGGGTTTTTTAACCTGATTTTTTTTTTTTTAACCTAAATTTGATGCTAGTGTGTGTTGCTCTCAAGTGGTTTCCCCTCGGCTTTTCCCGGCGCTTGTGGGGGTAACATACTGCAGCCTTTTTATTTAGATCAGGCTTCACTCTGAGAGTTAACTAATTGTTCAAGCCCAAGTGGGAAACTTTCTTGCACCTGGAAAATTAGGAGAGCAAAAGCAAGAGACATGTCCCCATCCTTTCCCTGGTGGTTCTTCACCTGCGAATTTGAACTGCAGCGGTAATAAAAGTTTTGTGGACCTCATTTTATGTGAGATCATTAAGCGACAGGAGAATTCGGGACTAGCTGCCCTTCATAATTCAGGACACCGAAAGGTGCCATTTATAAGCTCAAAGTGCCTGCAGGAAGGCAAAACAGGCTTGTAAAACCCGTGCTCCAAACCCTGAAAGGGAACCGGTTTGTACTGCTGGTTCAAGTGGCAGAGTTGCAAAGGTGGTGGGGATTTGGTTTAAAACAAATGGAGAAACACCTGCCTCTAATAGTTAATGCAATAGCCTGGATTTTCACACTTCGTGTGTTGACATCTCTTTTGTCCAAAAAAATACCCTCCTCCCCAACATCCTGGGCGATGATTCCATCAGCTATACTGCCCAGCCGTATACTTTCCTACTATAGCCCACTGTTTTGCTGAGCTGCTAATTTGGCTATAAAATAAGTTTCTCCTGATTTTTTTTTAATAATATTTTGCAGCCGATGGCCTCTGGCCATTGCGTGGGTTGGGCATTTTATAGGGAGAGCTCTCGTCTCATTACTGCTTGAGTAGCAGCACGCACGAGGCTTGAGATGAAGAGAGGTCTTCAGCCAAGTAGGTGATATGCTGGTATACCCACTCTTTGTAAAACTGGTTGTTATGTCTCTAAGCAGGCAACATGATCTGATAAATCCAAAACATGTTGCAGCATTATGGACCTAGAAAGCCCCACAGACTCTGTAGTGGCAGCCCAAGGAAGCGTTGAGTCCAGCGTTCCTCCTCAGAGCATGTACTGCTTTACCTACATGCTCCCCTGTTATCTTCACGTGAGAGTTGGAGCAATCATTTTTATAACCAAAAATGTAGCAATCACAGCCTAGAAATGAGACATCTGTACCTGTAATCCTAAATGGCCAGGGCTGAAGTTTTCCAGTCCACCCAACCTAAGCCAACTGTTCACGGCCTCATCAACGCCCCGTGGCTGAAGTTGCTTGGGTACTGGTTTGTGCCATCGGAGCCTAACCTGCAGTGAAGGCAAGAGCTGACTGCTCATCAAGGCTGTTTGCAGCATCTTTGCTTTATTAATCTGTATTAATTCAGTACCCGTGTGTTTACGCTCGTCGTTTCCACCAGCAGCTGGCAATGCGGCGCGGTGTCCAAACTGTCGTCCATCGATCACGTAGGAGCCAGAGAAGCAGCTGTGCTTCAGAAGTGTATCAGTATTATTCCATTTTCTGATGCTGCTTTTGTTGCCTAGATTGACGTGCTCAGGGCCCCCAAACACTGCACTGGGTTTAGTATGACCCCTGGGCCTTTGCAGAGTCCACTGCAAGACTCAAACCTTTATATCCACTATTAAAAGGCACTTATGTGACTGTTTATGTTAGAGCCAGGTGCTTTGTTGCCTGTGGATGTGCTGTAACTTGACAAAATTTTAGTTTTTAATTTTTTTTCTTTATGGTCAAAATGTGCTAAACATACTTCCACGAGTCCTCTACTCTTTGCAAACGGTTTGGCTGCCTTCAGCAACCACTCAGCTTTCTGCAGGAGAACAGAAGCCAGGGTTTCCCAGCGCTCTGTAGTGATGCATCCATGGCAGCACTCTTGTTATTCCTATGTTTTCCTTGTGAAGGAAATGCAATTTCTAGGTGGCATGTCAAGAATGTATTTTTAATGATTTTTTTGTGGTGTTTCTCATTCAATTTGTAGTGTGTTTCTAGTTTTGGGGGTTTATTTAGGCTTTATATACAGACGTGTGTTTTGCAGGCTTCGCTTACTTTTGTTGAATCGTTAGAGGTACTAAAGCACTGAAGGAGCCTTGGGTTCGGTCAGTACTGAATAGTGAGTTCAGTGGACTGGAAGTAAAAAATCTGCTTTCTTACTAATTGTTTCTGTGAGAAGCTGATAGATGTGAAAACCGTTTAACAGTTGTTTGGGTTTGGGTTTGGTTTTCCTTTCCTGTTAAACTTGGCTACTGAGGAAATCTTCTACACGCTGCAATATGTCAGAAACACCATTATGTTATAGTTGCATCATTATCTAAAGGAAAAATTGAGTGTGGGTTTGAAGTCGACAAGTGATGAAAGTAGCCCTGAGGTTGTCAATTAGAAAGCCAAGGCCTGGAATTGATAAGTTAATGGCCAGTTCCCTTCTCACCCCCCACCCTCACTTTGCCGCCTGCTCCCGCCTCGCCCCAGACCGGCTTTACTACTCGGAACGTAAAGGCTCGCTTTGGTTTCGTGTCCCAGAATTTGGCTCACTGATATGATTCCCTTAAATTCTTTGCTGGTTGCAATGTTCTTAGTATGGACAGTTAAACAAGGAGAAATGAGATGCAGCAGATGGAAAATCTAATGTCAAAATGATGCCCCCTTTTTTTGTTGTTTGTTTGCTAATTCTTCTGTTTCAATGCTGAGCCAGTACCGCTGGTGTGTCAGGCCATCCTCCTGCAGTACCCACGGCACATTTAGCAGCAGTGCACAGTTTAACTTCTACTGTGTGTTTGTCCCCAGGTTTTAATCCTTAAAATTTAATGGCAGCCTCTTGGAAACCCATGTGCTCCCATTAAAGGCAGAGGGCAATACACGCGGGCTTCTCCTGAAGGGGAGATACTGGCTACCAAAGTTTGTGATACAATGTCATATAAATACAGAGTATTTCTGTCGGGCAGGAGGGAACCAACATGTGGCTGTGCCTTCTAAGGAGCACATTGGTTTAGATAAAGGGGTAAATTATGGAAAATAACAAACAGGATTTATTCAGGTTTTAATCATTCTTGGTGCGCTGTGTTGTCAGAACAACAGCAACATTATTAAAAGAGCTTTCAAGTAGTATTAGAGGTAGAATATAGTTCCAGCAGGCATGATGCAAAGGGAAACATGTAATTCGTCTTCAGTTTTTGAAAACTTTATGGACAGGGTGAGTTTTTAGGGCTTGTAAAAGGTTGCAGATGGGCACCCCCTTGGCGGCCTGAGGTTTTCTGCTCATGGCACGGCTGCTTCAGTGACAATGGAAAGTCAGGATTTTTTCCCCCCGTCTCAACCTAGAGAGGAAGAGTAACGAGAAGGCAGTTTAACTTGTAAGCATATTCAGGTTTTTGACCTTTCTGGTGGTTCCACTGTAGCCAGCAAACATCTGGTGAATAATGGGGGAAAAAAATTGCTATTGCCACTTAACTGCCAAAATGAAATGAAACAGGGAGCTCCGAGCACGGACTGCTGCTCTGGAGTGCCTGTCTCCTCCAGACGGATTTCAAAACATGAAATAACTCTTATTCTGGCTTAATTTGCAGGAAAAGAGATGTGACATTGTATTAAACAATTTCCTCCACCTGACGTGCTGTCTTTGCCCAAAACCCATGTGGCAGAGCTCTTGCAGAGCTTCACTAATGGCTCGGGGCTGAATAGGTAGTACATGATTTTCCAAAGGCACGTGTTCCTTCTGTGATGTACTCTGACTTACTTCTTGAGATAGATAAATAAATAATAAACACCATAAATAATAAACACCATAAATAATGAAAATATACAATGACATTTTTGATGAGAGGTTTTATTTTCTTACACGTTGGGACTGGTGTTTCTAGTGCTATAGGAACAAGCTTGTGTGATGGCCTTTTTCAAGAGAGGTTATCTCAAGGTGAAATAAGAACACTCAATCTCATTTAGCCTGATCTGTTCAGGTATCACACCTATCAGAAAGCATAATTCTGTCGGTCCTTTCCTTAGATTGCAGTTTTGTCCTTGCGGGAATCTTCTGTAGTTACTTTCTGAATGAAGTTCTGAAAGGTAATGTTAAGTCAGCAAAGCTCATCTTCCAGGGAAAGAGTCATCTCTTTCTGGACTTTTCTTCTCTTAACCTCTTTCATGCGTTTTTATATACCTGCCAGCCCAGCAGGATTGTTGTGCAGATACTTTCACACACTGTGTGGAAACCAGTAAGCCAAATTTTGGTGGAGCAAGTCGCTGCTCTGCAAAAGGCAAACCAATGCCAAAGATCTCCATCTCTTTCAGTGCGTTGCTGCAGGATGTTGGTCTCTGCTCTTGTGAGACTTTGTGTTTTTTCACCCATGGTACTCATTCAGCCTGAGAGTCCCTCTTTTGCCACATGTTTCTTGACTTTTGTCCTGCCTTAAGTTCATTCACAGCTTTCAGCGTGGATGAAAATTTCACTTGTGTGCTGTCTGCTCATCAGTTTACTCCTGTTACTTCCACACTTCCATGGCACATGAAGGACAGGATACTAGACAGTGCCTGTCTTACAGTGAAAGCTCTGGTCTTTTTTCCTGCTCTCCCTATCTAAGGAGAAAGAGTATTGTTTTGGGAAGAAAAGTGTCTTTCTTCCCAAAAAGGCTGGGTCCACGTAAACTCTTCAGCTCTAGAAGTTTGTTTGCATTGCATCACTTCAGTCTGGAGCTGCAACACCCAAATTGGAGGTTTTGATCCTATAGAGCTTTCTAGGGCTACTAATCAAAGGCATTCCCCTCCACCCACATACTTTATCTTTTCTGACAAATATGGCCTGAGCAGCGCTCCTTCCTCCCCACATGAGCATCCTCAAGCCTGGAGGTCCTTCCCCGCTTCACATTCATCTATACTCAGGGGAATGCTGGAAAGAAATGAAAATTACTTACCAAAAAGTGGTGTGGCATTTCCTAATTTTTTTTTTTAATTCTGATATGGAATCTTAATATATTGAAAAGCTTGTCTAGACTCAGTAATATGAAACATTTGTAATGGATAACAACCTGTCCTATACGCTAGAAATAAAAAAGGAATCACAGAATCACAGAATTGTAGGGGTTGGAAGGGACCTCGAGAGATCATCGGGTCCAACCCCCCTGCCAAAGCAGCTCCCTAGCTCATATTGCACAGATAGGCGTCCAGGCGGGTCTTGAATATCTCCAGTGAAGGAGACTCCACCACCTCCCTGGGCAGCCTATTCCAGTGCTCAGTCACCCTCACTGTGAAAAAGTTCTTCCGCATGTTGGTGCGGAACTTCCTATGCTCCAACTTGCAGCCATTGCCCCTTGTCCTATCCCCACAGACCACTGAAAAGGGGCTGGCTGATTCCCCCTGCATCCCCTGCTTCAGATAATTATAAACTTTGATTAGGTCCCCCCTTAGTCTTCTCTTCTCAAGGCTGAACAGTCCCAGCTTACTCAGCCTTTCCTCATAGGGGAGATGCTCTAGGCCCTTAATCATCTTCGTAGCCCTTCTTTGGACTCTTTCCAGGAGATCCCTGTCCTTTTTATACCAAGGAGCCCAGAACTGGACACAATACTCCAGGTGGGGCCTGACCAGGGCAGAGTAGAGAGGGAGGATCACCTCCTTTGACCTGCTGGCTACACTCCTCCTGATGCATCCCAGGATCCCATTGGCTCTCTTGGCCACCGAGGCACACTGCTGGCTCATGGCCAACCTGTCATCTACCAGGACCCCCAGGTCCTTCTCCACTGAGCTCTTCTCCAGCAGGTCATCCCCCAGCCTGTACTGATACAAACAGTTGTTCCTTCCCAGGTGCAAGACTTTACACTTGCTTTTGTTGAACTTCATCTGGTTTCTCACTGCCCAGCTCTCCAGCCTGTCCAGGTCTCTCTGGATGGCAGCGCAGTGCTCCTGCGTGTCAGCCACTCCTCCCAGCTTTGTATCATCGGCGTACTTGCTGAGGGTGGATGTTATTCCCTCATCAAGATCGTCAATGAAGATATTAAACAGGACTGGACCCAACACTGAGCCCTGGGGAACACCGCTGGTAACAGGCCTCCAGTCAGTGTTTGCACAAAGGCACATTCAGTGCAAGAAAGTTGACTTGGCATATCCACATTTTTAATGTCTAAACCAAAATTAAGACCACTGTTGTCTTGATGCAGTCAGGATAGATTTCCTTTGCGTATATCTGAAATGCTACAGAGTTCAGTTAAGTCAACTTTGTCTCTAAGGTCAGTGTCATCACCTAAGACACGTGGTCTGAGCAGGCTGTGGTCCCACCAGGAGCTCAGCACTGACATTTCTGAAATAGATAAACCAGAAAATGCATGTGCTGTCAAAGGGCTGTGTTTCTTCAGGAGGCTGTGGGGTTTTATCAGCTGCTTTGACCGCTTTTGCCTGAAAAATGATCTATTAACCTTAAAACACAATTGACAAATGGCAGAATCTAAAAAATAAAAATGAAGGCATGATGGCTTATGATGATCTGTGATGGTTTAGGTTTGTTGTTGTAATCTGTGACTGTATAAAATCACTAACTAATTATTCAACGGAAATGGCAAAATTAAATGGTTTTGAACCAAATGTAAACTTGTAGACCTCAAAGATGTTTTGAGGCCTTGACTTCAGCGACTGAAATACTCACCACCTCCTTGGTTCATCTGTTGCAATGCATGGCGGGGTCTGCTGCATGGAGAGGGATTCCTGCAGGATGTCTTCACTCCACAGCCACGAAGGGTGCTAGTTTAGAAGAGAAAGACATTGAACACTTCAGACGTTTCCAGTTTCTTTTCCAGACCACTTTCAGGCTGTTCTGCAACTGATAAAAGCATTTCTTTTTCCTATCATATATTTGAGATGTAGGTCGTGATGATTTCTGCCACTAGTAGTGGCAATGCTGGCACGTTCCTCTATTTAAAAAAACCCCATTAATAATCTGGAACTAAACAATAAGCAATGAGCTGACCCCTGAGTCAATGAGATGGCAAAAACTTAGGGATAAATAAATAAATAAGCTTTCAAAATCTGTGCAGAGTGTGTTTCTTTTTAAAACTACCTCTGTTAAAACTATACCACAGCCTAAGCTTACTGTACTCTGCTTAAATCGTAACAAATAACAAACAAAATAGAAACAGTGCTTCCAGGCTGTGGGTCAGACCATTCCACTGATGAAAGTCTAAACTCTGCCTACACTCTGGAAACCCAAAGTGTTTGTTGCATAACTGAGTTGCCTTTTGAGGTCTGTATTCTCTTCTCTAAGTACCAAGAGAATACTGTCTTCAGTATATTCAATTAGCTCAGTTAAATGACTGATTTATTCAAACTTGACCAACTGGGAGCAGAAAAGCTTGTTCTTCTCTACCAATCTGTGAATAAAAGCTAATTATGAGAGGATTATATTTGCTAATACTACAATATTAAAGGATATTAGGACCAAATACTAGATTGGTGCTAATTCTAGCTAATACCAAGTTATTTCAGTAGATCAATTTCTAAATTAAATCATTATTTTCTTTAGAAGTTCAGCCTCTTTAAGACAGTGCTATGCAACTGAAAAAACATCTCCCCGCATTTGAAGCTGCATTCCAGTTTCCGTCCACAGAAACATAAATCATAAATAAACACAAAAGGATCAGCTAGTAAATAAGAATTGTGCCATACGTGATTTTCTAACAAAAACAGTAAAATTAATCTGAAAAAAACCCATATAATGAAGTGTAGAAAAGCTTATATATATATTAGTGGAGCTACTCTCTCCTTCTGGCTAGCAGTAAGTAGTGCCAAATTTAGTGTAAAAACTATATTTAGCTACAAAGCAACATACTTTAGTGGTTACAAACTGAGAATTAACCTTTCTACAAGAAAATAACGTTTAAATGGGAAAACAAGATTCATATTAATTACTTAACTCAAGGTTTCCCACTCTGTAGTTTAACTCATTATTTTAAAATAAGGAGCTTAAAAGATTTCATCCTGTTGAAAGTCATCGATAACCAAGGTACCTTGGAGTGAACATACACAGAAGTGCAAACTTGACCTAAGGATCCAGAAATCCAGTCAAGAACGTGATGTCAGGAAAACGTGAGGATAAATCTTTCAGTTCTGTCCATAAACATTTGGTATATGGGACACCCCACAATGAAATTTAATTACCTCTTCTGCTGCAGTAGGATCAGGAGAAGAACGTTGCTTCGGGCGGCAGCAGAATGCAATGGGTAATGGAGGACAGACAGGAGGGGAGAGCGTCTCGGTCATCGCGCCCTTGCTGCAAAGAGGCCAAGCCCCACTGCCCTTGGTCCTTGGTGTCTCAGGCTCTTGAGTCAGACACCGTGATGGTTCCTTTCCATCTACTGGTGGCATCAGACACCATTTCTCTAAATGCTACTTCATAACCTTTCATCAAATTGCTTTGAAAAACACGCTGCTTTCTGTTGGTTTAAAAGATCGATTTGGCAGTGGTGAGGCTGCCCATGTTTTGTATCTCTTCCCCCCTACAAGCAGAGTCCATGAACGATGCTGTTTCTGAGATGTGGTCCTTCTCCAATAGCTTACTTGATGCAATGGCTGGCTCTTCCTCACCTCCTACCTGGGATGAATGACCGGGGCAATAGACACAACGCTTGATGCAGTGCTGATGCAGAAGCAAATCTCAGGCTGCTCCAGCACTCTGCTGTTTGTACCTGCTGCTCCACCTGGTTTTAACCTCTCATGAACATGGGTTCCTCATCTTCAGCAGGTCCACAAGCCAACTGTGTAACTTAGTAGTAGCCTATTAGTAAGCAGAAAAGGAATTTATGGCTGGAACTTTTGCTGGGTAAAATGACCTGTTTCCCCAGCTCCCCCTTTCTCCCACAGTTATTTCCCAAGGTATCTCTATATGTTTTGTCTGTACGTCCTGAGCCTCTGGCAACCTCCTGCTAATCACTTTTCTTACTGAAGAGCCCAAAAGAGGATTTTCTTAGCTGTCTGCCCTGCCCGTTACTCGCTGCCAGAGGCACAAGGATGTAACAATGAGGGGTGCGTAACGGATGAAAAACCTAGATGATGGCATTCGCCCCCCCCAAAACGACTAATGTGAACAGGCTCTGGGTGCACCCCGGCCTCCGTTCCTCTCCGCGTGATCTTCCATCTCCTTCATCAGGCTCTGGGGTCTGCGACCCTGCTTGGGCGTTCTCTGTGAGAGCAATGAGGCTTTATGTGTTTACTGAACAATAGCAGCCAGTGTAAAGGATGCTGAGATAAAGACTGCACGTTACCTGCCCTGTGTCTGCCCAGGGTCCAGATTTTTAAACAGGCTATTTCTTTGTAGTCCTTTTCAAGCAAAAATCCAGGGTTTGCCATCTCTCCCTCACGTGCATCCACCGTGAAAGATAGCACAGTATATAATTATTTTCCAGCCTGATTTTCAGGACAACTTGGACCTTCTTTTCCTATAATGTTTCTAAAACTGGCAGAATAAGAACTTTTTTTTTTTTTTTTTAAGCCTGCATACGCTGCAAGGAGTATTTTAAAATAAAGATTTAAAAAAAAAATCTCTTAAGCATGTTTAATGCTTGTATAAGGTGCCAGATTTTAATTACAGTTGGCATTTATAAGTGTGGTGCTGGCAATGGCAACCATATTGCTGAAAAAAGGCATAAATTTTGACACTGGCAATATGGGAACCCAGCATACGAGACTGTAAACCTCATTGCTTTCTGTTTTAATATACTAGTTTAAGGGAAGAACTTTTAACAGTTAATATTTAACTAGAAGGTTTTGGGTTCGATATTAAGTTGTTCTCATTTCAAACTATTTAGTAATTTAGGTCCTATCAAAGATCAGCTTAGGTAATAACTTTCTATTAAACAGCCTTTAAATAAGCATGCTTAAAGTAGGGAAAATAAGATGCTTCATTACAAGAAATGAGGTTGGCATCTACCAGGTTTTCCATTAAGTTCCAGGTCACAGACAAATAAAGGAAGTATGTTAGAAAAAAAAACCTTTTTAAAAATAATTAGGGAGATGTCTGTTTTGTTCACCAGATGGAAAACCAGTAGTTGTGGGTGGTCTGTGCTGGATGGGGCATCTCACAATTGGCAGAACTATGCCTTTAACTTTTAAAGTCCTGGGACAAAATGTGAAAGTAATTGACTGTTCAGAATGCTCTCTCTCTGGATACTTAGCATGCTTTTAAAACCAAGATTTGGTGAGTTTCTGACTTCTTTTTTTTCCCCCCTAAGAACGCTCAAGCTGTTGTGTCTAGTATTAGGCCAATTGGGGATATTTTTGGTAGCTGTTTAGCGGGGCTGTTGTCTTTTGTGCTTATGCCTGTGCGCGCCTGGACTTGCATGTGCACAGCTGAAATGCCCCAGCTTTACAATTCTCCATTAGCATGTTGTGCACATGGTTTTCATAATATTGTCAGTGTTTGCCTTGTTCAGGCTGTACCTAAGCTGTCGGTTAACATCCTTTCTTTCCTCTAGCTCACTCTGGCTTTCAAGAAATGTAAACCTATCGATTTACTAACGCGCTAAAGAAAACAAAGCCACAACCTTATTTTCACAAGCCAGAAGAAAATTCCTGCTTTAAAATAACTCAGGGCTTTGCAAAAGTATTTAAAATCTGTGTGGTTTTGTGGTTTTTTTTTTCCTTTAGTCTGAATAACTAAATAGAATTGTGCATGTGTGGATGGTAGGTGTATACATACGCATACTAAATGCCGTCTTTTAAGAATGAGTTAGAATCTTCCTGGTGCAGTTCGTAACTTCACTTGCCTTTTCCAGGACTGATAAATACTTCCTAATCGCCAGATAAATTTGGGAGAACGAATGTGGAAGAAGGGTTAGAAAAATCTCTGTCTCCGCATTAAGAATAACAGATTTTATTATCTGAACTGCAATAAGAATGTGTGCTGTTCAGCAGTGACCTCTAAAAGAATGAGGCACGACCCATTTATGGCATAGGAGGCAATTGCTTTATTTTTACCTTACTTTACAGACAATTTTTTTGCAGTTATCTATATGAACGGTCACAGAGAATTGCATACGTGTGTTATATCTATATTGTAGCTTGTGTTAAACCGATCCCCACACTTATTATGTAGAAGCATTCTTGAAGATAAGTGAGGCACTCAACTTAGTGCCTTCTTTGTAAAACCTCTTTTGCTATGCATGACATGTACTCTGTATTTTTTTTTCCCCTCGCGGTAAATTATAAAGCTTTTTTTCTTTCCATGAATCTCCTTCCAAGAAAACACATACAGCCTAATAACACTCGCCTTGAGAACCACACATTGCCTCTGCTACAAAGCCGTGTTTTCATTGAAGAGATAATTATAATATGGTTTAATGTTCTTGTCAACCCTGAAACACTGTCCCTAAAGAGTGCTATTCTGGAGGATGTCTTTTTGAAGAGGCTTGAATGTAGCTAAGAAAACACACGGAGAGCCACGCGCTTTTCTGATAAACCCAGGCTGATTTTTTAATGCAACATGTACTCTCTGAAAAGAATTAGACCTTTTTTTAAGGTACTGATTCAGAGCTGCGTCTTCCTCCAGATTTCACTGTTGCAAATATGGAAAATTTGCTTGGATTTATTTATTTATTTTGCTTTCTTTCCTTCCCCTTCCCCCCCAGTTATATTTATAGACTTTAAACCTATACACAGACATAAACTCATAATAATAATTAAAATCCCTTTAATGTGTTTTGAGGCACGGACTCCAAATGTGGAAAAAAGCCCAAACTGGAACACAAATGGTTCTTCCCAGGCAACAAACACGCTTGGCTGTTGATATGCTGTAATTTTCTGCTTTACTTAGTAAAAACAGCAATTACTTATTTGTTCCATATCCCCCCCCCAGCACAGATGCTACTCAGTCTGTCCGTTTTCTGAGCGCCAAGCGGGCTGGGTGCACGCGTTTCGACGCCAAGCGAGGCAGGTTGTCCCCCCTTTACACGCTGTACTGTTTACCAGCATTTATTTGTCACTGCTGCTTAGTTTACCACTGGCCCAAGACAATGGTATGCTGGAAGCAAGAAGTCTTGCTTGGCAGCCTCTCTTGCCGATGGAAAACGCTTCCAGGTGCAGCTTTGCAAAGCGTCGAGCTGACCTTACAAACCAGCGTGAGGGCAGATGAAAGCCGGGCGGTCACACCGGTTAAGGTTGCGGCCTAGTCAGACAAACCTTTGGCGTTGTTTTTTTGTTCTATTGTCTTTCTTGGCGGTCTGGTGGTTGTGAACCGTGCCTGGCGCTGCTAAAGGCAGCGTAGTGTGAAGCAAAAAAGCCTTCACAGGAGATGAAATCACAGGCTGGCTGAAGGGCCATGCAAAATTCCCCTTGGCTTCAGGCCATCTGGGATTTCCTCCTCGGGTTTCAGAGCCCAGTTAAAGGCTGGGAAGTAAGAAAAATGTGTTACCTGCCACACCACAAAAAATATATATGACCAGAAAAAAAAAAACCAACCCCAAACCTGAGAAGCAAAGGACAGCACAAGTCTCTCATGGCTCGTACAGCGAGCATGAGGCTGCTAGCATGCACAAGGAATCGCATGGCCCAGCACAATACAACCAGACTGCTGGACTGGGTGCTTGGTATCCTGAATTTAATACCGACCAATTTTAAGAGCTACTGTTAAAGAATATGAGCAAATCTGTTAATTGATTGAAAAGCGTTTTATTAAGTATTTAATTACCATCACTCTGAAGAGGCAGTATAAAAGAAGCACAATATCTGGCAGGAGTGTATCATTTGACTCTTCACTACAGCCCATCTCACCATTAACAATCTGTTTGCTTGCTCTGAAGTCAATGAGATTTATTTTTTCTTTCCCATCTTTGAGGAGGCATTTCAAAGTAAATTTGTGTTGTAAATAATCTCTCTAGAGAAACTTTTCAAGGGCAAAAACTTCCCGAACAGTTAAGTGTTTAAACATTTCTCGTGCTGCCCAGTTTAAAAATATCCTTGAGATTTTTCCCCTCAGGTTTATATATTCAAGTTAGATAGCCACTGTTCAAAGAATAAACAAGTGTTTCTGGCAGAATTAGCATTTTGTAGTCATGTCGAGTATGTTTGGGTTCCCTCACCATTTTCCTTTTGTTTTGTAGTGGAAGGAAAAAACAGCCTAAAAATACAGAATCTTAGTTAATGGATGTAGGTGCTAAGTGACACGAAAAGAAATGACAGAAGCCGGTTTCCCATTGCCCCTTCTTCCCGATCTTTGAATTCGCTACCACAGAGGTGGTTTCTAGAGGTTTTTTTCTTCTTACAAGATACGCTGTATTCCTACCTCATCTTTTTAATGAAACTTGGCACCTAATGTTTTGATGGATATTTCTTAACTTAAATCTTGGGTTTGGGTTTGGGTTTTTTTTTCTTAAATTACCCCTTTCCTTTTTGGAACGAATAACTCATTGAAGGATTACATATCTGACAGAAATGTATGAGGCTTTCCCAATAGGTGAATATACATGAGTTTTGTCATTCTATTTCCTCATTTTTTTCAGGCTATATATTCAATTTATTAAAAAAATCTTTGTTTATTTTAGCCGTGATGATGTCACATATAAATCCATTGCTACATTAGGTGCTGCTACAATTGCAGGTAAGGCTCAGTGATCTCTGTCCAACAGACAGGTATCTCTGCTGTTTCATGTCCTTATGCATTTCCCTCTCCAAGGAAGACACTGTAGAGGGATACGTCCGGAGGGCCTGTTTTGTGCAGCCCTTCTCCTCCTGCCCAGAGGCACACCTGTCAAGGTAAATGTGCCTGTTTCCCTCCTCACTCATCCTTTACATTCCACTCGCCTTTTCCATGTAGTTTTGCAGATAGGGGATTGTTAAGCTCTAAACGCTCTCCGTGTTTGTTTAAAACCAACTTGATTTTTAACACCCAGTGTTTTTGAAGGCACCTGATCCCCAGCTTTCACATCTAAGTGTTGAGATGGAGAGAGCAACCCATGGAAAGGTTGTATTGTTGTGTGTTGATGACTAAATCTTGCTTAAGTGGGTAAATGTGCTCTTTGACCTCATTTCCCCTGGAAATTCCCATTGGTTGCATAGTATTGTCATGGCAGGTAAATCATTCCACTAGTATTTTCTTGCCTTTCAAAAGACTGGCACAAAATTTTGCCGAGGTTCTATTATTATTATCATTATTATTATTATTATTATTGTTTTCAACCTTGTTTAATGATACTGGCATTCATTCAACCTCTGTATCTCCCTGCACACTTCAGTCTCATAAGTCTTTTCTCTTAAGAGGAGACTGCAAAGACATGCAACAGCTCAGAACAGCCTGATTAAGGCTGGCAAGTAAAATACGCAGGAGTTGGGAAATGTCAGAATTAAGACAGCTGATACAATTGAAGTTCAGCCCCCTTATATGTTTGCTTGATAGTGTAGTCTTTTAATTTCAGGATCATACACGGGTATTTCCACAGGACCCCTGCCTTAGTTAGTAAACAGGATGGACGATGCTGAGTTAATGAGCAGTTATTCAATATTTTGTTTTCTCCTAATTTTTCAATGTGTAGCCCTAGGCCTTATTTACTGCACGCTATTGAAACCCTGCTGTGAAGACAGAATTGTTAATTTCCTCATGAGCTTTTCTATGGCACTTATTGCTATAAATATCTGAACGCTTAACAAACATTAATTTATCTTCAGAAAACCCTCACAATGAAAAGGGCTGGTATTACTGCTGGTTTACTGATAGGGAGCTGAGGCATAGGGAGATGAGAGTCATGAATGTCCCATAAATTTGGGTGCTCGGTTTTCAGCTTGCAGTTAAGGAGGTAGAGACCTGAGTTTCAGCATTCAGTGCTGAGGGACCTTGACATCAGAGCAGAAAAGTAGCACCAGGTTAGGTAGATAGGCTTTCTCCACGGATACTAAAAGAGCTAGTGAGAAGAGCTGTGCGGGGAGCACTAGTAGCATTTACTGAACTAATAGCTTTTATGTTTGGGGGGGGGTGGAGTGTGGAAACAACAGAAGCCTTGGGCATGCCAATTTTCTTCACCTGTACTCTTTTACTTTTAATTCTGTGCCAAGTAGAAGCTTCAAAAGAGACCCTCAGACCATCATGGCTTCGACTTCACTGCACTAGAGCTGGAAGTACTTGGAATATACAGTGAGCATGGCATCACCGAAGCCTAGACAAGGGGAAGTAATGCACTAATACCACTCCTTAAGTCACAGGCTTTCCGTAGATTTAGTATCCTTACTGCGGGTTTCAGGAAAGTGCTTTCCACTCAAGATTCAGAGCTCCTAGTAGAGTCACTTAGCTAAGGTCTTGCTTCCAAAAGCGTTTTGGAATTTGATTTCATTAGGTGGGACCCTTCCAGAAGAGTACAGAAACAAAAATACTGACAGGGCTGTCCCCTTACTTTAGAAATTGCTCTGTGATAAGAAGCAACAGCATCAGTTTGTCCTGATTTTTGAGATTATTCAAGTCTCTATTTCTAAAACACTGCTTTAACTAGTAATGGGTTAAACTATAGCTTTCTAGATGAATAGTTAGAGGCATTCACTTGGTAGAGAACAGACGCAGCTCCTGTCCTTGCTCCAGTTAGTTATCCAAGTAGTTGGTATTAATCAAATACTGGTTACAGTAAGAAAGTAGTTTTTAGATGACTCTTTATACACCGGCCGCAAAGGTCATGCTTAGGTTGTTTGTATCATCTCCCTCAAATCCAGTGAATATGGAACTGGATGCAAACTAGCACAGCTTCAGCTGAGTGTCTCCAGGTAAGGGCAAGACCTTAAATAAACCTTAAAATGAACACACAAACAAATAAACAAAAATACTCCTAGATCTCTACAGACAATGATCTTCCTTATCCAGTCATGATTCGTGTCTGTCCCATAAAACATCTCTGCAGGAATATATTATTGAAGACAGTTTCATAAGCTGTGTGCCTCGAGGGCTGAATTTAGATTACACAGGAACGCCAACTTGGCTGTTTCCTAACTTTCTGTTAGTTTGCCTCCCAGTCTTAGCAGGAGATTTTAATGTGGTTTTCACAGATTGCTAAGAGGGCGTTTTAGCTTGCCTGAAATTATACTGGACCCCACATGGTTTGTCAGCATGGCTTGTGAGCTGGAGAGCACTGAGCCATGGTGGGCAATGTGCAGGTAGTACTGCAGCAGTTGACCCATCCATAGACATATGGCACCAAGGCATCAGGCACCTGTCCTCTGCACAGGTGTCACGCCTGCTCAGTGAGGCTTGGCATCACCAAGCCACTGCCCTTGCCACCTTTGTCCCCAGGGCATGGTTGGTGCCCGGTGCCATCAGTGAGGAGGGAGGGGGCCACGCTGCTTCCCCAGCACAGAACTGTGGCAGGCAGAAGCCTTGTCCTGATGAGAGCGGGTGTCAGGAAGCAGGACTGTGCTGGGTGGAAGGGAAACAGGGATCACGGTTCTCTTAGGGCCACTTTCTGCCGTAGCCTTGTGTATGACCCCTGCTACGGGAGCCGCAGCCTGCCAGACTCCTGCTGGCATTGTCTTAACAACTGAATTGTAGTTGGTGATACTTTTTCTGGTTTGGGGGGGCATGTTTGCAAGTAAAGATCCACAGGAACACAGGGGCCAGTGATGTGTCTGCAGCTTTATGCTGCAGCTCTCTCTTCTCCTCTCTTCCTTAGTGCACTGTTTCTGTCCCAGTCTGCTCTGGCACTTCTCACTTACTTCAGCCCTCATGCCTGCCCAGGACTAGCTTTCCTTTTACAGCTCAGCGTTTTGGGGGAGGTTTTGGGGAATACATAAGAGAAAATCCCTCTCCCCATCCTTTCCTAGAACTGCTGGGAGCTGTGGTCACGAGGCAAGAAGTTTGGTGTCTGCACCCGAACCATGCCATGTTGCTCCCCCAAGGGGATGGGTTACTAAACAGTCTGGTCTGACCAAGGGCTGTGACTGAAAGGAGCACAGCAAAACACTGAGATTATTATTATCTTAAATGATACAAACCTTGCCAGCCTATGTTGAATTGTAGGTTTTCAGGTTTTTAACTTGGGTGACTTCTAATGAGCCTGACAAAGACGTACGTAAACTAAAAAGGACTCCCAGTCCTCCTTGGTAAGTTGGAAGTAATGTGAAAAGGCACAGTTTGCAAGGCCTTGGTAATTTTAACACACCAAAGAACCTCACTCCTTGCAATCACCTGTTACCACTGTGAAATTCCCAGAACTTCAGCCCAAAGTGGACACCCCTGTCCCTGCTGTAGGCAGAATTGTGTGTGACTGACAGTGAGGAGTATCTGGCTATATCAATCTACTCAGCACTATTACATATCATTGAATCAAACTTAGTAGTAGGCCACAACATGGTCTTGCTGCAGATGGTCTGCTTCCATGAGGGAAGCTGAATGTGGAAAATGACGTTGCTGTGTTTAACAGAGAAACAAAACTTTCTGCAGGGTTCATGGAGAAAAATGGGTAATTTCCCAGTCTGCTTAGCCTGCAAATTCCAGAAATTTAGAAGAAAGAAGGGATCCAAGCTGTAGGCAAGGCAGACATCCCTCTGCAGTGCTCAGGTACCGATCTAACAAAATACAGAGGTTTGAGTTTTTTTATTAATAAGAAGACCAACGTTGCTAACAAAGACCCCCTGCTATTGGAACACCAGAAGTGTTGGGCTAACAAATTAGCACACGGGAAATCTGCAATTGCAGAAGAACTCAGGTCTCCTGATTGTTGCAATTGTTTACACCTTTCTGCAGCAAAAAGGCTGTTTATTCCTGTTCCATTACAACCTGACTTTGGGATAGTGGGAGCCCACATCATTATCTTTGTGAAGAGGTGTCATCACTTCTCTAATCTAGGCTGGCCTGACAACAAAGAGGTGACAGAGCTTTCTGTCTGACATAGAGGAAGAGGAAGAATTACCTTTGGTGAGAGGCTGCAGAACGGTTCCCCTTGCACGAGCCCTAAAGTTTAGACTTTAGTAATTGGTACTGAAATGAAAATTAATCAGTGTGAGGAAAGGGAGCTCACAGCCGAGTTCTAATTATTGCAGAGTAAGTAAGCAAAACTGTGGTCGGGCTGGGCACAGGAACAAACTGCTTCTAGCTCGAGCTTGTTAGCTGGGGCTGATGTCCCAAAACAGCTTTGTATGTGCACTCTTACCCAGCAGCTGGTAGCTAGAAGCAGGCCGTAGCTGTGCATTTTGGAGCCAGCCGTGCTGGTTGAGAATGGCACCGCTCCCTGTCTCACCGTCGCACCAGGAGAGGTGACTGCTCCCGTTAGGCCTGCCTTGGAGAAGTTCAGTACACACTAATGGGGCTCCCTGTGCCTGGGGTGGGGTCGGGGGCACTCATGCAACCCCTTCCCACCAGCGTGGCTATGGAGGCAATCGCAGCTGGCCAGTGGGTGATCCCAAGCACCCCAGGCTGATAGCATCTCAGGCTAGGTTCAGAAGAGGACGTCTGCCCGCAGCCTTCAATCACCGAGAGCAGTAGGTGTCCTGCTGGCAGAGGTTTAATGGCTGCTGCTGAGCACATGGTGCTCCCTGGAAAGTATTTCACGTTCCTCTTTTCCCTCTCCTTAGCTGAACTGCATTTCTTCCCACATGGGCCTTCACTGAGTGGCCACAGATGCCTAATCAATTTAATAAAAGTGGGGGATTTCCCTATTTTCTGTGAGGAGTGAATTCATCCACTGGCTCATGCGCCACATCTCTACTAAGCTCCTGTTCACACAACATGAGAGCTGGTTGAAAAACGTAAGGCAAAATATCCAGAATTTTGGAAAAAGACACTTTTTTCCTCTTTATATTTGTTGTTTAAAGAAAAATTAACAACATTTTGTTTTGCTTTTTCTTCCTTTTCTCACTCTTCCTCTTAACCTTTTTTCCCTTTTTCTAGTTTGCTTTTGTGAAAATAGAGAGCCATAGACTGGGCTGTGCCCATGTTCTTTGCCTTCTGATTTTGACTGGAATAGTGAAATGTCAAAGCTTTGACAGTGAGGTTTTTATTATGTCTTTCATAATACCAAAAAAATTGTAAACCCCCCCCCAAACCAACCAGTTCTAGTGAGTACCATCTTCATGGTACTCTTGGTGGTTGCTCGTAAGCCACAGTTAAGTGGCGCTTACATTCTGTAGCAGCAGTACGTAGGCTTGTGTCCTTCTGGTTTAGGTAAAGGTCATGGGGAAACATGGTGCCAAACTCATACCTCCCCTGCTCAGTGGGGAAGTACTGCTATAACCAACTTCGACTGTTCTTTAAGGACCAAAAGCGACCACAGCTGAAGCAGTACAGAGCAGGAGAAGATCATGCCTTTTGCAAACTTTTTTCCTGGTAGATTTGTAAGGAGTTCATTTGAGTTGGCAAATGGTGATAAGCACTGATTTTTACCAAGAAAAGTTTTAAAGAACATAGAAAACTTGGAAATACTATGACAAAAATACAGGTGTCCGTCTGATTCTTCAGCATACATTCGTTTCCTCTCTCGTTCTGCTCTGCAACCATGGTACTGTCTTCACCCCTGCAAATTTAGAGGGACTTAGACAGGAGAAAACAAGAAAGGCTGAACTTGACAAAAACAATACTTCATGATTATCTTTGGCAAAGCTAAAGTCCATTAACCGTTGATTTTAATTTTTTCTGATCAAAAGTAGAAATTAAATCCTACTGGAGACTCCTTCCAAAGGAAGAGTGACTGATGAGCTATTCTTCCATGATTGTGCAGGCTTCTACAAATAACAACCTCGCTGTGTGTTTCTCTCAAAGTGAATGTAATTTGCATAGCATGCTTTTGGGGGCTTCTGCTGCTGCCAAAGCTAATTTAATACTCATTAAAGGACAGAGCAAGTCTAATCCAAAACTTTATGGTCCTTCAATGCAAGCCCATAAAATGTGCTGATTTGGGCTTCCTGGGCAGCTCCAGGGGAAAGATGCTGTGGGAAGAGGGGGTTGGTGTGCATCCTGCTATTACAGAGCTGCCACTCGGTTGGGGGACGTTTGGAGAAGATTCCCATCACTGTGGGCAGAGATGTGTACCTGTGATAGCAACCCTGCCTGATGGAGCCACGTTTGGAGCTGGACTCCAGCTCTGATGATGATTATCCCATCCTGGCAGGAGGGGGCTAGCAGCAGCTCCTCCTGGCTCCTGCTGCTCTAGCTCCTCAGCTAGAGATAGGTAGGCTCACTCCTGGAGGAAAAAGTACCCTGTCCTGTACTCCACCTGCACCGTCAGGGTTGTCTTCTTGCAGCTCATGTCCTGCTTAGTTGTTTTCCAGTTCAAGAAATGGAGGTGGCTGCAGCAGTCAGCTAGCAGTTGCCCGGGATGGATTTGTCCCTTTGTCCTTTAGGTGCTGGTGCCAGCCACCCCATCTCTCCAGTGCTGGCAGCCAGCTCCAGCGCTGCTTTGCTTTCTTCCTCCCCAAAGCATCTCTCTCAGGCAGCTGTTCTTGACAGGGGGAGCATGTTGCCCACCCATCTGTCCTTCCATCCATCCGTCCATGTAGACAACTGGCTGGTGAGCAGGGGGCAGTTGTGCAATGAGGTTTCTGACCCAGATCCACCCAGTTCCCCCAGCAAGCCGGGGCAGTGTTTCCCTGGGCACCTGCGGAGGCCGAGTGCCCCGTGGTGCCACGGGGTGCGGCGCAGGGAAAGGACAGGAGCCTGGGGGGTCTCCGGGGTGGGGGGGAAACAGGGCGAGCATCCCTGCGCCGCATGTGAGAGAGGTAAAACCGCGCCGTCCCGCCGCTCCCGTGTAGGGCCGGGCCTCCTCTCACCCACGGAGCCCCTCGAATACCCCGCTGTGCTGGCTGCTGGCGGCCCCACTCTCGGAAGGCCGATGGCGGCCTTCCCCAAACCCGACGTACCCCCGGCCGGCTCACTGCCAGACCGTAGGGAGAACCTCGGCCATCGGCCGGAGCTCGAACCTCCCAAGCCCGGGGGCGGCCCCAGCCCCCGCGCCGCGGAGCGGGCAGGAGCCGGAGCCGCCGCCGCTAGATGGTAGTGCTGCCCCGGCGGAGCGGCGCGGGGGGCGGTGCTAGAGCGGGCCGGGCGAGGGGCGGGGAGGGGGTGCCGGCTGGGTGGCCGGGGCTGGGGCGGAGGGGGGGGGGGGGGCAGTAGCGAAGCGATCGCATCTCCCCCCCGTACTCCCCCTTCTTCCCCCGCACCGGGGTGTCACCGCGCACCTGCAGCCCGGTGGCCGTGCGGCGCGATGTGCTGCCCTGGCAGGACACCCCGGCCTTCCCTCGGCTGTTCGGCCGCAGAGCTGGCCGGGGGAGCCCGCCGGTAACCCCCGCTCACCCCCGGGAGCCGCCCCCGCGCCCGGCCGCAGCCCTGCGCTGCGCCGCTGTACCGAGCAGAGCACGTCATGCGCGATGTATTGTCCTCGAAGGCACATCGCCGCACGGCTACCTTCTTCCTTCGCCCCCCGGCCGCAGCTCCGGCCGGCGGGGCATCACTGCCGCGGGCACGGCACCTTTTTAGAGAGCCTTTATTGTGAAACGTGGAGAAACGGGGCCCGGCCAGCGAAACAGGCAGCAGCGATCTGTTGCCTCTGTCCAGAGGGCCGCGCTGCTGCCGCCAGCCAGGCAAGCGTAATACCCGGGCTGTCCCCAGCCGGCTCCGTGGCGGAGCGGGGCGGGGGACACACACACAATGTCAAGCGGTACCGTCTGCGAGCCGTAGGCCCTAATCTCTGGTGCTGCGAAACGAAACGCTGCCGCTTAAATCCAAAGGAGCTGCCCGCCGGTTTATGGCAGCACGGCATCAGGCTCGGAGAACTGTAGATGTGACCGGTAGTGATACAACATTGAGGACACTTCCTAGTTTTGTGTGGGAAAGGAAAGGAAAGAAGGGACGAGGCCGTTTCAGCCATTGCCTGGGTGCAACGCGGGCTGGGTGCCTGCGGCAGCCCGGCTGCTGCTGCTTGGGGAGATGCTCCGAGCCTACGTGCGAGAGTGATTCATCTCTGTGCTGCTTAGTTATGATAACAGCATCGCAGACCCGGCTGTTGAGGTTAACCTGTACACTGCATAAGGACAACAGATGGGAATTCTGGTTTAGAGCCACTGGAAAAAAAAAATTTAAAAAACCCATATATATATATAAAAAAACATGTTCCAGAGGGAAAAGGAGCTTGTATTTCTGTGTCTGAACCTTTGATCTTCGTTCACATCTGAAGGGAAGGCTAGACCTTTTGCCGAAGACACATGGTTTTGCATCTGTGAAAACACAGCTGTATAGAGCAAAACAAAACTGGTGCGAAGCACAATGGTTTTGCTGTGTCAGTTTAGCTGTTGGCGTTAGAATGCTTTAGAAATAGCGGGGGTTTTGGAGAACCTTTCAGAAAGTCTCTGTCTTTGCGCTATTGTTTGTTGAGGTTTTTTTGCTCTGTGGATTTTAAAAGTCGCTGGTGATCAAGAGACAGCTGCCACCTAAATATTTAAAGCGAACTCATGGGAAAGTCTGGCATTCCCTCAGCAGCCCTATTTTAACAGTTTTCTAAATATATATATGTGTGTATATAAATGGAAGCATGAAAATTTACAGGAAAATCCATGCTGGCAAAATAACCTTGATTCAGAGAAAAAAACTCACCATGTATCACTAACGCTGTAATCCTTACTGGTGTCCGTGTGGCACACAGCTATTTGGGAGTATCATACAGCCTGTCCAGAGTTGCCCCATCACACCCCCCCGAGAGGAAAGGGATGTCACCCAGTGTCCTTGGCCACACTGAGTGTGATAGCAAAGCTGCTCTGCGATGCCTGCCTGTCATCTGCCTCCCTGCATCCACGGCGACACATCGCCACCCCAGCAGCCTGGCCCAGCGCCTACCTGTGTGTCTCCCCAGTGCCCACCCATGTGTGTGTGTCCCCCCCAGTACCCCCCGTCCCCCCACCAGCACCGGCACTCGCTCGCTGGTGTCAGGAGCCTGGCGGTGATACTCGTTTTCTGCCTTAAATCCCTAATTGCTCCAGTTGGTTTATTACAAAAGACAAAGAGAGGAGCTGGGAATGAGGAAGCCTAAATGTGCAAGTGGAAAATTATTTCTTTAAATAGAAAGAAATAGTCTCTCATTTCTTGACCACCCAGTTCCTTTTTGGGCAGGGAGGGAATGTGGCCCCTTCTTCTCAGTTCTTGACATGGGCACAACCAGTGCTTCGCTCTTAAAACGTATCCGTCCTGTAGCCTTACAACAAATTGTCAAATGTGTTTGGGTTCCTGAGCACGCAGCTGGCGCTTAATGGGATTTTTCAAAAGAGCATAAGCAGGTTAGACATCCTCCCATCCACTGAAATCAGCGGGATTTAGGTACCTATCTTGCTCCGTTGCTTTTGAAAATCCTGCCAGGTGCCTGTCTGCGTCTTGGGTTCCTCTGGAAAATCTGGTCCCCATCTATGCCCGTGACCCCCCTGCTCCCATCAATATTTGTCTCCCGCACTCTGGCCTGTATTGATGCTGGAGTCTCCTCCTTTGTAGTTCCTAACACCGGGGACATCCCTCTGCTTTCTCTCTACCAAGCTGGCTCTTCAGCTGGCTAAAGGCTCAGTTGAGCAGCGACAAGCGTGCCCATATTTTTCAAATTAGTTTCCCTCTCCTCCTAATGATTTTTAATTCTTTCTTGGTGTTGTTTTGACTGTGTAAAGCATTTGGAGATAAAAGGCTTTGTGCAAACGGGTGTGGATGTGAGGCCAGCGCCCTGTTATGTCTCCCTGTTTAGGTTTTGTGTGTCTCCAGGCTGAACGCAAGGAGATGGGGAATTAATTTCCCAATCAGCCTGTTTCTCCCCAGCTCCCAGAACAGCAAAGTGATCAATGGGTTTTATTTTTAAAGTCGAGAAAATTAATATTTTAATTTCTGGCTCGACTGAGGGCAAGAGGTGACTTGCTGGGTCTCCTCGTGCAAGCAGTTCCCCATCTGTAAAACGGATCCCCGGGTCTCTGTTTGCATGGGTATGGAGCACGGGTAATTAATTAGTGTTTGTGCAGCCCTTTGAAAATCCTCAGACAGAAGGTGCTAGAAGGTGCTGCTGTGGGTTGGCCTGCGGCTGAGGAGGCTCACCCTGGAGCCTGGTCACCTTTGGAGCCCCACGGGGCGATGATGAGAGGTGCAGGAGTGGAGAGGTGCCGGACAATTCCTTTGCCAGAGTTATTTTTCTTTCCATTTTCTTCGAGGAAAAACAAATTGGAAAGGGAGTTATCAGTGCGTACGCCTCCCTGGCCGTGCGTTGCCTCCTCCTTTCCCCAGGAATAACAACAGCTTCATTAGCGAGCTCACACACACACACACACAGAGAAAAAAAAAGGAGAACGGGAGTACTGAAATATTAATAATAATAATAGTCCGGGTAGCGGAGAGACAGCAACTCTCTGCCTCATGCAGAAAGTTTCCTCTTTGAAGTGGTTGCTTCCCTCCTCGCCCCTCCGGGAGGGAAGGGGGAACAATTGTCGAGATCTAAAGCCAGCCAGGAATGCTGAGCTGATGGCTTTCCTGCCTGCCCCCTGCCTGCCCCCGGCCCGCACCCCTGCCTGCCCGTAGCCCTGCCTGCCCCTGCCTGCCCCCCCGCTCCTTCCCGCCCCCCGTCCGAATCCCTGCCTGCCCCTGCCCGCATCCCTGCCTGCCCCATCCACACCTCTTCCTACCCCCTGCGAGCCCACCGCCCGCACCCCTGCCTGCCCCCGCCCGAGTCCCTGCCTTGCCTCCATCCGCATCGCCGCCTACCCCCACCCACATCCCTGCCCGCACCTCTTCCCCTCCCCGCATCCCTGCCTGCCCTCACCCCTGCCCGCACCCCGCTGCCCGTCGGAGGGGTGTGGGGGAGAGTTTCGGGCGGCCCGCCGGGGCTGCATTTCGCGGCGGGGTCGGTGGGTGTCACTAGAGCCCCTGGTTTCCCCGCCCGGCTCAGCGCGGGGCGCCCCTCGCGTGGCGTGGGCCCGGGGGGTTGGGGGTTGTTACCCCCGGGGTGGGGAAGGGGGGCTGACGATGCCCACGGGGAGTCCAAAAATGAGGCGTTTCCATACAGACACATCCGGCGTGGGGGAGAGGGCTTTCAAGGGTCGCGTGGTTTGGGTTGCCTTGTTGAGGGTTATTTTTTAAGGAGAGGGTGTCGAGTTTTGTCCCCGCGTAGGGAGGTGACCCCCCCCACCCCCCTTTTCCTGAGCGTGGGGGCGGCTCCGACCCGGGCTGCAAAACCGGCTGCTGGGAAAGGGAGCGATGCCCGGCACAGTCCTTCAGCAGCTCAGAAATGCCACCAGTGACAGCCAGTAAAGGAGTGGGGCTTTCCCCCCTCCAAGTGCGGTTACACTGGTGTGTACCTGTGTACCTGTGTCGGTGTCTGCCTGCCATCCCCAGCGAGAACAAGAACTTATATTTGGCTGAACATGAGCAAGAGAACTCCCTGCCTGGCTTTGACCATCGAGTAAGAAAGCTGTAATTTTAATCTATTTATAGAAAAAACATAATATATAATATAAATTACATATAAATACATATATACTATATATAAAAATATTTACGAATATATGCTCGGACCATTTTTCCCACCCCCGTGAAGTTCATTGCACATCTCACAGGTACAGTTTCTTCTCCATCCAGAATTATTTTCCTGGAGGTTTATGATTTCTTCTCTCTCTAAGAAAAATACCCCAACCAAACACACACACACACAAGATATACACATTGAAACATCTTCCAGTGTTAATGGGCTACCCGCATTTTGCAGTGTATTCCCAGTAATTTGCAAGTTTCGAAAGCCAGGCATTGTTCCTCTCAACTTACTGAAATGCAGAGATACGTTAAATGGGGGGGGAGAGAACGGGACACCCCAACCCCAATGCCTTCTGTTTCTCTGCATATGCAAAGAGAGGGCAGCTTGACTCTTCCCTCCGCGTTTGTTAGTCACATCCTCTTGGCCATTGTTTTGCTGTTTGTGCTGGGAATCCCATTTATGTCATGGTAAAGAGCCAGGGGTGTTTGGTGTGGGGTTTTTTCCTGTTTTCAGTGTTTTGGTTTGAGGTTTTTTTGTGGTGGAGTTTGGGTTGGGTTGGGTTTTGTGGGTTTTTTCTTTTTTTGGGGGGGGTGGGGAGGGGGCATTATGCTCGTTCTGAGCTGATCTGAGCAAGCAGAAATAATACCGGCCATGCCAAGGGGCAGCTCCCGAAGAGAGCTCCCATCACTTCGCAGGAGAGGGATGAAGATCCCCCCCAAGTGACCAGACAAAAAAATAAATAAAAAAATACAGAGTTACTACACTTTCTAAGTCTTTTTTTGGTTGTATATTTAATTCTGTAAAGTCTTAAAGCTCATCCGGTGGGTAAGTGGAGAAGACTTGCCCGTTTTTCCAGGCGCTGGGCTGCCCGCACGGTACTTCTCTCTCTTTCCTAAGCCTTAGGAGGTGGTGCCCCGGCTGCTGCAGGTTGCCTATTTCTTGAAAATCCTATCCCAGGCCCCCCCAGAAAAGCTGTTTATAGCAACAGGCCTGTTTCCAGTGTCAAGAAGAAAAGGGTGGTGGTGGTGAGGAATAGTTTTCAAATTAGGAGATTATATTTAGGGTTTTTTAGGGGAACAGGGAAAAATATATTGTCTCGTTGTGAGAAAGGTGTCAGGTGCCTAAATGGAGAAACCGTCCCACCTTTGAAAGCTCCCGAGTCCCCAAAATTATTTTTTTATTAAAAAAAAAAAAAAGAAGACATCGAGGACCAAATTTCTGACGTTGTTATGGCAACAGAAAAATAGTTGGGTGGCAACGTAGGGATCCAGAACGTCCAGATGATAAGAAACCAGCAAAATAAGCAGTGTATTGTATTGGGGGGAAAAATAAACAACCCAAACTGAACAGTGGTGGCCAAGTCTTGTACCTCCTTCACTTGGCGCGATCCCCATTTTCATCTGCCCAGCCATGCCGACGGTGCCTTAACGAAGGTGCCAGCGAGACGTTGCAATATTTATTGCCTTTAAATACGACCCGAGTTTTCAGTTTGCTCTTTTTATCTTTTCTTTTCTTTTCTTTTTCTTTTCTTTTCTTTTCTTTTCTTTTCTTTTCTTTTCTTTTCTTTTCTTTTCTTTTCTTTTCTTTTCTTTTCTTTTCTTTTCTTTTCTTTTCTTTTCTTTTCTTTTCTCTTTTCCTTTTCTTTTTTCTTTTCTTTTCTTTTTTCCTTTTCTTTTTTTTCTTTTCTTTTCTTTTCTTTTCTTTTCTTTTCTTTTCTTTTCTTTTCTTTTCTTTTCTTTTCTTTTCTTTTCTTTTCTTTTCTTTTCTTTTTCTTTTCTTTTTCTTTTTTTCCTTTTCTTTTTCCTTTTCTTTTCCCTTTCCTTTCCTTTCCTTTCCTTTCCTTTCCTTTCCTTTCCTTTCCTTTCCTTTCCTTTCCTTTCCTTTCCTCTTTTATTTTCTTTTCTCTTCTCTTTTCTTTTCTTTCCTTTTCTTGTTTGTTTGGTTTTTGGTGTTTGTTTGCTTTTGGCGTTTTTTTCCCGTTGACGTACTGGAAGAAAGATGTTTCCTTATGCTTTATATTTCCCCCTTCTACAGAAGCTCCAACTTTATTTTGTTTTGGGTTTGTTTTGAGGGGGGTTTTTTAATATTAATTTATAATTTTTTGCTGCTTTTCTGTAGCGACACGTGCTCCGATCCCTTTTTGTCCCTGCGCTCCCTACCTTGCCTGCTGCGGGACGGTCGGTAACACACACACACACCCCCCACACCCCCCGCAACAACCCCAAAATACACACACACACACCCCCCGCCCGGTAAAACTAACCCAACGTGCTCCTCTTAAACCTCTCCGAAAGTTAACATTTCGCCGCCGTTTCCATTTCGTTCTAGCTGAGGGAGCCCTGAAACCGCAGCCCCGTCTAAACCCCCTAGTTTAGAAACAGCCAAAAGATTTGGGAAGCTCGGGGGATCCCTACTGTAACACGCTTCAGGGACCCTTTGTACAGCAGCCGAAACGGGATGAATTTGCCAAGTTTCAGATTTCAGGGGCAGGCAAGACATTTGTGACTCGGTGGGTTTTTGTTGCTCTGCAAAAGTTCTTTGATTTGCGAGCTTCTTTCTTGCTCTTCCTTTCTTTTTTAACCTTACCTTTAATAAAGAGGAGCTGGAGTGTGACATTAAGCAATTTTACAGCATTAAGCAGCTTCGGGCTGTAAACAAAGCCAAACGAATCCGGCTTTGGTTTTTCAGTCTCAGAAGTTTGCTGGTTAGTCGGTCCTAAACTGGGGGGCTCGATCCTACGGGGCGTTATTCAAGCAAAACACGGCTTGAAGTCTCGGAGAGTTGCGCCTGAGTAAGTACCCTGCAATCAGCCCCTCTGCCTGCTGGAAAGGGGAAGGGGGGGGGATGAGGGGGGGAGGAAAAGAACAAGGAAGGAAAGGGAAAAAAAAAAAAAAGAGGTGCTGCTTATCTCCTTTTAAAGATCTTTTCTGCGGTCGCACACTTCATCCCTAACACTTTTGATTTGCTTTGAGATTGCCTCGCTGAGACACCGTTCTCGATGGAAAAGCTGGAGGGAATAAGAGAAATGTTGTGTTTGGTTTTGTTTTGGTTTGTTTGTTATTTTTTTTTAGTAAGGCTGGGGGGGGGGGGTGGTTAGAATTTTATTTAATTTTTTTTAACCAAAAAAAGTCTCCTCCTCCAAATAAAACTAATCGACCCCCTTTTATCGAAGCATCTGATTTTGATTTGAAGGGATTTTTTTCTTTCGAGGGTCCCGAAAAATAAAATTAAAACATATTTCCCCCCAACGTTTCGAGCTTCAATTTTCAGCATTTTACAATGTAAGATTACTTGACATTATTTAATTGGACATGAGGGTGTAATACAGGAATTTCCGTTATGTGATGGATTAATTGTTTTCCTAATACTTTAAAGGCTGAGATCCAAACATTTTTCCATTCTATTGCAAAATTAACTGCAATAAATCTGTCAGACCCAATTATTCATTTAAAACATTCCACACTGATTAAATCTGCACATTTGCCTGCGTGCGAGGGAGGGAGGAAAGGGATGGAGGGAGGGAGAGAGAGGAGGTGTGCACGGAGGAGGAGGAGGGGGGTGGTGGTGTCCAGGTTTACCCCCTCTCCTCCTCGAAACGGCGGTGGCGGTAGAAACGAATCCTTTAAATTTTAACCTGGGGAAATGTGGTTTAGCTAAAATAGCCTAACGAGAGGATGAAGCATCTGTGGGGCTGATGTCCCTGAGCCTCCCTGCCAGGTCCGGACAGGCAGAAACGTCACGTTTGGACGTTTTGATGCTGTTTGCAAAGATTATATTCTACTTCTGGCGGGGGTGGGGATTTCGAGGGGTTTGGGGTTTGTTTCGTTTTGTGTGTTGGGGTTTTTTTTGTCGTTGTGGGGTTGTTTTGGGTTGTGTGTGTCGTCGCCCCCCCCCTCCCCCCTTTAGTTTGTTGATGTTTTCAAAGTCTCTAAACAAAGTCAGATGTGTTAACAGTCTTATTAACAATGTTAAAATGGAATTAACAGCTTGTGGATACCTCAGGAGTACAATAGCGTGTCAGCCTACCCTGCCCCCTTATAAATCGCGTCCCGCTGTCTCCCTTTTGTTTCGTGCCCAATCAGCAAACTAAAGTTTTGTTGAGGCAGAAGGGGCAGTTCAAGTGTTCCTGCTCCGGCGGAGGGAGGGGCGGCGGCGGGGCTTCTCCTCCGCCCCGGCGAGGCCCCCGCGGGAGCGGGGAGAGGGACCGACCGACACCCCCCCCTCCCCAAACCTCCCCCCCGGGCAGGGCTCCGCTGACCCGCCTGCCTCCCTGACCTCCGCCGTGCCGCGTTTGTCAGTTTAAAAGGCTTTGCCGAGGTTGTAGTTTACTTTTATGGGCCCTTCAGCCCGGCTACAAAAGCCTCTCTTCTTTTTTTTTCTTCGGAGGGTTGTTGGTTAGTTGGTTGTTGGTTTATTTAGGATGTAGCGCGGTTCAGGTCTCTATTAATCTTCATCCAGCTTCGGGTGCGGGGGGGGGAGGCTTCGCAGCTCCCCTAAAGCTTCGTTGACGAAACGGTGCCGCGCTCGGCCCCGGGCATCCCAACGTCGGCTGGGAGAGTCGGCGGTACTGCAGGACCGGTGGGTTCCCCTCTCCGAGGGGAAACTGGCCCCAACACACGCTGCTGTTTAACTCGGTTTCACTGTAACGCGGGTCCTGCGCCGAGGACAGGCTGCGGGTTTGCCTGTCACTCCCTCAAGCAGTCGAACTCCTTACAAGCATCACCCGGCCGGTTTCAGCGTTAACGCAGAACGAACATTTAACGACATCTAATTTTTATTTCTGTGTGGCTGGAATCACCCCCGGTTCATTTGCATAAAGAAAGTACGTGAAGTGAAAGGCATTCCCCATACGGAAAACGCTTAGGTGCCTTGCTTGATGGTAACCAGACTTCCACTCCTTTCACCCAACAATCTCCAAGCGTTCCCAACCCCTCCTAGCAGCGCACAGCACTACCTGGCAGACACGCACTTCAGACCCTTCTGTTGGTCAGAAAACAGCAAGACACGGGCAGGTTGCTGTTTGCTCAAGGACTGCAGAGCAGTTGCAAGCCCAAAATAGAGAAAGCCGTCCCTTTTGATGGGGGGTGTGCAG